>JAAXNY010000005.1:0-1200000 GCA_013420905.1 Collybia mongolica
CCCTAACCCTAACCCTAACCCTAACCCTAACCCTAACCCTAACCCTAACCCTAACCCTAACCCTAACCCTAACCCTAACCCTAACCCTAACCCTAACCCTAACCCTAACCTAACCTAAACCAAAAGAAATCCGCCTCTGCTTTCGTCACAATTGTCCGGCGATAAACGGTTGGGTCTTCTTCGTCTTTCTCCCAAACATAAACCGTGGATGTCTTACTCGGCCCGCTCTTGGTGGCATAAGCTTCCCGGGACTCGCGACTCTGCTTCTCTGTAGGAGTCTCCACCTGAATCCGATGTTGTTGGGCTTTCTCTTTCCGTGCTTTGAAAGTTTCCCAGTCCTCTCCGGGCTTCTGACCAGACAGTGGATTGACGATCATCCTTCGATCAACAGGTGGAGGAGGAAGCTCCTCGTCATCCCATCGAGCGTTCCCACGCATAAGGTCAGATGGATCGTCGGGCAAGGTGATTGGGGCACCGGAACTAGGGATGGATGATATGGTGCCTTCGAACTTATATGTTCTTCTAGTGGGAAGCACGATAGAGTCGTACTGAGCTACTCGTCGTTGCGCAATCTCAATGTAATCATCAGGTGGGTAGAATTCTACAAGCATATGAGCGTCCTGAGCCTGAATGTCCTTAACACCATGTCCCCATATGAACCATATCGGTACGCTGGCGCGGCAGAAATAAACCAGGTACGGACCCCATCTGGTTGCGTACGGATCAAGGAATGCGCCGGGTCGCAAACCCGGCGACAGATCACCAACGACGGACTCCTGGAGGAGATGGAGCCACGATCGAGATATGGGATCCAGGGCGCGGGTGGCGAGTCTAACAAACGCGTTTTGAAAGCAATTATCCTCGAATTCTCCCAACCATAGAGACAGCGCGAATGTAGTGCAGGCGGACATGACTCTAAATGCCCATATCGCTCGTCTGGCGCATACAATGGTTAACTCCTGTGTTTGATGAACATCGCGATAGCCTTGCTGCATAGGCCAAAGGGGCCAGGAGATCTTCGGGAACAAGTGGGCTTTTGGATGTTTTGCCATCAGGTAGAAGATAACGTCATGTAACGAGTCCTCCAGAGCAATCCATCGATTCATGAAACCTTGTTCCAGCACAAAGGACGAGTGTGTGCCAGGGACATGAATGGCGGCCTTCTTAAGCTCGGAAGGCGTGACAGCCAAAACCGAAAATATTGGCCCGTGGTGAATGGCCTTTTTCGGGTAATACGCCATGTATATCTCAGAATCTGAGAGAAAACACGTCGCGTTTGGGTCACCTTTAGGTTGGCGTGGGGAAGGCGATGAAGTGTGGATGGGGAGGGTACGACTATATGGCGAGACTACGAGCCCTGATTGATTATGCCACATGAGGTGGCGGTGGACTTCTGGCAGTCGGCGTCGCTCGAAGCTCCGATCGTTCATATTGTAACGTATCGTCGATCTACTGTACAAATGGGCCGCAATATAGACTAAATACGTGCTGAGTGTAATGAAGCCGATTGCTACGGATTGCCTGACAGGCGCGACGAAGTACAGCTAAGCAAGAGGCAATGGAAAACTGATGGAGACTATCAGCGATGCACGGCAGGACAATCATCACGGACGTACGGAGCTCCAACTGACCCGAAACCTTTTCTATGAACGACCGAAGATCCCCAGGGGCAGTCTAACGGAAGAGCACAAGGTAACTCTTGAAACGTTACGCGAGTACGATCGTGTTCAGAGGGCCGCCAGCACAGGTGAGGCGTCGAGAAAGGAGTAGTGTCAGGAGCAAACCCCGCAACTCTACTGTAGAACGAAGAGAGAAGATGGTATTGGGAGCAGGCCCCGCAACACCAAGTGGATCGTTGTTGTTGAGGTCGTCGTGGTGTGGTGAAAGGTCGGTGGGGATGGGGTGGAAAGGAAGAAGTGACGAAAACGCGCCCAAAGAACAATTCAACAGTCAGGTGACAACTTATCGCCGAGATCACCGAGTCTGGAACACCGGCGGTCTATCGGTTCAATTATCGGACTCGTCACTTGTTCCGCAACCTGTTCCGCTCCCACCACTACACAACGTACGGGGTCTGCCCCTGCGTCTGCCTTATACATCTCGGACTACTACAGCGTACGGGGTCTGCTCCTGCGCCTGTATCTCTTGTCGCCCGATTCCTCCATCCAAACTCGACACCCGAGGTTCGTCGAACCTCGCCGTTCTCGTGCATCGGGGCCCACTCCAGCCCACACAAACTCCTGCGCCTACTCAAAAACTCAACTTCGCCTGTAAAGGGAGACATACTCACACCATATGACAAGGTTCATTAACTGAGCGTCGTCTCGCTCATGCTGACCCACTCTATCACGTAGGTTCTATATACAATCCCCACCGCGTATTTACGACACGACAAACGCCTGAACACCGCCTGAACGGCCTGGATACTGGGGTACTCCTTCGGACTGCAGGTGAAACAAGGTTTGTTGGTTCTCATCCTCGCATCTCATTTTTTAGGCAGGTACACTTGAGGTTCGTCGAACATCATGTTCCCGCCTCCCCGTGGTTGGCATCGGATCTTCGCCAAAAAGACACTTGGAGATGTGGCTTACTCTTGCTGCTTTTAGGGTAAGATGAACTTATATGGTCAGTGCCTCTTTCTGCGAGATCATCGCCATCTCAGTACTGACACATTTCTCTCGTAAAGTCCTGTATACCTGAGGTTCCTCGAACCTCGCCTTTCTCGTTTGAACCGGGTCTGATCCCCGCCGGCACTTTCTCAAGTCTACCGATCAAGTCGCCATCTTCTACATCCCAAATATTCAAAGAACCCAAACTACAAGGCCTTGAAACATCAAGCCGTCGAGTCTCAGCGCTCACCCCCTCCTGGAACAGAAACCTCCCCACCCCCCCAATCCCACCCCTGCCGATACGCAACGTACGGAGTTTCCTCCTGCGTTTTTTTTCTCCACTTTGAATGGAGGCCGCGTACGGCGGTTTCTCCTGCGCCTTCCTTCCTCCAACTCAGATGTCCGAATGCCTGACCACCGTCATAAACGACTTGATTAACGGCGTACGTACACCCGAGGTTCGTCGAACCTCCCTGTGTCTCTAGCTTGCACTTACTCACTCTAACAGAATGCTCGAAACTACTTTGATGGTACCTACGACCGCGTGCTGCCTGGCATAACTCCAGAAATCCGGCCTGAGGTAGAACAAGTTGCAAAACATAAAGTCGTAGTTGTGATTAGGTACAGGGCAGGGTGGTTAGGTACATGGGCAGGCTAGTAAATTCGTAACGATGGAATAGATATCCTATTGATGCGGGTCCTACATAGACTCACGCTGTTTTTCCTTACGCTTCGTCAACTTTCCGAAGGGGTTCTTGGATTTCGTAGTCGCGGGAGGAGGGCTCAATGGTTGGTTGTCTACAAGGCGGCGGCCAAATTGGCTAGGACGGCGCATCGCCGGAACATCTAAACGTCCGTAGTCAAATGAATGCACCGTTTTCTCGAAGAGGGTCTTACTGGAAGTAGAACTAACACGCCTGTCCTCAGAAAATACATCGACAGACTGTTGGGATTCTCGTGATGGTTTGGATGGTCCCACATCAAATCGGGGGCCTGTAGAATGAACAAGATGCTATTCAGTTAACAAGACACGGCACATATCACGGACGAGACACACCCGACGATGGCGGTACTGAGTTCGAAGACGAACTTGCAAGAGATGGGGCTTCATCCGAGCGTCCAGCCGAAGTCATGCTGCGTATCCATCCAGCGGGCCTTACCCATTTTTTCATGCGCATAGCTGCTGGTTGGACCATCTGGCGTTCCGGCGGGACGTGCGCTTCACGGTATTTCCCAGTGAAGCCTTCGTGCTGGTTAGAGGCGCTCGACATCTCTTCATCGTCTTCTCCTACTGTGCGCTTCGTGATGCGCAGACGCTTCTTTTCCTTGCGAACCTCAGGGCTATCTGTCGTGGGGTTGAGTAAACAGCAATTTAAGTTGGGATATTTGAACTCACCGGGTTGAACGCTGCGTCCCCGTCGAGTTCCTTTTGGGTTTGGGTTATAGTTATGAGGCTCTGTTGTGGGCGGGACCGAGAAATCGGAGTTCATCAAGAAACCAAGGTCAGGAGACGATGCTACAGGTATGTTCCGAGATCAATAGGATGCGAAAAATGAAACGATTACAGTTTACATTGTAGTAACTCCGTGCGCGGCTCAGGAGTCTCACAATTTATGTGCTCGGGTCTGGGAACATTGCCGCCCACATCGGCAGGAGCGCCATATACGGGGGAAGTACTCTGAGGGAGATGACCGTCGTCGTTGGGAGCAAGAGACATAGCGTCACTGGCTTCGCCAAGATCGTTGCCATCGCTGATGCCTTCTTCGTCAGTAGTTGGAGCCACGGCGTCACCATCACTGATACCAAGGTCGTCTCCGTCGCTAGTACCAAGGGCCTCACCCTCACTGGTGCCGAGAGCTTCGCCATCGCTGGTACCACACAGATCGTCTCCAATACTTGCAGTGCCGTCGTCAGCAGCGAGCGCCGTCCCGGACTTCGATCCGTCAATGTCCATGGGGTCTCCTTCCGGTCGCTCGTCGACATCCATCGCATGACTGTTCTGGGCCTTTGGTCCATCATTCACCTTTTTATCAAGGACCATATCGTCTTCCTCAGCCCCCACTGTCTCTTTGACGAATTTTGCAGTGGCCTTCTTAGCCGCCCTCTCTTCTGCCTTTTGAGCCTTCTCCGCCCCCTTCTCCGCCTTTCGAGCCTTCTCCGCCTCTTTCTCTGCAATGCGTCCTCCCTTTTCCGCCTTCCGCTCCATTTTTTGCCTTTCCTTTGCCTCTTTATCCGCCGCCTTTCTTTGCTCCTTCTCCTCCTGCTTCTTTGACCTTTCGAGCTTCTTCCGTTCTCTCTCCGCTTCCTTCCGTGCAGCTGTTTCGGCTTTCTTTTGATGCCGCTTCGTGTCTAGAGCCTCGGGGTCATCGTCGTCGACATCATCCTGGGGATCCGCTAAGGATTTCCCCGAGAACAGGTCATACATCTCTGAACAACTTGTCAAAATCTGTCAAGAGGAGTCAAGTGATACGACACACCTTCGCCCTTTTTCTTATCGAGAAACGCGTCCATCAAGTATTTTTTCCCGCGCGCTAGAGAAGACAAGACGATGTCCGCTGTATCAGCCGCGAGGAGGGTGTAGGTAACCACGGTCTTCTTTTGGGGTTGTCGGAGCGCTCTGCCGAGAATCTGGTGTTCTTCCTGAGCGCTCCAGGGCTGGTCCTATGAAGGAGATTAACACGTCGAAACATCGAATACCAGCTGCAGGACTCACAAGAAAAATAATCACTGTGGCAACAGTGAGATTCAAGCCCGTAGAACCAACCGCCGATATGATCAAGACGCGATACGTAGGGTCTTCACAAAATTTCTTCACAATCCTCGCGCGCTGATTAAATGCCGTTTGCCCATCAATATACAGGAATCTGATCCCATACAGGGATAAGATCTAGGCGCAATCAGCACTGGAAAAAGGACGACCGTTACGAGACGCTCACATTTCTAAGGAGCGGGCCAAGGCTGGGGTACTCCTGATAGATTAGAATCCTGCGTAAGAAAGTCGCAACTTCGCCGGTTGGAAGAGGTGGAAGAGTCGGGAAGCGCATCTGACCATTTTCAACAAGGGGTCGAGGCGCATCGTCGCGAGACAGGAGGTACTGGCAGAGCCGGGCGCAAGTATCAATTTTTGTGGATTTTACCTTCTCCCATGCTGCGAGACTCCCAAATCTGGGAGGAGGCACTGAGATATCCAAGCGCGCAAAGCCCATAGCCATGCGGTGTTCAATATAAAAACTCCTTGAAACTATTGTTAAAAGGCCGTTGGAAGATGAAACACTGTGAACCATCTGTCAATACAGTGTACAACGGAAATTTTCTCAACAACATCACCTCTCCTTCACTTTGTCCGCGAGTTCGGAGATGACCTCCATTTCGCGCGCCGTCAGATTTAGAATCACCAGATTTTCTTCGTGAGGTGGGAGTGGTACAAGACACTGTTTCTTCCAATCAAGGCTCTCTTTGGTACGCCTAAGAATGCGCCCTTGGAATTGGCGTTGCATGCGCTGCGCAATGTCCACCACAGCAGAATCGATTTCTACCGGCCCATCGACAGAGTCGTCTCCCCTTGAGCGTCGTATGACCGTTGCGTCCGACTTCTCTTCAGCTAGAGCATCTTCGCTGAAGAAATGGGGTATTCCGACCAATCTCCCCATGCTGGCGACGTCCTAAGTGGTCGTCGTTAGTATGTGGTACACATATTCTGACAATACTAGGTTTACCTTCGTCGATGTCTGAAGAGGTGTTCCTGTCATTATTTGACGGAAAACAGCCTGCTTCGACAGTGAGAGCGCAGCGCTGCCCTTAGTCCCCACGTTGCGAAAGCCATGGGCTTCATCAATTGTCACCGATAAATATTGCCTCCCATAGAGTGTGCTGCCGACAAGCAGCTTATACGAAGGAAGAGGAGTGGGATCTTCCCAAGGGAGTTTCTCCGATGATGGCTTCGCATAAATCAACGAATAATCTTGCAGGAGTGACTAATAGCTGTGGTTAGTAGTCGAAGAAAGACGACAATTAATCAGGCCTACCGAGTGTGATGCGAGTATGATAACGTTTCTGAGCTTGTGTTTCGACTTGGAAAAATCTCCCTCAGGGCCCCAGAACGCCTCATGTTGGGCTTTTCCGGTGCCATATAATAAAATATCAAATGAACCTCCTCTAAATAGGGTTCTCACCTCGACCTCCCATTGAGACAGGAGCGTCCCGGGAACAAGAAACAAATGTGGGAGATCGGGTATTTCCCGTTTGTCTCCCAAGAATGGGTTTTTTTCTGGAGATGAAGTTTCGTCAAACTTTGCGAGGAGCAGGTGGGCGAGGCAGGAACTAACCGAAAAAAGGGGGAAGCTCCTTTCCTACTGCTTGGCGCACTACACATTCAGCCAGAATAGCAACTGCCGTGATGGCTTGAAAAGTCTTGCCAAGCCCGACATCATCAGCAACTAACACTCCCGTACATGCGCCAACAGCTGGAACTGGCTTGAAGACCATTCGAAACATGGCATGAACTCCAGCTTTTTGGTGCCAGTGGAGCTCTATGGGAACCATGTCTGGATTGTTCTGTGCTCGTTCAGGAGCAAATTCAGCAGCATGGGTGGGATCCCATGAGGTAAGTCCCCCACAGTGACGATAGCGATTGAAGACTACAGGAAGACCATCGAGAAAGCCAAGATTGTGCTCCAGATCAGCAGGAGACAACCCCATCTCAACCTCAACGCCAGGATCAGAACCGTCGATAGCTTCCCCAAATCGATATGAGAAGGCCGGCTGTTGGCCTTGCAGCTCGACATTATCGTCGCGGCCAAAAGAATCGAAAAACTCTCTATAGAGAGAGAGGACGTCTGCGACGTCTTGTTCGGAAGCCAGAGTTTGCAGCGCAGCATGGGTGACTTTGGTTAGTTCTTGAATAGAGTCAGCTATGATCCGCTCAAGAAATATCAGAACGCTTACTCTTCTTTGCTTTTGCAACTTTCAGAACCTTCGCATCCAGGACAGCACCCAGCCCAGCCATAAGCTGCGTGAGTTCGGCTTCTATACAACTCACTCTCTCCAGGGCTTGTTCCATTTGAAGAGACTCCGCAGCGGCCTTCCAGCGACTGACTTTGAGAATAACACTCGAAATCTGGCGCTTCGTAGGCGTGTCCTTACTGAGGCCTAGAGGGGTTGAGTAACGGCTCGAAATAAAAATCAAAGTCGGACATACCATCGAATGCGTCCATAGCGCCTTTCTCTAAAGCAACGAGGCGCTTAGAGGTGCGCTGTAGTTGGTTGTAGATGTTGATCCATGTGCGTTGCATGAGTGCGAGCGTCGGTGAGCGCAGCCCTGTACGGAGGAGACCAAGGGAATTACAAGCCTCTTCACCAAAGAGAGACCTCGCAACGTCGTCCACTGCAAGCGGTAAATATGTGGAGTTATGTGGGACATCGTCCAATCCACTCCCATCGCTGAGCGCAAGAGTCAATGGGTGCAGGTTTTTGACCTTGAGGATCTCTGTGATTTCGGCATGAATTTTCCTCTTCTGCCACAACTCCGTGACCCAGTTCCGCCACAAATCGCGCCCAGCGACACGGATGGAACCACGCCTGGAACTCGAGAACTTAATCCTCTCATCCTCGGTGCGCAATTTCTGGTACTGGTCGAAGTAGAGTCCGATGAGGTTTGCGGTTTCTCGTGTCCAGCCCTCGGGAAGGAGGGAATCGTCATCCGGAAACAGCCCATGCTTCACACCAGTGATTCGCTGCCAGCAAGGGTATCCCCAGGGCGCGCCATCGTGCATGACGTACAGCTGGGTGAGTGCGCTGTGAACCATATGGCTAGGCATGTTTCGAGCTAAGTGGGTGAGCGATGTCGAGGTTTGGAAAGGCAAGTAGGGAGGTGCAAATACTACGAGAAGGCGAATGACGAATATCCTTTCACCCTCACTCTTTTATAGAGAAAAGAAAATTGCAATAATACTGTGTATAGTGAAAAGAGTCTACACGAAAAATACCAGTTACACTATCAGAATGCAGCCAAGAGAAAACTCAAGCCTCAAAGAAACTCCAACGGACAAATGTGACGTTCAAGGAGGTGGTGTTAACACCTGGACCCACGTTTCAGAAGGCAAAATTAGACTAGCGGCGGATGCAGTATACCTCATTCGAGACTCTTGGTTATTCATTCTTCATGGACATATGGAAGATTTCGAGACCAACTAACTAGAAGGAAATAATCAGATATCCATAAGAAGGAAAGTAAAAGAAACTTACGTAGAGTTGAGGAAACGGCCCGTGGAGCTTAAGAATAGAATTCGTATGTTTACTCCAATAACTAGGAAGCATATCATAAGACAAAACTGACGGGGATTTAGGAACGCAAGCAGGACACTCACTGGTAAGGTGACCAGATGTATCTGGAGAAGTCGTTAGGCTAGACATTTGCTCAAGTGCATTTATCGAAGCCGTATGCGCATGCAAGAGATGTATGGCGGCATCAAGCAAGTCACCAAGGTCACAGACGCAGGAGAGCTCCCCGTACGTTGTTAAACCAAACCAGACTCAGGAGTAACCCCCGTAAGTCGATCTAAGGCAAGTGGCTACGGTTTCTGCGAAAGTGGAGCAGCTCAGACGCAATGAAGACGGTAAGAATGGGGAGAGGAATTTTTTTTGTTAATTGTTTGTTGACCGTATTATTCTTTATTTGTTTGGATAGCTGGTGCGCGTTTCAAACTCCACACTTCTCCAACGTCGCGTCCTTCGCACTGGGGACTCTTAGTGGAGACTGAGGCTGCACCTGCGTACGGGGTTTGCTCCTACGCGGGATACTGCAACATGTGGGGTTTGCTCCTGTGTATGCATTTGGGATGTCATTCTCGTTGATGACAATTGTCCCTCCCAAGCACGCATTTTCTTGGCCAGTAAGTCAGTACCTCATCTTGCGGAGATTCACTTCTAATTTTGTAGTAAATTAAACCCCTTTTCCGTGTTAGATTTGACGCGCTCCATTACAACAGACCTCCGCGCGAGGTTCGACGAACCACGGATTATCATTGGACCGTTCCCTTCCAGACTCCTCCGTCAATTCCATATCAGGGTCCCCGATGTCTCATTACCGTCCGCAGTCCCGTATCAAGGGTTGTTGTACAGACAAACCGGGATGCTATGCTCAATTATCCCGTTTCCGCGATAGTCTCAACCAACTCCTTCCGGGATAGCAGACTTCTGTACGAAGTTTGACAAACTCCAAAAAATTGGTAAGCCACTCTATTCCTTTCTGATACCTTTATCCCAGAAACACCAAGGTCTTATCACATTCATTTTTCTGCAAACAGGGTTGCTGCACGGACGCACCACAGTGCGATTTTTTCTCCATTTCTTCCTGGTCTCGACCCGCTCTACCCATGACATCGGACTTCCGCATGAGGTTCAATGAAACATGCCACATTGTAAGTCGCACCTTGCTTGGAATACCCCTCAGTTGATCTTAGAGTCTCGCAGATATCAATTGATCCGCCCGTAGTCCAATAATGAGCGATTTTGCGCCAGAGATACTCCCCAGTCCCCTTAATTAGAAATAAGCATTCTAATAGTATAAATACGTCCTAAAATATGTGAATATGGCTATACCTAAACCTCACCCTTACACTAATCGTATACACAATGCCCATGCATCACGGCAATTATCCCCTTCAATATACGTCTCTCCGCCGCTTCTGCCAGACATCGAAAGAACTTCTCGGAACCAACCATCGAGACTTCGTGAAGTTCACCCTTGAAGGTGTGCATGAGAATAGGCAACACGTCGTTGATCTCTCACTTAATGTGATGGAATTTGACGAACCTTTTGATGCAATGAGAGACTTTGACTCTCTCCTAGGGCTTTCAGATCGAATTATGGTGCATGATGCTATCACCGTGTTTCCGGTTGCAAAGCAGGAGAAGACGTTATCGACCGATATACACCTTGTATATGAATTTGAGAGTAGTAAAGTGAGTGTTTTACATGTAGTAGTTTGGCGTGCTAACCGTAATTCTCAGGGATTGTTCCGTGCTCCCGTGCATAAAATCCCCAATGCATGCTTGGCAACTTGGAACACACACAATGTAATATATGTACTCCTTCCCGAGCTTTACGCAAAAGATCGAAGCTCGTACCTAACGCAAGAGGAATACCGAATTCTCTATGAGGATGGGTTACGCCCTGCAATTGAGAATTTGTCACCGGAGACAGTGGCGGAATGGCCTGCGAAGTATGCGGATGAAATGTTTAGGGCTCGCAGGCGCAACGGACAGTTAGCGTTCACGAGTAAGATGCTCGCCCAGTGGCATGTTCGTTACCTGGGGGATCATATCCGTGCTGCGCTCACACATAAGGGAAGCACCTGGGCTACGGGACTGATATTTCTACACCAAATCCGTGGTGTAAAGCATTCGACACTCCACCGCACCGAAATAGCAGCCGCCGAGGAGGCTTTCGAACATTTCCTTCAACAAAACCGCCTCTCCTACAACTCGATTAGCAGGCATGGCACCTGGTATGTGGACGTCGGTGTCGAGCTGGGCTCACCGCGGGGTAATTGCCTAGCCTGGCGAACCGATTCGCACTGTGACATGGTACAGGAGTCGTGTGAGGTGACCGAGCGAGAAGCAAGAAGTATCACGCGTTTAGGAAGTTCAAAGTATGCGCGAGACATAGTGTCCCATCTTCCTGCTGTCTCGGGATGCCGGATCACCACTGGGAGGGCGCATGGCCCTCATGACATTCCTTACCTACAGCTATACACTACCGACAAGGCGCTCACCTATCACCCGGATCGAAGAAGTTTCGGAAAATCCATAACCGCTGAGGAACTCCTTAAGGACAAGGGTACAACGTATATTGAAAGCCTCTGTACTTTGTACAACAACGCCATCAGAACGAGCGAGGGCCATGCCCGAATCGAACTCAGGGTGTCGATTTTTTCTGCAACAAAGGTGCTCGTTAAACTCGATGAACGTTTACTACGAACATGCCTCGTCTCAATTGACCGGTCTATTTGGTGGTAAGTACTGTAATTGGGTGATAATATAATCTATTACTTATTCTTAATAGGACACTTCGCAGCTGCAGAGCCTTAGCGCTCAAATTTCTTGTTGAGTGGCAGATGCAAGGTGTCCCAGCATTTCGAGCGAACCCGTCCGCCCTAGTTCTCACAGCGGCAGCCGCGTGGCTACTAAATAGCCTACACTCTGCGCCCGATAAGGGACAGTCATCGCGGGAACTAATGGCCGCGGTATTACCGCACGTTGACCGTGTTGGCGCAGATCACAACATCCTTGCATACGGTACACCATTAGATGACGAAGACTACGAATCGGAAGCCTCCACGGACTCAGGCTCGGACAACGATCGTGTACCGCGTGAAAGATCCCGACGCGATGCAACCACGTTACCAGCCTTTCCTTACGGGATCATCTTCCTTTCAAATCTTCGCATTGGAGAAGAGTACCCTGTTCCGCGTTTGACGAAAGACCCACGCCATGCGCTGAGCGATCGCGCATTTCGCTATTTCTTCAACTCCACCCCTGAGGAACTGTCGGAAATGCTCCTTCAGGCTGGGGTAGTTCTGCGCAAGCACCCCAATCGAGTGGCGAACCGGACGCGGATAACCCCATCGTACTATAATTGGGGTCAGAACCCAGATCGAAACATATTCGACCTGGCGGGAAAAGGCGCGAGCCTTCCAGTTCGCCCTCGAGACTTGGGCTCGGACAACGAGCAGGAGGAAAGCGCGGGAACTAGCCATGATTCGGATGGCGATGATAACACCAACATCGACAAATTCATCACTAAATTGTGGTACCAATTCCTTATCGACATCATGGAAGTCGGCCCAAACAAGAGAAGGGCTCACATGCCTGCATATATAAAGCTCAACCAGCTTGAACGCAAGATGGTTAACGAGGAGACGTACCGCAATAGGAATCTAGAAGAACTTTTCACTGAGTTTCAATGGCGACTGGCGGACGACAAAGCGTGGAAGGTGAATTTCGACAAGCTCTTCCCCGTGAAGGGCCATACTCGAGCGGGAGCGATCCAGAACTACCGGAGAGCAAAGTATTACCCCAGATGGGAGGACTTTAAGGCGAGGGCGAACCATCAATCTTACACCATGGTCCGCAAGGAGCTTTGGAAACGCTTTCGTAAACTCTACTGGATGCCCAAGGCCGAAGAAGACCGGATCTGGTGGACGAAATACGATTCTCAGATGCAGCACTCCAAGGGCGACCATGTCAATACACCCGCCCCGCGCATTCTAGTTTACAGCCCCTGGCCTGCACTGTAGGTACTTCTTGTATTCGTATTAGCATCCGCTTTTTCTACGCATTAATATGTTTTGAATATACTATGACACCTCGTTTTGCTCGATTGCAAGATCTGCAATAAGACGAACCGGCACAAAGTACAATGATAATAGCATGGTACAGGACGAATCGAAGGAATACATGCGCAGGAGGAATCCCCGTACGCTGCCTCTGCTCGAAAATAAAGGGAGAAAAGCAGGAGGAAACTCCGTACGTTGGGTATTGGCTGGAGTGGGATTGGGGACTGAAAGGTTCCTATTCCAAAGGGGAGTGAGCCCTCGACGGCTCAATGTTCCAAGTCTGATATACTGGTTGATATACGTGGCTTTTCGGCGGGGGTCAGATGTCAGCCATGGAGGGGCGGAAACATGTTGTTCGACGAACCTCGCGTATACGTGCCTAAAGAAACGAGTTAGCATTGGTCCGAGGATGCGTTGATGGGGCTGAGGATCAACGAACCTCGTTGTGCCTTCAGGTCAAATGAGTACGTCGGTACTCAAGCCGTTTTCGCGGGTGGTCAGGCGGTTGTTGCGTCGTAGGTGCGCGGTTGGGATTGTATATAGAACCTACGTGATAGAGTGGGTCAGCATGAGCGAGACGATGCTCAGTTAATGAACCTTGTCATATGGTGTGAGTATGTCTCTCTTTACAGGCGAAATTGAGTTTTTGAGTAGGCGCAGGAGTTTGTGTGGGCTGGAGTGGGCCCCGATGCACGAGAACGGCGAGGTTCGACGAACCTCGGGTGTCGAGTTTGGATGGAGGAATCAGGCGACAAGAGATACAGGCGCAGGAGCAGACCCCGTACGCTGTAGTAGTCCGAGATGTATAAGGCAGACGCAGGGGCAGACCCCGTACGTTGTGTAGTGGTGGGAGCGGAACAGGTTGCGGAACAAGTGACGAGTCCGATAATTGAACCGATAGACCGCCGGTGTTCCAGACTCGGTGATCTCGGCGATAAGTTGTCACCTGACTGTTGAATTGTTCTTTGGGCGCGTTTTCGTCACTTCTTCCTTTCCACCCCATCCCCACCGACCTTTCACCACACCACGACGACCTCAACAACGATCCACTTGGTGTTGCGGGGCCTGCTCCCAATACCATCTTCTCTCTTCGTTCTACAGTAGAGTTGCGGGGTTTGCTCCTGACACTACTCCTTCCTCCTCGACGCCTCACCTGTGCTTGCGGCCCTCTGAACTCGGTCATACTCGCGTAACTTTTCAAGGGTTACCTAGAGCTCTTCCCTTGGACTGCCCCTGAGGATTCTCGGTCGTTCATAGAAAAGGTTTCGGGTCAGTTGGAGCTCCGTACGTCCGTGACGATTATCCTATCGTGCATAGCTAACAGTCTCCCTCAGGTTTCCATTTATTTTTGCTTGGCTTCCCTTCGTACATCTCTTGCATGCGCATACGGCTTCGATAAATACACTTGAACAAATGTCTAGCCTAACGACTTCTCCAGATACATCTGGTCACCTTACCAGTGAGTGTCCTGCTTGCGTTCCTAAATCCCCGTCAGTTTTGTCTTATGATATGCTTCCTAGTTATTGGAGTATCATACGAATTCCATTCTTAAGCTCCACGGGCCGTTTCCTCAACTCTACGTAAGTTTCTTTTACTTTCCTTCTTATGGATATCTGATTATTTCCTTCTAGTTGGTCTCGAAATGCTCCATATGTTCCTGAAGCATGAATAACCAAGAGTCTCGAATGAGGTATACTGCATCCGCCGCTAGTCTAATTTTGCCTTCTGAAACATGGATCCAGGTGTTAATGCCGCCTCCTTAAACGTCATATTTGTCTGGTGGAGTTTTTTGGGGGGCTTGAGTTTTCTCTTGGCTGCATTCCGTTATAGTGTAACTGATATTTTTCATGTAAACTCTTTCGGACTATATACAGTATTATTACGATCTCTTTTCTGTATAAAAAGGTGAGGGGTGAAAGGATATTCGTCATTCACCTCGTAGTATTTGGACCTCCAGACTTGCCCCTCCGACCTCCACACCGCTCACTCATTTTGCTCAAAATATGCCTAGCCATATAGTTCACGGCACACTCACCCAGCTGAACGTCATGCACGACGGCGCGCCCTGGGGATACCCTCGCTGGCAGCGTAATACTGATGTGAAGCATGGGCTGTTTCCGGATGACGATTCCCTCCTTCCCGAGGGTTGGACACGAGAAACCGATCTCGCTGTTGCCACGGTAATTATTTCTCTTGTGAGTCCTACGGCCGGTATTCGATGTGCTAAGCTCCTTCGTAGGACCAGCCCTAGGGCACTCAGGAAGAACACCAGGTTATCGGCAGAGCGCTCCGACAACCCCAACCCCAACCCCAGGAAGAGACCGTCGTTACCTGCACCCTCTTTGCGGCTGATACACCAGACATGGTTTTGTCTTCTCTAGTACATGAGAAGAAATCCTCGATGGACGCTTTTCTCGATAAAGAAAAGGGCAAAGGTGTGTCATATCACTCGACTCCTCTTGTTCGATTTTGACAAGTCGTTCAGAGATGTATGGCCTGCTCTCGGGAAAGTCTTAAGTGGATCCTGAGGATGTTCTGGCAAGCCGATTTGGCCGCCGCCGCAGTAATATGATATCAATTCCATTGTTACAAGTTTACTAGTCTACCCATGTACTCAAACACAACTATGGCTTTTTGTTTCGCAACCTGTTCTATCTCAGGCCAGATTTCTGGAGTTTAGGGTCATGCCAGGTAGCGCGCGGTCATAGGTATCATCAAACGGGATCGAGCATTCTATTAAAGTGAGTCAGTACAAGCTAGAGACACAGGGAGGTTCGACGAACCTCGCACGTATGTACGCGGTCAATCAAGCCGTTTACGACGGTGATCAGGTATTTGGACATCTGAGTTATCTGGACATCTGAGTTGAAGGAATGCAGGCGCAGGAGAAACCGCCGTACGCGGCCTCCATTCGAAATGGGGAAGTGAAACGCAGGAGGAAACTCCGTACGTTGCGCATTGGCTGGAGTGGGATCGCGGAGTGGGTAGTTTTCTATTCCAGGAGGGAGCCAAGGCCTTGTAAATTGGATTCTTTGAATATTTGGGATGTGGGAGGCGACGAGTTGATCCTTGCGCAGTAGACTTGAGAGAGTGCCGGTGGGGAGCAGACCCCGTTACACGAGAAAGGTGAGGTTCGAGGAACCTCGGGTATACAGGACTCCACGAGTGGAACCGGGTCAGTACTGAGATGGCGATGATCTCACAGGCAGAGGCACTGACCGTATAACATGGTTTGGCCCTCAAATCGGTGAGTACGCTACGTCGTCAAGTGGCTTTTCGGCGAAGATCAGATGCCAGCCATGTGTAAACGCTCGGGGAAGTCGAGGTTCGACGAACCTTGCCTGCTAAGAACAATGATTCGTATGTTTGAGGCTAAGGACTACAAGCGCAGGAGAAATACCCGCGCGCTGCGCCTGCTCGAATAAAGAAGAGAAACGCAGGAGGAAACTCCGTACGTTGGGTATCGGCTGGAGTGAGATTGGGGACTGAGGGGGTTTTCCATTCTAAAAGAGGGAGCCCTGCGCTCGACGGCTTAACATTCCAAGCCTTAGATACTGGTTTCTTTGAATATTTGGGATGTGGAAGATGGCGAATCGAACCCTGCGCAGTAGATTCTAAGAGTACCGGCGGGGATCAGATGCCGTAGAAACGAGAAAGGCGAGGTTCGAGGAACCTCGGGTATACAGGACTCTACGAGAGAATTGCATCAGTACTGAGGTGGCGATGATTTCACGGACGGAGGTACTGACCGTACAACTTTGTTTGGCCCTCAAATCGGGTGAGAGTACGCTACGCCGTCAAGTGGTATTTTTAGGCGGAGGTCAGATGTCAGCCATGGAGGGCGGAAACATGATGTTCGACGAACCTCGCGTATACGCGCCCAAAGAAACGAGTTAGGATTGGTCCGAGGATGCGTTGGTGAGGTTGAGGTTGAGGATCAACGAACCTCGTTGTGCATTCAGGTCAAACGAGTACTTCGGCACTCAAGCCGTTTTCGCGGGTGGTCAGGCGGTTGTTGCGTCGTAGGTGCGCGGGAGGGATTGTATATAGAATCTACGCGAAAGAATTGGTCAAAGTGAGCGGGAAGACGCTCTTTTGACGAACTTTGTCCATCTGAGGTACGTTCCTTTTGACAGGTCACGTTGAGGTTTTGAGTAGGCGCAGGAGTTTGTGTGGGCTAGAGTGGGTCCCGATGCACGAGAACGGCGAGGTTCGACGAACCTCGGGTGTCGAGAATGTTCGGTTTAGGATGGAGGAATCGGGCGAGAAGAGATACGGGCGCAGGAGCAGACTCCGTACGCTGTAGTAATCCGAGGGGTGTAAGACAGACGCAGGAGCAGACCCCGTACGTTGTGCAGTGGTGGGAGCGAAACAGGTTGCGGAACAAGTGACGAGTCCGATAACCGAACGGATGGATCGCCGGTGTTCCAGACTCGGTGATCTCGGTGATAAGTTATCACCTGACTTTAGATTTTTTGGCGCGCTCGTCACTTCTTCCTTTCCACCCCCATCCCCACCAACCTTTCACCACACCACAACGGCTTCATCAACGATCCACTTGGTGTTGCGGGGCCTGCTCCCAATACCACCTTCTTTCATCGTTCTATAGTAGAGTTACGGGGTTTGCTCCTGACACTACTCCTTCTTTCTCGACGCCTCACCTGTGCTTGCGGCCCTCTGAACTCGGTCGTACTTGCGTTACTTTTAAAGAGTTACCTAGCGTCCTTCCGTTGGACTGTCCCTGGGCTCAGTTGGAGCTCCGTGCGTCCGCGACAATGGTCCTGTCCTGCATCGCTAACAGTCTCTGTCAGGTTTCCATTCCTTGACTGCTCTTCCTCCCGGTGGTCAGCGTCCCCCTGCCGCTCCAACTTCCCTCATTGGGTCTCGCAGAGCGCTTTACTTTGCAATTGCTACTCCCACGTCTGTCTGTAAGTCGTCTTATTCTTCTCGTAACGTGTCTAAGCTATATTGTTCTCAGCCAACCTACTACACCTTTTAATGATAATCCACAAGGTTTTAGGATCGTTCTTAATCGCGAAACCCCACATCCGTTCCCGCCCCACGTGCTATCTGCTTACATCCCCTCACCAGTCTCATGATAGCCATTCGGTCACCATCGCTGTAAAACAAAAATAAATTGTCATTCCCATTTAGAAACTCTAGTAAACAATATTACAACTTCGTCTCGATAATACAGATATATGGCGTTGTATCTTTCCGAGAGTCATCGCACCCCTGTCAACATCGTGGCTAGTGATGCCTAGCAGATGAGTTGACAATAACGAGATTCCAGTTTATGAATTCCGAAGCATGCAGCGCACAGCACTGACGAACAGGAACCCTCGTGGCAGATGGTGTGCATGCGATATATCGAATATTCCGCGGAGAGATATACTGCGGGTATTGGGGATGTCATATCTCACACGAAGATTTGGCGGCTTGATCTAAAAGAAGGCCCATTTCTTCAGCATGTAGCTCACTTGAAGATATCTGATTGTTAAGGCGACTACTCCGTCTTTTTTAACCCTAACCACCATATTACAGTGAGTCCCTAACTTTTCGAATAGCTTCTGTGTTTCATTTCGCACACGACGCAGTACCTGCTAACAAACTTTATAATTCACTTCAAGCGCTCTTATAACTTAGTCAACCTCACTCTCTTGAACTACCACCACCACTTCCATGCCCATCATCTCGCGCGGTATAACATGGGTTTCGTCTCTCCGTCTGGCCCTCCCGCCGGCGTTCCTAGGTGTTTTTTCTCGGGAAAGGATTCACAAGGTACGCTTCTCTTCATATCGAGCATGGCGTAACTCATTCCCTTTGAGATTCTTATGGAGTCCGTTCGCCGAGCAGGCCTTCCAGCATCGCAATTGGTTCAGCGTTTCTTCGAGGATGAGGCGTCGGTAAGTTTTATTTCTTCGCTTCTTGCTTCGGCCTTATAGTACATAGGATCCTCACTGGCGCGAGGACACTATGTGCCCGGTGAGTTGACTTGATTTTCCTACCCCCTCCTCGTCTAAGTCCTTCAAGATCTGTCTCGAGGATCCAGCCTCTCGCGAACCACATCTCCTGACTTGTACGTGCCGTCGCTTATGGTACTGCCAGGTAAGTCGATTCCCGTTCGCAGACAGCTAACTTATGCAACTTAAAAACAGAAATGCGTCTTCAACCTGCCGACCATGGGCGAGAACGACGATAGAATGTCCTGTAAGTCTTTCATTCTGATTGTTTTTGTAGTCTAATTTCGGGGTAGGCCCTATTTGCGCCCGTCCCGCTCTTGCTGTTCATTTTGGTTGGCTGGCCGATTGAGCCGCCATTGTCCTATTCTATGTAATTACTCTACCTACCTTCCATTTGTATATAATCTTGTAGTCTAGTATTCTTTGATAGTGTTTCTTGGCGACTAATAGATACTTCTAATATTTAATTGCATCGCGCTAATACCTGCATCTTTATTCAGTTCGACCTTGGTTCTTCATCAACCAACCAGAATAATCACAAGAACAAGAATGAGTACTGCTCCCGGCTGTGCGATAAAAAGGTGAGTCTTATGAGCATTGTCGAACTGAAGTCCTGCAATTTGCAGTTACCAAATGAGCAGAACGCGAGGTTCCACGAACCTCGCTTTCATCCTTGGTGTTATCGCATGGGAGGTATGCATATTGCGCAAAGCTCGACGAGTCTCATCTCCGGTCATTGAATAAGGTCCGCAAATGTCCTGAGGCACGACCGAACCAACATAACTGAACCAGCCACCCCTAGTCGCAGCACATCAGGTGAGTAAATGTGAGGCTCGACGAACCTCGCCTATCTCACGCGAGGTATTGAGTTAGTGTAAAAACTCCCGGTCCTACTGGCGAGGATATCCCATGTACGAACAGCTGATCAAAGATTGCACCCGGGTTCAAATAATGTGAGTAGGTTATCAAACGGGATTGGCCACTCGTTATCGAGTTCCAGGTGTGCCATTCTCGAGGCTCATCAAACCTCATTCCACCCTTCGGTGATCTTGCTATTATTCTAGTTAGTTATCTCATCATTACTTAGGGCTATCGGTGTACTCGAGTTCTTCTGACCTCAGATAGAATTGTCAAGGTGGTGTCTATCACCTAGAATTGCATTCCACAAAGTAAGTTGATTTCGAGGATCACCGAGCTCTGCCCGCGCCACACTTTGTCGTCTAATTAGTTTCTTAGTTGTTACTGCTGTATTCTTCATGGCTTCGCATTGGACCGTCAGACGGTCAGTTCTAACCAAACCAACCAAACCAAACACATCATCCCCGGTTTTCTCGCGTTCGAAGCGAGGCTCATAGAGTCTCGTCTCATAGTCTCTCTCATCACCCAGCAAACACCAGTGAACAAAATGTGAGGTTCGTGGAACCTCGCATCTATTGGAGCATTTGGAAGTGTTGTTACTCGGAAACGCGAGGTTCGACGAACCTCACACACCAGAATTGTTATCAAGAAATTGCATTTGGTGGGCTCTGATTGATGGTCAATAGTAGTAATAAAATAGAGCGAGCCGAGGCTTACAATGCCAAACTTCTTAGACTCTTCATTTTTATCCTCATCAGCCTATTGAGGCATTTGGGAACATGGACTCAAGGATGTGAGGTTCGTCGAACCTCATGTGCTAGTATGTTTGTTCAAGAGAGTAGGCATGATAGACTCAGAAGTAAATGTGAGGTTCGACGAACCTCACACACCAGAATTGTTGTTGTTATCAAGAAAATTCATTTGGTGGGCTCTGATTGATGGTCAATAGTAGTGATAAAATAGAGCGAGCTGAGGCTTGCAATGCCAAACCTCTTAGACTCTTCACTTTTATCCTCATCAGCCTATTGTGGCATTAGGGAACATGGACTCAAGGATGCGAGGTTCGTCGAACCTCATGTGCTAGTATGTTTATTCAAGAAAGTAGACATGATAGACTCAGAAGTACAATGGTAGTAGTAGTAAATTTGAATGAACTGTACCTATGATGGAAAGGAATTCCATCTGTCTCTCAATCCTACTCCCAATCCCTGCTCATCTCTGCTCATCCCTGCTCCCAATCCCTGCCCATCCCTACTCCCAATCCCTGCCCATCCCTGCTCATCCCTGCTCCCAATCCCTGCCCATCCCTGCCCATCCCTGCTCCCAATCCCTGCCCATCCCTGCTCATCCCTGCTCCCAATCCCTGCTCATCCCTGCTCATCCCTGCTCCCAATCCCCGCCCATCCCTGCTCATCCCTGCTCCCAATCCCTGCCCATCCCTACTCCCAATCCCTGCTCATCCCTGTAATTTAAATCCCTGTTCAATCCCTGTCCAATAAAAAATAGCCCCATAACCTAACCCGCCTGAGCCGGACCGGACTTTGATCCGATCACCGGCCCGACATGGACGGTTAAAGGCCACGTACCCGGTCCGAAATGACCGCGACGTGCGAAAGGTTGCTAATCATTACCGCTAAACCGGAGTAATCCGGAAGGCGTTGTTCCCACAGATTGTCAAGGTCGTTAATAGACGGTCGCCGATTGGTGCCCAACACACTGCCTTCGGGCAGAGTTAGTAAGCCCGCTTCGGCGATGTCGTGTTCTATTCCGATCTGCCAGACGCTATGGAAGCGACTGCGCATCTGTCATGCGTGCAAATGGCCATTGGCCGCCTCTGACAGGTAGATGACTAAGTATCCCGACTTTAGCCTAACTTCGGAACAAAGCTAAAGTCCGCAGCAACCCGTATACACCCTAAAACCGATCTGAAGAGTCTTAAAAGACGAAAGGATCCGACCGGTGGTCTCCTCCATCGATCCTTATCGGTAAATTTCGCCTACTCAACTATATCCTCCAACAAAAACGCTTCGCGTTTTTGTTGTCGTCCACCCTAACCCTAACCCTAAATTTCAGAACTACCGGAACGCTATAGACTCGCTTCGTGCGCTCTATATACAGCGTGGCTATCCAGTGAAATTAGTATTGCAGTGGACTTCGGTCAATATGGCAGAACGATGGCAGAAACGTCTATCAGAGTCTAAGGGTTCTGGAGAGCTAGACAGTGTTCTGGTGCTTAAGTCTGAATTCAATACTGCTTGGAATTACTTCTCTGCTCGAGAATTGGGTAACACAATCACGGATTTCTGGTCGTTATGGCTAAACCATAACCAGGCAGCTACGGAGGGGAATCGCTTACCCCCCATAGAGTTCCCACAATTATCTGGATCTTTGGGCAAGTTGGCCGATGGAGTCCCGGAGGCGTACACCGTGCGTCTTCAGGTCACTAACGGTACGACGACCTCAATACCAGATATACGGAAACTAGATATCCTAAAGCGCCGATGGATTGTCAGCCGCAAACGCACTCTCAATCTCTTCGACCTCGTAAATCTTTGGAAAAAGATTGTTATCGAACACTTAGACAAGGATGCAGCACGAAAGGCTGTACCCAATGAGCCCGTGGGTAACCCCCAGAATACGGTAGTAAGAACTATAAACCCCACTCCTAACATTGTGAACAGGGAACGGATCGAAACCATTCACACGCGCGAGCGTGCGGACTCAGAGTTGGACCCCTTCGTCCTTGCTTGGAACCAAGGTTTTAGGCTCGGAGTGAACGCGGACCCTACTGGAGTAACTCTCTAATCTGCGCCTTTGGTATCCCCAGAGGTGATGGCCTAGGAAACCGGTCGCAATGCAGCTCCTGTTGCACTTTATGGTCTGTGCTCAGCGAAAAGTGAAATAACTTTTGATGATCTTGTGGGCTAAGGCCCCACACCTGTCGCGGCTTACCCCGCGCAGTTGATCTCCTTTACGGAACGATTACCTCTTGATCTTTGGTATAAGTCTATCTATCTGAGGCGTAGCATGCTGGTGGATTCCGGCTGGTTACGAAAAGTAATAGCGCCCAAGTTGATTGAGGTTGGGGACTGGGTTCCCCCTGTAAAATTGAACCTCGCTTAAAGATCTATTTCGTCTTAAGGGACGTCGCCTAGTAGCAACTCCCCGCTTGAATCACTCTAAGTGTCAATTCTCGTAAGAACTCCTTGAAAAACTGTCTATTCTCCCAGTTTTTCCACTCACTACATACGTTTACCAGAAGCTCTGTTTAAAATCTGGGACATGTCGGTTTTAGATGGCCGTTGGAACATCCTAACCCTAACGTACGTAGCTTCGACTTAACCGTCGAAACGACCAGCTAACGGTCTTTTATTTTAACGAATAATAGCCTAACCCTAACCGCTAACCTTTAACCTTAAAGGCTAAGTAGCCGGGCCGATGGGGCCCGGCGCCTAAGTATAGCGCGGCTAAAAGAAGATAAGATCCAGGCACGAGATCCATCTTCTTTATTGATCCGCGTCGGTGAATAGCTAACCGAAATTGATCCGCGTATCGGATAAATACTAAGGTAGGGCGGGCCAACATGGACCGCGTTCCATGCGCGTCGAGCGCGCATGCCAGCGCACACCCCCTCACATGGCGCAACATGTGTCTGAGGGGTTTACGCTGTGGTCGCTCGGAAAAACCGCGCGCGCGCCGTAACGGTGCGGCGGCGCGAGCGGAGAAACTGATTAAACATTAACAAACAGGCCTGATGAGTACTTATACGAAACAGGTCGGGTGGGGGATTCCCCCAACCCTGTTGCTTGTTTGTAACGCAACTCATCGTACCAAAGTCACTCGCAACCTCGCTTCGCTCGGTTGCTCGTTCCTCCCTAACCCTAACCGGTTAACCCAACCTAACCCGCCTGAGCCGGACCGGACTTTGATCCGATCACCGGCCCGACATGGACGGTTAAAGGCCACGTGCCCGGTCCGAAACGACCGTGACGTGCGAAAGGTTGCTAATCATTACAGCTGACCGGAGTAATCCGTTTGGCTTTGTTCCCACAGGTTGTCAAGGTCGTTAATAGACGGTCGCCGATTGGTGCCCAACACACTACCTTCGGGCAGAGTTAGTAAGCCCGCTTCGGCGATGTCGTGCTCTATTCCGATCTGCCAGACGCTATGGAAGCGACTGCGCATCTGTCATGCGCGCAAATGGCCATTGGCCGCCTCTGACAGGTAGATGACTAAGTATCCCGACTTTCGCCTAACTTCGGAATAAAGTGAAAGTCCGCAGCAACACGTATACCGAAAAAACCCGATCTGAAGAGTCTTAAAAGACGAAAGGATCCGACCGGTGGAATCCAACCATCGATCCTTATCGGGACCCCTTCCGCCTACTCAACTAGTCCTCCAACCCAAACGCTTCGCGTTTGTGTTGTCGTCCTCCCTAACCCTAACCTTTTGTTGTCGTCCACCCTAACCCTAAACACTAAGGTAGGGCGGGCCAACATGGACCGCGTTCCATGCGCGTCGACCGCGCATGCCAGCGCACACCCCCTCACATGGCGCAACATGTGTCTGAGGGGTTTACGCTGTGGTCGCTCGGAAAAACCGCGCGCGCGCCGTAACGGTGCGGCGGCGCAAGCGGAGAAACTGATTAAACATTAACAAACAGGCCTGATGAGTACTTATACGAAACAGGTCGGGTGGGGGATTCCCCCAACCCTGTTGCTTGTTTGTAACGCAACTCATCGTACCAAAGTCACTCGCAACCTCGCTTCGCTCGGTTGCTCGTTCCTCCCTAACCTGGATGCGTTGTTAATACTCTATTGAACGACCGTGTGCTTGTCACGGTTTGTGCCTTTGTTCTATATGGTGAGTGCCTTCTCTTCATCCTGGCCCTATAAATTCGTTTTTTTATTGCATGACAACCGTCAAACCGTATGCCCCAAGAGAGGGTGTTCTTGAGAGCGTTCATGGTTCTCTTTTGATTGACTGCACCTCTTTCCCTATGTGCTTCGCCGTTGCATATGGTGAGTACCTGCTCTTACCTGCCACTAACTGTAACCAACTCATTTAATTAACTGCAGGATGACTGCTCAACAACACATCCCGAGCCTGGGTGTTTCTGAAAGCATACACTCTAACCTTTCAACTGACCCTTCTCTTTTCAGGGTGTGCATCTTGCTTGCATATGGTCAGTGTAGGTTGAGATGTATTTTTAGCAATGTATTGTTTTTAGGGGCACTACTTGATATCATACTCTGTTCTCACTAAAAATTAAGATCACTTTGAGGTTGTGTTTGAGTGTGAGAGTGATGGTGGATGGGTGATGTGTCTGATCTGTAAGTGAGGTGCACAACTTTTGGATACAGTCATACAACTGGCAGCAACAACACTGGGAGAGACAGTTCTGAGAGCAATATAAGTTTGAACCATGGTTAAAACATACTTCAGAGGACTATAAGTGAGGTGCACAAGTTTTGGATGGAGTCATACAACTGCCAACAACTGCAACTGGATTCAACAACACTGGGAGAGACAGTTGTGAGGTGCACAACTTTTGGATGGAGTCATATGACTGCCAATGACAATACTGGGCATACATTCTGTTGTTAGTATGAGGCATGAGAGCAATGTAAGTTTGAATCATGGTAGAAATACACTTCAGAGGACTACAAGGTCAGGTTTGGTGGGAGTTGTACAACTGCCAACAACTGTGACTGGAACATACATGAGAGCAATGTAAGTTTGAATCATGGTAGAAACACACTTCAGAGGACTATCAAAGAGTCGTATGACTGCCAATAACTGCAACTGGAACATACCCATGTTCTTGACAAGTAGATTATTACCGGAGTCATGCTATATAAAACAGACAAGTATTCCTTCTCGAAACAAAACCAGTCTTTATCGCTTGTCATAAATGCAATTATATTTAAACATGTGTGTAAACAAAAAAAAAAATAGACTGTGATTTCGTACTTTGTATTGTGTGGTGCGCCGGGAATGATTCATATGTGTAGAGAATGATAATGTGCAGACGAGAAACAGAAAATGGGAAGAGACGAGCATGTCACGGCGAGCCATATACAGACGGTGTGGTATCGAACGACGAAAAGATGGTTTCGCGCAAAGCAAAGAGACAAACGACGATGACGACGACAGCAAAGAACCAGAATAGAAAAAATAAATCCGTAATGCAAGAGACGAGAGACGAGCGATGGCCTACTCTTCCTCCTTCAACCTCCCGCCACCGGAGCCAGAACTGTTAGCCTCCGCAGCATCGACCGCGTCCAACAGGTCCGCATCCGCATCACCCTCTCCCTCACCATCCACATCCATCCCATGGCCCAGCCCACCCCGTTTCCTCTCAACGACTCCATTCCCATTCCCACCCGCACCCACACCCAGCCCCGCACTCTCCCCACTCGCATCCAACACCTCCTCAATCTCCGCCTCGATCTCCGCCTCCGCATCCGCCTCAGCATCCGCATCCGCATCGGCGTCCGCGTCCACATCCATGCCCACCGCGGGCGACCGCGACCCGCGCCCATTCAGCATCCCCAGCGGGCTCTTCCCCTGCCTCGTCGGCGGCCCTCCAACACCCAGGGCCCCGTTCGGCGACGCACGTCCCCGTCCATTCGCCCGTGCCGCCGCCTCGCTGCCGCGCCCGATCGCGCTCGTGGGGATGTCGTCGTCCCGCAGCGTGACGATCGTCGGGGGCGGGCTGTGCTGCTGCTGCTGCTGATGTTGCTGGGCGTGGTGCCGCGCGGGCGAGCCGCGGAAGCTGGCAGCAGAGGAGGAGCGGAGGTTGGACTCGGTCTCGCGGGGGTGCATGAACCCGAGGTGGGACTGGGCCCCGCCAGAGTTGGAGTTGGCGTGGTGGTGGGCGGGGAGGGTGTCGGAGCGGTGGATGGCGGAGTGGGTACGGGTGGGGTGCGGGGAGGGGGCTTGCTGTTGTTGTTGTTGTTGGAGGGCGGCGTGTGCGAGTTGTTGAGTCTCGAGCGTGCCCCGACGTTCGACTCGTTTCATCTTTTTCCGGCACCTAGTAGATATGAGCTTGAAGTTACTTTGACAGACGACAAATAGTTTGACTTACCGGTCACACACGGTACCAGGCCCCATCGGCCCCGGTCCCCACTTTTCAACACATTTCCCATCCTTATACCGCCCCGCCATCCCACACTGGCGGCATATCCGCTGACCAGCCTCGTTCGTAGGCGGGTAGGTCGCTGTTGATGACGTCCCAGCAGGGGGTGGGTCTACAGCAAGATGGGTCAACGGACATTGCGAATAGAAGGAAACAACAACCCACCTCCAGCAACATTCACATTCACAAACTTGTTCTTCTTCGTCGGCGCGCCAGTCACAGGCGGCGCGAATATATGCGTCTGGAACTCCCTCGCCTGCCCGGGCTCGCCCAGCGCCTGGGCCTGTGACTGGCTCTTACCAGGCGCCGCTGCACCGCGGAACGATGACGACGACGCCGCCGCCGCGGGGGGGTTGTACTGATATGATGTACCCTGCTCCTCATACGCCCTCCCGCCCTCCCTCTCCTCACCCCTCCTCACCCTGCCCGTGCCCACACTTACACCCGGACCCACAACAGGCCCCGGTCCAGCAACAGGAATCCCATTCCGCCCAGGGGCACCGACAACCCCGCCATTCCCACCAGGCCCCTCATCGCCCGTCGTCGCCTGCAGCAGCATCTCATCCACCGAGAGGGACGACGCACTTGAGCGCGAGCCCGAGCGAGCCCTCCTGCGGCCTCTCTCCCTCTCACGGTCCCTATGCTCGTCGAAGCCCTGTCCGGGGCCCGGGTACCCACCCGGCTGCTTGTACCCCGCACCGTGGTGTCTCGGGGGGAGGATCATGCGCGGCTGGGTCTGGCTCTGGGGGGGCACCTGTGACTGCGACTGCGAGCGGCGCGACGACGCGTGTGCATGTGTATGCGCGTGCACGTGTCCGTGTCCGTGAGAGGGCTGGGGGTGCAGGTACCCTTGCTGACCGGGGGCAGGGGCGGGGTCGAAGTACTCGCCCTGCTGCTGGGATGACGGGGGCGGCGGCGGGGGGTACGGCTGGTGTGTGTGGTGGGCGTGGTGCGCGGGGTGGTGGTGGGAGTCAGCGAAGCGCGGACCTGGGTCCCGTCCCCTCTCACGGTCACGGTCGCGTTCCCGTTCGCGGTCGGTGCCGCGGGCCTTTTTGGGGGGGAGGACGCCGTAGGCGTCGAGGCTCGGGGTGCGGGGGCGGCGGTTGGTGAGTGGGGGTGCGGGGATGGGATAGGAGTTGGTGTGGGTGAGGGCGGCGTGGGTGTGGTTTGGGGTGAGGTGGGGCGGGTGGGAGTGGGAGTGGGAGTGCCCGTGTGGGTGGGGGTGGGTGGGTGTGTTGACGGTGGTGTTGAGATTGTTGCTGGAGTGCGAGCCTGGGGGGACAGAAGTTAGCATACACGAAATGGAAAAGAAAGGAAAACACACCTCCAGGTCCATGCGAATGTGTATGCACATGTGTCAACGGCGGGTGAGGAGGTAGCGGGAGCGACATGAGCGCATGGGTCTTCCATCCATGCTCCCTCCTCCTCGTCCTCCCACTCCCCCCACTGCCATTCGCGCCTACACTCCCTACGGGCCCTGGACCCGCTCCGACCTCGTCTCCGGGCAGCGTGAGGACGCCGCCGTCCTCCCTGACGAGACGTGCGAAGCCAGCACGGGCATCGGCGGCACGGAGCTCGACGAGGCCAAGGAACGCGTCGAGCTGGCCCCAAGCATCTGCGACGGCGCGAGAGCGGGCGTGGGCCTCGTCTGCTTGTACCTCGGCGGCATCTGCGCGGGCGAGTGCGCTGAGCAGAAGCGAGGCGGCGTGCGCCGGGAGGGCGGGGTGGTTGAGGACGTCTGCCGCGGTTGGTGAGGGGCGAGGCGGGGACTGGGATTTGATGTTATTATTGTTGTTGTTGGTGGGCGGGGGAGACTTGACGGTGGGCGGGGGCTGGGAGGGAGACTGGGACATCCTTGGTGGTGGAGAGAGGGGCTGGTGTTGTTTATCTGGGCCTGCGTCGTTGGAAACGGCGGCTGCGGCGGCGAAAGAATCATGGAGTGCCTGTAAAGACGCCGCGGCGCGCTCCGCCCGTTCGGCACGCTTCTGAGCGTGCACGAGGTCGCGGCGCAGGGCCTCCGTGTCGGCATAGGCGTCTGCAAGGAGGGAGGCGAGGTGGGACGACGGGGCAGCAAAAGTCGCCATGGTCGTCGTTGTCGTCGCTGTGGGGTGTGTGGAGCGTGGGGACGGCGTTGGAGCGGCGGGCGGGGAGCGCATAGAGGCGTCGCCGTTGCCGTTGCCGGCGATGGGGCTGGGGTCGGTCGTCGGGGAGACAGACATGCTAGGGGGAGAGTCAGTGTGGGGAAAGAAGAAAAAAAGGGGAGTGGGTACGGGTTATATATACGGAATTTCCGGGTGCTGGCGTCTAATGCGGGGAGTGCGTGGACGCGGGCGGGACACAGGCGGTGCTGATCGTCGAAATCAGCGAGATCTGGTCTGGGAACGACAGGGACTAGTTGGCCGGCGGGTGACGTCGTCGTCGTCGTTGTAGTCGATGGCGGGAAGAGACGAGGACAAACAATACAATCGATGGTCGGAGTCCAACTACAAGAAAGAAGCCATAAACAAGCGGGGTGAGGGCACTGTCAACAAATCGTTTTTTTTTGTTTTTTTTTTCCTGTTTGCGCCAGGCCCCACGCGCAACGCAGGTTGAACGCAAGCTTCTTTTTCGAACACGCCCCGTCACTCTTTCCCATATCGGGATGTCCCCGTGCCCATCCGGAGATAAGCTGTTTGCCCATCCGGGGCTAGCGCGCTCTCCCCCCTCCCTCTTCCTCGGCTCGTCGCTCTATCCCCGGCTGAAACCTCCCCCGCGTGACCTTTCCGGAGGGCGGGCCCGACTCCCGCAGCTACAGGACCCCCGTCACCCTGATGCTCCCACGGAAAAATCTCACCACTCCGTTTCTGGATTGGGGCGAAGACTCAGAGGGGGCGCCTCGAGGCAGCGGCGAGGTGGTGGCGTGGCCAAGCCGGTGCCCGCGCCCATCCCCGACGACGACGCTCGTGCCTTCATTTCGCTTACTTTTCTTTTCTCAATTTTTCCTTCCCTTATTCTTTTTCGGAGTTGGCCGCCCTGTATATTGTTCAACCCCCGCTTATCGTCGACAACAATGAGCAGCCAACTAGATGGATGCAAAATAAAATCAACGCCGAGTGATGGAACATCGGGCCTGGCTGCCGCTGGCCGAGGGTATGACCACGTCTTCCACATTTTCTGATGAAGCTAGTCGTTTGAATGGGTCACTTTTGCCGTCACGCGCCTAGTCCACCTTGTCTTTTTTTTTTTTATCCGATTCCCGTTGCCCGCCGTCCAGGTTTTTTTTTTTCCCCTGCTGCGCCTCCACGTTTCCAGCTTCCCGACTCGGAGTTTCGTTTGTTTTACATCCACCCCCTTACCATGCCAACAATTGCTTCGTCTCCTTTACCCGCTAATGAACGTCTATATCCTGCTCAAACGCATTCGAAATACAACACCCCTCGGAAATCAAATCTCGATGCCAGCTCCCGCACAACCTCACGATCATCATCCAACCCCTCCATTTTCATCACTGGGGCCAAATCTGATCTGACAGCCCGCGGTGGCATGGGCGGTGCGGATATCCAAGAGCAGCCAGAATAGATACGTTCAACGTCGTACGTTCTTTCCTCAACCCGATCCCTATGCCAGCTCGGGCCCAGAATGACGCCAATACAAAACACACTCCACCCGCAAGCCCGGCCCCACCGTACATCTTCCGACGCAAATCCCTTCTCTATATAGTAACCTAACCGATGCACGGACTACCCGCATCTAAATGATCATCAGCCATTCGAGATCCCTAAACTCGTTCGACACCACACACGGAGTCTAGGGGGTTGAGGCGATACAAGTACAACAACGCGTACGTTCCCGTTCCCCTCTCTAACCCGTCTCATTATACTGATCTCTGACGACCCCGAACACTAGATCAACTACAACCGGAAACACACCCAAAGCAACTCATGCAGCCGCCACAACAAGACGCCCCACCACACGAGGCGCGTTCTTTATCTAGCCCGTCTCATCGTACAGTTCTCTAACGACCCCGAACACCAGATATGAAAGATTCCGAATCACCTAATGCAGCCTCAGCTTCATCATTCCACCCGCCTCAATACCACGCCTGCCACGATAAACCGCCGCTTCATTTCGAGGCACTAGTCAACACCACAGGAGCCGGATCCCGCATATCCCTCCCCAACGTCCCTCCTGACGCCACAACTCCACGCCACCATCCTTACCGAGAACCAAGCTTCAAACGCGCTTAACAATGCTCGAGTACTGGGTGTATGGCAATACAGTTTCGACATCGCGGACGTTGGGAGAGGAGCACATCATAAAATCAGGAATCGCCGTCCCCGGCGGGCTTGATCCCGTATGAAACAGCTCCTTCACTATCCGTATACATCGACACGCATCAAGTCCAATCCTCCCCCTCGCCTCGCCTCACCTCACCACCCCGGAACCGAGGCGCCGCCCCCTAAACGTTCCCTGTGGCGCACTAACCATTTTATTAAACAAAGTCGCCCCACCTCATTTCAACCTTCGCCCTGGCCTTGTTCTTCTAGCTCGCGATACATTGTTATACCACTCGGCACCGCCCCGATTAGCTTGATCTCGCGATCAAGACGATCAGTGTTGGCTTGAAGAGGATAGAGGTATCCGACGGGGTCTTTGGGGGAGTTGTGATCGTTGTACCTTCTACTCGACATGCAGGACCGACTCTTCAGGACCGCAGGCGGCATGCGCAAGACATGGATCTGCCTTCTGCCTTGGTGGGCTCTTCGGGGCCGTCCGTTCCTGTGAAGTGGCCACCCCAAATTTCTCTCTTTAAAAATCCCCGAACTGCACGCAATATCGTTTCACTGCGGACGTCGATCCGCCCCTACCCCAGTGTGCCAGTACGAATAACAGCTATTCCCGAGTTCTGGTTCTCTTCGCGGTACCTATACGATGTTCAACATAATCGCCATATGAAGTCGAAGTTTCAGCCGCAGGTTCAAGGCACTAGGTATTGATTTACTCTCACTTCCACCGTGGCCATCTATCATGCTCGTTGTTCCCAGGTCCCCTTCCAGATGTGACAACAACTAGAGTTGACACATTTCGGTTAGCGCTGTTGCCTTCTTGTTAGCCTCAGCCCTCTCGCGTCGTGAAAGTTGCTCCCAACTCACCGTTACTCGATCCCAGGTGGTATTTCCCCCTCATTATCCCAATTGGCAGCCAGATATACCAACACTTCCTACAATCACGGGCACTTTCGTATTTATTTCCACACCCAATTACGCGCGCCCATTCAACGAATAGACAACCCCTTAACGATCCCATCGGACTTCTATTGAGGTACCTACATTACTTCAAGAACTTGTCAGCTTTTCTGTCCAGCCCCCAAATACACGTTTATCCAGAGAATATACCATTCCTACTTGTCTCAAGGGCCTCGTTCCCAATCCCGGAAAATACGGCCGAGCCACTCAAGGACCCGCCGGCGTCCACCACCCGCAAATGTGAAATACCAATCCAACACAAAAAACCCAAATTAGACGTCAAGCTCACCAAATTCCGAGACTTTACCGCGGTCTTGTTCGCGCTTATCCGATATTGGACCCTGACACAGAACCGAATTTCATTCTCTCCGTAAGAACGGGAGTCTGAACAATGAATAACGTGCGTTTTCGAAGATATATTGACGTCGTGCACACGCATTCGACCGAACCTCTCGGTATCTTTATCAATTCCAAATGAACTGCCATTCCATGCGCCGATCTACGCCTCAAAGCCGCCCGTGACCGCTATTGTCTTTCAAACATGCTCTACTTTAATTTACAGTTAGAGGCGAGGACGCTTCCTCCGCGCTCTTCAAGCCCTTAACCCACGCTTCGTCTCGCTCTCCCAGCATGTTTTGTACGGGAGGGCTCGTGCATTGACGCCCTGCTTTATATTCTTGCTTCATGCTTCGTGCTTCGTGCTTCTCGCCGTACCCACGCTTCACGTTCCCCTGCCAAACCTAATCACCTCCCGCCCTCCACGCACCCGTCAAATGACCTCGCACATCGCACATTCACGTCCCCCAACACATGGTTGCTCCGCCACGAGGACGCCTGACCCACATCACTCGCGCTTCGTTTGGGGTCACCTCCAAACGTGAATGCTATACAGTTAATACGAGAAGATGCACAGGTTGTCGTAATAGGTATGGCATCCTTCAGCGCTTGTGTATGTTCTGATTACTGATCATCGGCACCTGACTTTCAAAGCTCCGTTTTTGTTCTAATTCGAGGAGGAAGTATGATCGTCGCGACAATCTTCGATAATCGATGCTCGATTTATTATCTGATTTTAGTAGGGTAATTCTGGGCCACATTCATGTGTGGTAGGCTAGGTCGTCCAGTACACCGGCCACTGGCACAGAAACAAAAGCCATACGTCATTTATGTGCTTCACGATATTCCTGAGATGTTGGAAAGAATCTTCAACAGGAACTCTGTCCAGAAGGGAAAACGCTCTCAATAGATTCGACTTCAGTACATTCCAACCCCCACTCTCATCCTTTAACTTCTGTTCTGATCACGACCAGCATCATCAGCGCCCTCACATCAAGTGACTTGCGAGAGCAGCCAAATATTCGTCGCACCGTTCGATCCTCTAGGGCCACACAACCTCAAAGAAACAACCTATAGTATGCACTCGGGCTTCATGTATTAGGTGCGAAGCGTTTAGCCTTTCACCTTTGTTCCTTTTCTAACCGATTTCTGTCATGTAGAAGCGGTGGAGCCGTATAGGAGACCAAAGCTCAACATCGCGTTTAAATTCCCGTGTTAACGAATACGAGGGCTCTAAAGAATATTTTGTATGTGCTGCTTTTCATCCGCACTTACCCACTCACTCACTCACTCACTCACTCACTCACTCTCAGAGATTTGACACATGGTCTACATAACGCGTGCGTTGTTACTGCGCCAACTTCCCCCTACCCAACCAACACTTGCTCACCACGCAGCATCAGAGGCTATAATTCTTGGGAGAGCGTATATCTCTAGGGCCTTGGAACCTCGGCTGATCAGGTATACCAGGACACGACCAGGATTGGGACACTATCGGTAGAGCTTTCTCTGTTGGGATGCTCTACGATCCTGACTTCGCTGAGATGTACAGTGACCGATGGCTTATCCCGCCTGACGTCTCCCTGTCTGATATATACTAGTATTTATCCTCGGTTACACGAACGGCTTATTGACTGCTGCCCACTTTCTGGAGCTTGGAGTACAGTTCACACTGACAGATATTCTCCGCGAACTCTATGAAATATCTTTACCGGTGACAGACCCACGTTTAAGCGACGTTCTGGGCGGTGGTGTCCGCTTCATTTGCGAAAGCCAGGGCGCTGCCACTCACGATGACAGGAAATGACAGAAAGTTCCTCCACTGTTTCCCTACCCTGACGTTCATACCACGAGTCCAGTCGACAGAACGACACACTAACTCCTCTATGTCCGAACCATCGACTCACTGCTGAACGCGCCTTGGGGCGTAGAGGGCGGTGATCTCGTAATATGACGAGGGATGCTTCTGAACGAAAGGGTCTGAACTGCACCTTCTTTCCGCCGTGGTGCAGGGACTCGCTGCGGTCCCACAGCAATGGTAATCCTGTTCACGAAGAAGCGCTCCACATTTAACAACAATAACTCGGCGGGCGATGTGATGCCCCGAACGCTAGAACGTTGAATCCATTATCCAGGAGAAGGCCCGCGGTCTTCGCGCCGCGATTGACGTTGCTAACCTTTTGGTCTAATGACCCTAGCCCAGCGCCTAGTCTTTGAAGGAACCCCGACTTGGGATCGAAAACTATTACACGCTGAACATTATTATCTAGAAACCTAGCCGGACGGCCGAGACTACACGGTCCAGCCGGCGCAAGTATATTGAGCTGTCTCTGCTTTTCGGAATTGACCGATTGCGCTCAAACGTCGGTCACCGCTGTGTATGATATGTGCATTCTCAATGTTTCCCATCGCTTACGAGGCGACGCCCAGCAGCATGCGAACGTTTGGCCGATTTAAACCCAAGTCTGCACTAGCATTTCTAGTACCGAGGTACCGCGTGACAACCTGCCGGCTGCCAAAGGTTCATTCTTAGCGCATTCGCCTTTCAAAAAAGCAGGATCCCAAGCTCGTATGGTATAGCTTTTAGGCTGGCTTGTGTTCGTGCAACCTTTCAGTCCCGTGGTATTGAATAACGTTCATTTGTGGTTTGTTATGAACTCCGTGTCATTGTACGAACATTCCACAAATTATTGAAGTTCACTTTCCCCATTCCCTGTCGGTTCAAGGGGCTTCCTGAACGATGAAAGGCCAAGACAATGACCCCGCCCTGACAGTTCCACGATAAACCGCCCCCTCACAGAATGAAGCGCCGCCACGCATTTCGCGAACAAGTGAGCCACGGGCTAAACCATATCCGGATCACTCCCACTTGTGACATGTCTCATTTCCGTTGTCATCAGTCCCGAGTCCCGACATTTCCCTGATATAGCCGGTGAATTTGAAAAAAAGGCCCGCCGTGGGTGGTTTCGGGGTCCTTGCCTCGTGTCCGCCCAGAAATCATGCCAAACTGGGCGGAGGAAGGCGCTCCGCTTAACAGCACCCACGCCCGCAGCGTGTTCATCATGTTCTCTGCAGAACCTTCATACAAACTGCACACTTTGATCCATGGACATTAACCCCATCATCCCCCAACCCAGCGGCGTTTTCGTCGCGCGTTCCACCCAATACCTTTCCCTTTCTCGTCTTCACAGAGGAACCCGCCAGTTGTTGTCCGGGGACCTGTAAAAAAAAACTCCTCACAAAATTCCATCGTTATTGCTCTTCTGTCGTCTTTAAAATATGGGCAACACACTAGGTAAAACAACCCCCTACGTTCCTTTATCCCTTTAAAAAACTCAACCACGACTTTTCCGTGAGGACAGGAAAGCCCGATATCACGCCCAACCGGCCCCAATTTCACACAAAGAAGCTGGACCCAGGCGTCGACATTCAAACTCCCCGCTTGGAAGCTGGTGAACGTGATGCGTATAGAATGGTTAGTAAGTCAATAAAACTCTATTCGTCCATCCCGAGCTGACGTTCACGGATGCTTCGGAGGATTCTAACAGGCGATAAGCTGCCCGTCAACCGTCCGGATCTTGCTACAGAGAGAATAGAACGTTCTTCCACGCAGGTTCCCCCACCCATCAGTACCTCCCTGCCTATGCGTCGAAACGCCTCATGTCCACCTCGCTTAGTTCAGTTGGTGGCGCTATCCTGTACGAGAAGGGCCCAACGGCTCGAGTTTCCCTCCCGGCGTGCATACTGGAAATGACGGTATGGCCCCTTCGCTCCCTGTACAGCTTTTGATTAAAATCACCTATTTGCCCCACTCATTTGTCTTTTTCTCTGGTCCCAGGAAACGAATATTTTATTTTCGTTTTCATATTCCACCCCCGTCTAATTTTATTCTGCCTTAATAGAAATCAACTGACGCGACATGTCATAATGGGCGTCAGGTTTGCGGGTCCGGCGAGCGGAGGCATTCATGCCGTCATCGGTATTTCAGGGCCTCTTCCTCTGTATCGACGCTTTATTGCGTCAGTCTCCAGTCAGCTTGGTCCCTCTTTCGCCTCGAGGAAGCTGTGCGGCTCTGCTTTTTTTTTTTCGTCCCGCGTCTTCACCTAATGCCGTACCGAGATAAGCTGATCGTTATCTGTTTACCATCGCAGCCTCAACACCCTCATGGAATTAGTTATTTTCCTCAGTTTCGAAGCTCCCCGCCTCAGGCACATTACGTCCGCAAGCCCGCGTATATCGTGAATTCCGACTATCCTGGAAGTTTTATCTCACATGATGGACATTGGGGCGCGCTTTCCCGAGAACATAGGGTCTCGTGCCTTATCACAACGAACGTAACCTCCGGGAAGGCATCGGCGTTGGCCTCCCTGATAGCGCCGCGCAGTATTACTTGCATCACCCGGCTGATCTCACCGTCCATTGTCGTCTTGTTTGGTCCCTTCGATGATATCCGGGCGTTGCCGCTTCGACACTTCGCGCACGCATCAACACCATGTGGTCGCCAACTTTAATTCAGCCTATGCTATGGAGTGGAACTGCGGGATCCCGACTCCCCAATGTACTTCCGTGGTATTCACGATCCTCGGCCTTACGAAAAGTCCCTCAGCGCCCACTTCCGCCCATACGTTGTGAGGATCGCAAACATGGTCGATAAGACATCTACTCAGTTCTTGGTAATTTTACCACCGTCTTTCATACTTGGAACTATCATCGGTCAAAAAAAAAGTCGTACGACCAACGCCTTGTCAAGAACGTTCGCTTCTAATCGACATCAACCACTTTTGACATCAGATGGCGGTATCCGTACTTGATCATCACAGGTGGACTTCCATACCATGCTACCATCCCATCCGCCCGTTGTCAAATGTGCACTCTCGGTAGCACCGAAGACCAGTTCTTTCTGATGGACGCTGTCTCTACCCATTTGGGTACAGTCTTGCCTCTTGGGGATACGTAAATCGTCATGTTTGATGCACCATGCATACTGAACCGAGGCGTCGGTCATGTCAGTTGCTCCCGTCTGCTTATTATTGGTGCCTGCCTCTGACTTTCTTAACATATTCGAGAACTGACATTGACACGATGCGGGAAAGCCTCGCGACACATCCGTTTGCACGTGGACTTCGCAAGGCCGCCTCCCACTATCCACTGTCGATTCGTACTGGAAAAACGGAGCTCCATGATCAGAGGACCCCGACCGGCCGCTATAGTATCTCCAACGCTAAGGAAGCTCTACCGTTCGGGAGTTCATGCGTGGTGGATCCCGACGAAAATCCACCGACGCACTTTACCGCGCCACCATAGCCTTTAAATAGAAGTAAGTCCCCGCCTCATGACCTGTCGAGATAGAACTCACGTTTACGTTCCTCCCACCCCGTGTGAAGCGTGGCATTGTTGGCATGCGGGCATTCGTAGGCTTGGACAACAGGCGGCCATCTCGTATTCTATGCCGCGTGGTCACATGGCATTGCGCCCGCCACTGCTTCGTTCACAAATTTCCCCTTGTCAAGGGTAGCTCCGAGGTCTCGGGGTGTGGTTATCGGTTCTTACCTCATGTTTTCCGCATTTCGTTTCACAATCTCAGCTCGACCTTAGCCGCTCACTAGTCTTCCCTTGTGCAGTCCATATCCGGGATGTGCGTATCGTGGCAAAGGCCCCAGAACCACCCAACTCGTCATGTGGACGTTTAATTTAAGTCGCGCGCCTCAAAATCCTCGGCCATACAGACGTTCCCTGTTCGACTCCCGCACGGTTTAGGAGAAATGTTCTCGCGAGTGATGCGGACGCGATTTGAATGGAATATGCAAGGCTCCAACGCTAGCCAAACGTTGCGGTGGGAGCATCGAGAAGTTCGTTTCCTATCAATCCCCATACTCCACCGGCCTCAAGCCCGGAGGTTTGAAAAAAAAGGCAGAGCCAGCGGCCCGTGCGTCTAATATCAGTGTTTGTCCCAGACTTCGGAAACACGTAGCACATCAAGGAGCCTTCTTGCAGCCTCCGAGTCGGGTTAAATGTAGTTTAGCGCGATATTGCTTAACCCAGCGAGATTCTCTCTTAATAATCGGCCTTTCTTCTATTAAATTCGTACGAAGGAACAGTGGGCGTCCCTATAAAATAGTACCTGAAAGAGTACATGAACAAATTATAAAGTACCGTTTACGTCAAAACCGGCATCAAGAGATGAATGCAGGGGCGAATGTGGGCGAAAGAGGTTATGGACGGTTGACGCGAAAGCTATCCTGGAAGGTGACAGGCACGACCAGCGTCTAAAGGCCGGGAACGGGAAGTGTTTAATGAAATCAAGTTGATCAACTGACCTCGGAATCACACTAACCCTGATGATGGTTCAAAAGGCTGTGGTATATGCGACAATGAGGAAGAAGCGTGACAAAAGGAAACTTGGAAGGAGAAAGAGGATGCGGGGATATGTATTTGAATTTGCATCACATAGCATAGTAGGAACTCCTACGAACCAAAGGTCACGAAAAAATGAGAGTCAGCCGAATAACTCATCTTTAACCGTTCCCTGCTTCATTCAGCTTCTCCATACTAGCCCAACATTCAGGTACTATACCGCGGAGGTCGGCGAGCTCCATTTAACTGATTAATAAAGGGGTAGTTCTCAGAATATAGACAATTCGATACTGTTTGATTTTGATTATAATGATTGATCTGTTTGCGCGAAACAACGAATTCGGATTGCGGTGATCCTCCGATAAGAACGTTGAGTAGAACAATATTTTTAGATGCACAGAAATATAAACCAGGCCGTAATTCCCATCCCCAACTTCTCATGTCGAGTTTGATGACAGTCGTTGTTCAAGAAAATCACAGCCACTGCACCGCCACTAGTTCATCAACGGGGAAATCCGGTGATTGCCGTATGGACGACTTTTTATGTTGCAACACTTTTTCTTCACTGCAGCAACGGTGCAGTACCTGAAATGGGCCTGTTTGTCTAGCGCGAACAGTGAAATTCTACTAAGCATAAACCCCATGTGTTCAAGTGCGATTGTCCGCCCTTGGAAATCGCAGTTCATACACATTCAAGGCATACGGAAGGTCTCTTATGGTATGACCCAGTTACATTCTGACGTTACAGTCTGCTAACCGTACTCAACTAGCAGTCTTCGCGATAAAAGTTCGTTGTAAGCTGGTCGTATATAAGTTTTAAACTACAGGACTTCCCTGAGACCCTTCTCCCACCAGTCCATTCTTGAAAAGTCTGGAGACGAGAGGGTCTTTCATTCAATCCAAGGCAGAGTCATCCAGTCCTCTGAGAGTGTTTTCTAATGACCAATATTCGAACAATATCTGGAGCTTGGATTTTGGCGCTCGGATAGTGCATGATCGATATACATTTTACCAAATACCCACCCTGAGTATATATGCTTGATTCGATGTTTGAGGGACGGATATGTACAGTGGACGGACAGAATGTGTCGCTCTAGAAATGGGGCATATGTCGCCTAATGATCCATAGACGGAAGCATGGCAGCGCGGATGTGGAGCTACAGCCGTTGTAAGTGTAGAGCCATATTTTGGACCGATTCATGACTTGGATATTCGATTCCATTGTGCGCTTGTGCATGAGAGGCATATTGATGGAATGTAAGCCGTAAATATAGCTTCTGAGGATACCCTTTTTTGTGCACCTCAATAGCTCAATGTCACACCAATGGGCCTCCGCCTGGGGATCCTGCTCCAACTGTGAAAAACTGTGATGATTCAACAAATATGTCGTAGTATGAGTAATCAAATAGTAAATACTAAAAACGGATGAACGACACTGCAAGAATTCTGATAACAAGTCAGGGAACCAACTGCACAGCCGAACGGTACAAGTTCAGTGTCCGACAGGAGTACGCGATCTTCTCAAATCCTATGAACAGTAATCCGTTCCAAATCGCACGCAGAAGTACTGGTCAAAAAAAACGGTTTCAGCAGAGAGATTCTGAATGTAGGTTAAAATGATGAGCGGAACTTACCACCAGATAGGACTCAATTATGGATCCAGGAGTACCTGACAGCTTAAGGCCAGCGGAACAGTTGGGATCCTCGCCAATCGGCGCGCATTTCTTCGCGTTTGCCGCTGATGGAGGATCCTAGAATATTCAGTATTCGACACATAAGACGGGGCTTCAGCCGTTAAGACTCAATAATGGCACCGCACACCAACCATGGTTCGTGTAGTCTGACATCAATCAAGGGGAGTAGCGGGGAGCCCTATGGCATGTTCCTCAATTATGGACTCTTAAGAAACGAATTCGCAAGATCCACGGATCAATTATATGGACCGCTGCATAACGATTCGTGTTACTAGTTGCTTTCAGCAAGGATAAAACTATACCGGGCTCTCACAGCGGAACAGATTTTCAGAGTTCAATCGTCGGTCCACCCATTCTGCAAATGCTTTATTTCCTATTCTGAGAGTTGCGATATCAAGAGTGGTGAATGCCTTGGATCTAAATATGTACTGACCTCTGTTGGCCGTATGAGTACATACGAACGGTGCTAGTCATATCGTTTGGGTTCCATCGGTCATACCTGTTGGCATATGAACGTACACATTCAAAAACGCTTCCTTCAAAGTAACTCCCGCGAGGCTCGAAAGTGCACCTGAACGTTTCGAAAAGCTCAACGGCTTGCGGCCAGATAGGAAAATATCTCATTGCTGAGTGCACGGCCTGTGGTCACGACAGAATATCCACGATTCGCAGCCAACTGTGCATAAACAGTTGAAATGACCTCAGTAGCGACAGAATTCCAGCTGCGCGATAGCAAAATTTAGTGTCAGGATTAACCCACATCCCTGAATAGTCCACACACTCACGCGGTATGAAAGCCTGTGTGCACCAGAACTCCCGCTATTATGGTTCGAGTTCAGTTGCGGTCGTCGCTAACTTGAGGCATGCGCCAACATAACTTACGAGGGCTTGAGATGCCAATACATCGAATGGGGTCATATCAATCTCCCCATCTATCAAAAAGTCCCGGGGCAATTCGCTACACGTTATGGCGACGTTAAATAAATGACCGCTTGAGTGATTCCATTAGTGAGACAACGATCTCCTTCTGATCATCGCGCGCAATAAAACCCTGCGTATCAGCAGGGGACCTGTCGATCTTCATAAATTCTCTTAAATGAGGGCTTATCCATCTGACATACGTCACGTACCCTTAAGGTCAAGGCGTTCCCATTTGGGTTAGCACACGCGCTGAGGTATGCGGAGGACGCATCTATAGTAGAGGTGGGAGGGCGTCGCGAGGTGGCAGGGTTGAATACACTTGTGATAAAAGAATAGATCATCATATATCGCTTGATTTTTCGTTGCTATCACTATAAAGTCGGATACAGGGAACCAAATCGAACTTACCAGTATCGATCAATCGCTTCTTAACAGGGTCTAAGCCATCCGCTGCTACTGTAGCGGATGAAGCTGTGGTCACAGTGACAAGGGTGGGAAGGATCGAGGCCAGCAATGTTATTGATGACTTCATGGGTCGTGATGTTAATTCAGTACAAATAGGCGACGCTAGTATGCCACATGACTCGCCTGTACCTACAGCCCACCCCGTTCCCTCCAGTCCGAAGAGCCGATGAATGCTGTGTTCCATTTGGTCCTAGCGAAGGTTTGTTTCGACCCTAGCGAGTAACAGTGCCGGCATTGGAAATTTACAACATGCCTGCTTTAACCTTTTAGATTGATTTGCCTGACTTGTATATCATTCCTCTACTGTAGAATTTCCGGGTAACAAGGTAGGCGCTCAAATTTCCGATCTAGAAGCAATGATGCAGAATTTGTTAGTTAGGGGTTTGCGTTCGGCATTTAGTTGATCGATTCTGATTCGTGCAGCTTCTCTCTTTTCAATTGCAAGATAAATGAAATACTTGTAGGGAATATCGTACCATTTGTTGTAAGTTTCATTCCTGACATTGTAGGAGAATATAAGTGGGAAATGCACCCAATTTCCATTCGCCTGTTTAATGATTTTCCCGGCACATATTTTCGAATGGTCTGCTGTGAGCGGTTTAGGCGAAACACTAGTTGACTTCTTGTAGCAGCCAACGTCGTTACATGAGCACAATCTCACAGTATATATACACTCACCATAGCGTAGATGGGTAAATGATAACAGTTGAAACGAGTAGGTTTTTTTACAGGCTTGGAGAGATTGAGGATGAACTAATATACGAAAGACGTGTGGTCCTAAAGAATGCTTTGAAACTGTTATGAGAAGTCTTCGTATGGACGTCTTCGGGTAGAAGATTCCTGGCTTGCTCGCTGTGTTGTTTATGTCACCACAATGTGGACTTGATGTGATAGTTGCATAACGCCGAGTTAGCTAGGGCTGCATACCATCGTTGGGATAGGGGTCCGGCGCCTACTTTAAGCGCTTGGTTGTTGCAACTAAGAAAAAAGATATATACTGTATGTGTTAGTCGATGACGTACAATGGGAGCCACAAGTCCAACCGTGGCAAGATGCCTGCAGCCCTAAGGTTAACTTAGACACGGTGGGTGTAACCAACGCGTACTTTACCGTAGAATAATGCCCTTCGTGACATTACTCCAAACGCAACGTGGATACAGAAGCCAGGATCGAGGGTGTGAGGAGAACAGATGTTTGTCACGAACGACTATGTCATGACGAGGAATGGTGGTTGTAATCATAGCTGTTTCGAAGATTCTTGAACGCAGTTGACCTCTGAAACAAACTTGCCACTGTCAGCGTTGTGGACAACGAAAAACTACAGAAGCAAAATTTGCCTTGCATCAAAAAATGTTCACAGCACGTGATCGAAATGACGCGATTTCTGCGTTCTGAGTTATATTTGAAACTGTACAATATTCTGCTGAGCATATATCATAGTCTCTGGCTTTGAGTCTTTCAGATGCACATGTCCCAGCCCCTTGTGATGGTTACTTGCAGATCGGTCGCCGGGCGCAAGAGCATACGGGGTGGACGCGCATGTGGTTGTTCGAGCTCTATACATCAATCGCTGAATTCGTCCTTTTTTTCTTTTGAATTTCTGAATGCCATCATTTTCATTAGTGCTAAAGAAAGCTGTGCAACTCTAGTGTCAAAGTCCGAAGTAGTAGCCTACGGCTTGAGCTTAGGTCCTATTATCACACCTCACCACTATATGAACATTGATCTCATTGACAATGAGAACCAGCGCCATCATCGTGGTACACCGCAGCATCCTGTACGAAAAATACTCAAGCGTCCCCTTCTTATACCACACTCACCCGACCACGTAGGGTGCTGTGTGCGTCGCGAAAGAAGCAGGATCCAAGAATAGAGGCGATCGAGATGAGAGTAGCAGGGAAGAGGATTAGCGGTAGGGACATTCACGCATGTCGAATGTTTGTGCCCATTCCGTCTCATGAGACACGCCTTTACTCATTTTTAAAGCACAAGTGTGGTGAACGTATGGAGGCTGTTGGTTCTTTGTTACAGACCCCGTAGCAAACTGCCGGTGGAGCGCGGGTCTATCATGGTCGAGCTGTGGTGTCGAGACGTGGTGTGAGAGGCTGAGGTGATAGAAATGATATTGAAGCCAGTGGGGCGGAGTGGATGGCGGAAAGACTGTATTCTTGTACGCGGTTGACAATATACCCGACGTTTGAACCTCCTCCCTAAGTTCCCGAACTTGAGTAACGCCACTGCGGAAGAGTATTTTTTGTGCGAATCAGGGAAGGGGAACTCTGTCTGCATGCGTGACCCATAAGGTATGTTAATTGCGCCTGTGAGGCCAGCGTACAGCGAGGTATGTGGGTAGGAAGAAGGAAAGTATCCGAACTACTCACGAAACAAGGACAATGGGACATGCGCGAGCCTGAAGGTAGTGAGCAGGATCTGAGGATAAGGGGGTAGGTGGGATGCTCCTAAGAGGAGCTAGCAAAGGTAATAGAGACAAAATGAAATGCGCAAAGCGCGTTCGTAAATGATTGTTCTAAGGCTGTCCAAGTATGAATATATTATTTTTTAAACCGTATCATAATATATTCGTATCGTATCAGTGCAGTTGGGCTCAATATCTATTGGTAGAGTAATTGTAATGTATCGTATGCAATTTGTACTCATAATTAATTGTATTATAATCATATTATGAGAGAACACGAGCACTGTCGAGATAATTGACATCTGACCCGAAACATTTCTTCAACCACTCCTTGACAACAACTGTTTTCGAGGCAGACACTGCTGTTAAAGAGGAGCGCGTGTCAGAAAGTGTGTGTTTACTACTTGAGAATAAGCGCTCGACTGAAATGCTGACACCAGGAATTGCTAGAATGTCACGAGCAATGCGGGCAAGGACTGGGTAGTTGGTGGCGTTGGTCTGCATCGAGTCAGCCAGTAGGAAGCCCCAGAACGCCAATGAATTTACCTTCCACCATCTCAGAGCATCGCCGTCAAGGCACGGGTTTGTTCCACTAAAATAGGCCTCAAGTTCTGTAATGGCTGGTTTCTGCTGCGTACGAGGTCTCGATCAATGCAATCAGTGACTTCACTCGCATAGCCAATAGACCAAGTCCACCATTCTGCTCTATTCCGGGGGCTTTGGAAAAATGTGCGATGTACGTTATTGCCAGGTCCAAGCCATACTTGCCCCGGACAACAAGAAGTTCTTTCTGATCATCTGGGCACTGAAAAACGCGCTCCCATGACCGATTGAATGTGTAGTATGTCCCCTCTGTGCTGTCGTGATTGAGATCAGAAAAATTCGTCGCGATGGGCCCATCTTTTGATCCACATGGCAGTGTTGTCGGGAGCTTCTTTATCAGAAAGGTGAGTTTCTTTACCAAATCATCGAGCAGCAGCCGATCTTCTAGAGATATCGCCTCAGCCATGAAGGGATTGGTTGCGCACAACTGGTCCAACACCGGTCAGCCCCAGAACGCTTTGTACTACTCGAAGGCATCGTCATTGCTGAAATGGAAGTATTGGAATTTCGGACTTGAGGCGAAATTTTGTTCTATTTCATCTGTTGTCAGTGGCAATGAATAGTCCGATCGGTCGCCGAATCCGAGATATTTGTTCTATTTTATGTGTTGTTTAGTGCCAATGAATGGTCCGATCGGTCACTGAGTCCGAGATATTACATATTGGTTCCATAATTAAGTATGATTAAATATGACCCTCGTATCATATTATATCTATATTTATATCATATCATAATCTCTCGTATTCTTAGATCCTGTGAGTATGCCGGTGACATATTGTAATCATAATATTCTAAAATAATCTGAGTATATTTAAATATAGTCATACTCTTGGACAGCCTTAGATTGTTCGCCGCCGCTGGAATTCGAGGTTCGGCCATTCGTGAGCGGAGGACTCCTCGACATCGGGTGCCCATCATGTGCTGGACTTCAGGCCTTTAGGGGCCGTGGGGTTGAGATGTTGGGAGGGCGTCCCAGACAAGTTAATTTAGGAGAGCACCGATGGGGCGTGATCACGTGGGGAGTTGTTCATTTTTTCTCAGATTCCGAACTGGGAATCAAAATGACTGCGACTTCGTGACCAGCTTGAAACCTTGAGGTGAGTGCCCAATTTCAATCAAGCCTCTTGCTCGAGCCCACCAATTGGATATAACATACATTCAACTGCACGTAGCACTCAAAAGCAATGCCCAACTGTGAAAAATAGTTCACGCGTCGAACCTCAAGTCAAACTGGCTCCCAGGCGTCAGTTTGTGTCTGTGTTATCTGGATCAGAAGGTGTGTTTCTAGCAGCCAAAAGGCTTAAGTAGAGTCATAAACAACGAGGAAAAAAAATACGAGGGGCCTGAATACTGTGGTTTGGCCTTTTCTACCGACGTTTGCACAGGTAACGCCGTTGGATATCCAAAGTCTACAATCTGGATAAATTACATACTGCACGTTTAGGACTGACTCAAATTACCAGGGCTCCGAACTCGAGAGTGGCTAGCAATAACGCGCCGCGCCTACGATGACGAGGCGTCGAAGGGGCATCGTCCTTCTGAGGTATAGGCGGCCACAGAAAGGCCAGTGGACATTCAAGGGATGTACGAAGTGGGATAGCGTTGAAATTCAAGCTCAAGTTCTGACAATCGGAGAAAATTGCAATCAAATTGGTCGGTTTTCTGCCTCTGAACACGCAACGCCATTTACAAAATCACCGACCCATTCGAAGCCCCCACTAAATTATATTCTTTGAATGCTCTATGACTCAGGGAAGGTAGTAGATCTCATGGGTAATTTCTACCATTCTACCACTTCTAGACACAACGGAGGGCCAGCTAGGTTATTTCCCGCGGAGCGGAGAAAAACATTGGCCTCAATGTATACGGTGGAAAAATGGTTACCATGGGTACGCCATAGTTATAAGTTGCGACCTTCCACGTTGGAAAGCAACCTATAGCTCCTGAACACGCATGCTCACAGGAATCACAAAGGCCGTTCGGTGCGCAACCCGTGGCGATTGGACACATAAATGCAGTTATGAGGAACTATGGACCTCATATAGAGGTCCGAATCCAACTGTTCCGAACCGCATGCAAGCTCATAGACTACCCAGGGAGTATGTTATTTGCATGAGGCTCTTAAGAAACGTATATCGAAACCAGTCAAGGCGACGTTGTAGTGTTGGTGCTATGTAACCAAGGTGCGTAAAGTAGCCATTGAGTGCTGAGCCTTGGATACCACGAGTTTCGACCGACCCGATCCTAGTTCTATCCGGAACGCCACTCCTACACAGGTGGACAATTGACGAGATTATTCGGAGCCAACAGCCGGTAGTTAGAATGTAGTCCGCACGGAAATTGAAAAGGAAATTATAGGTGGTTAACGTTACCATTTACTATACCTGCGCACGCCCGATGAAGAACTGGTACAGGCCCAACAAATATTACAGAAAAAGCACGTTCCAAGACACAGCGTATAGAGAAGTATCGCACAGCCATGGCGCCTCACAAATGCCTCCCAGCAGAAGTTGTGGCACAAATTTCATCCTTTGTACGCGTGAAAGAGATAACATTGCCTCTCCGAACCAAAACCACACGCTATACATCCTCGAGAGGGTCTGTTCAAGATGGAGGACGACCTGACTTGCCGCAGTTTTTGGGGCAGGATCTGTGTTCCGCAGTCCACCAATATGGATGCTTCCCAACACACCCTACCACTGATTGGCACCTCGTTGATCGACATCCGAACTCAATGGCCTCAGAATTTTGTATGGGTTTTTTTCCGTGCACGTGCATATGGATATTTCACCACCGCGAACATCGCTTCTTCACTGTAAAATCACCTTCAGGCGTTATCCGCTCTGCATTAACATTACACTAATTCGCAGTCTCACCCTCCATATCATGGAGTGTGACGCGACTGGATTTGGTGAAAATCTGTTACTCCTGGCCCGCCCAGAGCTATACTCTCTGGAAAAGGGCGCGGAGTCTATCACCTCACCTTAGCAAGAAGCTCTGATCAAATCTCTCTCCAGGGTGTCTGCTTTCGAGTTCTTTGTTGTATGTTCTATCGATCTGGACTGCAACACACGAAAGCCCAGATACTCAAATGTCTCAAGTGTATACGGAAAAACTGCGTGAGCACATTGAGCTAACCACTGGCGAATTAAATGCAATCTGTACAAACATTGAAGAATTGTGACCAGAATAGTGGCTATCCGCTTCCCAGGCCCAAGTGAAATCCGCACTGGAACATTGTAGACTTGCTCAAGCAGAGACATACTCCAAAGCAGAACCTGTAGACAGATTTGAACGTTTCTTTCAGATTACAAATAAATTCCGTCGGCGGTTTCGGCGCGGATTATTGCCCATTGTATTAGCGATGCTGAGTACAGAGATGATTTTCCCCCAAAGCGAAGAGCAGGTTCTAAATGTGAAGGGAGATCTCTCCTGCAGCATATCGTATGTGGATGCGAATACACACCTCATCACCAGCTGGCTCGGTGGATTTCTACTTCATGATCCCTTTCATAGTAGTGTTAACAATCTACGTTAAGGCAAACTATAAACACCTTCAACTCCCGAAGGAGGGACCTTTTCTTTGAGAACCTTTTCAGATATTCCATAAGTTTTGGGCACTGAAATTTATTTTCAACAAGATGGATTTGCCGCATCGCACCTAGAGTCTTGTATCTTTTTGTAGTGCTGGAAAGCTTGGAAATGACCGTATTCCGCAAGCAACTATATTACCTTATGCATATCCTCGATTAAAGTCGTTTTCCACAAGCCAGGGTATTCGACAACTCAAACTAAGGGTCCATCCATCCCTCCACTCCCTCACGAGCCTTCTTCAATTTTATTGTGCTCGACTCAATATCACTCCATTGTGATTGACTGGTAGAACTCACCTTTTCTCTCGGCTTTTTCAAATACTTTGTTTGACCTATTGGAAAATCACAGCGGTGTGCAGGGCTTTACTAGTGTGGATGCCGCGCTTGGGTTCCATAGTAGGGACCAATTTTTTATCCGCAGCGACTCGCAATCAATCTTCGAACGCAAGACACGGGGTAACGTGGATGGACTCCTATCGTATCTGAATTGTCCAACTCTGGAAGATTAGCGTTAAAGACTCGTAATTCCTTCCATCCCTGGTCCAGAGGTAAGTCGATCGAGTTCCATCCGGAGTGATCCTTTTTTAAACCCTCCATCGCCAATCGCTCTTACGCAATGGCAATCCGCTTCATCGAACGACTTATCAGACTTACCACCGCTCTCATCACATTGACAATCGACTCCATGAAGGAAGGAACCTGACATCCGGAATATTGCGCTTTTGGTTTTTTGGTTTTCCTACAGTCGTGCATTGTCAGAACCCTTAGCGGCTTTGAACCCTTGGGAGGACGTATTCTCAGAATGATGAGTTGTATAAGGCTTAATAACCTTTGGGACGTCCGGGAATGGGTAGTTGGGAGTTTCCCACATGGGTACTCATCTAGTCCCCTCCGACTTTCTGCTGTTGCTCTGCTGAATGATTCTCTTAAGTGGTATCGGATTGCGGAAGGGCCCTGTAGCACCAGCGAACGCGGAACGTCGAACTGTAATTCCGGATACTCACTCTGACTAAATATAAAGAGCCCGTCGGGTATCAACGCCGAGGCGGTAAATCTCTCACAGTAGATGGGAGCCAGAAGAGGGCCGCGTGTTCCGAACGAAGGGATTAGTGCTTACATTTCGGATCTTAGTGCCCCCCAGTCTATACTCATACAGCATATGTCCCGGCGCACTCATTCGACACATCCATGAGTGCATCTTCCCCGTCCACAGTTACTTTTGGAAGACCGAGTCCCCAGCTTTTAAGGTGGGACAGAAGTTAGAACGGGATGCTGTAGAAAATCTGGTCTGTGAATCACCATGGGAACGGAGGGAAGGAGCGTTGGGCAGGGCGCCTTTGGATGAGAGAAAACGCGGTTGTTGAATAGGCGTCAGAGTCCCTTCGCGTGTAACTGTGTATTAGAGGTAGGCCGTCCTCACGTAACGTTTGTTCATTTCTCCCGTGGCCCTTGTTGTCGTCGGCATTTGTCATGAACCCTCTCGTCGTCGTCTTATACTGTCCTCCGGCACCATCTCCGTTGACCCCACGTCCCATCTCTCTTCGGTGTACTCATTCCTTGTTCGCACACTATTGGCCTCTCCCAACATACGCCGATCACATTCTCGACAGAAAAACAAATTACACCGCAGTGGTTCCGGGTTTAACGTTTTGCCTTCAGCCCAGGCAGAGCTAATACGGACTCACATGGGCAACGATGGACAAACTCTCAGCATCTTCATTCGTACAGGATGATCTACGCGGAACCCTGGAGAAGAGCCACAGAGCAAGGCGATTTAGGCCTCAATAGGGTGTGGCGTATACGATTTTGTTGGGTGCTAGAGGAGAGGATCTCGAGCCTGGCGTAAAGGGTGCATGAGGGAAGGGAATGCGCGAAGGTTGGCCTTGGAGGTAGAATATGGCGAGCATCAATCGGGAGGTGAGGCCCGTAGTTTCCACCCAGGTCCAGAGGTGGACAATGGGAAACAATTGCGGCATGGAACCGGCTTGATAGCTTCAGGATGGCTACAATAATGAGGCCAGGATGGCATTACGATACCTCACACCGCATACACCCCGAGGTCCATTAGTAGATTTCCAGAAGTCGACATATCTGAGGGAACGGCGGGGCCAAGGGCTACGATGGGCACAGAGGGGCGTTGGAACGTTGACGCGTTGACGACGCTGAGCATCTGCGAAAAAAATTAGAAGGCCCAGTCGTGGGAATTCCAGATATGTGCCTTTTTAGTGACGCGACGCGATTGAGGTCAAGTTGCGATAAAGATTGTACGCGTTGTGGCACGCGTAATCGATTGTGAGTGTCAGGGTAAGTCAGTGAACGATATACGCTTAAAGTAGCGAGGACAAGGGATTCGTACCTACGATACGCAAGAACGTGTGTCCAGTGCGCATATAGTCATACACCGGAGTGAACTGATCATATTCGCAAGGTTAGCCAGTTGTTTCTGATAGAGGCACAGAAGCGGCACCAAGATCGTTCGTTATCTAGCTAAGGAATCACAGTCGCCACCGCTCTGATGAAATGCAGAGGCTCGAGAAAAAGGGACTCTGGAGTCAGCATGGAATTACGTCACACGCAATTGTCCTCATGCGTAATGGTAGGCGCATGATGAAACCACACACTCTGCCCACACAGCTAAACACCCGGCGCCAATCCAATTTCAAACAGTAAAAACCTGGTTAGTCCTGTACGACCCGGTGGCATAGTGATTACACATACCTCATCCACATAACTCACCAATCAAGATAGTGCGGGGCGCTTGTTCAAATCAGGGCGGGGTTATTGCTTCTACAAGTTAATCTTGAATGGGCGACTGGTGTGGTGATTCTGCATGCCACACGTACTCTAATTGAATATACTGATATTACTATGGGGAAGTCCTTGCTCGGTGGTAAGATATGTATATTTCTTCCCTAGGTTGATCAATAATCACTTGCCTAGATAGGGGCTTGGCCTGGGGAGATATATCCAATCACGATGCTCCTGGTATCACAGTCGATCCGTTTTGGATATTGGATACTAGACGGAGGGGAGGGGATGGGGGTCTTTGGAGGAGAATAAAAAGCGCAGATGTTGAGTGGGCGCGACATTAGTTATCATATGGCAGGTATTTTGGTATCCGATCGGCACGGTTTTGCGCTGATGAGCAAGAACGTACCTTATAGTCGTCTCCAGGAGTCATTGCAAAGAGGGGAGACATGGAACACGGACGACGTTGATGTGCTGCATTTTAGATTTATGTAGCGTAGAACCCCAAGGTGCTGCCAACACCCCAAATCCTCGAGGTACCAAGTAAGATTCACCTCCAGGATGCGGGGTGGGTGCATGGCTTAGGCCGGAAAAAAGAAAGGAACGGCGGGGGAATGATAGGGTTGCAAATTTACAGTGGTCATCTTCAACAGCCTGAACGAAAAGTTTCTCGCATTCCTCGAGGGGTTTATGCATCATGCACCAATCTGGATCGAGTGGAAGTCAAAACTGGGAGTTTGAGTAAAATTTTGACGTTGGTCCGTGCGCGTGCCTGATGCACGTGCCCTGCGGGTGGCTATGCTACTTTTTTCAACATCAAACCGGGCATTTTACCTGCGTCAAACGAGAGCCTCTGGTGAACGGCCCTTCTGTAGGGTGGCTTTGCCAAATGCTCTCAACGGTGAGCGTTTTTCACTTAAAGCTAGTACTTATGTTTTTCGGGCTGATGGGCCATTGCTTGCGTCAAAATTTCAACTACGAGAATCGCGTTCTTCATGACCTGGGCGTTATTTGGATCTGTCAGACTGTGAGTATCATCCCCGTCAAACATGTGGATTGATCTGAATTCGCTTGCTCGTCCGATTCTAGTACTAAATGAGGCCGTAAAAATGCAATGGTGGAGGCGTGTGATTGGAGTTGCCCCTTAGTCTTCTGCTCACGATTATGCTGCTTTATACGGCCTCCAAGGGATGTGAATTCTCAAACCATGTCCTGGATCCTGCGGTATGCTTAAGAGCCCAGGGTCATCTATGTAAACAGAAGGACTCACTCCACGAGGTTCATGCACCAAGAATATCCGGGAAACGTGAATACGCTGGTTCATGACTAAAAATGTCTGATGACAGAATGACGGCTTGCTTGTCAGGTTAACGATAGGATTCGTATTAAACCTACATAAGGTTACAGTAGGCCTTGTTCAAGAAAAGTTGACTCGCCGTACCCTCTGACATCTGCGACTCGTAAAGGGGAAGGTACTATAAGTATAGGGTAAGTCTGGCCGTGTCCGTCGTCTCCTGCTACTGAAATGAGGTTCATAATATTTTTGCTCTTTTCTATTTTCTTTGGTATAGTGCTGTCTACCCCCGTAGACGACATATATTCAAGTAGAAGAGAAATTCTATCCTGGAATCCTATCTAACCCTCTCACACTCGTTTGGGGGAGACTGATACACCATTGAAGCGGTTTTAAATGTAAGTGACAGAACTCGTAACTCACCAGCTAATATTGGACGTCTACTTATGTTTGGTCATTTGCTAGTACTAATATTCTGGACTGGATTCATCTCGCTCAGTTTGGCACTGTAGAATTCGAATCTCTCAGCATTTCCGCACCAGGTAGGCTCCGTGTTGAAACAACGATTTTTAAAATGAAATTACAACAAATGGAGTTCGTGCGCACAGGAATACACTGATTGAGTAATTCCATGATTGACCTCTTGTAGTTCCTGCTAACTTTTGGCATCTCACGCCATAGATGGAATTCTGTGGCTCGGCCTATCGTAAATACCATCCAGCAACAATTGGATACGCATCCTGGCTACTCTATTGTAATAGCGGGGTACTCCTTGGGAGGTAATACGTTCTCCAAGTAACACCAATGTAGAATGATCTTTACTATTCTTAGGGTTGTTGTCGAGTGTTGGGGGAACGACTATAAAGGCAAAGTTCTCTAATGTGTAAGTCGCATATCCGCACCCCCACGATTTTTAGAAGATTCACACCGTTCTATAAAATAGCCCAATTCATATGTATACCTATGGGCAACCGAGGTGAGCGCCAAAGGGACAGGTAGGCTCGTGATTTACTCCGCAATTTGGGACGGGTAACAGCGCATACGCAAACTGGGTTAATCAACAGTTTGGCTCTGAGACTATATTTCGCGGTGAGCATACTGTGCTCCATCCAATCTTGGTGTCCATTAACAGTATAGTTTGACATCAAGTATTTCACACCACTGACCCGTAAGGATTTAAGTCTCGCCCAGAGATATCTATTTGTTGATAGAATATCACTATAGCTTCTCCCTCGCTCCCTCTCGTTCCCCAGAAGACTATATGCACCATGATTTGTAGATATGTACCTCATTGAGTCCATGCGTAACTCTAATCTACCCTGATCTAGGAACAGAATACTGGACGTTTACAGACCCATCGTCCGCGTCCTCTACGAAGAAGTGCACAACAAACATTGAAGATCCCACTTGTTCAGCGAGTGTCATAACATGCATAGCTTTCGTCACTCCAGCAGCTTCTTTGTACGTCTCGTTGCCTTATCTCTTGGATTTCCTTTGATAGTTTACACCAGTACTTAAACTTGCCCAGTAGGTCGCCTTTCTGTTTTTGAATCCCGCACAAAGTCGGTGGGGTATATCTTCCTTATGTCTGTTTATTTGGAACCCCTTCTATATTGTAGTACGAGTTGGACGGCAAAATATTTTTGTGATTCATTTCGATCCCGAGTGCGAACCTTGCACAGAGGTAAATTTTGTTGCGGGGCCCATGAGTACGCTAACTAAAATGTCAATTGATCGTGTAAAATGATCTAAATGAAAGCTGGAGACTGGAGCATGGTAGTGGTGGATTGGATTAGTGAGGAGTATGTCGAGCCTCACTCCCGCGGTTATCAATAAACTGTGGGATGCTTTGTCTCGGCTCCGTCAAGCAGGTTTCGTGCATGGTGACGTTCGTGATGCGAATATCATGGTTCCGAGAAGCGGTGAGCCTAATTTTATGCTAGTTGATTTTGATTGGGCAGGGAAATTTGGGGAGGTGCGATACCTAATGAATGTATATCGGGGAGAGAAGCTCTGGCAGCCAGATGGGGCATGCGACGGAAAGCTGATCACTCCTGACCACGATATTCAAATGGTGGAGCACTTATTTAACCATAGAGTGTATTTATAGGTACTAATGATATTAGCCGTTGTTCTATACCCACGATACAAGCATTAATAGTATTCATATGTTACCATAATAAGGAATACATTTGCATATCATGAGACTTTTTAATAAGTGAACCCCCTTCGACCCCAAGAAGTCCTGTGATTGCCCTGGAGGCCAGAAGCGGGTATCGAGTTTCATTTTCCTTGCCAGCCCAATCGAAATCTATCAGCTTCACTTGCTCGTTCCTCGTGATCATCACGTTTTGTCGCCTGAGATCCCCAAAAATACAGTCCTGATTATGTAAAACCTGCAGGGCACGAGCAACCTCTCCCTTCGCGCTAGGTGGAACCCACCTTACTTCGTGCAAAGTTACCCCGTCGACGTACTCCATTACGACCATGCGAAGCTCTCCAAATGTTGGGTCGTCGTCGCGAATGCCCACTCTTCCGCAATATAATAACTGTGGCGCCAGGTGCTCTTCGGCCAGGAGTTGATGTGCTTCCTCTCCGTAGCGCTCCACAAACTTTATTACAACGTCCATAGGTGAGCTTCCAATCGTTTTTGCATGAAATGAAACACATCCAGGGTCGTCCTCAAGAGGCCGAATGTACTTGAACGATGTTGAGTTTCCTGTTTTGTCGAGAAATGTGGTAATCGAGGGAAAGAAGGACTGCTGGGAGTATTTGTGTGTGTCAGGGCGTAGGTCCAGTGCCTCATAATATTTCTCCAGCCTCTCGATGTTTCTCCTCAAGGCATATATCGTACGCGCCATCTGTCTGCAACGTGCTTCCGCGAAGGGGGTATCCAGCCCAGTGCGGACGAAATCCGTAAGTCGTTGCACGATCCATTTATTCGTGAATACTCCACTAAGAACTGCGAGCTACGCACTCGCCGTCGCAACCAGGAATGTTGGACAGCAACTGTTATTCCTCACCAGAAAGTACTATGAGAAAAACGTGTCAGTGAATACAAAATGTCGTTCACAGTGGTGAAAACACACATCATCCTGAGCTGCGAATTGGGTAAAGGAGAGGCCTGCTTGTCTTGAGGGATCACATCCGCCATCACCAAGTTCATTTTCGTGCTCCAGAAGGACGAGAATCACCTTTATTTTCGATCCTGTCAATTCTGCTTCATACACACCATCAGGTTTGGACGCATCCGCGTTGTCCCGTTTCAGGATTGTAATCCTGAGGGCTTCCTCAAGAAGAGACCTAAGGGCAGCCATCCGTTGATCCTCGCTTTCATAGATGGCTGATGAATTCCGCATGTACTCAACAGTGACATTGAGAATATGTTGTGGTACGGGTAAATCTTGATTCGTTACGTCGTCCAGAAAGTGAGCAAACGCAGGGTGGAATAGCTGGATCGGAGGCGCGATGGTATCTGTGGGATTCTTTGCGTCATAACGGCCATCAAAGATGGGAGAATTGCGTTGGTATTTCCTGTATTTCTGGGATTTAGCGGATGTCGAGGGTGATTGCGCGGTAAGGGCCTTCTTGAGGGCTATTTCACGCCCTACCGATGGTGGAAACATTCTCATCAGTGGGATATGAACCGGAAGATGTGGTACATACTGCTGACCATGGCTACAAGTTTATCGTTCACATCTCCTGGCTCAATGGCTGGGATCGAAGTTCGGAGCGGGGGCAGGTCCACAACAAGATGAACGTTGCCCTCTTCTAGTTGAACTGAGAAGATGGTAGACAGCTTGAGCAAGGGACGGAGTGCATCGTCGTTATCGAATTTTGTCTCGTTGACTATCTGTTCAAACTTGGGATCGTGTGGAATAGAAACTTTCCAGAGAACGAGAGTTTTGGCATCAACACCTTTAAAGGTGTGTTGATTTTCCTCCTTGATCGCCTTCTTGAGAGCCCCGACAGGCTCTGTCCTTTGAATCTTGACCGTAAAGATGTGATTGGGGTCTTCTCCAAGCACCAAACAGTTAAGTTGGAGCGGTTCGGAGTCGAGGCTCGGATGGGTGACTAACGAAGTCATGAATAGTTTCAAAAGTGTAAAATGGTTTAGAACTCACTAGTAGGACGAGCATTTACGACGATATTGAGGTGGTCGTCCACAGGTTGGTCGTCAAACAGTGACGACAATTTGATCAAAGGCCGCAGAGGACGTTTGTTGTTGAGATTCAGCTTTTCAAGTTTCTCTTCAAGGTCACCGTCGGAAGGGATGGAAACATTCCAGAGAACGAGGTTGTGGGCTGGAACATTGTCAAGTGCCGGCTTCGTTTCCTCCTTGATCACCTTCTCGAGCGCGTCGACAGACTCTGTCCTTTCAATCCTGACCGAAAAGATGCGACCTGGATCGCCGCCGATGATCGAACAATTGAGCTTGATTGTAGTGGTCATGATAATTATTCGTCGAACGCGTAGCTGATCGACGATAAGATAAATCAGAACGAGTGTAACACGTACCCAACGCGACTCGCGCAAGGTTTGGCTTGGTTTGGCTCTTTTCTTTGATCTCTGCCACAACATATTTCTATCCTTATCGCATTCATCAGACTAAATCTGTCTCCTCCAGATCGGCCCTGCCCTCTTTGAAACCGACCATGACAGAGATAAATTGGTCCCTCCCCTACCTCTCCTCATCAACGATGTGAAGAAGCTTCATACAGGCTTTTCGAAACCCTGAAAACCCACCAGCACATTCTCAGTCGCCATTCGTCACCTCTCCCCCCGATTCTCCTCTATCCCCGTTAGACCGTTGTGTCAGTGAAGCGGTTCTGTGACTTGCATAACGCGAAAGCGGGCTTTGCGCGCGGGGACGTGTGGGATGGATGTAGGGTGCTATCTCTCCGATCCATATTTCACCACCACCTTGTGTCGCGGTAGTCCATTCTTGAGTTCAAGATGTACGATTTAATATAGGATAACAGAGGACGCCGTATTGAGGCCCAGGTATTTCAATGAAAATTTTGCAAAAACAGACTATAATTATGGACTGCATACAGATCTCAAAACAAACTGAGAACCGCTAATAAGTACAAAAGCTGGTATGTAAGCTCCATAGGGTTCGGAAACGCTGATACCATATTAGGCGTTACAAAGCAGTGAATCCTGATGCATATATTGTGTCATACAGTCTCAATCATTCCTCCTTGCAGTCTCCCAGATGGCCACTGTCATAGTAGACTAGTGTCGAATCTGATGTGTTTCTCTTAAATCTGTTACGATTCTCCTGACCCAGGGAGATGTTCTTCTAAGCGTAACTTATAGAAAGCGTGCGACACGTTAAGTATCCATAGCGGTCCATGTGTTCCGATGTGGCAGAAGGTGATGACCCAGTACTAATAACTATCAGTTCCAGGATTGCACTACCCACGATCGAGAATATCTGAGCTCTCTCTACCTTGGAAGGACGATGACCCGAACGCGTGCCTTTTCAGCGACGCAACACATGATTGGGGCCAAGTCGTGATAAACGTTGTACGCGTCGTAGTGCGCGTAACCAATTGTGAGTGTCGGCGTAAGTCAGTGCATGATACGCGCTCAAAGTAGCGAGGACAAGGTATTTGTCCCTACGGTACGCGAGAACATGTGCCCAGTGCGCATATAGTCACGCGGCGGAGTGAACTATACATTTTCATATGGGTGGTCACAGCCCAAAAAGTCCAAAAATTATATCACAAACAGGCCGGCAAGGATTTGAACGTTAAAAGAAGTAATTGTTATGCACGCCTTGCATATATAGACAGTAAGAGGACCGTCGTTCGATCCGAGGCCAAGTCATTCCATAATTCTTCCTCTTTTTAATCCACAGACAACGGCAGGCGTCCGGAGATATGGCGAGAACGGAGAGCATCTCGAAAACGGAGGTGTACGACGTCTAGCATCCAGTATATGCTACAACGACGGGACCCGGGACCCGGGCGCGCAATTATGAATGCTGGTTGCGCGGATAGTAAACTAGTGCTATCGTGTATCTGCGATGATAAGAAAGCAGATTATGTGGGTGTACTTGAGAATTACGATGAGTTACATATAACTCAAGAACTAACGAAAGACGTGAATTCTGATGACGGTGTGGAAGCGAGATTATAGAAATATCTGCGAGGACAGCAGAGCACACCTAGTCCGAGCCAACAGTGCGAGGGTGAAACGCGAAGGCGGGGGCTGCCTTGAAGGCGCTGGTGAGACCCAAACCGGTGTGGTTACAGGGCAGAGGCGACGCCAAGGTCATACCTTATCTAACCAAGGAGTTACAATCACCACCGTTCTAATGAAATGCAAAGATTCAGGAACAAGGGATTCAGGAGTCAGGACATGAAATTATGTGGCATGCAATTCTCCTCGTGCATAATATTAAAGGCATGATGAAAATAAGCTCCAAGATTCAGAACAGATGCGCACCTTAGTCCGGAAAAAGGAATGGCGGGGGATTCTGAGGGAACGGTAGGTTTGCAAACTGCAGTGGGCATCCTTAAGAGTCTGACGAAAAAATCCTCGCACTGCTTGAGAGTTCATGCATTATGCACTAATCCAGAAACGCAAACGAGTGGGGGTCGAAACCGGGGTGTGAGCAAATTTTGACGCTGGTCCGTGCGTTGCCTGAGGCGCGCACGTGCCCCGCGGTGACTACTTTTTTCAACATCAAACTTGCGTTGATGAAAGCCCTTGGTGAGTTCGAACGACCTGTCGAAGGGCAGCTTGGTCCGCCTCTGTTCGCAGTACTATATCTGAGCTGAGCCGGACTTCCATTATTGTCTGACTCCCACGTGCAATAGGTCCCGCCGCGTTCTGGTTCTGCGTTTGGCCTATTTTTGGCAGAGTTTGAGTCGACTTTAAGACAATAATGAGTGTGTCTCTAGTCATTGCTCCATGCCTTCATTCTCAGATATGAAGGATTCCATTTCTTGTCCTCTGCAATCCCAGTGAGCGAATATTATCATCTAGTCAAGATACTTAATCGCTTCGTATAGACTATGAGCACAACCCCTCATAGCGAACGCCATTGGACAGAATATATAACACAGCCGGAGGACAAGCCACAGGTGGTAATTAATCCCTCAGATAGCTTGAGTACTTGGTCTCCCTCGGGGCTGATTCACCGAGCTTCTCGAGACGTTTCAGCGTCGGTGTCAACAATAATGAGCTAATCCATCAGACTGTCAAAAAGTCTCCCAGGTCACTGTAAGTCGTTAGAGCCCTATCCCCACCCTCGTAATACATACTTCTACCATACCATCTCTCAGGTCTCATGCTCAACGCCCACGATGGTGAATAGATTACTAAAACCCGGTACTGATGTTGTTCAAGCTGATGGGTCACTGCTTGTATCAAAATCCCCATTACATGAATCGTGTTCTTCATGATTTGGGCGTTATTCGGATCTGTCAAACTGTGAAAATAACCCCAATCAAACATGCAAATTGATCTAGACTTGCTTGCTCGTTGGACTCTAGTACTACACAGGGCCGTGAAAATACAATGATGGAGGAACGTGATTTTAGTCATCCCTTTACCTTCCGCTCACTGTATGTCACTTTATATAACCTCCAAGCGACGTGAATTCTCAAATCATGTCGACTAGATCCCATAGTATGCTGGAGAGCGCATGCTCATCTAGATAAGCTGAAAAACATATATAATTAGGTTTAAGCTCATCAAGGATATCGAACACACGAATCATCCGGTTCATGACTAAAATGATGTCTTGCTTCTATGGCCAAACAATAGGATTCGCATCAAATCTACATAAGGTTACGGCAGGCCTTGTCTAAGGAAAAATTGACATGCCGTACAAGATGACATCTGCGACCCGTGAGGAGGAAGAAACCATAAGTGCAGGGTAAGTCCAGTTGCGTTATCTCATCCCCCGTTGCTTATATGAGCTCTATGCTATTTTCTCCATGCTCTTTGGTACAATGCTGTCTACCCCCGTAGAATTAGCCATCCAGTCAGGTAAAAGAGCCATTCCTTCCGGTAATCTCAACTAGCCGTCCTATGTTTGCCTGGGTAGACAGATATTTTCATTGAAGTGATATACACTGACTTGGGCTACTATTTCAAATGTAAGCGGAAGGGATTGTAACTCACCACCTATTTGCTTATACACCACAGACACCTCGTCCGCCGTTTCGACCGTATGTCCGAAGCCAAGTGGAAACACTTTAGTCACGCGTGCCAGATAAATAACCTGGCATCGGGCACCCAAGGCTTCATCGCTCGTGATGACAACAAGAAAAGGATTGTAGTCGCATTGCATCCAGCGTAAGAATTCACTAACACCTAATCTTGAACACTTACTTAAGTTTGGTCATTCGTTAGCACCGGTATTTTGAACTGGATTCATCTCGCTCAGTTTGAGACGGTAGAGTTCGAATCTCTTGGTGTTTCCGCGCCAGGTGGGCTCCGTGTTAGGTGTTTCAAGACACCTATTATTGAAATGAAAACACAACAGATGGAGTTCGTGTGCACAGGGGCACACTGATTGAGCTTTTCCATGATTGACCTCCTGTAGTTTCTGCTAAATTCTGACATCTCAGGCCATAGGTGGAATTCTGTGGCTCGGCCTATCGTAAATACCATCCAGCAACAATTGGATATATCCTGGCTACTCTATTGTGATGGCGGGGTACTTTCTGGGAAGTAAAACATTCTCTAACTAACGCTAACGTATAATTTCCTTTACTATTCTTAGGGATAGAAGTGTCGGGGGAATGACTGTGAAGGCAAAATTCCCCAATGCGTAAGTCGCATATCTGCACCTCCAGGATCTTTGGATGATTCAATTCTTTAAACAACTTAGACCAGTTCGTATGTATACTTATGGGCAATCGAGGTGAGGTCCTAAACAACGGGCAAGCTCGTTGTTTACTCTACCATTTAAGGCCGGTAACAGCGCATACGCAAAATGGGTTAAAGAACAGTTTGGCTTTGATAATATATTTCGCGATGAGCATATTGTGACACACCCAGTGCCAGTGCCCATTAACAATACACTTTGGCATCAAGCACTTCTCACCACCGACCGGTAAGGATTTAAATCTCGCCCAGTGATATACATTTATTCATAGAATGTCATCGTAGCGCCTGACACGCTCCCCCTCGTTCCGTAGAAGTCTATATGCACCATGATTCGTAGAAAGGTACCTCATCGAACCAATATGTAACTTCGATCTACCCTGATTTAGGGACCGAGTCCTGGACGTTTGCAAACCCGTCGTCAGCATTCTCTACAAGGAAGTGCGCAGCAAACATCGAAGGTCCCACTTGTTCAATGAGTGTCCCAACCCCCTTAACTTTCGTCACTCCCGCAGCACATTTCGTCGTACGTCTCGTATCCTTATTTATTGGGTTTCCTCTGATAGTTTATACCAGTACTTCAATATACCTGGTGGGTCGTCTTTCTATTTTTGAATCCCGCACAGAGTCGGTGGGGTATATCTTCCTGATATTTGTTTATTTTGAGCCTCTTCTATGCTGTACCATGATTTTAACGGCAAAAGGACTCTAGCGTATGACCATTGCACCATTGAGAGTGCAGACTCTGAAAGACAGTAAAAGGAGAACGGCATCAATAGTTTTGTGATTCGTTTTGGTCCGAAAGCGAGTCTTGCACGAAGGTAAATATGGTTGCGGGGCCTGTGAGTGCGCATAACAACAATGCCATTCGTTGTTGCCAGTGAAGCGGTTCTGTGACTTCTAAACTATGAACAAGGGCCTTGTGAAATACACATAGGGCGCTATCTCTAGTCCCGTACTTCACCACCACCGTGTAACGTGATAACCCATCCTTGGGTTCAAGGTGCATGATTCAGACAGAGTAAAAAGGGACGTCGTATTGAGACCCAGATTGTTCAACAATAACTCTGCAAAAATAGACCATAACCATGGACCGCATCCAGATCTGAAGGCGTGCAAAGAACCACTACTAAGTACCGAAGGTGGTATATAAGCTCCACGAGATTCGGGAATGCTGACACTATGTTAGGTGGTAAATGTTGATGACGTTGACTTGTGCTTCAAACGATCACGTGACTCCACGCGACGCGTGCCTCTTTCCTCTCTTCTTGACAGCCGGGCTCAAGCGTTTGCCAGAGTTTACTGCTTATACTATGTTGACTTTTCCATTTCAGAGGGTGATTATATCATTCGTTTCATATATTCAGTATTATAATTAGGAATCTCAAGGGAACTTTTTTTTGGCATATTCCCTCCAATACACTACATCTGAAGGTGTGTTCCGTGCCCCTTGCTTCAAGCGCCCACTTTGTCTCACTGTAATAAGGATAATTCTTGTCTAAAAGAATGACGTTACTAACTATATGACCACCCCGGAGTCCTCATGTCCTACTGTCTATGAGTTCGGCCACACGTCGGAAATATGCATGCGGGTCATAGCTGCATGATCATTGTTGGGGTCACTACCCAGGCCATCCCAAGCGTTTCATCCTCACACTTGTCCCCTGTATCAATCAAAAATAGCACTACCATAACCAAGCCCGGGGTAGTAATGGATAAACTAATGTTCAGCTATATTTATATTTAGGATAAATTCTCGATTTTAGTGAACGCCACATATTAATTACCTCTACAGTCCGCCATTATCGTTTTACATTGTGTGCATTGGATACGTTATAGAAATGCTGAGGACAACAAGGCTATGATATGCACAACCATCTACCTTCTAGATGTGATGTACTAAGGTCCTGATACAAGGGGGAGTATGACGTTCAGTGTTGATGGGATCAACATATTACATCCAGAGGTACACAGTTTCAACAATGGGAATCGTTGCTGAGATGTGTCAGGCTGAAATCTAATCAACGGAGATGACAAAACGGCGACAAAATGGCCCAGTGCCCACCTCGTGGTCTGGAGGGCAAAGGAACTTATGAGTTTGCGTTAGGTGAATTGATCTGGAACTATGCGGACAGTGATGATATCACATCAGGCTGAATCACAGACTACCCCGAGCCCAAAGGAGCGTTCTAGGTGTCCTGATACAGGAAGAGGGTTTGAACTGAGCATCTTTGGTGGGTTGCAGAGGTTGATCAAGGCTCAAATCAGTGATGTGAAACATTGTCGGCTCAAGGGTTTGAGGGGATGAGCGCTCATTATGCATGTCAAAAGCCACCCATGGCCGAAGCTTCATGATTGTTCTATGCATCAATTCTGTGCAATATCAGGTGAAATACTTTGATGTCATCAATATGCACTGTAGACATATTTGATGATCACCCACCTTTCCTCTCGTAGTTGTAGGGGGAAGTAGACACTGTTGCTGCTCCTTGGACCTATGAGTTGCATGCAACACTTGTTGATAGACTATGCATTCGGCACATGGACAGTGTGCTATACAGGCTATGATTTTTGCATTTTTCCCTTTGGCATTAAGGCGTTAAAACATTGATATGGGTAGCTGACCAGTACTCTGCCGTCACCATCTGATATCCAGTGGCCCATCAGCCCAACGCCCGTGTGGCCGAACAGTAGCTATTGTCTGTATGATAGTATATCTTTTTCAGTACGTCGGATAATCAATTTTGGAGGCTATTTTTAAACACACCTATGTATCGCACGGGGTTAAAGGACGTTCCGCTGACGAAGTTGTTCAAGAAAACCTTATAAGCAAATTCAAGCTACCATAACCTTCAACTTGAAACCATTTCTGGAGCCCAGATATTCATTTCTCGAATTATTCCCCCCATAATGTCTGTACCAGTGCCACACCCAAGGATCAAGATTGATGATACATACGGTTAGTTTAATTGAGAGAAGTAATGTAGGCAGTATTTATGAGTGACACAGGGGCGGCGTTCATTGGGGCTTTGTTCACGGTCATGTACATTAACCTCCTCCCCTTTAGTTCTTCATAAATCTGAGAAAGCATTTACAGGTTGTATGGCCTTACAACACTTCAGGTAATCTCTCATGACCCTGGCTTGATATTTGACTGTACTGACCTAATCAAACATCTAATGTCAGACATACTTCTATCTTGTCCATTTCCCCAAGGACGGTATTGATATAAAGCTTCAGGTGTGTAAATGAACCGTTCATGCATATCACTCCTGACTCAGAGGACATTTTTAGGTGTCGCTTGTGTGGTGAATATTCCTGCCATGGTCGTCTGCCATGCTTGTTCAAATACTCACTTATCTTAGGGTCCTTGACACAATTCAAACTGTCCTTGGTTAGTATGAGAAGCCCTAACACATCTGTATTGTCTTTGATTATTTCCTTCCTAGTGTCGGTATCCATGTACCATTACTTGGTCCGAGTCGTTTGTACTATTCCATTTGACATTCTGAATTGGCTATGTTCGCACTTAGATAACAAACTATGCGAACCCGCTTGCTCTTGCTGTTGGTCATTGGTGAGCATTACTGGACCTTTCCCAACCTTCGTACTAATATAGATCCATATCTCAGGTCGCTCGAGGTATGCATGATCTAGCCAGGAATAGTAATCATGCAGTAATCACGTTTACCAGGTTTCAGTTGCAATGAATGTAAGACTTCTGGATTATGTGTTTACACAATTGGACAAAAGGATTAAACTGATCAACCAGGTCACAATCGCTTTCTTTGTTCAAAGGTGGTACAGCCAAAAGAAACAACGTGATAATAGCTAACTACACACATAGTTTCTTTACTGTTCGCATCTTCAGATGTACGCATGATAATACTATTTTTAGCTCATCCCTCTAATGTGTTCTGTATGCAAAAATAGTGAGCCCACCCAAAATAAGATGGTGGCTTTCCTCCATCATTGTGGGTTCGCATTCCCGGTTCTATTAGTAACTAATATTATAATAGGCTTTTGTTGTCTTTGGCCATTTTTGCTTTGGAGTTGGTGAGCCTGTTTCAGGTACATCGAAATCACCTGTCTAATGTCCAACTATTACAGAAACTGTTGTGTTCTTGTAGGCCTTGCACCGTGAAGCATTATCGGTCTTTCTTAATTGGATATGAAAGGTTCATCAAGAAGCAGTTGAAACAACTTCCAGAGATAACTGTGTGTTTATAAACTTGGCATTGTAATAAAATTAACGAATAGAGCCACAGTTTATTGCTGCAATACCATTCGCGACCTTTGCCGCTCTGTCTGATATATTTATTGCCATTGCCTTGTGCACTTTACTCCATGGCAACCGTACGGGCTTCAGAAGGCAATATTAATCTTTAATTAAAACACATCAGTCTGACTAGGGTATCTTTAGCACAAACACAATGGTCACTAGACTAATAATCTATGCCATTAATAGATGCTTACTCACATCGTAGGTTCTCCCACTTTACTAAGAATCAACTTGTCGGTGTTCATTAACGTTCATACTTATCCTCTCCTTAGGGTCGTTGGAGTGGCTGAGGTTATAGTAGTGCGTTTGGTATACACCTGGGGAGAAGAGGACTTATATTCCTTCTATAGTTTGCGGTTTCCCCAGGCAGCCTCTGGTTTTTGGCCATAGATTTTGTGGTAGGGAAGCGTAAGTCGAATTATGCCCCTAGGACCATTGTATTGTTGCTGAAGGTACTCGCATAAGTCTATGCAAATAGCTTTCTCGCCACCTTGAATAGCCGAAACACACTAAGAACTGCAGCCGGTTCAACGATGCAGAGTATTCCTGTATCTCATATTGGATTTGGCGAAGGGACAGCTGTAAATAATAATCATTATCTTTAAGTTTGGAATTGCTGATCCAGGATTTTGTTCAAAGGAAGAAAGTTCTGTACATCAATCCTTTATTTCAGTTTTCAATTTTCGGCTCACACCCTTCCTTTCAAGGTGCAAAGAAGTGTTGCCCTCAACCTAAGTGATAGAATCTCGGATGAAGCGAATACTGCTAGAATTGCGGACATGTTCTCTACAAAGGTACTACATATCTTTTCATCGGTTCAATATCCTTACTAATGAGCTTGGGTAATAGCATTGATCTGGTGGTGTAGGGGTTTAGCGGGTTCCTATTTCCATAAGTATTCTCCATCACGTAGTACTATCCCAATCCCCCCAACTTCCCCTCTTCCTCTGCGGATAAGTCATCGCATAGTAGATGTTTAATTTGATAAAATTCTGGCAACAATTACTTCACTACAGCTCGTCATTTGCTTCACCTAAAATTGTTACATGGAGAACTATGTTTAATAATCATCTTAGACTTGAGTCTATAGGATGCCAGGTTCCAACAAGTGAATCTGAAGAAAACTTGATTCCCAACTCGAAGCAAACCAAGAATTGTTCAACCACCTTTTTTCTCCACAAGCAGGATTCAGAGTTGTTTGGTGCACTAACGATTGAATTAACCTGGTGGAGGTGCTCTAACCCTGACTCTCAACTGTCCTGGTCATGTTGTATCTCCGGTAATGGTAGGTTGTGAACTCCTCGGCCTAACTATAACAGGTTATGCAGTTCCTGTAAATTATTCCACTACTCGGTCAAAAACGAAGATACCTTGCGCTGCCACTGTGCATGCATGCGTGCCCATTCGCATGACAAAATTTGCCATCCTATGGTTCGAAGGGCTACTCTCCTGCTGCTTATTAGGTTACCATTCATAAGGGTTCCTCCCTTCCTATATTGTCAGATGGATCCTGAATTGTACGGAGAGCTTTAGAGTCTAATATTGGATGACCATGTGTATAAAATTACCTGCATGGAATCTAGATCAGGAATGCCCTACAGTGGATGCGGATGCAAAGGCTCGTACACCCATCATCATTGTAGATAAAACGATCCTCACCCAGCTACTGTTGGACTCTGTGCCTAATCGGCGAGGAAGGGCGGCATAGTTTTGGGGTGAGATGGAAACTGGAAATTGTGTCAAGACTTAAAGCACCACTTGGGCATTCTCAACAGTCCATTTCCCATTGGATGTGTTCTGAAGGAAGTATTCTATTCACTGTTTATCCTGTCAAGGGCTGATAGTACACAGGAAATGGTCTGTCCAGCATGCACATATCGGCCCTAAACACTATCCGATTTCCGTCTCACCCCCAAATTATGTTGCACATTCATGTTTCGATTGGGAAGCAGATCGCAGGTCAGTATCCACTAAGCATTCCACATATCATGACTGGCGTCCGTGTCTTCCTATAGTAAAAAACTATCTTGTTCTTGACCCATTGCATATTGGGACTAGGAGCCAATCATCCTTCAACACCAAATCCAGTTTCCGTCCCACCCCCAAACCGTGGCGTGCTGTCTGTTCTAGCTTACCCCTTTCTTCTGAGATATACGAGTAGTGTCCATAGGACCAACCATTTATATTCTTTCTTCAGTTCTGAGCTGAATACTACCTTTAGAACCCATCCAATATTCGCACGGTATTGAATTGCCTGTGGAACCGATAAATGGAGGCTAAAATCATTTACATCTCTGGATATTGGTTCATGTTCCGCCATTCCAACGCCCAGAATCCCAACTGTATGCCCAATGCACACTTCTAGGTCCTACCTCATCTCTGCTAGCTCGAAAAACGTAACTCTCACATTGCGATACCCTAGATATCTTACAATGAATACAATGAATCAATGGACGAAGCTTAAGCGAGCCGAACTGAGAAGCCAGCAATCACACCATGTAAAGTCCCGACAGGTCTGCACTAGGCATAAACACCACACAATACCGGTTGACTTCCCAGACCAGGGAGGGTTGGAGGACATGAGCTATAAGTACAGGGGATCGAGTTGGGTATAAACATTATCTTCATTCTGCCAAATTTTCATCGCCACTCATGAAGCCGCCAACCATCTTCCTCACTTCTGTCTTCCCTACACTCTTCATCGCTGTTTCATCTGCTGCAGTAGCGGCGGACATCTTGGCCCCCACTGTGAGGGAACCAATCACTGATGGTAAGTTGGGTATACTTCCTCGCAATGGATTTCATGCTGAAATAATTAGCGAAATATGATGAACTAAGGTTCTATCACCAATGTATGTGATAAAGTCTTGCCTGCTATATCTCCTCTCCTTACCTCTACTATAGATGCATCCTCTGCATACCGTGATGCATGTCCTAGCCCAAGTGGGAACGATCTCATCGACCCCGTGAGTTAGACATGCCAAAAGTCTATAACTTTTTATCTGACATAAGACGATTAGATCAACTTCAAACCCACTGACACACAGGGCTTTATTGCCCTTGATACTGAGCGGGAAGAGATCATTCTTGCATTCCGTGGATCGTAAGTATTTATAAAAACCCAGTTATTAGCATGGTCATATCTTTAACCTTTATTTTTATTTGCAGTGAATCGCGTTTGGACTGGTTCATAAATACCCAGGTTGCTATGACCCAATTTGTTGTAGCCGGTGTCCTTGGTCCTCGTAAGTGACATTGACATGTATCTAGTCAGTAATAATCACGCCCATGCCGGATCATAATAGCGGGAGTTATGGTGCACACAGGCTTTCTTAACGCGTCAGTGCCTTCTTCACATTACAGTGATTATGGAGACGAGACCCCTACTGAAACCTGCCATCCTATAGTTGGAATTCTGTTGCTCTAGGTGTCATCTCGACTCTGAGAGGCGTGTTGGACAAGTATCCTGAATACTCCATTGTGACCACAGGCCATTCACTAGGCGGTGAGACAGGGTATATCCAGGTGTATTTTGATTAACTTTTTACACTTTCAGGTGCACTTGCAAGCCTTGCGGGAATTACCTTATTTTACGAATTCCCAGACGCATATGTATTGATTGTTTTTGTGTGGGAAATCAACTGACAATGCTCAAACGTGGTTGATATAACTAGCGAGGTCCGCATTTATACATATGGTCAACCGAGGTCAGTAAAATTTAGATCCCAAAGCATACATTTGTATCCTGATATTAATATTCCTAGGACAGGAAACGCAGAATATGCGGCCTGGGTAGATAATGTTATCGGCTCTGAACACCTATTCCGCTGTGAGAACTCCATTCAGCACCTCCACCTCAACAAGCATGACTGATAATATATTTCTTAACCTAGTTGTTAACGTTAATGATCCGTGAGTATTTAGAATTCGTTTCTTGATAAGTCATTCCTAGAATTGACGGGGTGCACCTTAGGGTTCCCCACTTTCCCATTCGTAGGCCCTCAGGTTATGTCCACCATGGTTTGTTCTTAGTGTTATGATTTAGTCTCAATGAATGACGGCCCGTCCTAGGTGCTGAATACTGGGCATTCCGGAGGCCATCATTGCCGGAAAACACATGGAGATGCGCAAGGCTTGGCGAGGATCCTAATTGTTCTGCTATCCTCGCAACCCCTCTCCTTGATCCCATAAACAACCCCCATCGGACGGTAAGTTCTACTGCTGTTCCTTTTTATTTTTCTGAGGCTGTTATTTTTAACCAGTATTTCGGCGTGCGAGCCGGAACACCTTTCTGTTGAGAAGTCCCGTAGGAGAAATTGCGCTCTTTGGTTGGCACACAAAGCTGTGCTTCTGGTCTCGCCCCTACAATCCCGGCCATATGCTTTCTTGCCTTTTATGCCCTTCTCAAATCCCTTGTCCAATTTCCGAAGTTTATCTGACTTTGTTTACAATGTTTCACCCATCTTCACCCTTTTAAATTGTGCCTAATTCCACAGATCACATTCGGCCGCGTGGTTGGCACCCAATCTATTCTCAATATCGTTGGAAATGCCTTTGTTTGTTTGTACAATGTGTTCATCAATAACACGACCTCTTTTTGATTCAGTGCGAACATCCCTGAGAAGGTCAGTCCCAATCTGGGATAGTTGCATACTGACATTTTCAAGCTCTTACTACATGGTCAAATCGCATGCTCAAGTCCAAGTGCGGGTTATGCTGAGGATATTACCCTAATCCGTACCTATCCCATAACCATGGTAGTTTTGACCCTCCAGGGGCTTTGGGACATCCCTCACCAAGGATTAAACACAGCCTTTGCTGGGAGTATGTATGTTCATTATGGGATAGGAAACTTCCTTTTACCATCATTGACTACCTTGTGAACTGAAATCCATTCTCCTATAGTTATATATAGGAATCCAACTTCCCTTCAAATCTGTGTTGTTTCAATTTAGTTGTATTAAATTTGGCCTTTGTAATATCTGCGCTAATGGTCCCTCAGATACTGCATGACGAGCGAAGCACAAAAACAACAACAATATCCATTTATATGACCCAGCCTCGGTTTAAAGGCGGTTTCCTCTTGTGCATAACAACAATGTGTGCACGGTACACCACAATGTCACCAAGTCTAGGTGTACAACAGATAAACATCCCTTGAGACCGTCATGGCAATACGGGAGTGAATTCGCCCTTACTATACCCGCCCCCCTGGCGGATCCTTAACCTCTTCACAGCCTCAGGTGTGTGTGCCAGTCCCCGCCTCCCGCATCTAGCCATCAAGGGGGGACATCTGGCATCTTCTCTCTATTCTCAGTGGCGAGCGGCCCCCATGGGCTGCAATGTTCAGTGTCAAGACATGATTCTCGGTGCAGTAAATGAGCACATCCACACTCTCAAGTCGCTTGTTAGCGGATGGTTCAGGTGGGGACCGCCTTCACGTACATCTCCGTGGTCAGCCCACATCTCACTGCAGGACTCTGACCACAACCTTGAAATTTCTCCGCTATTTGTATGTGTGAGCATGCATGCATGGAATGGGTCTAAACAACTGGGATCTATCCCTCGCGCTCCCATTGCTTCCACTCTCACTTTCATCCCGTGTTACCCTGTCCTATCCCCCTCATCTTGTGCTTACATGTTTGGACTCCAGGCAGGTGCGACGGGTGACAGAGTACTATGGCAGTACCGCAACGAAAATCACACCTACCCGAGTACAGTACAAGCACGAGGAAAGAACGGTTGAGTGATGACATTATTCATAAAACAGTGATCACGGGTTGGGGAATCACGTGAAGTTGTTTGGGGACGGGCCGCGTCCCGCTGTGCACAATTCCAGACCTTATCCCGTTAACGACGGCTCATAGTTCCTACCTGTGAGTACATCTCACTGAAACTCACCATAGCAGATACTGACATGCGCCAATTCGGATATCGGGTGAGAGTTGGGTTAGGGTCCTGTTTGATAAGCAACAAATCATTCTGATTCAGTACATGTGAGGCAGTGCACGTTGTTCCAGGTATCTCCATCACAACCAACCGTATTGACGACGTCTACACGACTTGTTCAACTTAACCACTAGCCACCACTTGTAACGTTATCTCACATCCAATATACCACGCAAAACATGACGTGGTTTATGTTGGATGCACCATCCATTATTAACTCATTGAGGTACGCATGTTACTCATGTCTGTGCACTAGATCTTCTACTTCCAAGCACGGTACAAGCCAACTGTTCTCCCTCTCTGTGTCAAGCTAATGGTTAAAACATAGGTTCTGTTCCCCACATTCCCTATGCCCAGATCCTTCCCACGAATATCCTCGCTCGAATGTTCATCGAGTGCAGCGAACCAAATTTACCAGTGGTATATCTACCTCCCAGGCGCGACTTCTACTACCCATGGAGGTTAGGACACATCTGTTCCCACTGGCGGCGAGCTCTCTGGGACTCCTCTGATATTTGGAACACTATTTACATCGTTCCATTTCAGCAGGAGCGGCTCGTCCTGGATATGCTGGACCACATACTCTTTCACACCTCCGGATCTATTTCTTTGTCAATCAATCAATATTCGTACAACACTTCAGGGGTCACCAATATCATCGTTTCTTTCGGTCACAGGCTCAAAGGCTTGACGCTCTCCCATACTCCCCACCGCCCATTGAATGTGCTCCTGGATTTAGCTCCAGACTCTATAAACCACCTGGAAGCACTGTATCTTTTTAATCTCCATCCTGATCTTCCACTATCCTCGCCGAACAACTCTCATCTACGTTTCCAGAATCTTCAAGAATTAGGAATCAGTGGGAACACCTCCATCGCACCATATCTTCCTCACTTCCCGGTTTCGCAGTTGACACATCTGTCAATTGCAGGCAGCATGATTTCGCCCACCATTGCTCACTTTCTGCTTCAACAATCCACATCGCTTATTTTCGCAGATTTCGAGATTTGCGAGGAGGTAAAGAGTAACTCCATGTACCAAACAAAGGGGATTATCACATCTTCCATAGAACACATAGATCTCGCACCAAGTTTCAATCTAGATTGGCATGCCTTTCTGAAACCCCTCATCCTGCCATCACTCACAACCTTTACCAACTCCGACCTTTCCCGTCCGCCCATTGGTCTCAGCCCCACTTTCCTACATGCAATGTACAACCTCATCCACCGGTCTAATTGCTCTCTCAAATTCTTTTCTACCTCGTCCCACTTCAAGTCTCCTCCCATACCCAACCTTTTATACCCCGAAATTGCAGGCTTACTGTACAAAATGCCAAATTTAACCACGTTCATTTCAGGATATATCCTGGAATCCTCGTTCATCAGTTCCGTTTACGAATTACTGCCAAAACTTGAAGTCATTGACTGGAAGGTTAAACCAGACGGATTACATATCGTTCTCAACATGCTCGATGATTATATCTCCCAACCACCAGGTTCGCCAATGCAGTTTCCAAGTTTCATCAATATCATCTGCTGTAATGGCAATGGGTTTATATCGGGACGCGCGCGATATCTGGAGAAATACAAGGCTTACGAGGAGGCGGGTGTCTATATAACTGTGCGGAATGCTGAATACGATGATATGCGTTTTCTGGACCGTCTTTATGTTGATTGATCGTCTTCTGAGTATGTCAGTGCAGGCTAGGTGGATAGAAGAGTATGTAATGGTTGTATTCTCTACATATACATATAATGATGGTAGTAGTCTATATAAAATGACACCACAGTCAAATCACCGTCAGCAGCGAATGAGTGCCAAGCTTCAGGCCGGGAGTTCAAATATATTTTTTGACGTTTAACAAGCAATAATGGTATCACTAGGTATAACGCGAAGGGCGATGCTTGAAGAAGAAGTTCTCACTGATGGTACAGGTAGGCGTTGTCCAATAAGCGTCAAGGTGTGGAGTTTGCTTGGAGTCATTATTGTGTCCAGACGCGTGTTGCGTGCCATCACAGCCACGTCACGTGATAGTTCATCATTGTACACAAGTCCGTTTTCAAATTTCTTGGGCAGATTGATACCGGCACAGACGAGCGCTCCATCCAACAGATGTAACGGGAAGCGTAATTCTTGAAGAAGACATTTTTACCTATATTACCTTTTTTGTCGATGTGGCACAAGTAGGCGTCGATAAGCGTCAAAGCCTTGTACGTACCCCTCGTCAGTCTGTGAATCACTTTATTATCACAGAACATTATCCCTAGCTCACATACATGCCATGATCATCTCCATACCTCGACCTTCATCTCTCATATTTACATGCCCCACGAGATACGACAAGCTTTTACAACAATGATCGGCGATCGGCCATCCCTTGTGAGGCTGTTGCGGTTTCTACTGATGAAAGTGTATGTTTCTCAACACTTTGACTGTGGACGTTCCCGCCAGCTGCTCGACCCATAGCTATTGGTAGACATCCATATATTATCTTATCTTAGTACAATTAATGTTCCCCTTTGGCGTTGACAGCGTGTATACTACCGCTAATTCAAGTGGGTATCGCGATGTCATCGGCTCTAAAAGCGATCTTCAGTGTCTCGGGCCGTGTCCTTTACAGCTCTGGCGCCTGATTGGGTGTTCATGTGGCCCTCGGAACATCATTCGGGCAGCCATTGTGGAGGTTATTTTAAAGCAGTCTCGCGCATACGGATGTATTGCATTCGGTAGGTGCTCGGCTGATGGAGGTACCGAAGAAACTCATATAAGCGAGCTCATGTTACCGAGATCTTCCAGCACGCCACTTCTCGAGCCTGGTACTGATCTTCTCGAAGACTGAACTCGGCTGTTTCTCACTATGTCAATACCAATCCCGCACACAAGGCTTGAGATCAACGATACATACGGTCAGTTATACTTAAGGCATTCTTGGAGGTGGCATCAAGGAATGAGGTACTGTAGGGGCAGCATTCATTGGGACATTGTTCACAACCATGTGCGTTACTGTCCTCCTGTTTCTTCTTTCTAATCCAATAAAGCACTCACAGGTTATATGCGTTTACGACGCTCCAGGTAATAGCACATGACCTTGTCTTAATATTCGACCGTACTAACGCAACCCGTTATCAGGCATACTTCTACTTTGTCTACTACCCCAAGGACGCCATGCAAATAAATTTCTGGTTTGTGAATGATGCTCAATAACCTCATCCTACCATTTAGATACTAAGAGAATATTTCTAGGTGTCACTTGTGTAGTAAACATTACTACCGTAGTTGGCTAGGCTCCTTCACCTACTCATCAATCTTAGGGTACTTGACACGATCCAAACTGTTCTCGGTTAGTACGAAAACACGACCAACAATGAAATTTCTTTTGATCGTTCCCTTCTTATTGTTGTTGTCCCTGTACCATTACTTGGCCTGTCAAGTTTACCCGATCCATCCGAGGTGCTGAATTGACCTCGCCCACTCTTAGGTGACAAACTACGCAAATCCACCCGCCCTTGCTATCGGCCATCGGTAAGCAATATCTAATTGTTCTCAACACTTGTCCCAAAATTGTTCCATACCTTAGGTCGTTCTTTGTATGTTTTTTCCTAACCGGGAACAATGTTCAAGGGATAATCACGTTCACTAGTCATCAATTGCCATGAACGTAAGACGTTTAATATATATAAATATCTTGACACCACCTAACTGTAACTCCGATTTCATCAACAAGGTCACGGTGTCTTTCTGTGTTCAATGGTAATGCGGCCCCAAATCAACCTAATAGTCATTGACGATACCCATAGTTTCTTCACCGTTCGCATTTTCCGATGTGGATATGACGGCGCTATTTTTAACTTGCCCAACGTATTGTGTACACCAAAATAGTGAGCCCACCTAAAATAAGATGGTGGCTCTAGCCATTCATTTGGGTTCCTATTTCATAAGTTTCACTAACAACTAAGGTTATACAGGCTTTGGTTGTATTAGGCCATCTCCGCATTGTAATTAATAAAGATATTCAAAAATCACGACTTGATCTATCTGACTTCCAACCGTTACAGAGACTGTTGTATTTATGTATGCCTTGCACCGCGTCAACTTTTGGATCTGCTAATCTGATACTGGACTGAAGGCTCGTCGAGAAAGGGATGAAACGACTTCCAGAGATAAAAGTGCATTCATAAATCTACTATTCTAACCGAGTCGTAAATCGAGCCACAGCTTACCGCCGCGGCACCATCTCATCGTTCAGGTACATACCGTTTCTGCCTCTTTTTTTCGCATGATCTGCAGAAGAAAATTTGCTACTGTGGGGGTGTGGCCACATCTAGACACCGTAAATGGGAACTACATCATCCAATACACGCCTACTCCACACCTATATTTTTCTGCTCGATGCCATACCTGCCCAATTTCTTCCCGCCGTTGGGTTCATGCCTGTGTTAGTTGATATACACCGATCATGACAATATACTGAGCTCGGTATTCTAGATCAGGAGAGTTATATGGATAACTGTAAAAGTACTCAGGAAAAAGGCGACGAAGGTTTGGTGAATGTCCCAGCCTAGAGTTGAACGAGGATCCTCTCGCTAAGCGCTCTACTAATGTATACGAGACGCACGTAATAGATACACCATCGGGTCAAGTGGGGAGGTACAGAGATTTATTTCTTGCTGTTGTGGTTTTTCTCAGATTCCGCGACCGTTAGGGCCGTATCTGTGTGTTGATCAAACCACCACTACTGTGGTTGTAGATACTCTTTTCCATTGGTCGTTCATAACTGAGGAAAGTCACGAGTCGCTGCTTGGATTTTGCCGTGACAAGATATTTTCGTATAAAAGGTGGATGTGACGTAAACAAATACAGCTAAGAGCTAACTCGACGGCGCCCAGGGCTTCCAGCAGTGTACGGCGTTTAGGGACCTAAAACAGTCCGGTCAGCGCTCAACAGCGGTTTCAGAGTTTTGGAAGACACCCGCGGTTGCGCTACTGTGTCTACTCCAGAGCCGTGGAGGCAATGGCAGGAAGCGATATCCGCATCTGAAGGAGGTATTTCTCGAATGCTGTCAGTTTCAGTGCCTTAACTAATGTCTGTCTAGAGATAATCGTGCTGAGTTCCGTAGCTGGGCGTCTTGTTGGCCAATTAGAACACATTTAAGCCCGAGGGATACGCACAAGGTCCATACTGTTGATGACTTCATCGATCAATTCCTCTTCGTCAGAGTGCATGATGAAACAAGATGACGTGAGACGGCGTTTAGTCCCGGATAACCGTTACTTTGGGCGAAGGTATATATTCGCGCTCGAGGCCTTCAGATTTGGATGGCAGGTCACAATCATTGGTTCTGAACGAGATTGGGTTACTCCAACTTTTCCTGTGACTCACTTCCCTCAATCAGCCTTCGAAAGATACCTCGCGTAGTCCTTGAGGATCGAGAGTAGCTCGCTGGACCTTTGACAATGAGATTCCGCGGTAGACCCCCAAGGTGTTCTTTTACTATCGCTGAAGGTATGAATCAAGTCAGCATTGTTATCCGCCAGCAAGAAATTTTGCCCCAAATCATGTGTCATTTGATTAAGCGTCACAAGTTCAACCCCAATCATAATACTCGCCTAATTCTAGGCTCCTAGTAGAACCATCCTCCCAGCTCGACGCATCGCTGGCCCTAGACAAAGTACGGAAGTGAACTTTCCCCAACACGCAAAAGTAGTTCCCATCGCGACATGGCGCCTGTCACGTGGTTTCAGCACGTGTTTGGTTCATGTTTCCAAGCCCCTCGGGTACTGACTCCCAAGGGCGAACAGCATAGAATGTACAATCTTCAAAATCTACCATATCAGAAGGTCAACGTCTGACAACCTGTGATAGGGATTTATAGGATCACCAACGAATGAGAACTATCACTCCTGACTCGGCCTTCCGATACACGTCGTAAACAAGGGCACAAGGACTTATGGCTACACGCATCGCAGGAAGCAAAATTTGAGGGTAGGGTAATCCTTGAGAGGAGCCAAAGGGCACAGTAGTACAACTGAGTACGTACTCCTTCCGTCGCTCATCTCCCTCTTAACAATCCCGGGTCAGCATCGTCATCACAAAGCATCATCGTTAGGCCTTTCCCTATACATCTGTACCCGACTCGTAGCCACCACGAGGATATCCCATTGTCCTCCTTGAATTAGCACCACACTGGAACTCGGAATTCCCAACTGTAGGGCCTTGGGTAGCGATGACTGCCTATGCTCCAAAGGCGCTATCACTCTAGAATGGAGGCGTGAACCGCGCGCCAATCACCATCTTCCGCCAGAACCAAACCTCTAAAAATGTATGGAAAGCTCTTTGGATAACAAAAATGGGAATGGAAGGGGCGTTATGTGTGTGAAGCAGGCAGGTATATACAACGTACGTCCAACCATAGCTCCAACGAACACTCTTCTATGTTCACAATACACCTATCACCCAGACACATCCTATTCTCACAGGCCGTGGGGTACACAAGTGCTGCCTTTCGACTACCACATATTGCAGGCGTAGGCGCTTACAAAGCCATGGCTTTCGGAATTTCGGGACCAGTCCCGCCCCTACAAGGAGACGCGTTATGCCCCCATGTAGCAACACAGTGGGCCCCCGTTTACGTTTCTCCAATTATCAGTATTCAGGTCGCCAGTACGTAGCCATACCCTCCGCTGCGTTATCCACGCTGCCGTTTGCACAGCGCTAGGAGAACGCCATTTTCTGAACCCCAGGGGCGTTGTCGGTGCAACGAATTTCGCGCCTTGAAATTCTCTTGTAAAGTTTCAGTAACGCAAAGATGTCAAAATGTGGTGAACAAGCGTGTTTTGACGCGTGATCAATTGTGCGGACGATATGATATCTTCACGCCATGACTGATGTATATACCCTAGTCTGGGCCTCTTATTAAAATCTGTGCCTTATACCGAGGTTTGTCATAATTATCTTATGCACGTTTGAATGCTAGCCGGGGGAACCAATGCCACACTCCTATTATTAGCCGTTCAAAAAAGTTCTCTTTCCTCTGTTCGCGTTCGGTGGACTCAACCTTCTGTCGAACTGGGACCTCCCGCATAGAATTCAATGGTCCAAATTATTGAATAGGCGACCCCGCTACCTTATACAGCGTTAATGCGATATTTTCCTTTACACCTTCTCGAACCACACTTCTGATCTCTCGCGAACTGTCTTTCCTTGGGGACTTGGGATGCCCTCTCCCGCACCCCATATACCTGTGAGGCCCAAACCAATACGATCTTTGTCAGCCGTGAGTTCAGCATACGTGCCGAGGTCGGTCCCGTCATCGCCTTGGGTCCAGAACGGCTCGGTAGGGTCACCAGTGGGCTTGGGGAGGATAGGTCAAAGGAGGTCCAGATAAAACTCATATTACACTCACATAAATTGAAAACGCGCTGACGTTGAAAGCGTTGCCGTTGAAATGTGTAACCTTAATGTGGGATGCCCAAGGGCTATCCCACTCACCGATGAACGTCGGGACTTTTGAATCGGCAACACCAGGAAGCGTGAGGATTTTGTTCGAGGCTAGGGCCCGACAGGGGGGAGAGGCAGCTGGGTCGTTTGGTGAAATAAGGCAGAGTTCAAAATCCCCATAGCCACTATTGCTGTAATTTCCAGCCAGAGCTGTGAAGTTGACCGATGGAAGAGAAAGTTTAGTTGGGCGTGGAGTGGCCTGTGGTAGTGGCATCGAAACCAGAGCTTTATATCTGATAGCGATGTATCAGCGAAGCCTGGATGTCATTTGAAGCACCTACCTGCTGTCCCAATCAACTATCTCTAGACCAAGAGCCTCGTCCAGAATGCGCGCTTTGATAATTTCCATGATATAAGACCCAAACATATTATCGTTTGTAAGAACCGCCACTCCGAGGTTGTCGAAAGGTAGTCGACTAACTTGCGAGTGAAATCCTGGATAAATCACCTTAGTACAAGAACGTATAAATATACTATGATTGGATAAACCTGGTACATCGCCACCATGTTCAATTATCTCTACGGGCGCGAACAAATGAGAAATTTACGTTTAATCAGCAGATAAAACACGAGACACACCATGACCTCTGTAAGTACCCCGACCCTGTCCTCCACCGTAAACCACGGGGGAAAGCTCAGGAAATTGCCTTGAGATGAGGCTTCAGGAAGAGTGAAACCGATTCAAGATGCAACATACGCCTGACCGGTCACAACGCTAATGCCAGAAGCCACAGTTTCGATCGCATTAATTGGAATCACCGAAGTATTAGTTCCTGGCTTTACACCATCGAGGAGTAGCGTTTGTAGCCAAGTTGCCTAAGAGGACGTGAATGGAGGCATGTGAGTAGATTGACATCTGGACGTACCATATCTTTCGCTGTACTGATCACGCCTCCAGCTCCAGATAGGACTGATACAAACGGTCAATTGCGATATCTCGCCGTGAATAACATAAATGACTCACCATTCCCATCCTCGCCGCCCATCTGTGCCCAGAAAGGCAGAGCTCTGGGCGTTCCATTCCCGAAAATATCACCCGGGGAACTGAGTTGCTTCGCCATGCTATCGGCGAGTAGCCCGCTTCCATTCGCGACATCGAATGAATACGTTGTTGATGTCATTCCTAGGGGGTCGAAAATGTGTTCTTTGACATAGCGGGCGAAAGGAGTCCTCGACGGAAGGAGGAGCGGTGGCAAGTATGACAAAAGCGTGTACATACTGTTGTCGTATTGCCATACCTCGCGGAACTCCGCAGATGGTTTCAAAAACTTCATTTTCTTTATCTGGGAGATACAGAAAATATTAGGGCGCTGCTTCGAACTTCATGGGGACGAGATACACACAATGGTTGGGACATCATCTTTCCATTTGTAATGGAAGTCATGGCGAGGCATGCCCGTCCGATGGGCCATTACATCTATGAGGCTAGCCTGTTTGGAGGCGGTTGGGTCTTGCAGTCCCCAGATTGGTATGATTGACGCAATTTTGGTGGTCCACGACAGGCGAGGTGAGAGCGTTTCATTGTTGACCAACAGCCCTGTTGCAAGTACGTCAAATAGCTACCATATAATTCAGCATCATGGTAGGGTACTAATCATACTCTGAATCCGATTTTCGCCCTCACCTTGGAGTTGGACCCTATGCCGAAGCGCGTGTTCTCGGTGACTCGGGCGCCTTTGAGAGTGGCCATCCCATATCCCTTCGTTTCAACATGCCATTCTCCCCGTTCATTCAGCTTGACTATCGCAACCGCAGCACCTCCTGGCGAGGTCCAGTTGGCAATGACCTGGTTGATAAACCCATCGACTTCATCAGTCAGGATCTTTCCCTGAGAGCTCTGAGCACGAGTATGCAAAATAGTAGAAGAGCTGTAGAGCAAACAAACGATAATTGATGAGCTTATGCTGGACGGACGCATGACGAGGGATAATGTAAGGGTAGGTGAGGTGAGCAAGGCCTCATTTATATGTAATTTCCCGAGGGTGAATCGGGTGGACGTACTGTAGTACGTACATACATTGCAGCCCGCTAATGGCGCAGCGCGTGAAATGCAGTGCCTTAGGCCATGAACCACCGCATGTCAGTTGATCGCAAGATCGGCGCATCATATATCGTCTGACATCGAGGAATGGCAGCTAAGATTGAGTTTCGGTATCTCGTAGCCGTCGGAGCACTGCAGCTTGGCTTGATACCTCCTTCATTTCGAAAATAACATTGTGGTTTGAAGTTTAGTTCTTATCCGGTGATCGGAATATACGTGACAACGCAGCGAGGAACCACAAGTCCGGACTTACAGGAGCCCAGGTCGGGAAACACGGGGTAACGGGACAATAGGGAACGGCATACCTCGAAACTGACATGTGGTAATGGTGACTACAACTCAAAAGAATCAACGGGTCTTCAAATTGCCGAACCTGCTGTCGAAATGTGGCTGTTGATCCTGAACTGTAAAACGATGAGGTAAGCGAGTAGCTCGGGTTTGCTTTAGGTATAGAGGCGAGGACTATGGATATGGAGATCTAATGACACTGTAGGTAGTCAGGCATTTCCCAACGCACCTAGTAAGGTTGCAACGCCACGCTTGAAAAGGATATATCCCTGAAATAAGGTAGAAACGTGTCGATGGCTGAAGAGGGCGGTGAGAGCCAATCAAGCAATTTTGAGGAGGCCACCCAGTGAGTTATCGGCCTTCAATAGCTGAGGACGACAAATACCGCATGCACGCGAACCCATGTCGCTATAGGGAAGCGGCCATTCTTCAGCATGCTCGTCAGGCCCATCGGCCTGGTACCATGTCAAGAGCAGTGGAAAAGATACGGTGCCGGAACAGAAGTATAAGTACGACTTGTACAAGATCATGAGCCGCTAACCCCTCACGACGCTAGCGACCTCTTGAGTTCTGATATCGATGCTACACTTTGAACTTTACATGAAACAACATCCAGAAGGATACGAAATTAGAACTTACAATGATCGCCAACGTCTCATCTTCTGCCGTCCGAACAATTTAAAGTACTTGGATGCGAGGGAGCACCACGTATCGACGAGGAGAATCAATGAGACCCAAAGGAATACCTATTCAACGAATCCTCACACTTACCTAAAATCTAACGGTTACAATTGAAATTGTAAAAGCATACCCTGATCTGGACTGATTATACCTTGGTTGGTTCTGAAAGGGTTGGCCCACCGATGGAAAGAGGCCTCCTGGGTCGCTTCATCTAGATGATGATTCTCTGGAAAAAGTAAGCCCCTTAAAAAAAAAAGCGCATTTCTACCGGAACAGTAGAAGGACTCACAGAATAGAGGGTACAGGGACAAATCAGTAAAAACTGGATGAGATGGGCAGGTTGAAACAATCGCCAAATTCGAGACTGATATACTGCGATACGGCACGTGAGGACCACAAAAATGAATATCAAGAAGGGACTTGGGAGAAGGGATAACTAATGCTGTCAGCCTACCCAAATGGGAGATGAGAGAATTGCAGATGGCCAGAAAGCATAATAGGTAGAGGGAAATAATAAGCTATAGCGTCATAGCGTCACTGGCTCCAACGTAAGGAACAACTCAAATACCCGATTGAGGAAAAAAGTTCAGAAATGACTAAGGGTGTATGATGCCAACATATGCGCATATAAGGAGAAAATAGAACGACAGGATGGTATCTGGGCCAAATACAGCGCTGTTCGTCAAACGAGGACAACTAGGACGAGGAGCTAACGAAATTCGGGTGAGAAAAGTCGTAGTGAACCAGGATAAACTCACAGAGAAGTCCTTGAGCAGATCGGAAGATGCTCAAGTAGAAATACATACAGTAAGGCCACGAACCAACGCGAGAGGATTCAGCTGTAAAAAGCGACAACAATGATGAGGAACGAAAATTTTCAACATTGGTCATATTAAAGAATTAAGGCCGGAATATACCGGGACTGGCTGATCCTCATCACATATGTGTTAGTTAGCCGGCGTTGTCACCGAGAGTAAACAACTTTGCTCAAGGCAACATTGAACACAGTCACATCCACCTTTATCTGCGCGAGTGTGGAAAGTACCCCTTTAGCCAGCCCGACAAGTGCATGAGGTATATAAGTGCGTCCAGGTCCGCGTCGCTTTGGAGACCCTGACGATCATTGGTAATAGTATGTCATAAATGGAGATCTTCTGCATCGTTCGTCGCAAGTTCTCAAAAGCACGAAATTTAATGGATCCTTCGATAGTCATGTGCAGATTCGAGATTATCAAAGCGTTTGAAGGGTGTAGCAGAGGACACCCAGTGTAAGCCAGTCGCTCTCTGATAGCGTATGGATGGTGTATGACCATGAATGATGCTCCTAACCACCACGACTTTAGAAGGCGTCATATATCAGATTGCCCAAAGCGTCACTCTCTATATCCACAGTATCAATTCAACACAGGTTGCATAGGTTAAATCTTAAGGATATGGAGGAAAACGACTAGTAAGTTCAGCCTGTGAGGTTGGACGAGTCAGACTCCGAATCCCATTCTTGGTGCAGTGGCCACCGATCCTTGTCAGCGTCACTCCCACTCCAGATCCACGCTGACGAACCAAGATTCAAGGGGGTTTAGACCGATTAGGCCAGTAAATTATGCCTCACGTGATGGGGGGAGGGTTATAAAGAGGGTTTAGAACAATCCTGACACCTGTGGGCGAAATCTCCATTTTCCTCCGTCCGTGACGATTAATTCGCGATCGTTATCAATGGCACTTTGTGTTCCGTTAAGTCCCTTGAGTGCGACCAGAGCCGAGATGGGAACTTAGGGCTAGGTGTTATGAGCAGTTTGTATAGCCTCATGGTAAGCTCGTGCTCAGCTCAATCCGCATTTATTTATGCTTACTATAGGCTGATCGTGTTCCTTACGTACTAGTCACTGTTGACTTGACGTTATCGGCCGGCTTGGAAGATACGCCATATAGTCCTAGTCGCATGAATGGATAATGTACGTTCCTGGTATGTTTCTCTCCACCCGTGTCATTTAGATCCCTGTTCTAAGATTTAGGCCAATGCACACGTCCCTCCTAACAGATACATACATACACATGAAACATCCCCTCATGTCGATGCTGCGACGCCGCGGCCCTAAGGACACGCGCCGAATTAGGGACACTTGAGTGGCCGAGTAGTGGTGGTTCTCGTCCAGGGAAGCGCAGACTCATGAGAAGCGTGGTGATCGCGGCAGCCATGAGGCGCATTAAGCGGCAAGCATCAAAGCGACGCGCCCCCAAGGAATCTGCTCCCTCCTATCAACGTCGCCCCAGATTACTATCGATTCTTCTTTGATAACAACTACTCCCTCAATCCCTTCCGACGCTTGAGATGGACGTTATGAATGTCGTTGTCATGTTATTGGGAATATATTCCCACACTTAATTTTACCCGTGGAGTCACCCGAGATGGCATCACGGAATTCAGGGCCGGTTGCAAGGCTAAAAACGGACCACTTCACAACGTGTCTAAACCAAGCCCTTCCTGGAGCTTCGACCTTCTATTCCCCTGTTGTAACTATCCCAGGTATGTCAGAAGACGTCGCGCTTTGGTGTCGTTTGCTCACAGTTTTACAACGTTCGTTCGCACAATTCGCATGATGTGCAGCCGATATGGCGGTTGAACTCCATGCTACAACACCGACCGACCTTGAAACATCGCGCATCGCACATCTAGAGCCACTAGCATTCTCGACAAACGATGCCCTGTCGGACCAGGACCATTTGCTTGTGCGAGAGGTGCTCGTTGAGACGGAGAACCACGTCCAATCTCTGGACAAAGAGATTGCGCGACTTGAGGCAACCATCAGTCATATCCAGCAGCTCCGAACGAAGGAACTCGCTCGCATCTCAAAATTACGACTAGGAATTGCGCCTCACAGGAGAGTCCCGCCAGAGATTCTCGCAAAGATCTTCGTGCATTGCACAGTCATGGAGGGCTCTAAAGTCCACCTTCCACCCCGCTACGGCTACTCAATTTGGGATGTGATCCAAGTCTGTTCAAGGTGGAGGAAAATCGCCTTGGCTGAACCACTCCTCTGGAATCGTGTAAGCGTCAACTCCTGCAGGAGGACTGATGGTTTGAATCATTTGGTTCATGACATCCTTTTGCATCGAGGCGGGCAGGGTATCATTGACTATAGCGCACAGCCCATTTATGCATGCCAAGATTGGCAAGACTTTTCTTCCCTTTTGACAAAATATCCCCATCGACTTCAACGGATCACGCTCGGATTTGTGGATTTCATACCCCCATCATTTTCTGCGCCCTGCGCGCTCTTCGATGATCTACAATCCATCACGTTATCTTTCAGTGAATTAAGGGTTCCCCATAACTTCGAGAATTTACAGATAAAAGCGTTCTCTAGGGCTCGCAACCTGAAGCAGGTGTCAATCTGGTCTGCGGAGAGAAATATCAAGGTTTTCTCCACGTGGGCTTCATGCATATCGCTACCGTGGGCGCAGCTGACCCATCTTACCATTGATGGAATACCCACTAACGTTTTCATCAACATGCTCGAGCGCTGCGTTCATCTTGTCTCTTGCAACATCGGACCACAGGGCGGCCTCTCCAACGAGGAACTCCATCGAGGTTCCATCTGCCTGGAGAATATTCACTCGATGTTTTTCTCTAGCTACAGTGACTATTCCGCCGTCGTTGCGGTCTTAGACCTTCTGGTCGCCCCAAGCATGAAAACTCTGGTATTTGCACTGCCTGATTGGGAAGAGTGGCCCCAAAGGAGCGTTTTGAACCTGATTGAGCGCTCCAATTGCAGAATCGAAATCTTCGAAACTCCTGAGGATGCGCTGGTTGACGATGAAATCATTCCTTTGATGAGAGCTATGCCGCACCTCACACAATTCTTCGCCTACTATAAAGAGCCGGTATCGGACTCAACACTTGACTCCATCGTGACCGAAAACCTGTGTCCGAACCTGCGCATTCTGAAGGGGATACAAACTTCCTCAATACGATCATTCACCGAGTTTATGCGTAGGCGATGGGATGATTCGTGTGGAGGAATATGGGATGCCAGCGTAACGGTTCCGTCAGATATTTTCGACCAAGAGGAGGAGTACTACCACAGCTTACGCGTGGAGCTTTGCAATAACTGGCGAAGAATCGTCGCAGAACCCTACTTCAAGTAAGATCCACGTTTGCTTCGTTTCATGATACGTGGTTTGATCGAGCGCCCCCCAGCTACTGATGGTGATTCTCAAAATTGTATTCAAATTTTGGGGTTAGGCAGATCCGTTAAAATCCCTGCGCTATGTCGCGATATGAGCCCACTCCAAAGGTGCAGGGATGTTGGTCTCGCGAATAGCGTTACAGAAGTCAGAAACACGCGATAGGTATAATGACCAGTGATGCGTCGTTGCTTGGTATCATGGACAGTCGCTTGAGCATTAAAATATTAAGGCGCCATGGTGTGAGGAGTCTCTATGTCTTTACGACATCTAGGTGCTCAGTATATAGTCCAGGAAAGTTATAAATTGAAGCTTCGCGGACAATGGCGTCAGTTAGGGGACAGTTGGAGTTGTATCATGATTCGTCTAAGTTGGGCAGCTCAAGCCACAAGCGTCGAACGTTCCTTGACCTATTGAGAGGAAAGGTATTTTCGTATATAAAAAGAGAACGTTTTCACTCTACGCCCGAGAGACAAGATGGATAAGAGAATTCGGAAATGAGAGCTCGACAAGGTCAATGGAAAACGTGGCCTGAGCATCACGCGGCACGCGGCACGTGTTGGAACAACCACGTCAACAAACGTAAATCAATCGGTAATCTTCTTTAATGCAAACTTACTACAATGTCCTTTCTCCTCCACCATATGTTCCACAAATAACGACCGTTTTTCATAAGGAACTCTGGACCAAGATATCGAGCAACCTCCAGTCAACATTTAGCGGCCTATCATGCACAACTTCTCAAATTCTGCGAAAAGCACAGAGTCACACGAGCCCCCATAATGGCACCTAACACGTCCTCAGCTCTCGGCGACAAGTTCCTTAACCACGGCGGTACGGACGAGACCTCTCTATTCATTAGATCCAAAACTCTCCAGGCGCTTGCGGGCGCGTTTACGAACCTCTTCAACGCGAGGGAATGTACACGTTGGCTTGCCAAGCGTTGGTGCGAATTTCAATTTCTGTCTGCGCTGGACTTAGACGTGTACACTTCTTTCGAATAAGGGGAGGTCATCGAAGTGGTGGCATGTTTTAACGACATAGCAGAGCGTTTCTATTAGTGTTGAGCAGGGTGGCGCTACTCAAAGATCTACCTCTCACATTAAGTTTCCCGGGCGTCGCCGCCATTCTTCCCGGAAGTACCCTTCGAGCCGTTTCGCACCTCAAACAGCCTATTCCATTACTCACTCAAAAGCTCACCTTGAAGGATTTAAAGCTACAGCTCCGCGGATCGTGGCAGAAGCTTAACGTGACCGGCGGATCGTACCCCCGGAAAATCCTGTTGAATTATTCGATGCAACACGTGGATAATAAGCTGCACATCTTCCGCGAAACGCACAGAGCGAGGAGATTATGTCTGTACATGCGTCGTTAAGGACAAGCGATGAATATACGTGATGTGTGGTGATGCCGATCTGACTTCTGAGGTGCACAGGTCAATAAATGCGAATGGGGGGTACGACGAATTATGGGTATGGGATATTGAACAGGGGCACTAGGAACGGGGGAAAAGATTGAGCAACGCGCTGTGCCAAAGGTTCTTGGCTGTTTTAATGGCATGGATGTGGAGGCGGCACGTACTTGGAGAGTACTTTGACCTCGTTTTGCGTTTGCAGTGTTCAAAACTCTGGACTTTCGTGGTACCAAGACATCCGATAAACGTAAGCCCGAAGGCGGTCTACCAGAGCTCATTTCTAGATCGCCAGATATTGTGATCTTCCGTTCTTATGGTGTTGTATTCGGGAATTGCCTCAAGTAGCTTATCCGAAGCATCCCAGCCCTCGTCATATTCGGCGTCAATATTCCAGCCAAACACCCGACTTGACGCCCGACAAGATTCAAGAGGAGAATTCAGTTCCCACCCAAGACGTGTTTGGCCTATGGGTCGCGTTGAACCGCGCTATTCCGAATTTACTCGAGCACTGTTGGTCGGAGAGTCACAGTCAGGTGAATTTGAGGAAACATTTCGTGTGCTTATACGTGTTGACAAAAAACAATAACTCAATTGTAGTCTTGCAAATCAGGTAGGGCCAAACTTTAGTAGTGATAATACGGGTTTATGGTAATCTTCCGCCCTCCTATCTCCAGCTCCGGCACAATACTTTCATAATACTGTTTCTCTAGGCAAAAAACATCCTCAGGGACCGTCACATCAGCACTGCATATCCCTTTGCGCGGACCCTCCCATCGACTCTGCAAAAACTGAGCGAAAGGGCGTATTGATGGTACCTGCCAACCACGTAATTTGCGCAAATGTGGACACAACCTTTCCGATGTGATAACATCAAGCGTCCGTTCCGACATTGGCTCATTCGTGAAAGCAGAGAACTTGGTCAGTTGTGGCATAGCTCGCATCAACGGAACAACTTCATCTGCCCCCAGTGCGTCTTCAGGAGTTTCGAACATTTCGAGGCTGCACACCGAGCGTTTAATTAGATTCAGAACACTGTTTTGTGGCCATTCCACCCAGTCCGGCTGCGCGAAAACGAGGCCCTTTAAGGCTGGGACAACCAAAATATCTAGGATTGTTACCGCAGCACAATTATCGCTGTTGCTGGTAATAAAGACAGATTCGAGAAACTCCAAACGAATGGTTCGGTTATTTGGTGTATCGTCGAGGAGGCCGTCTTGCACCCCAAGAGTGCAAACACTGAGATGGTAACAATAACCGAGAATTTTGGATAATATTGAGGCTGGTACCACGCTTAAAGTGAGGTCCGTGAGCTGTGCCCAGGGGAGTGATATGCAATTGGGCCATGAGGAGAACAGTCGGATATTGTCTTCACTTGATAGGATAATTGCTTTCCTGAGGTTATGTGCCGTAGAAAATGCCTCGATTTTCCGGTTTTCGAAGTCATGAAGTGCATTTGAGTACCCGAAAGATAGCTTAACCGATTTTAGGTTATTGAAATAGGATTGAGGTGCAGCCAGGGGCAGAGGTATGCAGTCTCCAAAGACAAGTGTCAGATTTTGAAGCCGCGAAGGATATGCAGACAAGAGGCTGGAAACGTCATCCCATTCTCTCTGTATGTTGATCGGGGGTGGATGGTATTCGATAGGACCTTGCCCGCCGCGATTCAAAAATATGTCATGAATCATTGCATTCAAGGCGTCTGTTTTGAAAACAGGGGACGCTCCCAATTTATTCCAGAGAAGCGGCTCAGCCATTCCAATCTTCCTCCATCTCGAACTGACTTGTATAATGTTCCATACTGAATTGTAGTACCGCGGAGGTAAACGGAGTATATCGCTATCCATCTTCGCACAGTATACAAAAATCTTTGCCAGAACTTCGGCCGGGACCTTCTTGTGAGGCGCTATGCCCACGCGCAATCTCTTGATAAGTGCGAGAATATCCATGCGGCGCTCCTGGATGAGCTGAATACCTAGAAAAGTTTGTGGACCGTCCGAGTCCAACGCAATGATGCTTTTCTCTGCTTCAACAAGTAACTCTCTTACAAGCTGTTGGTCTCTGTCTGGCAGGAGATCATTCGAGAACTCCTGTTCTGAAAGCTGCGTCCTGCACTGTGTTTCCCACTCGCTCGATCCTATACGAGTTGTCGTCTTCATTCTGTACGCCTGTATACTGAATTCATTGCTCAGGGCTAAGTGAAATATTCTTCGGCATACCTGAGGTTGTAGAACGACAAGAGGCAAGACATTGAGTAGGGCGTGTCAAAGGGTGGAGACAAGTTGTAAGGCCATGTGATAGGCTTGGCCATGATTCCCATAACGTGACCATGAGTTTATTTCGTGCCCGAACAGATGCAGAGGTAAATGGCCGTGGAAGTGCGGCGTATTTTATATGAAACGAATCCGCCGACACAGTGCAGTTATTTTAAAATTGACGAGAGGCCCGGGAGGTGCGCAGCCGGTCCGATTATGTGGCGATTGTGGGGGAAATCCCCAATACCGGATTGCTTTCAAACAACGCTTCCACATGTAGTGTTGAACAGTGAACATGCGGTTGGGACAATTCACAAAAAAGGGTTGGCTCTAAAAAGGAAGATGCAGAGAGTGTGAAAACGGGGTGGACCAAAATTACCCCTCAGTTAAAGTGGGGTTAGCCTTAGTGGCGTACGGAGGGAGGACAACTGAAATGGGGGATGGGGTTTGTCGCATAGAGGTTGCAAGGACTATCTTCGGGCTGGATAGGAGTTTAATCACTCAATCTCTCACATTTGATTAATATCAATTGTCGGTATAGACTGGAAAGCCTCCAAGAAATGCACATGTGCGAAGCCGACAATACAAGTGTTTGTCAGCACGTCATTCCCACTATGTTATATTAGGATATCCTTCTAAAATCGCAACTGACTCATTTCGGGGATGTACCCCGGTGCGAGTCAGCCCATGCTGACGTTTACTTTATACCTATATCGCTCCCCACTTCGGCCAGAGCTCGAGTTTTCAATTCCAGCCCCAGCTTTTGGAAAAAGGCAAACTATCCGTACCACTTAACCCCGATGATTATAATAAAGCCGCACGAGGAGCCTTGTACTTTTAAAATATACTGGAGGGGTAAAATCAGAACGGAGACTCGAGAATTCGGATTAGAGATGAAGTCTGGGATTGGGTAAAGCGGCAGGCTATTTGCTATCCTCAGCACTTTTTAGTAAGCTGCCGGACTGATGATTATTTGAGGTTACGTTGGATGATAATTGTCATCGGATGTGAGCTGAGGTGATGAGAGGAAGGGTTTTATTAATATCGTAGATGATTTTACGCAAGAAGTCTAGAAACAGTACAAATTATGATGGTCCCGGCGCTGAGATATCTGATATCAAATATTACTACTGGCATACATCCAGAGATGCAGTGCTGACATCTGAGTAATCACGCAATATCACACCTCGAAAGACCTATTCTACCGTTTGGAACCAAAGAATTGTCATGCACATCACGGGAAGAACCCCTCATACCCATTACTTACCTGGAATCAAACTGGTATGGATGCATTAAAATTTTCATGAGTCTTGATTAGGTTGCGTCATATTCTCGCCATCTCAAGAGCTGCGTGTCTATCTTGTTCTTAATATGAAGTAGACACAGAAGCCGCTAATAAACATGTATGCTCTTCCCCCTGACCAGTTCTTTCATTTAATGTGCCGTGATTGGCCTAGAAATAGTTCTCAGTATCTCGCCCCGAGATATTACATATGAATGTATAGATATAACTCTAGCTTAATATTGCATCGTTTGAGGTGAATGTCGTCGGTGTGGACTCCATTTGCTCTTGAGTTTGAACATTGATCGCCCCTCGTCCCACAGGTGCGCGGCTCCGAAGGAACAGAAATAGCCTGGGTTACTAGTGGCTCGGGTATTCCTTCTGCTTCACGTAATGATGGGTCTCGCTAGTGTTCAAGCGCCCATCAATGGTTCGCGCCGCACCTCCAATTCCAGAACTGCTTTGCGACTTTTTAAATTTCGTGACTGCGGTCAGCGATAAGAATGTAAGCACGGGAAGAACTTTCCGGAAAGAGAATATGAGATGGAAAGGTATTACATGCCAGGTCTAAGACATATGGTAGCGTGTATGAAATTTGTCTTCTGCCTCCATCATTAACTTACTGGTGCCGCCCCACTGTCCATCACACTGATAGAAATGATTAGGAAGTGCTTAGTTAGGTGTGAGGACGTGAGGCGTGGTGCTACGCCTACCTTGTCCGTTTAAGGACATCGGCTGACAGTTAATCCGAAACAGACTGAGTTCTGATCACTTCAAACTGTAAATGATCGCAGCCACAGCATTAAGGAACTCCCGAATCAAACTGTCCCGGGCAACCCGCTACTAATATGGTTCCGATTCTGATTCCATGCGTTCGATGAACATTATGTATATTTTTGGTTATCGTCAAAAGTACGCCCCCTTTTTGTTATGACTTGAACTTGTTTTGATTATAAAACTAGGTGTCCCAGAGCTTCTCCACTCCCCATCAAACAATGGCGGCAACACCAGTCCTCAGATCTTACTTTGAACTCACTCGCCTTCACAAGTTTCCTCTTGGAAACATACTCATTATATGGCCATCAGGTATTGTACACCAGGCTACCCAACCCCTGCAGAATGCTCACCTTCTCCGCTAGTTTGGGGGCTTCTTCTGGGGGCTTACAACTACAAAATTGATATCGAGAACCTTGCCATGCAAACAGTCATGTTTTCAGTTGGAAGTACATTGCTTCACAGCGCAGCATGTGTTATAAACGACATCTGCGACCGTGATATTGATGCTCAGATCGGTATGCCTGACATCGTTAAAACTACTATTATTACTGCTCACTGGAATTACTTATTCAGAACGCACGAAGAATAGGCCTTTAGTGGTTGGGACTCTTTCATTGAGTGGCGCCTGGATTCTGCTGGCAGTCATGGTCTCTTTACTGCTCTATCTACTTTCTTTCACCAACTCAACCGCGTGAGTCGGTTTATGGTCTATATACTCTAAACAAGTTCGACTTTATATCTGTGCTCAGCACTTACTATGGGATAATTGGTATTTTCCCACTTCACGCATTCTATCCACTCATGAAGCGATGGACATATTGGCCACAGGCATGGCTCGGTAAGTTCTGTTTCATAAATTGCATTCAGTATAGTGTGAAGTCTGCTCGGCCTAATGTATGTATGCTTGTGTGTAGGTTTGGCGATGAATTGGGGCCTTATCGTGGCCTATGCAAATGTTAGTGGAGGTCACCTTAACTCCCATGTTCTTATATTCTTCATTGGAACTATCTGGTAAGTTTATTTGTGCCTATCCGGGACGCAACTCATTTCATCTAGTTGGACTATTGTCTACGACACAATATACGGGTGCCAGGACAAGGAATGCGATATAAAAGTTGGAGTTAAATCGACCTCTATCCTATTCGGAGACCGTGTTCGAGGGATTCTCGCTGCTTTCGCCTTGGTCTTCTTGGCTTGTATAATATATGCAGGTTTCCACAGTGGGCATGGGAGCTACTTCTTCATAGTATCCTGTGGCGGAGCTGCGCTTCATCTTGTTTGGCAGCTGGCTACTTGGCGTATTAGTGACCGCAACGATTGTGGACATAAATTTGAAGTAGACCGATTCTATTTCCTTTCAATTAAACAAAACTAACCACGAGCCAAACAGTCTAACGGAAACATGGGGTTCATCATTTGCGCTGGATTGTTGCTTGACTGTTGGCAGAAATGGGGCCTCAATTGATGAAGCTAATTATACGCGTGCTCTGCCTCCTCTGTATTTATGTATCTACCCACGTATTGATGTTGGAAACGGATAGAGGTATGACTCAACAGCTCAATATATGTATCATGAAATACAACAATAAGCAGAAGCCAAACAAATCTGAAAATAATCGTTTGCCTAGACCTGCACATAATCGTATGGGCTACACAGCTCGGTAACGAAGTTATCAGAACATCAACTCGTCTTTGCAGAGGAATCGTTTAGAGGTATTGCCGGTCGAGATTTGTTCCGAGCCTGTTTCGCATGTTTCTCTCAAAGAGCCAACAAAGGCCTCTGACTCCATGTGTTCATAATTTGACGAGCCTAACTGGTATAGTATTTCCCCTATCCGGAAATCGAAGCTTTGTGCTACCAAGTTGTACCATGTTCAATGTGATGGTGCTTAGTATCGAATGTCACTTTCGAATTCAAATCACATATACTGTGTCCTCGTTAATTTGAAGGATCAGAGGTTGCCTGTATAATGACATAATTAGAAAAAGACAGTAGAGGGTTTCATATGATGGCAAAAACATGATATGGCACCGCCTTTTGGCATCACGACGTCCGGGTGCTACTTGACGCTTGCTCTCATCCTTGAGATAAACGTAGAAACCTACAAGACAACCGATTGGTTAACAAACGCCGCATTCACCTTCTGATTTGGTTTGTGACATTTCCCCATCTAGGTGTTCTCGCCCCTGGGAGAACGTGAGGAGAACACCGACATTTGTAAATAGGTCCCTCACACATTCACCAGTGGACACCTGAAAACAGCTGCCTGTGTACTTCCCCTGTCATATTTGCATCGCCGATCGCAGGCAATCTATCTGAAAGTAGCGCCCAACATGACACATCCACACGGCCAGATGTTTCTATATCCAAGCGATTTCGGTGCCTCTCCCAAAAATGATTTCAGAGATTGCGTGATGAAACAGTGAAAAGTTAGACGATCTACCAACATTGTTCTGTTCAGAAGATGTGAGCCATGTAGAAGCACTACATAATACACACGCCTAGCAAGGTCGATCAGGGCATAATCTCTGATGTAGAACTGCTGAGGCATAGCAAGGGTATCATTAGAATAAGTTGTATTTCCACATATACCTAAGCACAGAATCGAGCGAAGTATTGAATAATGCTACTGACTTCAAGGGTGCAAACCATGCCAGTATAACCATCTGGCCTAGCAATAGCAAGCAGCCCTTCGGCGGGTGGTGGCTTGGATGTGTACCAATTCGATTTAGAATCTGGAACGAAAACACTGTGGACTTTGTCAGTGGCTTGTAGGTTGAGGACCGCAGATAAATCTACTTCTGATGAAGATGGAAAGCACTGGGGAGAGGTGGAAGTTCATCAAGGCTCTTTTCCTTCTCTGAGTTCAAAATCAAATGGATTCTGATGATTTCATTTATTCGAGCATTATTGCCTAGCTCATGGTTGAACCCATTGATGAAACGAATAACCTCTGGTGTAAATTTGTTAATGAAAACGAAGCAGCTAAAAAGGCCGTCGTAGGTGAGAAGGTCCAAAGAATTGCATGGATCCCAATCAATGTGCCTGACGAGGGGTAGGCTGGGGAACCGTTGCCCACATGAAATGGTGGGCCAATTGATATCACCGGGGGCTGTAAGGAGTGATTTATAATTTATTCCAAGACCACTGTCTTAGGATGAGTCGATGTGACATGCACAGAAACATAGACCCACGATGTGAACATGGTATGGCGCTGCCAGAATCTGGATGTATTGTTGAAAAAGATGTGTATGCTAGAAAAAGGCTACTCACAAAGCAAGCTCTTCTGAACTCAAAAGGGCACCGGTTGATGTGAATAGGTTGAGTGTATCCTTATCTAACTGAATAAGGTCAAGGCTATGCGGGCGACGTTCTTCCTCATAGGATTCCAAGAGAGTAGGCAAGGCCCATCCACGAAGTGCATAGACCAGTTTCCATGCTATACTAGTGATTAGACTCTGGTATTTTTCCTAAGAAAACCGGAAGACCTAAATTGTAAGCGTCGCCCATAGCAGCATTTGCACCCTGCCCATTCATTGGAGAATGTGTGTGGCCTGTCGAGTGGTTGAGCGGATGGGAAACTCCAGAAGGTGTAATCTCACATGCTTCTCCTGCTAAAAATACACGGCGAAAGCAAGGATCGTAGAAGCGATCCGCAACTTTCTGTGATACTGTAACACATAGTCATCAACATGTGTTACTTATGTGAGTGCCCCACATACCTCCATATATGTTTCTGAAAGTTACATCCTTGATTTTCATGCAATACGGGAAGAATATTTTACGAATCAACTGCGTATTATTAGTAGTAGGACATGGAACATGACTTGATATAATCAAACCTCATCGAGACCATTTACACCTTTTCGGGATGATAATGATTGTCCGAGAGACACATAGACCCGGGCACCGTCATTTGGACGTGGAACAAGCTGCAAGCTTTAAGCGAAAATAAGATGAGAGGAAAAATAGTCATACCCCCAACATCCCACTTGAAGATTGGATGATGTTCTTAGCCCGATACGTTGGAAAATTTGTGACTGGTGTGAAGTCCATTACCCCCCATTGGAGTTCTAACTTGCCGATTAGTCCAGGGTCTCAACGGATTTAGAGAATTGTACCAGAATTGTCTCCTTCCATGCGGATATCAAGGGCTTTACGAATACCTGAGTGGCTGCCTAATTGATAATTAGTAAGAAGTGAGAAATACCTCAACGTGAAAACTACAACTCACCATCGCATCCGACAACGAATTTGGCTGTAATTATCTCTACCGAATCGACTTGCCCTGGTGAAACTGATCTTGCACGTTGAGAGATAGAGTTATCTCGAATCCACTGTTCGTTAAGGTGAACGATCGTAACCTTGTCATCGCAGAAGCGTCAAATTAGGATTCAGTTTAAAGTTTCACAACTCACATCCGTTCCAGAAGGCAGCATACTGAGGCCAGAGAAGATAGCACCGTACTCTATTCCTATGCCTAGGTCCCGTAGACGGTTGATAAGAATGCCTTCTATAACTTGGATAGGTGCTAGAATCTAGAACAATTAGACTTGAGCCACATGCAGACACACTCCTGAAACAACGTGAACTTACTTCATATGGATATCGGGCGACTGAAGCTTTCACATTCATGCTCTGACTAGTTAACTCAATGCGAAAACGTTTCAGGTATGACTTTAGCGGTGTGTTACCAATCGACCTACCTGAATTCCGGCGTCAGGACGCGATCCTTGCGCGTTGTATGTAGCCTACTTCACATCAGTTTGGAAGATGAACTTGAACGACAAGAAACAGACCATCCTATGGACGCGAAAGCCCATAGATTGAAGGTCCTTTCCGATATCCAACGAATCCCACAGCTCAATAGTCCGAGGCTGTATCCCGTCCGCTTGGCCGAAAACTTCGCCGGGAAGCCTATAGTTTGTCAGAATGCTGAATTTTGCAACACTGAACATGTACCTCCTCTCTATGATTCTGACTTTCGCACCTAAACGCCCAAGACACAGCGCCAACGTCAAACCAGATGGCCCCGCTCCTATGACTAATACCTCTGTAGATGAATGGATAGAGTGGTTCATCATTTCAAGTTTGAAGTTTGGAAACAAAGCAAAGCGGACTGATCGCTCAATTTGAAAGTTTTTATGACATGGTGGGACTTGCCGTGATTCCATGACGGATACATCCAGCGTATGTTCATGATACAGCTTTCAAGATCGTTCACATTTACACCAAAGGTTGGCAAGGAGAGGTCCTTGGCGCACATTTGCCTTGTCCCAACTACATCAGAACTCTGACATGTTGTTTCTGTAACTGCGCACTAACGCAGCCCGCGGTCATGATTCATTAAATCTTTTCGATCGATATGCATGCGACCTGGGCGGGCCCCGTTGGAGCATGTCTAGGTGTACGTATGATGATGATCAGAAACGCTTCCCTTCATCGTAGAAGTTGCCAGTTCTTGACATTGGTGGGGATGGGAAGGTCTGATAAGAATGCGGTTTATGCGTAAGATATTTGCACTGGTCCTATGAACACTTGAGCGTTCCTTGCTTTTACCACTCCATATTTATCAATCAGTAAATGATCTATCAGTGCGGCGATGTCGGCCTTTATTCGGCCCGGTCAACCCATGAGGGAAAATACAGAAGTCTTGGGCATACATCAAATGAATATGGCTTGTTCGATGACTCACACACAAAACAATTACATAATACACATGAAGAGTCCCAAATCTCGGTGCTCAATCTATAGATACCTCCTTTATCACTATCCTTGATAGGGTCATTCTTTATACACGTCCATGGTAAAAATATCTGCACTAAGAATAACACTCTTTCTCACACCGTCCCAGTTCATATCACGGGTTCAATGGTCATCCATCATGCCCTTCGAATAATTGCGGCGTCAACGAAGTACTAAAGGACGCTGAGCGCAGCATATAACCTCAAGCACCCCCAATTGTCCAAGTGATGTCCAATCCAACTTCTCAAGCATCTGTTCTTATTGTGCGCCTCAATCTCCCTCATGTATGGAGACAGCTTACCTACCTGAAACTTAGGTTGGCGGCGGCCCAACGGGTCTCACTCTGGCCCTCAGCCTCGCCGGATTTGGTGTAACGGTCCGGATTATCGAAGAAGCCACCACCCCTCATGAAGCCATTCGTGGGACGTCAATCACTGTACGTTTCTCAAAGATAGACTACGCACGCCCCGCTTATTTTTGTACACGGAAGCCACGCACGCTCGAACTGTTAACCATTCTCGGCGTCAAATCAGACTTTGATGCGATAGCGGGACCCCCTCAACAAATGGCTATTTATGACTCGACCGGCATGAACGTGCTGAAAGCCTTCGAGTGGTCTACAGCTGCAGAAGATACGCCGACTATTCCCTACGCAAGTTCCCTGTCGACACCAATGTGCTTTGACTGACCATGTTACAGAGGAGGTCTGCAACCGTAAGCCAGGCAGAGCTCGAGAAGGTCTTAAGAAAGCATTTGAAAGCAATGGGGATTTTGGTTGAGATGGGGAAGAGATTGACGGGTGTGTCTCAGACTGACAAGTTAGTTAATGCCAGCGTTACACTGTCTGATGGGACACTGGAAAACATCAATTGCTCGTTCCTTGTGGCTGCCGATGGGGCAAAAGGTGTCTCCTGCTTGAAATAAGTTCGTTCGTAATCTAAAGGAGTCCTTGGCAGGCCTATCACGTCGCTTTTTGAATATCCCATTCATTGGGGAAAGTAAGGAGGCCGATCGCATGTTCACTGCAAACGTGGAAGTGCCTGGGTTTAGCCGTGAGGTGAGTGGATGTTGCTCATCTATATCACAATTCTGACTTACCATTGGTGTTGGGTAGTACTGGCATCGTTGGGGTGATTTTACCAAGGCAGCGTATGTTACGTGCTCTTCCGGATTAATGCATTCAACAACATACCACAGGGTATTATTAAAGCCGGTGGAGCCTGCTCCACTCTACCAGCTACAAGCTCTTGGGCCTCTCATGCAGAAGGAAATCCCAAGCGATGTCCAAAGCCTACAAAAGTTCTTTAATTCAATTGCTGTTCGAGACGACATCTCTTTCCAAAGCGCCGCATGGGTAACGGAATGGAAGTGGGTTTGGGGTTTGACGTCACAGCCATGCGCCCGCACTGATCACTGGTTGTTAGAGCAAACATCAGAATGGCGGAGAGGTTCTCGAAAGGGCGGGTCTTCTTGGCCGGAGGTGAGACACCATAAACTGCGCTTGTGATCACATTGAAAACTTTCTAGATGTTGCTCATTGCCATTCCCCCACGGGAGGCCAAGGCACAAACACGGCGATGCAAGATGCAGTATGTCGAATTCTATCCATATGCCACAGCCAACTGATCAGAGTTAGTTTAACCTCTCCTGGAAATTGGCACTGGTTATCAATAAATTCGCGGACTTTGGCCTCCTCTCGACGTATGAAGCGGAACGTATGCCTGTTGTTGCAGAAATGCTGAACCTTTCCAACGCGCTCCACGCACGCACATTTTCACATATCCCTGATGCTGCATTCGAAGTCACGTCTGCATCTGCTGCACAAGAAGATCCGATGATTCGATCAGCCAAACTCCTCCAACTTGGCATCAACTATCGCTGGAGCGACATAATTCTTGATCCAAGAGATACAGGAGGGCAGAAACCGTCGCAGGATAACCCCTATGGTATCCACGGGTCAAAGCTTCGTGCGGGAGACCGAGCACCATATTTCAAGGACGGAGAAGGTGGTACAGATCTCTTCAGCCTGTTGCACGAAGGTGCTGGAGCGCATGTCATATTATATTTCCATCCTGTAAACAAGTTTACAGGCACAGGAGGGGAGATCGGTCCCTTGGAACGTCTTGGCGACGCTAACTTGGCCAAGGTTTTGGAAATCAGCGTCGGGAGTCCAGGGGTAACTAACCCGGGGGGGAACGCCTTCCTTGATATCAACCGTGTGGCTTATACGGCATATGATATTGACGAGAAAGAAACAACTTGGGTAGCAATTCGACCGGATGGGGTAATTGGCGCGTATGTTGATACTGTGAGCGGCCTAGTAGAATATTTCAAGAAGTTGGGATTGGAACTGTAGATATATATATATATTTTGAGGAGTATCCTGAACATCGTAATGGTATACACATTTTTTCTATGGAATTAACGTTTATAAGATTATTGGGTTGGGGGAGTAACTTAAGTGTTCGAATGGTAGATTTTGAATTCGAAATGACATGGTATTTGTGCATATTGTCTGCAACCCTGCGGAGATCGCGATTCCTACTCCCAGATTTTAGACCCATGATACAAACTAAGGAGGGGAACTCACACAGAGAACACGTCGTTTGTCTGGCTCATGGAGCCCAGTACGAGTCCACGTTTGATGGTCAGCACACTCACCAATCAAACAATGGTTCCCGGGCCCCAAACAAAAGACACTGCCACACTGATCGGGCTCTACGTGGATTGAAAATTTATTTCAAGCACGTCTGCCAACACGAGATTTCCTAGACTACTGTCCTCTACGGATGAACCATGCCGGGCGGTATCTTTACGCGAATCAATCACATTCAAAAGTAGTTACGCACCTCGTTTCAATCCTATTTCTCTTGTGCATCCCATTCACACGGAAACCCAGGACTGATCTCCAACAGCTTGGATGAGGGTAAGTTCAAGGTTTATTGAAAAATTGAAATTATTACTCACAGGATCCAGCTAGTAGGCAGTGGGGGCGGTGCTAGCCCAAGTGTCCAGTTTACGGTTGTACCACAAACCATGGGGAAGAGAATCATCGGGGAAGCTACGAAGGGAGGGGCTCAGGGAGCCTACATATGTACATAAGCCACATATACCTTTCCTATTTGTGAACACGGTTCCCACAGTCTATTAGTCCGCCTCCTCAACCCGAATGCGGGCCTTATCTACCAAGGCTGGAGCTAATCTTTGTGAGAGCGGGATTAGGTGGTTGTTATTCCTAGTGTCAGTACCTTCTGAAAAGAATAGGATGACTAATTTGATCAAGCGATCCGTGACGATAATAGAGAGAGAGGAACAAAGGGAACAGAGACATTGAGCCAAGTAACAGATGAGGATACGGATGTTAATGAGTAAAACAAGAGCGACTACTATGCAATGATGGCAAGATCCTTGGATCGGAAAAGGAGGAGGAATGTGTGCCTTTTGGGTACGCAACTTCCCTCACTTACGAGGTACAAGGTCTCCCATTCTCTCGGGTTTGTTGACAAGAAGTTTCCCCAACGTTTTTTACGCGCTTGAACAGTACCACGTGCACGAACGTTCCACGATAATTGGGTACTCGCCGTTCTTCGCACGGTACATCGCCTAAAGCTACTTTCGCGTCCAAAGGCGACCCCGCTCTCGTCCTTGGCTTCCTGCCTCCCTGTCCGTCGTGGTATTTGTTCCTCCTCAGATACTTCAGCCCTGTCTGGAGCGAAGAACCAGCCTGGCAGCGTCTTAGGACCTAACGAACCCATGATTTAGGATGGTACAACGCGCGTTAATTATCTCATGGACTTGCTATTCAGGGATTGCTGCGCAGGAAGCCAATTGCTGCGTTCGGCTTTCGCGAGTGAGTATTCATATATCGAACTGATCGCTTTGTAGTTATATACGGCACGGGCGTGATCAGATTACACATGTGCCTACCGTATGAGGCTTAAGCACCAGAGCCTATAGTTCGGGTTTAGACATGATGACCACCTCGGACGTGGTCATTTTTAGAGAAGTCTATAAATAGTGCATGCTGCGACGGTCCCAGCGGTCTTCTGAGATATCTGATCTCGCAAAACCATCACGCCCAGAGATGCAATTTTGATATTTTACCAATCACACAGCCTCACGCTTCGAAGCATCTAGCCTGTAGTCGGGAAAACGGAACGCCTAGGCCAGAGGCAGGGTTGTACTATTGAGACGGAGCTACAAAGGCAAGTGGATATCCTAACGTTTCCCATGGCTATCACTCACGAGTGGGCCAACCTTCGTGTGATTATGTAAGGAGTCCCCGTTCTCGTAGACCGTCTGAGTATCGGCATCGGCTTGGATATATATTTTTTTATTTGTGTGATAGCTTACCTTTGAAATGATTATCTCATTAAATCCAGGAGTACTGTTGTCGCGCTGATCGGAACCTTTCCCTAGCATTGGACCCTATGAATAGTCAGAGAAGCCTCGTATCGGAAACCACAGATGCCATACCGTGCGAGACTTTAAGGTCAATGATATGAGCTCTGAGTCTTCACCAGCTCCCCGAACAGCGTTACGGCTGTTGAGACTAACCATATTCGTCAGTAAAGTCTGAAAGAACGCTGCTAGCTATACACTTACGTTCCCAAAACTGAGTTTGTGTACACTAGAGATAATCTTAATGCCAGAGCTGTTATTGTGGTCAAGAGAACTTTACCTTTACTGATGGGAAGGTGAAGTGCCACCCATGCCATTGAGCTGGGTTTAATTTCGAACTGTGGTTGCGTCAAATAGCGTTCACAAGGTCAGGCCAGATCGTAGTACATACCGCAAGAAGATAGCACAATTGTAAGAACCTACAAACTGTCAAACATCCATGGGAAACTATGCATGTTCAAGACGACTCACGTTGTAACTGCACCTCTATTGATGGCTATGATCATGAGTCGTTGTATCATCCCATTAGTCCTGCGGACTGGTATAAGTACTGTTAAAGACTGCTTGAAATGATTACTACTTCGCGACATGTGTGCGACTACGCCGGAGGTAGTAACAAAGGGAGACAGTGATCAATGCGTCGACGGCTGTCTCCAAAGCTTTGTTTGCAGCTACGAGATGCTTGTATCCGAATAAATATGATGATCATACTTCGAAAAAATAAGGACAAACGCACCTGCATGTACGGTAAGAGAGACGAAGACCAAAATTTGAACTGGAAGCTGGATGAAGATTAACATCATCGTTCTCTAGATCTTTGTGTAAGCTATCCCTCACATTTTGATGACGATGGCTATGCAATGACGAAAGTTTATCAGTTTAGTTTTGTGAGGTTATTGATGGGATAAGAAAGATATCTTACCCAGAGAAGTAGCTGTGGTAGGGTTGAATGTCAGCATTCGGGTCTATGGGATGATGAAACGTACCAAAGGCGCCGGCCATGAGCAAGATCTGATGTGGTGGTTTCATAAATTTCGGTTCATAAATCACAACAATAAATAAGTCATTACCATGATTGCGGGTAAGGTCGGTTTTCGGCCATTCACTAGATGAGTAAATTATCGGTTTGTGTATGTTTCAAAGTCTAATCACATACGCAAGTAGATCCTTGAGATAAAGAAACTATTTGAAGGTTGGATATGAGGGAGAAATCAGTGGCGGCTTGCTCACAATTGGTTAATCAACATAACTGTGTACTGCGGAAAGTTAGTACTACGAGCAGATACACAAGAGGTTGTGTACCGATAACAAGGCTTCAGTTTGGATACTCCAGACCTGAATTCCCAAATTCTCGAGATTGCCGAAGGTCACAATGACGTAGTGATAGAGGCCGTGTACTTCAAATATGACGGTCAAGGTATCCAAGAAACTCCAAGCGCTGTGAGACCAATGTCGAGGTTGATATTCGTTAAACTCACAATAGCACCAGGACCTATTCGCATTATTTTCAGTGGTTTGAGCATTTAGCAGAGTCGAATACCTTACCATAGATTTGAGGGACCATTCATCTTTAGGATAGCGGGTAAAATAGAAAACAGTCTGGGAAAGAACAACGCCGTAGAGACTAGAGGTCTTCTTTGTAGACGTTGATTACTAAATAAGATTTATGCTTACAGTGCGCTTGCAATAGCACCGATCAAGTAAGCGCCATATGTATCGCCAAGGTTTATGCCTGCGAAGTTGGGTGGTGTAGAAATTGAATCTGCCGACATTGACGAGAGGGACAGAAGAGCTCAGAGGCGAATTTGGGTTTATAATCTTTCCGTACGAATAATCAGATGGAGCCATATTTATTCGAAGTAGATATCAGGCGTCCGCCTGCTCCCTCGTGGTGTACGAAAGCCAAATAAAGGCTGGAAACGACAGTCTGTATCAATCGACACCCGAATGATTGGCACGTTGATTGTGACGGTGCGGCAACAAGTTGGAATTCTCGAATAGATCTTATTTGAAATAAATGATTATAAGTGGCGCATAATGCGGCTGAAATCCAATCACCGCCCAAGAATGTCAGGCTCCGACACAGTTCGGGTCCCGCACAGATCGTATATATGTCGACCGAAATAATCTAATGACAGCATGATCACCGACAGCACGAACAGGCCGTTGCACTGGGTAGAGCATGTTCGAGACGCCAGATGTACAACAGGGACCTGCTGTCCCACTTGCCTGGGACAATTCTTGATACATAAGAACGGGACCTCTCGTCACTCCGTTCTGGTTGCTCTCATTTTCTTGGTGAGCAAATATAACCATGCGGTTTCTCACACATTATATACTGGATGTAATATCTGTGATGGAATCACGGTAAATACCGATTATCAGTTTAGTTCACAAAATTGAAATCGACACACGTGCCTCTCTAGTATGACTTGGGAACGCAGACGTATGAGGGGGTCAGTCTAGAATAACAAGTGAAATCTGCTTCTGATGAAGCTAAGAATATTTGTGGTAGTGGACATGAGTCAATGCTCCCCACCTCCTCCCGTCCGAAATCGGGCAGTTTCCAATTATATCCCTTATCTAGCTTGTGGTTGAGTTTTTAGAAGAAAGAATGAAGCTCTGCGTGATATATTAACCAAACTGTAATATCCATCCCAACGATCCTGACATTGAAACCGTTGAAGAAATGGCACTGGCATGGCACCGGTGTCGAACCGACGAGGTCTTACTCCTATGGTTGGTACTCATGAGGGATAATTGATGGAATCACCGGTGTATATTCACACCACTGCTTTCCCCAATTATCATTATGTAGAAATGGTTTACTTTCATAATTTTACCTGTAATGCTAACGGTCGTGTTTGACATTTGATTCGCCTCTGGGTCTAGATGCTTCATAGGGCTGTCATTTCGTGTGAATAATACTCTGAGCGCCTCGTACCCAGTAAAACAAGGAATACTGGGCGGTCCCAGCAAACCCTAATTTTATCACCCCGTGCAAGGCTATGCAGCACTGAGAAACATGCCAAATATGCACAAAGGGGTCCTTTGTTATGGGTCACGATGAACGTCTGCGACGCTCTATGCCCTTTTTTCCTGCTGCGGATATCGAACCGAGGACTACACTTCTTCGGCATCTATTTTTGTGTAGATCACTCACGACAGTATGCCACAGCTATGAAGCATGCAGAACCTAAACAATGTTTAAAATCAGTCGAAGGGTCAGTATTTTCTGATAGGCACAGCAGCATGGACGTGGGGAGCTTGATTGATGCGACAGACCGCGTGGTTTCGCGGGCGTATGATTGCCTTGACTGGTAGTATCCGTCCACGATATCTATTTTTATCTGTTGCGATATATACTTTGCTTCTTTCTTGATAGGTCTGATGCTAATGACAATCACAGCTTCTAAGTTCCAAACTTTTTAGGCAATGGTGGAGTATGATGGGCCTGTGTTCAGGACATTGGCCGATACTCACTAGAGTAGGGAAAAACGGGCACTAAAACGTGCAGCGCCAGGTGTCACTTCAAGCCTAAGAAACAGACAGGTGAGTTAATAAAAGGTATGGCAGGGAAAAGGTGTGTATTGCGTTAACTAATGTGGACTACAAGCGACCCAAATAATGCACAATGTGTGTAGGTTTAGGTTTTGCACTGCTTTGGAATTCCCACAAGCTTGATCACTCTCCTGTTTCGACCAAGTTGAGGACCGCGGAGACCACGAGCATCGGCACCAACCAAATCCCAAGAAAGCACTAAATGCGAATACTCCCCGGAAGCCCTTGACTCCATGAAAAACCTGAAAACAGAGTCTAGCAAGTCCAGCAAGGACTTACCTCACTGACGTTCAATCGATGCATATGTAAACAGAACCATCACTACCAGCGAACACTCCGATATCGGCAGTCCATCGATATGCATTGACTGCCTATTTTGGAGTAGGTGTAACCTTGAAGTAAACTTTAGCCCAAAACATACCGGCAGCCCAGTCAGGACACTCTGAGTGGTGTACAGGTTTCGCCAGTCAGCACAGGGGTGGTCCTCCACCGAACGACAGACTATGGTGAGATTTGTATAGATGGTGAGAGGAGGATGTAATGGACCTGTTGGTTCGCAGTCCCAGTAGGTGACTCACTCGAGGGATATACGATGATAGGCATTCCTGGGCAAAGCCATGGCCATAAACGTCAGTGTATGTCTTGGGCGGAACGTTCTGGATACTGTCACCAACGAAAGGCACAATGAGGAGCGTTGGGGCGTAATAGATTTACCCATAGTCGCTGCAATCCGAGTACCCTATACCTGGCAAGATAATACGGCTGTGAAATAAAGGAAATTAGGATTCTGTCGAAATCAAGACTTGAAAGAGTCGTCAATGGGAGTAATGGGACATAGTGGCATAAAGTGAGCCTGAATCGACCATTCACTATGTTGTCGGTAACAGTGAGGCACAGCCGAAACCCTTCCGCCTAGCTGAGCGAGGGATGTGACCTCCAAGTGATTTCGAGCGGTTGACTTGAGATGGGAGTGTTGGTGCTAGGCAAAGACGTGTGGTATTATCTAGGCACTTGCGCGCTTCGAGAGTATGTAGCGACGTAAGACCGTTGATGTTCACGTTGTAATAAACGCTCCATTCCTCTATGTCTCGATGTCTACACGCATACACCGAGTCATATCTAGTTATCGACATTGAGCTCTCGATCTGTTGAGATTTTGGAATAGCATGCTAGTATTTTATCTTTTGAGTAATGCCGCCGTGCGCTGGGGGTACTCGGAGGCCAATAGAGCGACCCACCCCCATTCAACGCATCACTCACTGAACGTTTATTGCTATTATTCCGCAGAAGGCGTAGCGTTAGTGACTGACTTCAAAGTCTATGAGGTCCAGTGGCGACGTACCTCAGTGAGGTGTCTGCAAACACCTCACCGCTACTGAACACTCCGCTATCTCAGGGTAACCGCCTGCCGGTCACCGAATCAAGTTTACAAGCGCTCCACAACGCTTGTGTCACCATGGCATAGCATTAAATTTCCGACCTCGTAGGTCATCACAAGGTCGCTGTTTCTGGGCAGTTATTAGCCTGGAAAGGTTTGTTAACTGAAAAAGTCGGAGCGAAGTTCAAGTGATCCCGAAATGAGGGGAATGAACCGATCACGTGGTGAGAATCGCAAGTTATTTTTGGACAAACACGACCACACTGCCGCTCAACCACCACAATCATCAGGGGCGAGTTCTCGTATTTTTCTCTGGTATGTACATTTTATCACCAAAAAAGTTGTAACTAATGTACTTGGTCTATATGTTAGCAGGTCTACCTAAGCTCGAGGTCAGATCGACCGTGCCTTGATGGGAGCTCCCTCGAGTGTATAACAATACGAACAATGAAGCTCGCGACTGTATCGTCAACAATATAATGTCCCGCTCTATCTCATCCAAAACTCCTCCTAACGAAGTGACCCTTTCAATATTCGCGCACCTCGACCCTGCGAGCCTGGTGGTTATCTTTCGCGTCTCTAAGCTCTTCAATCAGCTCGCATTGGTCACCCACTACACACAGCATGGCGTTCCCCCACCTTTCTCTCAGGCCTCATTTACATCTTCCATATTTCCAGGCCTATCCTTGGCTCTCTCTGTTCCACCTCTCCAATCTCTAACATTCACGTTTGATGCACACGATATTCTCCGTACAGTCAATGCACTTGGCTCGTTCTGTGCCCAGATCCCTCAACCCATCCCTTCAATTCGTTTAATATTCCCATACGACCTACTTTTCTCGTCCCCCACGATCTCCCACACGCACATTCTCCTGAAATCTATAGAATCCCTACTTACGACCGTAACCGACTCGAGGGCATGCTCTGATACGTGTCAGTCCTGCTGGCGTTCACCTCATGCCCACATCTTCTCCACTTCGGCCCCAACTCAATCGTTTCAATCCCAGGCCCAGTTTCCGGGACACGCAAGCTCGCACACCGGAGGAACAACACGCGGATCGTGAGCCGCAAATTATCGGCATGCTCCTCTTCAGTGTGCTCCTTGGACAGATAAACACCACAAACTTTTTCCGCTTGACCCCCATGAGTTTCGTCGCTATACTCATCTCAATGATGTATTTCGCGTGGTGGGGCTTTTGGCGTTGGAGAAAATACTGGAGACCTGTTGCAACGGCTATTGAGTATGAGAGCATCGTCAGGAGCGTTCCGTCCTGACACGGTTGACGTCAATTGAAATAATTCTGCCTTCAGATAAAAGAGGTATAATAGGCACGGACTCGGAGCCCCCGATGAGACCGTTGCTAATCTTTGACCGTGAATCCACTGACTCTCTTCGTATCCCTTCATTCACCGAAGCTCCCATACTCCCACTCCAGGGTCGAAGAATTCCTCCGCGATACACACTTCCCTGCTTTACGACGCTTCTCTGTCGAGGCTGGGTGCGATTCTTCCGTTGCTAATGGCGCCCTGTTCTCGTTCCTCACACGTCATCCCTCGCTCAGAATTCTCACTTATTTCCCAAGACTTGTTCCACCCTGTCGTTCAGTCCATACCCGCGAACCGTCTCATACCTTGCTCATGAAACAGGTAACAGGTATGGTGACGCGGAACCACTGAATATGTTACCCTCACCACGCTTTCTTCCCGCTCTAAGGGATCTTACGATCTTCCCTCGCACAGAGCTTGAACATCGTTCCACCGTATCCCTTTCATCTTCCTTCGGAGCTGCCACCAATGCCGCCCTCCATACCCTCTCGTCGCGTTCGGCCACTATTCATCTTGATCTATCTATCCCTGAGAATGGACACGAAGACGAATGGCTTGACCCGTATGAATCCTCCAGTCTTCATAACAGGATCTCTAGCCCTTCCATGCCGTACGTCCCTTCCGTAGTTATGCTTAGCCTCTACTCGTATCCCAGATGGACAACTCCTGCAATCCCGGGGTACCTCCAGCGGTTTCCAGCGCTAGAGAGGTTTGGATTGATGGACCTTGTATGGGACGAGAAAACGTTGGATGCTCGGTGTACTGGCGCTGGAGAGAGAGACCTTTATGAATGGTCCCGGGATCGAGGGTCGTGGAAAGTTAATTTCGTACGAGAGCTTAGGCTCTCTTGTCCGCGTTTGAACCTGCTAATGATCGGGAGTGCGGAGAGAGGATTGGATGAGTGGGAGGCAATTTTTACCCTGGAAAAGGCGTGATGTACCCGGTGGGCCTTATATTGACGCTTGTTCCTACGATGGGGTATTTTGAACTACTTATCATATGCGGACCCATAAAACATGTGGCGACGCCTCATTCGCCACAAGTACTATTAGTCAGTATCAGTTCTTCTCTACAAAAGTATATCTCAACGTACACGCTCATGATGTAGTTTTGGCGCCAGAACCTTGCTCTTACGGTCTGGCTCTCCTTCTGGCTCCCCTTCCACAACCACAACACACTTGGTCACGCCCATCACCCTCACGTTGCCTCATTTACTCAGCTCGCGATGGCCTCCGCGGCGTATGCTAAATCAATCTATTCCCCTCGCTCACTTCTGTCGCTGGCGCTGATGGTTAACATGGGCGATTCTTCGGCTTCCTTTGGTATTATTTCTCACCCCTCTCCGTAACGATGAAGTATCTGACAGCACTGATACATTATCTCCACATCACGTTGTTAATTATAAGCACCGTTTCGCCGCTCTCTTCGTAACGCTAACATATCTGACAGTACTGCAATGTTGCGCTATCAACCTTTACTAGAGAATGTTCGGGTTTCTAATTTCGGTTGTTACACCTTCCCTTGACTGGTATGAACGCAAAATATTTTGCTATCTGAGCTCAAACGAAAGTAATTGTAGCCATCTGGATGCAGCCCGGCCAAAATGACCACTCTTCGTTGTGAAGTTCAAATCTTGAGGAAGAATGTGTCATCACTGGAGGAATACCCATTCGTCCGAGCTACGCGAGGCCGAGCCCTGGAATTCACAGGAAATTTAATTTCGGCATTCCCTACGTTTATCTGGGGCTACGGACAGCGGGGGGTGTAAGCAGCTCGGTAGTATTCTGATCAGTCACAGATCATGGACTTCACACAAATTTGACGCAATTGCATGCTCCCTTCAAGTCTGAAAATCTGTCGAAGAATACTGGCCGTTCCAGACGATACAGATTAGGACTGTAAGAAAAGTAGGTTCTCTGCTTCTGCGGGACCTATTTTTTTCTACGACAAGCTGACATTGAAGTTCAAGGAATCTTCATCTCCCACTTAAGGCCTTCTGGCCGAAGAATATGGCTGATAATCCAAGGTGATAGATGAGTAATACCAGGTTTCTTCGTCTTTGTCTTCAAAATTTGTCCGTCAGACCTCTTATCGTCATTATATCAAGCTTCTGAAATCCGGCTATGCCACATTGCCTGAGGCTACTTATTCCAGCTTCTAACATGGCTAGAACGAACATATAAAATCCCGTGATACTTGGCCACACTATATACCGAATCCTAAGCGAGGGGCCCGTTTATGCTATATATAGAACTGTCACCGACCCACCGGGCGTCCATGTCTTTTATGAGTTCGCCGCCGGCGTTGTATTACTGGGAAGCCCTGACCACTATCTTATGACATGCACCTCGCGGCAGGAGCCCGATCCAAATACGCAACAACTGAGACGGCTTAGCAGTAATCGATAAAACCGTGCGTTCCCAGCGGCTATCGATCGTTACTCTGATCCTCCCGTCATCAAGTAAGTCCCCTACCCCAGGTATGTCGTGAAGGTCGCCCGACGCATCACGTCATACCTTTTGCTGAGTCTTTAAATCTCTAGGATGACTTCCACCGAGACAGCCGGCCTTAGAGAACGCATCGAGCTCGCAGCAGGTTCATCGAACACCATCTATCCAGATCCTGAGCAACGCATTGCTAGAGCTCTCATTTCAGAGGCTGAAGGCCAGATTGGTGCCCTCAATGACGAAATCACACGAGTCCAGCGCCTGCTTGACTCGCTTCTGGACCGGCGTACACAAGAAGTCGCACGCTTGAACAAGCTACGCATAGTGGTCGCCCCTCACAAGACATTGCCGCCGGAAGTCCTCTCACAGATTTTCGTAGACTGCGTGGGCGGGAACGAAGTCAGAATTCCCCCAAATAAATCGACAGCCATGCTATGGAGACTAGGGCTGACCTGCTCGAGATGGCGGAAGATATCGTTCTCGGAATCCCGCTTATGGGATAGGTTTTTCATTTGCGGCTTACCTCCATACTCCAAAATTTCGGAAATCACCCACTACATTCTATCCCAGATAGGAAACTTTCCTGTCAACTTCCGGATCGGCGAATATCCATCACAGGACAAAGCGTTTGTCCTGGACCTCTTTTCACATTACTCGCACAGAATCCGAGGCCTGTCGTTTTGGGTGGCCGGTTCCGTTAGCAAGCATTTTGATTCGACATCATACCCCTCCGATAATCTGGAGTCGTTAACGATGACGGTGTTTGATAAGATCGAAACTTCCCAATATACTCCACTCATTTCCGCTTTATCCGCCCACGGACATCTTCGTAGGCTGAAAATAATGGGGACCCTTATTCACCGATGGAATCACGTCAGATTCGATAAAGCTTGGGTTGGTTCAATGTCGTCCTTCTGGGCTCATCTAAGCAGTCTTACCATCGGCAACGGTGCATACATATCTCATGCTGCACTCGCAACCATTTTGCAATACTGTACTCGCCTCATTCATTGCGACACCGTCCTGGCTGAAGTTCACGATTCATATCACATGCCACCATCCATGATAACACTGGAAAACCTTCGCCACCTCGCAATTGATACCAGATGCTCCTACGTCACTCTAGAGTCGTTTCTCAACATCTTATATTGTCCCGAATTGAAGGTTCTTGATTTTCGTACCAGTAGGGCCTCTGACAATCTCTGGCCAGAGGATAGTCTTCTCAACTTCGTTTCTCGATCCCCTGCCATAAAGGACTTCCAGTTCAGATATTTCTCCGTCTCAGAATATGGCTTTCAGCGTCTTATTTGTGGCATGCCCGCTCTGGTCAACTTTGACATCAAGACGATCGGCCCTATACCCGAAACGGTGTTTGACACGATCCGGAGGGAGAACTTGATCCCTCACCTCGAATCTTTGACTGTCTGGGTATCTTCGAGTCGGGCAATCTCTAGATTACTGGAAAGTCGCTGGTCAGCAACGCCGTTCATAAGGAATCGAGGAATTTCAAGTATCGTCATAAACGTTAGCAGAGGGCACTATCAGGTCGAGCGGTTTCAATTTGAGGCGTTGACGTCCCACCTCATCAAGACGGGTAGGAAGGTCCAACTGACATTACTGAAGTGATACCAATAACATCATTAGTCTGCGTGGTCCCTATTGATTATACCCGGGTTATGACTGGATACGGACAAGCCACGTTTGGAGTCGGTTCCAAACCTCCGCTTGCATTAAACATTTTGTAACGATCTATGCCATACCCAATACACTCTATTAATCGCGTACAGGCTGGAGTGAGTTAGCGTCTGTGGTGGCTTCTAAATTACTGGGGCTTCTCTGCGTCTTCGCCTGCATCTCCTGGACATCTTTTCTCCGCACGAACCACTGGATGAGCGGTAGGGTGACGCATGAAATTACAGTCCATATGATAAGGACGACAAAATTCATTCCAACTATTCCCATCGTTCAGAGTGGTTCAATATGGCCATACAACAGTGGCTTACGAGTGTTTTTTGCCCCGAAAACGATACATCGAGAAGCGTGTGACAGGTTGTAGAATGGGACGGCGTACCCATAGCGGTATATGCTAGGAAGAACCTCGATTGGATATGCGGCGACAGAGACGTTCACTATAAAGTATATCATTGGGTTGTAATCGAATTGGTTCACGGAAACGCACCGATGATCCATAAAATCATGAAAAAAGGAATATATTTCGGTGTGAGCACAGTAATGAGTGCTTCCAAAGCGAGTCCACTGCGAGGTTGTTAGGGCGTGTAAGTAACTGTCTCGAACAGCAAGGTTGGGACATACGTGCTCAACATCCCAAACCAATTCAGCATCCAGAAGATGACGAACCCAGAGCTACCGAATCTGGAGGTGAGGCATCGCATTGAGCTAGTGTCCGGACGGGGGCAGTAGGAACAGGGAAACTGACTTTCGAGTGAAACTGAGCTCAAAAGCAAGGCTGAGTAGGGCGTAGAACAGCTAACCGCAGATATATGAGGGTGGTTATGCAAAATGAAAGTAAACTTACCGAAACGATAAAATACGTTAGGAACGATGACACAAGTCTCAGTACGATAAGGGAATAGAGAGTAAGGGATGTGTTTAATCCTGAGGCTTCGCGCGCTCCAAAAGCAATCATCTGGAGGCCAACGTGAGTGGTGTAAACAAAACGGAACAGCGGGGACGGGAGGAAGTTGATAGTAGAACGACATTGTTTCAAACGTACCACAACTAAAAACGCCAAAATTAGCTCATAGATTAGGCCAACGAACGTCACGGCAGTGGCGCTGCACAAAATCTTCGTTAGTTCTTGTACAAAGAACGGAATGAGTAACAAGAAGCATACACAGGTTCATCGAATGGCGCAAGGTTATCTATGACGTAGCTAATAGGGGTCAACACTGTCTGTGGCGACGTACTCAGAAGAGCGGTCATGTTCACCGCGTCGTCGCCCAGCAATACAGGGACGGATTGTGCCGCAAATCGTTGAGAGATACTCCAAAGCTGTGATTGAACAGTTGGCCTGAGAAGTATTCGACTACAATATGGTGGATACCGCGGATTAGGTTGAGGAGTAGGCATACTTACTATGCGTTCTCGTTTCGTGCTTCAGACGCGTACACAGTCATTACTTCTGATCCGTTATAGGAAGAATTTGGAGAATTGTAGGATGCTTCCAAAAGATTACTAGAACCTGATAGAACTACAATGTATTTTGTTAGTGATCTCGAGAAAGCGAAAAGGCGACAGTATGTAGGATCAACTCACTAACAACGGCGATCCAAGAGCGTTGTTCCAGGATGGCATTTCCCACCTGTTGTGGTCCATCCGGAAACTGCGACGCAGGTACAGCCGTCCATATTATACGCGATGGCTCAGCCGGTGGAGTATTTGTTGTGAGGTCTCGAACTACAGTCTGTCCTACAATCCCCCCATCAAAGTCCTGACATGCGGGTAAAAAGGGGTAAACGCCTGGCGTATGATGAAGCGGTAGTGATAGACTGACCACTACCCATCCGGGAAATGTAGTCACAGGAGTTTTCCAAAGGGATCCCCAGTATATAGAGAATACTCCGAAGATGGCAAACACGACAAGGAAACACCCTCCGATCAGGGCTTTTAAGTAAGCCTTTCGGGCGGCCACCTCCGTTCCATCGAAGAATTGAGCAGAGAAAGGGGCAGGTTGTAATGAATCTGGTTGTTTTCCTGAGATTGATTTAGGAAAAGCTGCCGGGGACGAGGATGGCATGTGCTTCTCTGATTGGCGGTGACCAGATATAAGAGAATGAACAGATGAGTGTGCAGTCGCTTGGCCCAACATCCGTGGCGGTAACTATATTCCTTCACGCTACAAGTCTGAATGTCGTTTGGGGGGGAGGTGTAGGTGCATAAAATGGGCATTTACGTGCATCCCCGTCTACGAGGGTGTTTGTTTATTCAGCAATATCCTCCAGGAGAGACGGTTTTGAGACATCATGGAATTGAATTGCAAGATCATGACGAGTTTCCGCACATGACCAAGTTCCAGACTGGGGATTTGCCGCCGAACTCCCTCCTAGATGTGCACCTCAGTTTCCGAGTGACACTCCTGATGTAGAGGGAATATCGAGGAGATTCCAACAAAAATTAGAAGTGAAAACCCGAAGCATAGGGATTTTCCCAGCGATTTGGGCTTTCCAAAGCATCGACTGAGGTATGTTTCACCGCTCAGCGGCGGGTAAACCCCCTAGCGCGGATCCAAAACCATAACAAACTGTCACAGAAGCTTTTCTCCACCCAAGCACACACAGGAGCCAACGCAGACCTGCGCGATGCAGACTCAAGCGTAGACTAGCAGTTTCGCCAACGGAAAATCTGTTGCAGTCCATGATAAATTTAAGCCTAGACTTTCGAGCCTTTTGAGTCAGAATTGTTTCGTTGATGAACCTCACGCATCTCGGTATCCCTCCCATGATAAATTTGAGAACTGGAGGTTGCGTTTGGCGGACGGGCTTGAAACAATGAAATTTTAATTCATGTGGAGCTATCAGTGTGGCGGTGTCGTTTGTTTTGTGTTGCTGTTTGATTGTTGATTGTGCTAACCACCAAGCGTGCGACGGGATCACTTGAACTTCGCTGTACTTTACACTCCCCCACATGTCCTTGCGGACTCCGCACGGACTCCGTACGGACTCCGCAAGGACAGCACAAAGTCCACACGGACTCTGCACAGAGTCCGCGCGGACTCACTTACTTTCTTTTATTATGAAGCACTTACTTACTCTTTTACTTACTAACAATCTATATAATTAATAGAATAAAACATATATTATTACTAAGTATAATACATATATGATAAAATAATTTAATATAGGCGGGGGCGGGGGCCCCCGCCCCCCCGTCGTCCTCGTCGGCCCCCGCGACGTCGTCAGCGGCCTGGGTTTCAGCGGCGGCGGCACTGGCCGCTTGTCTTGTCGTTGTCCCCGTTGTCCTTAGTCGTCGTTGTCGTCGTCGTCCTCGTTGTCCTTAGTCGTCGTCATCCTCGTGGTGGTCGTCGTCGTCTTTGTTGTAGTTGTCGTCGTCGTCGTCGCGCCGTTGTTACTGCCGCCGCTGCCGCTGCTGTTGCCGTCGTTGCCGCAGGCCTCGTCGGCACTGTTGCTGCTGTTGCTGTTGCTGTCTTCGTCGTTGTCGTTGTCGTTGCCGCCTTCCTCCTGTTGCTGCTGGCGGCCGTATCCTTCGTTTCGAGTTCCTGAAGTGGGGAGGGGGGGACGCGCTGCGTGGTGAGCGTGTGGGTGAGCGGCGGTGTACGACTCACCTGGTTCTGCCCCTCGGGGCGCCCTTTCCTCGTCGTCCCCTCGTTCCGCGTCCGTTTCTATCCTTCTCCCCACATCGTCTTGTGCGTCGTCATGTTGATGTCGGTTGGCGTTCGATGCGTTGGCGTTGGCGGCGTGGGTGCGTTGGCGTTGGTGTCGGCGTTGGCGGTTTTGGCGGGCGTCGTTGATGTGGTTGAAAAGAACCAACGAAGACGTGGCAACGGTAATGTGACCATTGCACGTGCCTCGTAATCATGTGCCCTAAGTCCGTTGACTTGAGGCCAGTGATTCTGTAGCTAGAAATGCCCGCCTTGCCCAACGGTTGTGAACGCCAAACATATTACGTAATGTTCGTGCTGTACGCGTTCGAACCTAGTCGGATGCAAGTTTTTCACCACCGTTATGTTATGTTATTAATAACAAATAGTATATATAATTTGTGTAAATAAAATTTATATTACTAAGTCGATTAGTAATCGACTGGCCGCGCGGACTCTGCGAGCTGTCCGTCCGTGCTGGTCCGCGTGTCCGCGTAAAATTACGCGGATTGATGCGGACTCGGCGCGGACACGGATTCTTGTCTGGCTGACGGTCCTGCCAAATGAGTCCGTGTTAGAAAGAGAAAGACCAAAGAAAAGAGAAGTTCCAGAAGTGTCCAGACGAAGCACCAGAATGACCACAACAGTTGTATTTGCAACAGTTCAGCTAAGTCTAGTCAAGGTGTCTCGGTGATGTGGCATTGAGCACGTGAGACAAGAAGTCATGTGATACTAAATCTAACAGTCCGCACGGAGTCCGCACGGGTTATGTGGCTTAGTGTAAAGACCTCGAACTTCGCTCCAATTTTTTCCGTTAACAAACATTTGCACAATTCTAAAGCTGCTAGCAGCCTATAAAAACCGAACTTGTGACAAACTAAGACATCAGATTCTTAGTGCGATGCCATGGTGGCGCAAGCATTGCGGAGCATTCATAAACTCGAACTCATCAATGACCGGTAGGCGGTTAGTGCGTGGCCGACCCCTGAGGTAATGGAGAGGTCAATAGCGGTGAAGTGTTTACAGGCACCTCAGCGAGGTACGTCGCCACTGGACTTTATAGACACCAATTCAGTCACTAGCATTGTGTCTTCCGCGGAACATTAGCGACAAATGTCGGCTATGCATTGAATGCCGGGTAGAGCACCCTATCGGCCTCCAAGTACGCCCAGAGATACTCGCGTAGCAGCATTACTCGAAATATACACAACCAGTGTGTTATATCAGAAACCATCCAGATCGAGAGCTCCATGTCAGTAACCATACTCATGTGTGACTCGATGCATGTCATCTAGTCGCCGAGGACTGGAGCCTTGTCACAACATGAGCGCCAACCGCCTTACATCGCCGAGCTCTCTCAATGCGTCCAAGGGCCGAAAAAACGTTCTGTGTGTGCGGAAGTGCCTTAAAATACCACATTTTCTTACCTAACGCTAACGTTCTCATCTACAAGCCAACCGCTAGAGACTTTTTGAAGGCCACTTCCTTCGTTCAGTTAAACAGAATGAACTCACCCGGGGCCTCACTACTACCGATGACATAGTGAATGGCTAATCCAGGTCCACTTTACGTCACTATGCCTCGCCCCTCCCGTTGGAGACTCATTGAGGTTTCATTCCAGCAGTAATTCATTTTCTACCCCTTATTTCACAGCCATATCATCTTACCAGGTATAAAGGTCTAGAATCGCAGCGACTACGGGTACCTCCAATACACCCCAACGCTCCTCGTTATGTCTTTCACTGGCGACAATCTTCAGAATGTTTTGTCCAAGACATACGCTGACGTTTATGGTCATGGCTTTGCTCCAGGAACGCCTATTATCATATATCCGTTGAATGAGGCTCCGTCTGGAACGGCCAACCAACAGGTCCATTGATTCCCCCTCATTGTTTACACAATGCTTACTATGATCTGTCATTCAGTGGAGGATCACCCCTGTGCCGACTGGCAAAAATCTGTTCACCATCCAGAGTGTCCTGACTGGGCTGTACGCCGTCGTAGACGGAAATGCCGATGTTGTTCGTATCATGTTGTCTACCAACGAACTCTCGTTCACATATCCCTAAGAACAAGGGAATAGTCACCGGCGTGGTCGCTATGCCATGGGAAATCAATGCTATTGGTGGCCCAACCAGCCACAATGTTACGTTCGTTTCTCCTAACCATTTGAGACTCGCTCCGTCGACTGACCGTCTGTATGCTTTCAGTATCAGTGCTCCCAACACCGATCTTTTTTGGCACGTCCCCTCCGACGTGTTGCTCACGAAGGTTTGTCCTATGTTCCCTATGACGAATGTTCGCCTGATCCCGCAAGGAATACAGATTATCCTTTCCAAACAGAATAATGGCGCCAGCCAGATGTGGACCCCAAGGCCTGCACTGCCCTCCCCCTAAGCTGCCGAGGTTTATGGAAACAAGGAATACATCAGTAGTACATAACACGAACGCTACTGCAGATTTTATACTTGTATTTTGTTATTGGAATTCAGAACGGCTTTCTCCGCATTATAGAAAGCCTAGATCGATTTTAACGGTCAACGCATTCAGACTGGTCGAATCCTCCGAAGATGAACAGCACAATACTGTTCCTAAATCTCAAGCATTAGTGGGGTAGTGGTAACCTGGGTCGTTGCCATTCTAAGCGGTTTCGACCCGCCGGGAGTTCGATTCTCTCCTAATGCATTTATTTTGTGTTCTGTACCAAGTGTCCCATTTTTCTCCGGTTGGTAGGCTACATTGAATATCGTTAAGTATCTAGGCCGAATGATCATTGTTGGTGGAACAGAACTCGTACACAATACGTAAAATGACCAATGCAGAAAGGTCCGGAATGTCCATCTCAAGATCTTTGAATATAAAATTGTTTTATGTCCATAAAAACATCCCAGATATTGTGCCCATATCAACCACTTTGCGGTACGACGGAGTAGCGTCCTTGATTAGGCGGATAATATGTATAATCTGGTTGTGGGTGATAATCGTTATACGTCGTGTGTGTTGGAGGTCCCGCCATTGTGTTATACGTGTTGGGGTTCGAGGGGTCCTAGAACATATGATCGTCAGAGGATGCCTTTAAGCTAGCATGAGAGAGGATGACATACATAGTAAGTTTGGCTTGGTGCGGGCGATTGAGCTGGTGGGTAGTTTGTTGGCTCAGCGTGGCTCTATTGGACAAAAGTTTAGAAGGCAAAGCGTTCTAAGGAAGACGAACGTACATAATAACTATATCCGGTAGGCGGTGGCGTATACGGCGTGTAACTGTAGTTCGTCTGCGTTGGGTAGAGCGGGGTCGATACGGGTACAGGTCCATAGTCTACTTTGGATTGTTGTGGAGGTGGTGCGTTGCAGGCTTGGTAGCGGCGGCGGCGGCGGCGGATATACCACCCGGCCACCGTGCAAATAAATGTGACTACCACAAAGCAGGCGACGATTATTCCGATCGTCACTCCTCCAAGCGCCTTGCGTACTTTTCCTTTTCCTTTCCCACTAGTGCCCGAACCTCCGCCCGCACCGGCGCCAGAATCGTCTCCTGCAGTTGCGGTCCCTGTAGGGCGAGCTGTTCCCGATGATTCGGGAGCGGCTGCAGCACATGGATGTTAATTGTGGGACAGGTTTTCCCGAGGGTGTATTACTCACTGGGACTTTGTTGGGCGCGTGATGGGTCGAATGAGTCAGGTCTCTATGAGCGGATAGGTCGTCAAAACGGAAACGGTACCCCGAAGTCTGGAAACATACTACCACGTCCTGATACGCATAGCTTGGCACGGACGTTCCAGCAGGAAGCTCACTGGGAAAACTGATGCCTTCGTGAGCCGCAGTCAAAATGCCAACCAAACCCGAACTCACAATCCTGGGTACACTGTCGTGCAGTTTTGCATATACTCTGACCACCTGGAATGAGGAATGTCAGAATTAGATACCTTGCATCTTCAGCGAGATAGTGATGGTTCTCACCCTAGATAATTCCTTGATTGGCATATAGAACATGCCGCTATCAATGAATAAAACACTGTGCTACATCGACACGCATTGTCCGCGTTTTGTATGTTGGGGCCCAGGTAGTGGTTGCCGGCAGTAAGTGGCGGAATGCCCACCAGTCTTCCTGCATCATAACAAAGTCAATGCTGCGATCAACCATTATTGAGATCACATACCGGTTGAAGTGCATAGGCTTCCTAGATAACTCGCGATCGTGCAAGGACTCTGACCCAGAGAGTTAAAGACCTAAGGTACATTCAATGTCAGGCCTCCACGATAACAGGCGAAGACTCGACGGATACCTACCCACTTGGTGCCGCTCTTGGTACATACGGCTTGCTGGGCAGTTGCAACGGAAGCAACGCCAAGGAGCACCAGCAAGGCGAACATGGTATTGCCTGGGCGTGTAAAGGAGTATGGGGAAGGAACGAAAAAGGATGCCCTGGCAAGGGAGTAAAAAGGAAGGAGCGACACTGTCACGTCGTGTCCAGAGAATGGGCCCGCACACAACTCAATTTTATCAGCGACGCCGCTGATCAGGAGTTCAATTGAGTTGTGTTCTTTGCAGGGTCAAAGATTAGGCCTAATTCTGTTCAGGACGGTTTTAATTTGAAAATACTCAACTTGACTGTAATATATACAATTTGCAGTTTAGCGAACGGATTCGGAGACATGATAGGGCTCGACACTTACAGTTTACAGTTTGACATGAATGCAATGAGTTTTTTCGAGCAAGCGGCGGCGTTCCGGGCCACATATGTAATTTGACTACACAGCTTTTCGACTATCGATCATCTTCCAGGGTAATTTGAAATTTTCTTTGTACACCCGCTCATCCCACGTGCAACTGAAAACTTATATAGTCAGTGTACGTTTCCACCGTCGCCGAGTTCCTCGTTACATAAATCTTATCTAGAATCTGGCCAAAGCATAATAGAAACAACGGTCCACGCACCGTCAGTCAGAGGTGCTGCAATTCAAGCATTTTGTTCTCAAGATGTCTTTCCCTGCCCGATCATCACAGATGACAGCGAGGAACAACACGCTAAACGTGCTTATCAACGTCACACTAAGGATCAAACGATGACAGGAGAAGACTATTTCCCCAGGCCTGCAAAAATAGTGAGATTTCCATTCAAATAGTGACATCTGCGTTGATTATTCAATTTCGAGTCAGGGAACATAGATTCTTACCCACTCAACCCTAAGCATTTGCAATGTTCGAGGCGAGGCGAGTCTTTGTGTTAGTATCACACCTGTTTGTTCAGTATAGCGTTGCGTACGGGGGAGGATTATGAACTGGAGGGGCGATGGATAATAGGATGTACAGTGTGGACCACGCTGCTGCTCGAGAATTGTACACAGAATCCACGCCGGCGGTTTCCGCACCAATAAATAATTCCGCCGTCGGCGGACGTAATGTCACGTGGATCGACGCGTTTTGTCGCGGATTCATTTTTGTCTTGCTTGATTGCCTTGTGATGTTCACGAGCTCCTCTACTCACCTCTACCACATACTTGCCCGTCACAGGGGTACCCCCCCAATCATGCTTGGTCGCTTAAATTAAACTAGGAACGTCCAGGACTCCAGGCCCAAGGGAACCCGCAAGGAAACTGGTGTGTTGAGGGTTCCTTTTCAGAGGTATCAACCTTGCATCAACTACTATTTGTACAGTAGTCCTGTCGCGTATGCTTTTCCAACGTAAATTAATATGCCTTCCACGATCATGGCAGGGATACATATATTCAGAGAATAATCCTTTCATATTCAGATTCATCAGTAGAACCGCGAAACTGAAATAATCAAAAAACCTACTAATTCCCTTTAAAACAACGAAATTTGACTCATGGAGTAACTGGGTCATCGTTGAAAAATATTGAGGGGTTACCTGTTTTGTGCTGCAGTCAAGGAGGCTCCTCCAAGGTTTGATATATAACCGTACCTTTCGAAGCAAGTCCGGGAATTTTGTCGTTGAAAAACTCCAAAAGGTCCAGCCGTTCGGGAAGGCTTTTGGAGAATGTGGACAAATAGATAGTGATGTGTTCCAGGCACCCCAATACGCCCGCGGAGAGGGATTTATCCAGGGATGTCCAGCCAGGGAAAGTCTCTTCCAGCGTCTTCACATGACTCGTAGGCTCCCAATGCTGTCCTATTACAAGGGAAACAGCATGTAACGATGGTGACGCCCAGTTTGAAATCGCCAAATCAATAACGGACCATCTGTAATCGTTCAAATCGATCCCGGTACCTCGGAACCCAACGTCATGAATGGCGACCTCCTCAATGATGTTCAATGGGGACATGCCTTCCAAAAGGGCATGCGCCCATGGAAGAGCCTCTGACATAGATGCGTCAATCTCAAGAATTAATTTTCGCAGTCGAGATACTCGACTGAGATCCAGCGTCTTCGTCAACGCATTTCCTGGTAGTTAACATGTAAGTGTGAATAAAATGAAATGTATGAAGGAAATACCTATGCTTAAAGCTAGCGTCTCACTTGCTACGGAGACTTTGAAACTTCGAGCATTGCGGCGCAGCCTTCAAGTGCCTTCTGGCAATCATAAATGTCCTGCCCGCGCTCCATCCGCCCGAATTCGAACTTCTGCAACTGTTGAATGCCAATTGACGAGTTGAGACCCATCAAGCACTGAAGAAGCCGACCAGAGTTTTGCATTGTGGAAATTTTCAGAACATTGAGCTGAACTTTGGGAATTACAACGGGCGATGAGCATAGATCAAAGTTGTCGTCAAGGATGTCATGTGGTTCGTATACAAGCGTAAGCGTCAAAGCTTGCAGTCGCCTGCACTGCCGAAAGAAGACGCCAATAGGAAAATCTTGGATACATCCGAGTGAGAGGCGCGTCAAGGTCGGTAAACTGAACAAGTGTAACACAGCATCGTGTAACTCCCCGCTTCCTTTCCAGGCTAACATATAATTAGGTTCATAAGTCATTCGTAATGACCGAAGATGGAGGAGTAAGGAAAGGATGGCGACCACGGGTTTATGTTCGTGTCCACTCGGCGGCTCCCAGAAAAGGTATAGTAGCTGTAACTCGAGGTTTTGAACACGGAGAGCGAGTGCTGGGTGGTCTTTAGGCAAAGAGCGTTGAAGAGCTAGGTTTGGCACGCGTAACGAAAGAACCTTGAAATAAGGGCACATGCTTTAAGCGTGGGTCGATCGTTCGCAAGTTGGTCGACGATAGAGTTGAGAACGTCCTGGGGAATAACGGCAGGCATCATGGTCGATGTGAATGTCCATGTCTGAGTGGATCAAGATTTGGATCATGTGATGAATTTTATCGGCCTTGGGGCCAAAAACTTGGCGTTCAACTATTCTCCGTGAAAGGCCTAGAATGGCCTGGATGTGTGCCGTCGGATCACAGGCGGAGAATGCCGCGAATAATTGGGATCACGGTTCATCTAGGACAGGCATTTTCGTCACACCAATAGTATTGGCAGCAATTCCGGTGACCATCCAAGGCCATTTATATATTCAGGTGTTACAGCTGAGGCAGGAAGGTGACGATCCAATAATCGAATGGATATCAAGAATGATACTCACCACAAATAACAAATCCATAACTACACTTCTAAAGCTCTCGAGACCTTAGAGACAAAGAGCGAGATTGCGAGTGGTTGAGCGGGTATACCTGAGCGCCGTTATTTGTTAGAGAGACCATATGCCCCCAAAAGAGGTTGGGAACCTTCGTGAAAAGAAACCTGGGAAAGTCAGGATTTAATCCGAAGGCATGGACTGAGAGATGGACAAGATTCAATCGTGATGCATCCCAGTATTGAATCATGGAATCAATCATTCTCCACTCCTCTTCTTCAAGGGTGGTGAGGGCGATCATATCGCCCAAATCCAACGAAATGGTCTCTAGGTCGTTAGAAGGCAGGATGGTGGAGAGTGCCATGTACATCCATGTGAGTGCTTGGCGGGGATTTCCCGCCACATACAAGTGAAGAGACCGTAGAAAGAGCAGCGATCTGAAGTGAATTGGTTTCGGCCATGGTCCCATACCTGCGATACCTCTGCGTGAAAAGAGAACAGGTTTCAGGTTCAAGAAATAGACATACAAGGTTCAATAATTCTAAGTGTGAGGTGTTCGAGCTTTGGGGAAGACTCAAGCAGTCTTTGACACAAGTCTATAACGTCGTCTGTACACATTTCCCCAATCTCCAAAGTTGTAAGGTGCGTCATGTTGGGGAATGTGTATGACAAAAAAAGTGAACCGAGAACAGGGGCGACCATATTAGGAATTGAATTCATGACCAGCGTCTCAACTTTCCAAGGTTTGGTATACCTCTGTGTTTCTTGAACAGTATCGAAATTTCGAATAATTAGACCCAAATCCATGGATGTATTCAGGTAGGATGCTTTCAGCGTCTTGAAGCTGCAGCCCTCGAAAGCTGAAGCGCACGGAAAATCCGTTATCTGCGATGCCACCACATGTTCTAGGTTAGGGAGGCGCAGAAGGTCCAGGATGGACGAACGTAGAGGAGCGCTGTAATTTTCCCATTGTGCGGTGCCAAACCAGTACGAGCCGAAGTCTAAGGATCGTAGGTATGACAGCATCTGTAAGGTCGCTATCAACACGTCCTCTGCAACAACAATGACGTCGCCCGGCTCTCCAATTTCGTTGTCAGCAATTAAGAGGAGCTTCAGTTTCTTGATATGACGAGCGATCTCTGGGTGTACGGAGAGGATATCGTAGAGCCTACGGTTGCGGTCCTCATTGGAAACTGTGATTTCGATAGACAAAAATAGATGCCTTTGGCCGGAGGAGCGAAACGCCTTGGAAACCAACGAAGAGGCTCGCAGGGCGTTAGGGTCGTTCTTTAGGTGGTCTGTGATATATTCGATGAGCTCTTGAGGTAAGGGGGTATATCGCATGATGAGAAGTGGGCATGCCGACAACCCCCCTCCGAAAGACGCTTTTGAAGGTTATCGAAGATAGCACTGCCACATAAATTGACGCGTGCTCACAGACTAACAAAACTATATAGGGATTACATCAACAGTTTACACCGCCACGATGGGAGTCTCCAGATTCCAAAAACTGCCTAAAATCCGGTCACCAGGTCATTATTCACTCGCGTGTCTGATGAGCACCTGTTGTACGGGATTTGATCTATACAAAAGCATCACCGAATGACTTTATACAGGCATCCTGATTAACACGAAAAAAGGATATTTGAAAGGCTGTGCAGATGCTGTTTGGGTCGACTCACACATCTACAAGGGAGGCGAAGCGCCCATCCCATCCCGTTTTGCACTGTGCCGAGATTTGACTGAACAAAATCAAAAAGTCAAAGCAAGAAACTTGCACATGTTGACCGTTGCCATGTGTACGACCGGAGGCTGTAGGCAAATGATCCGAATACGGAGATTGCCTCGGGTTAAAGCCAAGCATTCTCAACGGTCCAGTGGGTCTTTGTGGGCGATAAAGGTCAACCGGTCACGCCATAAATACCTCGAGAACGACGGGTAAACATGCAGCCAACGTGTTTTGAGCATGTCAGCTGTTGCCCTGGAAAATGGAGGTCGAAATGAAGTTGGGAAAGTGTGGTTTGCTACATTGCGATGTAAAGACAGCATAAACGAAACACGACAGTGAGTAGAGTGCCACATGATTGAAACGCGACTTGCTTTATACATGTTTGATCTGTGGCGTAAAAATCGTCCCAACTCTGCCAATGTTCAGGGACTCAATGTCCAACAGACATATTCATTCGGGCACATGTTGGGCAAGCATCGTAAACAATGCTCGGAAACGCAAGAATATTACTTCCCGGTGCGAGTCTGACACCCAAGCACTCATTGCCACCCCACTATTTCCGCTCAGTCTCATGTGGTCCTCTGAGTTGTGGATCTTGATTTACATAAAAACGTACGTGCCAATATTACGCGATGTGGCGGAAGGCAAAAATCGAAGGAACAACAAGTACCATTTACGCCTACATTTACCTCCCTTTACTGGAGGCTCCTGTTAACAGTTATCAGAACTTCGCCTCCACTACCGAATTTCGAACACACTCACTTTCAACTTCGTTTCTGAGAGCCTCAATAGCTTCCTTCATCGATTCGAAGCCATTCTGGATCGCTTCAATCTCGATTTGGATCGCCTCCAAGTTTCAATGCAAGACCTCCAGGTCTTCTTCAACATCAGCTATGGTGTAATTCTTTGCTTCGGATGGGCTGGAGAATCCATTTAGCACCATCTTGGATGCTCTAGAATGGAAACCCACCACGGCCGGAGGTGTACAGGTCTCCGACGTGGAGAGAGGTAATCCGAGGCTATGGAAAGACTGGATAACGTATTTTGCGAATCTGAATCACCTATAAATGTTTGTAATCGCTAATACGGTTCTAAACTAGCAAGCTACTCACTAGCGTTGATATCGCTCGTCAAAGACATCATAGCGCGCAGGCGAAAAGGGGCTGCTGTATTATGTTTGTCTCAAAAGGCTAGGCGTGTCTCTGCGCTTGGGCCCGTTTCGATGTCTGTCTTAAGGTTGAAACTATCGCGAGTCAATCGCCTGGCCAATGTTTTACCTACATATTAAGCTAAGAATTTCAGATATGTGCGTCTCCTTCGAATATTTGCTCAATGCTAGGTCCGAAGGGAACTAATCACCTGGTCGGATTTTGATATTCTCACGAGGTCAACTAGATTGACGTAGATCCCTTTCACTATCCGTGATTAGTCTCCGTCAGATATGAGCCTGATATTCTTTTAATCTCCTTGCAAGTATCAGGTGATTTCAGTGGTGGCAAAGCATCTAAAACGCGGTACAGCCTGTGCCACGCATTGATATGGCCTACGTCTGTTCCGTAAACAACGTTGAACTCCTTCACCATCGCATTTTCAGAACACTTGTGGGCTTCTCGCCTGTCGCTGTCCCGTTCCCATCTGTAAACTCGGCCCAATCTGTGGAACTTCTCTGTCACACACTGCTGGCACTGAGCCATTTATCTGGAGGAAATACGCGGTTCAGATAAATGTCTCATCATTTACACTGCGTATATCTGGTAGAAATATAATGAATATTTTCATCAAAAGAATCTGCGATGAACTTGTCATTCATTTGATATGTTTCTTCTGGGGGTATTTTGAGTTCATCCGTGAATTTTTCTTTGAGAAGCAGAGCAGAAAAATGTGGGGTATTTCCTATGTGTTTCCTTGAAAAACACTTTGCATTTGTCTTTGGCTATTTTGGCAGGATAGAGAGAAATATTTCCCAAAGGTGTTTCTTGGGGAGAAACTGTCTCTTTATCTTGGAGATATCCAAACCCCCATGTTTCTCAAGGTAAAACTGCCAGAAATGGAAAAATGTTAAATCTTTCCTTTGGAAACATGGGTGTTTGAGATCTCCGAGGTAAAGTGCAAAATTTTCCAGGAGAAGTACAATTAAAGAAATACTTCCCCTTTATCAAGAACAAGGATGGAAAGCATTTTTGTTGGAAACACAAAGGAAAGACCCTGCATTTTTCTGCTCTACATCTCAAAGGAAATTTCACAGATGAACTCAGAATACTTCGGAAGAAAGCATATCAGATAAACAGTGAGTTCATCTTGTATTTTTCAAACAAAAATATCGATTATATTTGTAGCAGAAATATGTGATGGGAATGATAAGACATTTTTCCGAATATAGTTCTCAATATAAATGGCTGGACGCCAGCAGTGTGTACAGCCGTTGCCGGATTATAACGCAAAGCCGAAGGAGAATTCGGCCAAGTGGTCGGAGGCCGAAAGGATGTTGCGACGATGGCGTTTAGGACGCTACATAGAACAAAGTGAAGTGATTTTGGATTACTACACCAATGCTAGGAAATCACGCTGTTTGATTCCACCCCCCTCTTAACATCTCAATCATGTCCGAGATGCCAGCATTAAAAGTTTGGGATGACACCTATACAATGTGGCGTTAGACGAATCCCATAGTATCGCAATTTGATCTAATCATTCAAATCCTTCTGAAATTCTACCACAATCCTGACACTTGTATCTCAGGGCACGCTACATAAATGCCTTCTCCTTTGAATAGACGATTCAGATGTTGGGGTTGTAACTTGATCCGTGAGTACATGTTATTCCAATGCTCTTATTCCATGTACACCCCCAAAATACTGACGACCATCCATTCAGAATTCTACCGCTTCCTTTGGCGACCTCTCCTACTAGCAGGTAGTGGCGGATTGGCTATCTGGCGTAAGAGGAATTTGAGGAGACCTCCGGCATATGCGTTCTCTCGGGGAAATATCTTGTGATATTCCTTCGAGTATTCACTCAACTTCAATTCCGTTGGAAATATACGAACCGCCTTGTTTGAATCTCGAAGGGCGACCAAGTCAACCAGATTGACGTGAGTTCCTTTTACTTTCTGTGATTCCTCATGGTTAGCTCAATATTCACATAATCCCAATGGCGACGCACATCTCTACAAGCTTCAAGCGTTTCTGGAAGCGGCGAAATGCGTAAAGCATGGCACAGTATATACCACGAGTTGATATCGTTTTCGTCCGTTCCATAAATAGCGTTGAATTCCTTTACCATCGCATCTTTGAACCGCTCACGGGCCTCCGCTTTCTCATCACTGTCCCAATCCCAGTGGTAGACTTGGCTTAACTGGTGAAATTCTTCTGTCGGGGCTAACGCCGGATTGTAGTCAAACAGCTCAAATTCTGAGAAGAAATCTTCCAAATGGTTGGGCGTTGCAGGAATGTTGACGTTGCGGTTGCCACGTTTACGGCGCTAGTAGATTAGAGCGAGCTACAACATTGGACGCGCTATGTTTTTGGGTGAATGACTTACGGTTGTGACCCGTCGGTCACCATGTTGAAATCGACAATTGTCGCCGTAACTGCAAGTCCCCGACGCCGCGAATTGACGACACTGACCAGTGGAGGACATGAAGGTAAGGTTTGTTAGAGTAAGTGTGAGAAACTAAATAGTTGTCAACTGATTTTTGATCACGCTGCTCAAGATGCGAGCCCCATAATATATTTGGCAGTGGCACTCACGTAAAAGTCCATGGTTCGCGTGGGGCTTCTAATTCACAACGCGTACATAATCAGTGAACCTCTTAGGCAAAACTTCTCGAACCTTATTACTGGACACCCGCTTTATAATTTGACAACAAATTTATGAAGATTGATACGAGTAGCCTACTGTAATAATTCAACACTACTTTAGGGATGGCCGCGAACAGGTTTTGGTGTATAACTGCAGGAAGGAAGAAACACCATCAGAGAAATCTTCTCGAATATGAGTCAATGAGACGTACGGCTCTTCTAAATATTTGTTCTCTTCTTCTGTAAGCGTAAAGCCGGTGATAATGCTCTCCTCGAGGCGCGCCACAGAGCTAAGCCCTACAATGGGGCTAGTTACTTTCCCCATACTCCACGCCAACGCCACTTGTGCCATTGTTTTCTCATGTTTCTTAGCAATCTCCGAAACGCGTGTAATGATCAAAGAATCTGCTTCAGAAAGCTTTTGCTCCCACACAGTGCCTCTCGACACTGCTGTACGCGTAGTGTCAGGCGCGTCAAGCGGGCGGGCAAGGGTGCCTCCGTGGAGAGGCGCCCACGGGATAAGGCCGATTCCATTGAAGTTACAATAAGCATTCATCTCACGTTCCTGAGAAGAATGCGGGTTTCGTAAACGCCGGCTTCGTAAAAAAAAGGAATCACATTACCTCCTCCCGATACAACAGCGAGTACTCGCTCTGCATGCTTACAAACTTAGTCCACCCTCTGCGATCTGCGACCTCGTTCAACATGGCAAACTGCCAGGCACGCATCGAGCTGGCGCCAATATACCTGATCTTCCCTTGCTGTATGAGATCGTGGAGAGCTTGCATTGTTTCTTCGGCAGGTGTATCAGGGTCAAATCGGTGAATTTGGAGAAGATCAATGTAGGGGGTATTCAAGCGTGCCAGGGATGCATTGACAGTATTGATTAATGCGGCGCGCGAGAGCCCGAATTGGTTAATGTAGGTACGCTCCTTCTTGAGGTGAGGGAAAAGGGCCGTCCTTACGGAAGGGTCTGCGTGAACTACACCAAAGCACTTCGAGGCGATGATAATCTGTTCGCGGGGAATAGAGTACTGCATGAAATACCAGCTCAAGATTAGGACAACCCAGCAGATTCTGACGATACGTACTTTTTGGAGGAATTTGCCAACAATGATTTCAGAGACACCATTGGAGTACACATTGGCGGTGTCGATAGTATTTATGCCTCTGTCCCAGGCGGCTTTGAGAATCGTCAGACTTTCTTCTTCTTTGATAACCCATTTCTGCACGGAATATCAAACTCAAAAGCTTGTGCAATCCCGACGAATCACTCACAGCCCAATCTGGTGTACCGAAGCTCATAGCGCCAACCTAAGTTCAGCAACATCAATTAGATAAAGTTTCCTCGGAGTTGACAAGAATACACACAATGGGAACCGATACCCTCAGCCCCGACTTGCCCAGCCGACGATACTCGACCTGCGTAGTTGAAGAAGACTCCGTCGACATTGTTGAATTTACGATATCGTCTTAGTGAGATTCTCTTATCAGCAAGAGAGTGGTCGTCTACAAGATTAATAAAATAGGCGAAGACTCCCTGCATTGTTTTTATAGGGAAGAAGTGGGTTCAACGTCATCGTACAGCACTGATGTCTGTCCACATGTCAATGCTGGAAATTTCTAAAAGCCGCATGGTGAATAAGGACTCTGCTTACCCGTATGCGAACTCTTTTTCACTATCGCGTGAATAAGAGGCCTGGTGATACCCTTTTTCACGGTCCGGGTCATGGATGTCGTTGTCAGGAACTGGGTGGCTCGTGAGAAAAGTTATAAACACGCGGCCCGTTGGCCCGTGCCGAGGTCCGACCATTACTCAAACGCTTTGGCAAGTTATCGCAATCGTCACAATTTTGATGCCAGGCAGGGGACTACCCCATCATGTCTGAATATAAAGCCAAGAACAGATATGGCATACTACAAATAAATGCATTTCAACTAGGCGCTGATCCGCGTTACACACTTGTATCGAGAGGGGAAAGGATAAAGGTAATAGTAAAAGGAAAAACGTGGTCAACCACTCAAAATTCGACGAAGCAAGAACCTCAGCAGACCCCCTGCTTTTGCGTGTTCTTTAGGAAAGTACTTGCCTGTGGCTATAGTGTAATCAGCCAGTTCATCTTCTGTCTCGAAAATCTCAAAATTCACGATGACAGTGCAAGAGTCGCCATCACGCTGTATGTGGTTTTTGAAATCAACCAAGTCAATCAAGTTAACATGTGCGCCTTCGACTGCCTATCATCGTTGGGCCTGATGAAATTTGGACGTATACTAACGTCACTAGGGTTGCTCACCTCACGACAATCATCGAGGCTATCCCAGTTTTCGGGCTTCAAATTCAAGATGCGGCACAACGACCGCCAGTTGTTGATGTCGTTCACATCAATGCCGAAAATCCTGTTGAACTCCATCACTAACGCCTTCTTGAAGCTTCTCCTAGCAGCAAGCTTCTTTCGGTCGTCTTGTGGCCACAACTCATGACACAGGCGAGAGAACTCATCCGTCACGGCCTGGGTTTTGTTGTAGATGAACTCTGGGAATTGGGCGAAGAATCCTTTGAGATAATTTATATCAGGCGTTTGTTGGATATGTTTCCGACGAAACCGTCGGCGATGCTGCGTCAAGGGGCATGGACAGATTTAGCCTGAGAAAAAGAAATCTCTAAAAAAGCAATGATAAGCACCTTTCTAGGCTTCTCAAGGTTGGCCTGAATATCATCCATAGACATAACGTGCCGAAATCTACATCGCTCGCCGAAACGGCAGTCAGTACCTGTAGCGAGGTAACGGCAGAGCTTCGATTTTGGTGCGCCAATAGAAAGGATGTGCAAATATTTGCACTGGCAACCATTTCTACATGATCCCGACGAAGCGAACTGATCACACACACTCGCAGACTGGGCCGTTGCGTATCTGTCGTCGATAGTCTGAGGATTGGGATTGAAATTGGATTGGATGTGCAGGAAACGGCATTCGTCACCATATCTGCATGAGCCTTTCGTAGAAAAGTAGCGACAGAGAGTCCGCGATACCATAAGGAGGGAGGCGTGAGGTATAGGGTGTGGTTCTCCGCAGCTCCCACTTTATATAGGCTGAACGTTTCGGGCACGTTGTAGTCATACCACCACCCCAAGGTTGAAATCACATTAAGCGTTAACAACGGAGAGGCTGATATTTCTCAGATGAGTATTGCGTGGAGCCGAAAGATGAATGAGTATACATACGGGTCTCGAGAGAGGCCCCTAAGAAAGGTTTTTCCCAGTAAAGAGCCGTTTATTGTTCCAGTAGACGTAGAGAATCCCTTTTGAAACGAGTTTCGGCACACATTGTTCTGTGAATGACGAACCCAAAATCGGCCGAGACATCCACGAATCAAACGCTAATAAAACGGATCGTAGGTTCCTAAATCTAGGATCGGCAAGAGTCCCGTCGATCTGAGCTAATTGTGCAAGTACAGTCTGGTTTTCTTCTGCAACCATCTGGTCAAACAGGGAGAGCTTGATATACTCAATGTTATCGTTAGTACTTAGCAGAATGGCTCGGAGCCATTCCAGCATACGCGGGTTTTGAGCAGTCTTTATTGAAAGCCGGCGTAAAGACGTCGCGGAGGTGAGGTTGAATGCCCTTTGTGGGGCTAGGACTGTATTTTGGATCAGTTTGGGAGAATTGGGAGCTTGGGGGATAACGTACATGTGAACCCCACGACAAGTATAAGTTCTTCGAGTAAATTTGCGGACGAATCAATCACCCGCTGACATTCCAAGATTTCGTCGTCCCTTCTTATTGAACAGACGCGGAGTTGGCGAAGAAGTGACAGCTCAACGGACGTTAATAACTGGGTGAAGACTCCAGCAAAGCTGTGGTCGGCATTGAAGGTAGAGGAGACGGAGAGTGATTGAAGCTGCGCCCTCGGCCTACCATTCGCCTCGAGTTCGACTTCATGGTAAACAAATGCTGGTGGAAATACGTCTGATAGCGTCAACTTCTTCAGGTCGGTGCACACAGAAAGCAACGAAAGGGGGAAGCCGGTCACATGAGATATGTCAATGTTGGACAAGCCTGGGGATTGGAGTCTCTCTTTGACAGCAGTCTTGAGAGATGGTCGAAAGGCTGTCCATGATAAGGGCTCTGCCCGTGGCACCTGCCAGGATATAGAGCGCAGATTGGTGAGAGCTTGAAGGATCAAGAGAAGTGCCTGATCATTGCTCGCCTCGTCAATGATTAGATTTAAGTGACGGACGTTGTGTGCGAGACTAGGATTTGATGCGAGGATTTCATGGAATGCCTTGGTTCGCTTAACCCTCCGAGAGTCGAGTTCAAGACGTGCAAAGAGGTGTTTTCGGCAGGGATCACGAAACGATTCTGAGACGAGTGAGCATTCCGACAGAGACGTTTTATAGCCTTTGAGCTTGTCAACAATCTCGTTAATAAGGTCCTGGGGTATCAAAACTGGTGCCATATCTTAGCAGTTTACGTTTCCAAAGTGTGTGTTTTCGTTTTCGCACCGGCTTTCTAGGATTTGGTTCTTCCGGCCCTTATAAGTTATCGATGGGCCCAACCAAATAGAACCAAACATGTTCGTTTTTTTTTCTTCTCAACCACCACAACGCTGCAGGTTAATTCTCTCCTTAAGTCGGATCCGTTCCCTCAGATGGTGCCTTTTTGCAAGGTAATTGCCCTAATTTTTTGGTCTTAACCAGTTTATGTTTCCTTCGCCTTGATGACACAAACCTTTACTGTACCACGAACGCTCTGGCGTAGTGAGATTACCTTTTCTACAACGGTATCTGACCCTTATCTATCTTTCTGTTGGCCAAATTCGAATTCTTCGATCTCGTACTGATTTACTTTTGCTCTCAAAACCAGATATGAATACCTGGCCAACATGACAGAATCGTGAGTGGTTGTGGTATCTCGGAAGTCAGCCCGAATCTAACTGCATATCGTCAATCAGAATTCGCCAAGCTCAATCTAACTCGATTGATTACTCGTTGGCCTTCTATTCCAGCTCATGTTGCACATAACGTCCCATCTGTTCTTTCCGCCCACGCCTCGCTACCCACACATGCTGAGCAGTAGAAGAGACCATCGGGATCGTAAAGCTCCTTGTATTCCTTCAGGGTTTCCAAGCTTGCTCCAAAGAAGTCAGCTTTCCAGTCGGGATCTCGAGCATCGGCTTCGTTCATGTAGCTGCCCGTATCAGGCGCTAGCTCCTTCATCGCACCTACCTTTGTGAATGTAATATCGTTGTGTACCGCATCTTGCCCGGCCTTGGGTGTCCCCGGCGCCCAGCCCCGTGCTACGATGTTATGGACGTATGCCGTCCGCCATATAGGATTGACGCCGGAGTTTATGTCAGAGGCGTCTGCTGATACCTGCCCGCCGCCTACGATGCAGACGCTGTTACTGACGAATTCTCCGGGCTTTCCGGCCGTGACGTTCAACATCTTCGCTAGTGCAGCAGGGTCAGCGGTTAGAGCCTTCTTGTCTAGAAGGCGCGAGCCAAGCGCGCCAGATGTGCCTACGGCTAATTGGGCTCCAGATACGGCGGAGTAATAACTTTGGTACGAAGGGAACGCGATATACGAAACTGAGATGTCGAGAGAGGTTTTATCATACTGAACAAGTTTGGCCATTGTCGGCGCGAAAATGTCAACAGCTTGGGCGAGAGATTTATTGGCTACTGCAAGTGCTTGAGTAAACCCGGTTGTGAAATTTGCGAAGACTGGTGTCGGCGAGCCAACAGCCCATGTACCGTATCCCGAGAATCCGCCATCGTTGAGACTCGGATAGGCGCCGTAGACGATGGCGAGCGCTTTCATGAAGTCAGGAATGGATGCCTCGGAGACTGGCGCCATTGTAAGGATCTGAGCAATCCAAGGTGTAGGCGGATGCGCCTTGACTGTTGCTGAAGTCACAATGCCGTATGTGCCTCCACCACCACCACGAAGGGCGAAAAAGAGTTCCTGATTCTGGCATGCAGATGCTGTGACAATCTGATCAGAGGCGAGAACAACCGTTGCTTCCAGAAGCTGATCAGCCCCAAGGCCAAAATCTCGCGATGCTGGCGAATGACCACCGCCCTGCATCCAACCACCAAGGCAACCAACAGACTAGAATGCGCTTAGGGCTAGGTCAATCGGATCAGTAGTGTCCAGAGAGGTTTCACGTACTGGGTCACCACCTCCTACCGCTACCACATTATGAGCACCCGCAACGGCGTAAACATCATCCCATGTATAACCACCACCGATCACGAAGGCACTACCAGTCCACATATTCTGTGAGCAACTGCCGCCGGAAGGTGTATATGCTTGTTGGAATGTGACGCCCTTCCTGAGATGTCGGATCCAAATCTCCAAACTGCCAAATCCGGTGGATCTAAAACAAAGGATGAGCCTGTTAGGCCAAGGTAGCAAACAATAATGCTCCGAAATAACGTCATACCTGCCTAAGATGTCGTGTCTGGTATTTTTCACCACTAGCCTCAAATTCTTTGCTTTCGCGAATAATACTCCAGCCCTCACATGCGCCACCTCGGTCGCGTTGATCGTATACCAAGCGGAATCGCCAATAGTGCATGCACCTAGGACTGCGACCTCACCGGCTGATGCATTCACAGGCAGGCACGATCGAACTGTAGGATATGAGTAGCCAATGGACTGGTCGGCCTGAAAAGTTGAATTACTCCAGTGTTCGTCGATAAGTGCGCATTTCTGTGCATCAAATAACGGGCCAGGATAACAGGCAGCCGCAATCGGGGTGTTTTTGATCAATCTTCCAGACAAGGTGTCATTGAGCGCCCCCCACTCGGAATTCGAAGGCCAGCAGGAATCATTTGGACTCTGAAATTTTATTTAGTTCGTGATGATCGGCGATGACTGATGGGGGGTCTAACACATTTGCAGTCCTTCGACGAGCCTGATACAGAAGCTATGAGAGCAAGTACGTACAACGGTGCCGCAGTGGAGACTTTTGTGAGCATTCTTGAACCTTGTCAGTCAGTCTCAACGCGTGCAACCGCGTTAGGATGAAAGAGAAGGGGTTATAAGGTGGAGGGCGATAATACAGTGGCTGGGGCGGAACGGGGAGAAGGCAGACAATGGTGTGGAAACGTTCCAGTGTTTGATATTATACTCAGCGGCGCTAGCGCTGCTGTGTTGACATGATCCTATTGGTGATTTGTGGCGTGCTCGCAGTGATCAAGTCCTCAATCCCACGCTACTCGGTACGATATGTGCCAAGAGCCGGTGCGAGACGAGGATTGATTGATACTCATCCCCAGCCTGCGCTCGTACTTCTCGACCCTGTTCAGTATATCTTTTAGAACGGTTCCGGTAAATCCTCCCGTGGTTGTGAATTGGAGTATTGAACACGGACAGGTCACAGGGGAAAGAACCTCTCTCATCGTTTCCCTTCCTATATGATGATATTTTTAAACACAAATTTCAAGGGGAAACAAACACTCCAGGGCTTTTTAGCTCGGTCGACACTCAAGGTGGACGTTTGTCATGGATACGTACCAAGGAGGCTCGAGCTTATTTGGCAATCAGAAGCCAAAATGCAACATAAAAACTAGGCTGAAGTCTAGACTCGGCCAAACAGCAGGAGGCATGTCATGGTAAACGAATATTTCCGTGAAAAGGCAACCGAAGAAAATCAGAGCAGCGTTGCGCCAAGTTCGATTCAATCTGAATACTGAACACGTGTATCTCACATGATATCAATGGACAGGCGTTTACGTTTTAATACAAGTCCGTCACAACCTCGTTTTGCTTTACTTCCCTCTGGAATGCTTGCCTGCTCTATCTGTAGTAACGACGCTCATAGAAAGTTGCCCGAAGTGTCATATCACTACCTACTGTGGCACGCCTTGTCAGGCGGCCGTAAGTCGTGACTTCCTCGGTCTAGGTTGACTCTTGTATTTTAAGTGAACTTAAACCCTACAGGACTGGAAAACGCATAAGCGACAATGTGGAAAACCAATGCAGCCCAATGGTGCCCCCCCGCCTGTGGTTATAGCTGGTCAGGGAGTGTGGCCTACTCCATTTTCACCGTTCGGCCAGGTGGTCAACCCTATCACGGGACTATCCGTTCCAGTCTCGCACAACACCATATTCTTTGACGAACGATTTGGATACACGGCTAGAGAACCTGAAAAAACATACGAAGAACTTGTTGATGCGTTTCGCTTGCAACGTGTAGCTGACAGACGCACTAAGAGTGGCCCGACCTCAGCAGGGTTTGCGGACTATGTTGAGAAGGTCCAGGCGCCGAAGATGGTCCCTACTTGGTGGAAGGAAGATGTAAATGGACCGGCACTTCTAGCATTCTCGGTGACAGACGAATGAGCGCGCCTTGATTGCGTTGTGGACGACGAACAACTCTTCCTGAGGTATACGGGAGGAGGAAAACGTCGTCCCAGTTCAGTAAAACTGAGGCTCCAGATGATGTCAGAGAGGATATGGGGCACACAATTATAACTCTTGGACCTAGGCAGGCCCTCTCGTGCTACGGAGATGTATTGCAACCTCTTATACTCCTTCTATCTATAGTGCGGACGGATACAGTACTTTCTGAAGAGCGTTTCCAACATACAGAGAAAAGTTCTTAGGAATATAATGTGCATTTCAAATACGATTATGAAGAAGCCGTATTTCGGAGCACGGGAACGATGGTTTGAATCAAAATTTTGCGCGTGTTCTCAATCTTTGACGACCTACAACCCGTTTTGGGAAGCGCGATCTTTGTATATATTTGTTCTGGGCAATCAGAAGGTAATCAGAAGGTAAATCGTGATAAATTCGTGAATCTTGAAACAAGAGTTTTACATATGGAGTTTTCTTCCAGACTTAGTCTCTCACTCTACAACTACGCATAAAACCTGTTCAATTTCATGAGAAGAGTCTCTTCGGTGAGTTTGGGAAATCTCTCACTGTTGGATACAATGGATCGTGTGATTATATAACGGGGTTCGCATCTAGGATGTAACTGTCGGTGAAGGCCGTTTCTCAACATTAACCTCCCTTCCACGCCGCCAACAAGTGATATCATTCCTGGGTTTGAGCATAGCTTTGCGCTACAACTCCATTAGCACCACTACAGTTTTCATGCATAGTCACTTGACTCACCATGACAATGTAGCTATTCACCAGGCCTACGGATGGTACGGACGCCGCCTTCGTCGTGGGGAACCGCGGCAGGTATCCTTGACGTCGGAAGCTGATATATGGTCTTTGGATTCCTGAACTGTGAGGCGATGTGGATTTTGGTCCAGAAATGGACGGCCGATTACTGCAGCAGCGTCGGTAAATGTCACAAGTAAAATAATGTATAGTGTAACTAGTCGCATGTCGTAAAGCGACCTAGTGGTGTAAGGGTCCGTGGGCGACGAAGGTGGAAAGGAATGAACCACCCGCCATATTATAGGCTAGCAGAGGGCTTGTGACGCATGGGGAGATTTTGGAGTGGCTTAATCATAAACGCATAGCGATTCGTCCAGCTCTTGTGAAGAAAAGAGTTCCTACTTGGTATGTCAGCTGGCTGATCCGCCATGGTGGCGATGATACGTACTTGGGCCAAGTATCTCACAGTGTACGGACCAATAACATCCCTCCACGGTTTGCTTATAGAGCTCCGGGAATAACTTCAGTGAGTAAATGGGGAGTCAGGGCTGGTTGATGAGACAAGGAAGGGGCAAATTGCGTCCCCTGTCAGATAATGGCCAAGTTATAGCTTGCGTAGCAACATGGGAAAGTGCCTCTCTTTGAAAATGGAGTGGGGCTTGTTTGAATGTTGCGTGGATGAAGGTAAGGATACAACAAGGATATAAAGTGATTGATACTCTTCTATTGGCCAAGACGTGTGATCCATTGATCACAAGAACTCGGTCAGTTCGGTCCGGAAAGATATGCCCAAATCTCTTTCTCCTCGTCATTACGCCTCATAAGGCTTCATCAGAGAATAATTGCAGATAGTATGGGATTTTTCTATCATAAAGTCTCTCCAGCACAAATCAGGTATAATGACAAAAATTTATGATAACCATTGGGTAGTAAGCCGAGTTCGATAGTCATGTGTTCATACTTCTACCGCCCTAAATAATGTCAAGCAGGTATCAACTACATCGTATCCGAAATCTGATAACGTAGGGCGTCCCCATACCATGGCACCGATACCTCACTGTAACAGTTTCGCCCTGTCCAGGACCTGCAGCGAAGGAGAGCTTTGTCAACTTCCTCACATTTCAGCGAACGTCCTCTATGCCCTTGATTCTGTACAGGTGCGGAATACCACAGGTCGATGCATGATTCACTACCTACCTCTACACCATACCCAGCGTCGTACCCAAACCCACCGTAGTGCGTGTGGCACGCAGGTCGCGTCACAAGAATTCATCAAAGCTGGGGATGAGAACACCCAAAATGATCGTGCGACGTCCAATGATGAGCTAGAAGAGATTTTACGTCTCTTTGCTACTCTAACAACCTCCCCTACTCCTGTTACTGTCGCCGACAAGCAAAAGGGGGTAGGCAAGTCATCTCCTATCCGGGATACTAAGAAGTTTATTCAAGAAACTTCCCGTCCTAAATCTAAGTCGGAAAAACAGCCGAAGCAGCCTCCTCCAAAGAGCACTACCAAAGTGCCTGGAAACCAAGGTGCGGATACTAATAGTTTAGTTGAAAGCATACTTGTCTATAACTTTTTTTAGGACCTCCATCCAAAAATTCCAACAACATGGATCGCGAACAGAAATCTTGGACAAGGGCAAAGGATACTAAGAAAGGTCCGCCACCCGTAGGCGACGGTGCGGATACCAACAGTTTATTTGAAGACACACTTGCTGACAACGTTTTTTTTAGGGCCTGGACACAAAAATTCCAACTACACGGATCGTGAACGGAAATCTCGGACAAAGGCAAGGGATACGAAGAAAGTCCTGCCACCCGTAAGCAGGGGTGCGGATACCAATTTAGGGCCTCCATATAAAAATTCCATCAACATGGACCGCGAGAAGCTGGGGTATCTATGGGCAAGGAGTTATGATTGTTGATTTTTGAATATCTTTATTTAGGTTGGAATCTATTGGAATGAATACGTGTAAATAGCGTGCTGAAGGAATTCTACGATTCTGGATTTGATCTCACCTGGATCAGAGATACGAGACGGCTTACAACTCTACCCGATCCGGATGCTCGTAGAGCGCTTGGTCCCCGTTAAGCCCATGCCCATCCACCGCCTCTCCGTCGGATTTTTGCCCTTTCCCTATCATATCCTACAGATGTAAATTTCCCAACATGTCAACGCATATAAAACAAATCCAACAAAGGAGGGCCTCACCGAGATAGAATTCCCCCACGCTTCAACCCTCTCACTCATCTCAAAGACAACCGTCCCGCCCTTCACAATATCTTCATGGCGAATAACCGGCACCTCCACCCTCCGTCCATTGATTGTTAAAGACTTGACATATTGTTTGCTCTTCGCACCCTCTGCCACAATCGTCAGCATCCTTCGCTCCTGCCCAGGAGTCCCGTCGTCATGCGGACGGGGCGGTAACTCAATAGACATCTTTTCAAAGAACGGTCTACCGAAAAACACGCATGAGTTAGCCCACGGCACAACAGTGACCATGGAGACGGGGACGTACGATCCGACAACATATTCACCCGATACGGGGTTCACGGGGTAGAATCCCATGGCCGAGAAGATGTACCACGCGCTCATCTGGCCGCAATCCTCGTTCTATAAGCAAGTTAGCGCCCTCACCCTCTCAAAAACACCTGAGCCGTGGGTTAACTAGAAATACACGCACCCCCGACAAACCCGTAGGAGTATTATTATAATTCGACTTGGCGATCTCCCGGACACGCTCCTGCGTCTTGTACGCTGCGCCTGCGAGTGCGTAGAGATACGGGATATGGTGAGATGGCTGGGCAGATAGATGGCGTCCTCAGTGTCACCGGCATAAAGCAGACAAATAAAAGACACACCTCATTACTATGGACATTATGCCCCCCATCGAAATGCGCATCCAACGACTTCACGAAACTCTCATTCCCGCCTCGTCGTTTGATCAATTCTGGGATATCTTGCACCACGTCGAAGGTGTACACCCATTTGTCGCCTGTAGGTTTCCGCCATGATCAGAATTCAAATCACCACGATGAGAGGATGTATGGCCATGACACAGAAACGAAAACGCCGAACGCAAAGAGGAAATACACACCCTCGGTCCACCCCCTCCCCTCCCCAGCCCAGCTCCCATCCGCATTCCTTGCCTCCATGAACCCCGTCTCGTCATTGAACAGCGTGAACGGTACCCTCATAGCCCGCTCCAGGAGGAATTCTGCCACGTTCGTTGGCTTGCCGAGAGCCTCAGCAAGCTTGTACGCTGCGTAATCGTCATCTAGATAAACGAATTCTTAGTTATAGGTTGTTAAGAAAGGGGAGAAAGAGGAGGAATGGGAGCAGGAATGGGAACCGGAACGGAAGTAGGAACACGGGGTAACGAATAGACAGATGGGAAGGAAGATAGGTAAGTGCAACTCACAAGCATAATCCAGCGTCCGCGACCCACTCTCCGAATGCACATCATCCGCAACCCAGCCTTTTCCCTCTACATTATACACTGACGATAGGCCCGCGCGCACTTCATAGTCCACGTTCTGCCAGAGTCGAGCAAAATATCAGGATTTGAGATTCAGGCACTGCCAACACACAAGGAGGAAAGAACAGAAAGGGGTACACGCACCTCTTCGCGGTCAGAATGGCTAGTGGTGGGTGAGCATTGCACATCAGCCTGGATCGAGATAACTCTCTGAGACGATTTCACGTACCTCACATTCCAATCATTCACTGGTGGGACACTCGCGTCTTTCCAAACCGCATCCCACGCGAGCTCACGATCGAACCCGCGTACACCCTTCACCACCGCCTCTGCCATCAGCGAGTCTGCGTGCGTTCCGACCTAGTTAGCGAGGCATAGAGTGTCAGCATCATTTCTCCACGGACCTGGGGAAGGGAATGGGGGCACATACCATAATATTCGTTTCTGTACACCACAAATCCGTTCCAATCCGGGATCAAGTTAACATTGCACATACCGAGGGCGAGAGGAGGAACCTACGTACCAACGATGTTCTTCCACATCGGCAGCCAGCCGCCCTGAATACAAGATCAACACCATGTGTCTCATAGGGAAGACACCCCTCACCTCTTTATAATCTGCCAACATACTCCTGACCATCCCAGGCAACCTCTCAGGAGCGAACATTATCAGGAAAGCCCACTCCGCACGGTACGTGTCCTGCGGAAAAGAATAAGTTGACGAACGCGAAGAAGCATGAAAAAATAGGCGATAGGCGCCGGAGTCGGGGCTCGGGATTCGAGCCTCGGAAGGAAGGGGGGATGGAAGAAGGAATGCTACGTACCCATATAGAGTACCCCGTGTACGACTCCAGTACCTCTCCCCCCAAGCCACCAGTAACCTCATTGTGGACCCGCCCATCATATCCAGAATAATACGCGCCTTGCTCGTGTTGCTCGGACGGATACTATGCGAGAAGGGTTAATGTGTCTTAACGATGCCCTTGAGCAGCCAAGGCCACTGACTTGAAGTGCGTGCACGATCCCCGTAAAGAACACCTCTTTTTCCACCGTCGTTGCGCCTTCCAGCTCGAAACGGTCGAGCGCCGCCGTCCATGCGGTGCGCGTCAGGAGGGCAGTCTGCTCGAGCGTTTGAGGAACGTTTGTGACGGCTAGGGGAGGGTATATACATGAGGTTATGAGCCATTTACGAGGAGTGTGGTGCAGAAAGAACGTACCAGCACGATCCGACGCCTCTTCATCAATATTCCTCCGCGCCTGGTCGATAGAGATAAACGATGTACCCACACGGACGCTGACCACCGCTTTCCCCCCAGAGGCTCGAAGCGCCGCATATCCATAAAGCAGCTTCCCCTCCCCACTGCGTGCTCCAGCGTGTACTTTCGAATTCTGCACCGTTCCATATCCCGCAGACGTCGTGTCCGTGTGCGTATCGTAATCGAATCTGGCGCAATAGTAACCCTTGAACCTTTCGGCATGTGAAGCGGTTGATGTAGGTGTGATTATACGATCTTGCCGCTCGTCCGTGGACCCGCAGATCTCGTGTACAGGCTGGCTGCCGACAGAGGCGTTGGTGTTGATGGTGGGCCCGAGGTGGATACTGACGGTGCCGTGTGGGAAGGTGATGTTGGTCGGCGTGGATGTGAGGACAGACGGCCGAGAGGTCTCGAGCAGGATGTAGGGGACATCTGTCCGAGCATTGTTCAGACTAAAAGTGAACCGGAGGTGGCCGACTCTCGAGGCTGACAGATATGGTTAGCTGAGCTATACAAATCCTTAAGTAAACATAGGTCACGCTTACTTGCGGACTGCTCAACCAATATTTCTCCCCCGACTCCGTCCTCCAGCACTACAGAATAGTACGAAGGAGTGATAACTTCTGTCTCTTTCCTCATCTTCATCCCACGTTTCTCAAACTTCGTCTTCAAGTCGAACCCCTCAGAGTCTGTCTCGTTCCCGCTGCCCCGCCGACTAACTCCAGGGACCACAACGACGGGTCCGCTCTCTCCCATCCAGATAGCGGGCTGCCGCGTAGCCTGGAATCCGTGAATGGTGTCTGCAGTCCAGTTGTATGGTGTGACAGAGACGTAGTTCTGGTGCGTCTGCGCGACCCAGCGTGTCATCGCGAATGGGGGCGCGGTCGAGGGGATCATCCCGCCTGAGCCATCGGGTGTATCTCCTCCGTTTCCGATAAGTCTGTCACAGTGTACGTTGACATTAGCCTTTCGGAGGCGATAAAATGGGAGCTTTACAGGTTGACGTGGTCAAATGCATCGCTTGCGGGGATGGAGAAGGTTGGAGGTGGTGTAGGCTTGGCAGCGGATAGCATTACGTATTGAAAGACGAATAGGCTACAAATGCGAATCAAACCAGGCTGGAGGGGACCCATCATGAGGATACAGACCAGCCAAGGGGGTGGGCGTGAGAGGGTGGGATCGAGAAATTGTCGGATCAATTCAGGCCCGCATAAATGTTCGTCCCTTGACCACATCATATCGTCCCTGCACTATCATCCCTCTCTTTTAACCCTAAATGTTTAGAAAACATGCAAATCAATCTGGATTGCTAGCCCCATCTCCGCCGTACAACACAAGTCCAAGATCCAGCCCTCGCTTTGCGCCGTCTCAACCCTTCCTTCGTTACGACTGGATGACGAGTGACAAATCATACAGGAGGCGATTGTCGAGAACCTACAGCTCGAAAACATCCACATCAAAAAAGTATGGCTAAAGCGTCCGCGGAACTCCCGCGAATTTTTTTTGAACGCCTACCTGAGGAACCCTTGTTATCGTGGATAGGAGGGGCACATACCACCGAGCGTTCCGCTCGAGCATCATCGTACTACACCTATACGATACCCTATTCCCAACAACTTCATCCATTCAAACTACCAAAGCTCAACTCACATTCCTCCCGTCCGAGCTCTAGGGCTTGGGTTGATGTTACGCCAGCACCACGACATTGGCATGACCACAACATGCCTCATTGATGCACCACCCGTTCATAGTACAGCCGTCTTTCCCTAAGGCTACAATCCGCCTAAACATTTCCTCCTATTTTCCCTAGGGCCATGCTACCGTCGGCTATGGACAGGAACTCGGAGGAGAGGTTATCCGCTATTCGCGCTGCATGTGGTCAGTAGTCAGGCTTTTCATGCAAAAAACCTGGGTCCAGGACAACGCAAAATCTCCCGTCAGGAAAGCTGGTCGTATCATAATCCACAATACTTTCTTCCAGTTGGCAAGCGCAACATGTATTTAAAATCATTCTATCGTCCGCGTACCACTCTTTGGCGATCCTAGCGCATTTCTTGCGGGCATGATAAAGTCCTAGCATAGCACTAGCTAAGCAGTAGCCCCTGTTCATACATAAAAGAAAAAGCGCCGGGAGCTTTTTCACTCACTACAGTACGACGAGCTCCGCAAGACGTCAAACAGAATTCAGATACCTTGGAAACGGTGCAAGCCGAGGAGTTCCACGCACAAACCTCTTCATATGATTTCAGATGACGCGAAACTATGGCCGCCGAGACGTATGTGGGTTTTTGTTGGTACAGTACACGATTGTCAGTTCCATGATACTGAAAATTTCTGGTGTTCTGATTGCTTCCTCTCCAAGATAGATCTGCCTTGGATTACACCCACGTCACGGCGAAATGAAAGTCTAACCTTAAGAAGGACTAGCCGATAGTGTTGTTTTCTGTTCTTCACCCCCCCTATACGCCCAACAATCAAGCTAGGCATGGCGGCCTGTCAGTCTTTGATCTCAAGAAATTTTGCATTTACCCTAAAGAGTCGTTATTAATGTTGTCCGTCCACACTTGACAGCGCAGCCCCAACTAGCCTTCCTCATCCTTTCGCCAACCTCTATCCACCAAAGTTCTGTCAGCAGCATTGTCAGAAATTCAGCACATGGCCTGAACTTTTATATCAAGCCGAGGTGCGAGTCCTACCGACTAATCCAGCTTCATTCTCCCAGGCAATGTTCCTTGTCATGACAGCTCAAGAAACAGCCTCTCATCTACACACGTACAGAAACGCGCTGCGATCCCTAGAACTCACACCTGCGACCACGTACACCCCTTAGTATGACGTTAACCTAAATTCAGATACCTCGGAAACGGCGTACTATCTATAAATAACCCTGTCCGATCCAGATGAATTCGAAACGCGGCACCGGTATAGGTTGGCTGTCGGACCCGTACTTGAGCTCTCAATAGTACAATACACGGGTGTCGTTTCCATGATGCCTAAATCTTTTTGATTTCCTGGTTGCCTCCCCGTGATAGATTACTCTTTAATCATACTCACGTCACACATACTTTGAAAATACCTTTTAAGAACTGAACATCCTGCACGTCAAGTTACCGTGCTTCGTCCAACATCACCATACATGTATAACGAATCAAACGTCTGGTGCTATGGGAGTACATTGAGTCTTTGATGACAGAAAATGCGTATCCTACTAAATCAATGAATGATCTCAGCAATCTACACGCCATCTTCAGTCAGTGTGGCCTCGACTAACTTTATCCTCCCCCTCACAAACCCCTATTCACGAAAAAGCTCATTCCACAGCGTCCACAGCTTCGGCATGTAGGGTGACATCTGGATGAGGCGGGATGACAGCTCAAACCCCAATTCGGGTAGGTCCCGCCGAATATCCCCTGGCCATTTCGTATTCGCCGTAGCCGTGCCAAGTGATCCGCGCAGACAACGCCTTGCGCCCAGATGCCGATATGATTATGACTTATGGGAAACTTGAATTAGCAACAGGCTCCCACGGCTTGGCTTCCCTCCATTCCAAAGATACCATACTAAATCGTCGCGCCCAGAATAGCCCACAAACACATGAGGAAAACACTGGCATGCGCGCGCGCGCCGACACAGCGCCACAAGGATGCACATTGGGCCAGTGGAGCAGCGTACGATTCATAGTGGAAACATTACTCCAAATGAAAGAACTCGACATATGGTTTTAAGGTATGCGGATTTGGGGTTTCGGATGCGGACAGCCCCAAGAGCGCTTGATAATGGTGCATATCAATGAGAATAGAGTGTTTGAGCTGTAAAAGGTTAGCGGTGTAAAAGTAAAAGTAGAAGTAGAAGTAGAAGTGAAAGTGGAAGTAGAAGTATTTGGGACCGACGCTGGCGCTTGCGGGAATTGAACGCTAGGCTCTAATAGTGCCAACCCCTGACGTTCGTGGGTTCTCTCCACGTGCTTCTGTGCACGGCATTTCGGTACTCCGACCTCGGACGTACAGCTGAGTCATAAATCCCACTCCCTTCTGAGCCCTTGGATCATTACTCGCCCACCCCGTTGCCCCTTCCCCGCATTGGATGCGCACGAATCGTGAACCTGTGCCTGAAACGAGGCCCTGTACCGGTGCTGAAACGGTGCCGGGCGTGACTCGGTGCTTATAATAATGTCGTATATGCTTGATTATGACTGTTGAAGTATATGGATAGGTGAAGTTGGAATCCTTGCTTTTTTTTGGGATAGCAAGAAAGGCGCTTGTCTGCATGTACAAGGAATATCGTGTCGTTGTAGATGATAACTCGAGGCGATGTATTCTGGAGAGATATCGCTCACGGTAACCATATGATCCTTGATGGATGATCAAGTCTTACCGCACGTGCTGTTCCTGATTAATGATTGCCCGTATCCAGCATTCCGTCCCTACGTCCTGGGATGACCCTCAGCGGAGTTTATTTCGCTCCGATCGACAACCTTCTGGTAAAACATACGGAGCACCTCGAGGCGAATCTTTCATTAAGTATGATTGGGGGAATCGAAGCTGTTGAAAGTCGTTAAGTCTTCTGAAACTGATGTTTACTTCCTGAAAGTTGAGAATCATTACATCAATGGAGCACCGCCCCCATCGGATAGGGTGTACAGACCCCTGCTGGAAGATGTGAAGCACGAATTACAATGTGTCATCTAGCCGACGCACCGCTATTGATGAAATCCCGTCTTTAGCGCCCTAGCAGTTCCTAACAATCTAACACATATAAAGGGCACAACTTGATCAAAGGTTTTTTATTAAACCGACTCCCCATACCTGAAACTATGTCACCTATACCCGCCTCCCACCCAGAGATTCATGAGCACAAGGGCAAAACCTGCCCCGTGTCAGGCAAAGGCCACCAATGGTGTCCCCCACAGCCCGGTGACAGCCGATCGCCCTGCCCTGCATTGAACACCTTGGCCAACCATGGTTATATGTACGTCTATAGATGATCTCGTATCGATCGATGGTGAGGCTGACCTTACACTCACAGTGCACGCGACGGAAAGAACCTCAGCGTCCTCGATCTCATCTGGGGCCTCAAGGCCGGGTACAACCTCTCGACGCCACTCGCTGTCTTGCTCGCCGTCGGCGGCTTTATCCTACTCCGACGGATACGCAACGTCTCGCTCTTCGAAATCGGGAAGCACGGGGCGGTCGAACACGACGCGAGCTTGGTCCACGGGGATGCCGCGCCCGGCGAGAAGTACGCGCCCATCGAGATACATCAGAACCTAGTCGAGGACCTCATCCGAGATGCGAAAACCGGGGACGAGGATGGCGAGGGACCGGAGGCTGGCGAGAGGCGAACATTGATGGACGCGTCGGACGTCGCGAGAGCCCGTGTGCGGCGAGAGAAGTCCTCGCCCAAACTGGATGGACTGCACGCTGAGATTGCGCGCGGGGAGATGGGTATTATCCTGGGTGTGTGGGAGATACAGGCGGGCGATAATGTCGGAGTCCCTGTTGAATGGATGCGTGAATGGATTGGGCATGAGCGGCTGCCGAGGACGTGGAAGGCTACGCACACACAGGGCCTACTCGATGTCGTAAAACGGGCGAAGGAGATACGGAAATCTATGGATGAGCAGCGACAGGCGGAAGAGACCGCAAACGCAAAACTATGATGTGAGGCCATGACTGCATGCTCCTTTTTTTTACTGTACTCTAGGCCATACCTATACGAATCATCCCTTCAATGTACCTAATTGACACGACCATTATAGTATACGCACTCGATATCATGAGGAATTACACAATCAATTTAATTCTTTACTCCAACGAACTTTGAGGAATTTGGAAATTTGGATGCAGCGAGCTTGATAGACATCATGACGGGGGGCCTTCCTGAGTCGGTAAAGAGAATTGTGAAGATTAGAATGCTGAGGGCTGAGCGACGGTATGTAATGCTGGACGTTGGGGAAAACCACTGATATTTGCACTTATTGGTGGGATGTTCGACTGCGGCAACTACCGGCCCGGACTTCTTCACTCTGTCCAGCATTCTTTTCTTGAGACGCGATATGTGACTCCGTGAATTAGGTATTTTAATACTGGGTCCGATTATTTATCTGACTTGTGCTGATGCGAAACTCGCAGAAATGGGCCCCGAATATTTTTTGCCAAGCTTGGGCGTAAAGAAAAAAATAAAAGCCCACAGCCTGCCAATCCTGCCACCTGGCATCTATTTACTATCCAACTTGGCATTCTAGGCTCACGAAACCGTAGAAAACTCTCATTGTCAAGCATCCCTGCGATCTTGTGGCCATTTAATATCACTGGCACTCTGGAAGGCGCGGATATAACATCGTCCACCCATCATGTGAACCATGATACCCATCTCCTTTCACACCGTGCATCATGAGTAGTTCTTATAGAAAGGCTTGAATGAAATAGGTTCTGCTTAGGTATTCGGTAGTGGTATATGTATGTATGTGTCCCTTATCATCACAGTGGAGCCACACTCATGATAATTATAACCTACATAGTCCTACAGCTCTCACTCACGTTCACATATCCGGGTAAGTGACCCTTCGCACTCGCTACGAGAGGCCCTAAGGCAATATATACAAGTCGGACTGCCGTGTTTTAACCACAAAACTTTCCTTATTCTCACCCTCGGAAGCTCTTGTCGTCTATTTTCTCCGGGGTATCCCCACAACTCACCACACCGCGCCCTCGCTAAAGCTTTAACCCCTCAAGGTATCTCTCTGAGTCCTCGCCTACCGACGAACACCATTATTTCCAAGTGCCTCATTTCTTTCGGAATATTCTTCTGTGAGAAGCGCTGGAAGAATCTCGGAGCCTCGCCTGCGGCCCGCCACTGTACACTTAGCGGGCAGCTCTCGTTACTAACTTTGGTCACCTGCCCGCTTGGTATCCTTATTTTGGGCGCGCCAGCGAGGTTGCCTTGGACGGTATGAATATTATTACCGCTTTTACTCCCACCGCCTGGGGCAGTTATTTCGCATAAGAAGGTTTCGCCGAATAATGTGATCCTCGTGTTCTGGTTCCCATTCCTCTAATATGGCGGGCCCAAAGAAGTCGCTCCTCATTTCGACGCTTGTCTCATCGCTCCTCGTTCTTCGAGCAGCAGGCGAAGATACCTTTGGGATCAGAGATGGCCTTCACTTCAACATAGAATCTAGGGCTGTAAACAAAGATGGTTCTGCACCGACGTACAAAAACCCCAAAGCATCCATCGAGGCAAGGGTCAATGATTTGTTACCTCGCATGAGCCTTGAGGAGAAAGTCGCGCAGTTGTAAGTACTTTCATTTATCGTGCTTTGCTGTCTTTGACCTCTGCTCCATTAGAATTCAGGGTGATCTTAATGGCTGGATGGACCTCCGAGATCCCCTTGATAATACTTTGACTTATAACCAAACTGGGCTGGTGCGTTATTTGGCCCTTCAGGACTCTTCTTCATGGCATTCTCATGGAGACTACCAGCAAGAAATGATGCGACTCAAGGGCGGTAGTATATGGAGTGGCTACCTAGTTCCCTGGGAGAAATTTGTCTTCGCCGTGAACGTTGGGCAGAAATACCTCATGGAGAACACGACTTTGGGAATTCCCGCACTCATTCAATCTGAAGGTACGCTGCACCCTTCCCGATGACCGAACAACGTGTTCACCTTACGACGAGGTCTCCACGGCTTTACCAACAACGGAACAATATTTCCGTCACCCATAGGCCTTGCAGCCTCGTTCGACACCGACCTCATTTCCAAAGTTGCGGAAGTCACGAGCACAGAGGCTGAGGGCCTCGGTATTAACCACATGTTCGCCCCTGTTCTCGATTTAGCGCGTGAACTCAGATGGGGACGAGTTGAGGAAGGATTTGGAGAGGACCCACACTTGACGGGAGAAATAGGACATGCATTTGTCACTGGATTGCAGTCGGGTAAGCGCCGGAATGCAAGCTCAACGGCGATCGCGAGAATGGCGGCGACATGTAAGCATTTCGCGGCATTCGGGAGTCCGCAGAGTGGTCTGTAAGTTATACGCTGCATGTTTTCATTTTCAAGGAAGACTGATAACCGCCACAGGAATCTGGCACAGGTTTCAGGAGGCGAGAGAGAGCTCCGGACTACATATATTAGACCATTTAACCGCGCTTGCCTCGAGAGTCTTTCGATCATGACGGCTTACTCGAGTTATGACGGCATCGCGGCGGTGGCCAACACCCGTACGTCGTCCTACATTGCGTTTGTGTGTACATTTCTCATGTAGACTCACCCAGATCTCCTCACGGATATTGTACGATACTTTCCCGTCCCGATACTAAGATATTTGGCTAACAAAAGCGCTAAAACCAGCTTCGTACCGAGTGGGGGTACAAATATTGGGTCACATCGGATGCCGGCGCGGTTGACTTGCTTATCAACTTGCATAACACCTGCGACACGAGGGAATGCGCAGCGAAAACTGCTGTAGAGAACATGAGTGGAGAGATGGGAGGCGGTTGGTATTCTCGGCATATACCCCCTTGTGGATGTTAAAGTGTTTCCTTCTTAGGCACATACACATTCCTCACATTGACAGGTATGTTGGAATGGTTTTACCGGGAGACTCTCCTATTCATGTCCCTTTAGATCAAGTAAAAGCTGGAAAAGTCAATGTCAAGTATATTGACGCGACAGTAAGAACTTTACTAAGGACTAAATTTGCATTGGGGCTCTTCGAAAGTGGGTGCAGATAATCGATCGTTTATCGTTCCCCTCCGATGCTTATCTATCGCAGACCCTTACCCTTATGGAGACTACCTATCAACTCTGCGTACTCCTGCTTCGAGAACAGTTGTGCATGACGCCGATGCAGAATCTATTGTGCTTTTGGAAAACCGACAAAACACTCTTCCCCTGAGCCCTAGCATCGGATCCATCGCTCTGATCGGTCCCCAATCGAATCGCGTTTCTGTGAGTGACCATTTCTTGTAGATCTACTCCGGGCTAATGCTATTAGTTCGGCGATTATGTCTTCTCTGGTGCAGTTGATAACGGTATCACCCCCTTGGATGGTTTCAAGCAACACCTTGAGTCAGTCAAGAGCTCAACACGAGTCAATTTTGCAGAAGGTTGCAAGTTGTGGTCGAATGATGAGTCGGGAATACCTGCAGCCGTTGAGGCAGCGAAGTCGTCAGATGTCGCGATTGTGATGGTGAGCGTTTACGTCAAATGTCAACATGCCCTGAAATAAACATGCTGCATCAAGGTGGGCACATGGTCGCTTGACCAAACTTTGTTGTGGACCCCTGGCACCAATGCTACTACTGGTGAACACAACGACATGTCGGATCTCGGATTGGTCGGAGCGCAGCTGGAACTAGTTAAAGCTGTTAAAGCTGCAGGAAAACCCACCATTGTCGTATTTGTCAGTGGGAAACCTACCGCTGAGCCCTGGATCCAAGAACGTAAGGAATCGAACGAACCTTCGAATCGTCTCGGCAGGCTGACTTGCGTATAGACGCCGATGCAGTTATCCAACAATTCTACCCCGGCGAACTCGGCGGTTCGTTTTATGCATATGAATTGACATTAGCGTATTTACACCAAAGTTATAGGACTGGCGTTGGCGGAAATAATCTTTGGTGCTGTGAACCCCTCCGGTGTGTCCCTCTACGTAACGGGTTAATATCCATCAATGACATTGATATAGGCAAACTTCCCGTTTCTTTCCCTCGACACGTTGGAACGACGCCAATATTCTATAACTACCTCAAAGGTAGTAGACCTTCGGATCCTGGCCGTGTACTCGATGATGGTACCATGCAATTCGGCCATGCGGTACGCATTATTCGATGCGAGACTGCAAATTACTTAACGACATCTTAGTATGTCCTCGACTCACCTGCTCCGCTATGGAGTTTCGGCCACGGCTTAAGCTACACGACCTTCAACTAGTACGTTTAAATATTGGTACCATATGCCCGCATTGACCGAAATATTTCAAGTACTGACCTCATGCTATCATCATCGACCATTGGAAGAAACCAAAACTTTGATGTTACAGTCACAGTCCACAATACTGGTGCGGTGGCCGGAAAGGAAGTTGTCCAGGTAATCCTCTACGTAATTTTGCCCTGAATTCAGAATCTAAAGTAAGACTCTTAGGTATACGCGACCGACCTCATCAGCTCCGTGGTTGTTCCAAATCAGGACCTCGTTGGTTTCAAGAAGGTTGACATCCCGTACGTGCTCTCCAAACTTCCCAGCTACTTAGCCTTAACGTTTGCGTTGGGTTTCTCTTCAGTGCGGGTGGGTCAGTGACTGTAACTATTCCAGTTCTGTCTTCCTCTCTCGCACTATGGTCCCTCCGGAACACCTGGGTCGTCGAACCCGGCAAGTTCAACATCAAAATTGGGACGAGCGACCAAGCCTTCGCTCAGACGACCTTGACCGTACGATGAACACTGTTGCCTTGCTCAAAAATTCGCATAAAGTACCATGATCAATGTAAATGTTATTTTATATACTTATGTATAAATGATTTCTGCGTGGGTTAACAAGAATAGCGTATGAGGCCCCTAATCAAGCCTTACATCCGGATGATTTCACGATATGTGTGTATTTCTGTCTGATAGAACGAGTGTGAGTGGAGGGTATTTCGTTGGTGCCACAAACAGCGTCACACCAAGAGCGAAATGAGACAGATCTCGGCGAGATCGAGCGTTTCCCCTCATCTATAGATGAGATGAATAGTCCACACAGTATCCACTTTATCCTGATATTGTATTCGAGTGCGAGTGTTGGGGGGGGGTGACCCTCTACGCTTAGTCGATAAGCGTATCGATGGCTTCGTCTGGCGTCGCCCAATATGAGACTTTTACTTGGTAGCGTACTTTGAGAAAGTTCTCATAATCAGATAAAAATAGAATATTGCAAGGGCCAGAACGCAAGTCGTAAATGCTGAGGCGTTAGTGTTCATGAAGGGCGCAGGAGTGCTTGGATCGAGAGACATTTCCGGTGATTTCTGCCAGATTATACAAAGAAGCGTCAGTATGAAGAATATGGAAGACCTATGAGCCTACTGATTTAATAACGCAGAATCGTGGAAAAAGGGAAACCTACCATGATATCCACACAACAGGCATAGATAAAAAAATAAAACAATTCCACCAATGAAAAACAGTGGTATCTGTAGCGTGCTCCTGCTGCGATTGATGAGAAAAGTCTAACAAAGGGAAGCCCAATCACTACCTGTATCCATTCTGAGCTCGCTGTGATCCCCTTTATTTGATAGATTCGAACGAGAAAGATGCAACTATACGTGAGACTAGTCGTAGAGCAAATCAATGATAATATGCCGAGCAAGCGCGTTGCAGGCTCATCTCCGGCACCAGGGACTTGAAAGATGGTGAGAACAGCACTGAACCAAAAATTGACCAAAGTTGGAGAGGAACAAGCGACAAGACATACGGAATGAGTAAACCAGATCCGAATTGCACCAATTTCCATTCAGAGTATAACTTTGAAAGAAACCGGCTGCATTGACTTTGAGCAGGATTGCTGTCCGGGACAGGGGTTTGATGATCCGAGGAATCAATTTCGGCCAGAGGATCGCGAGAAATATCTTCCATTTCGATTTCAATGTATCCACGGCTGCGATTGTCGTTGGACAAATTCGGGAAATGCTGTATTTCGCTTCCAAGAATACTGCGGTCACTGGAATAAGCCGACAGCCTTGTTCGAGCTGCGTAATTCCGAGGAATGAACAGCAGAAGAAGCATGTAAATATATTGAATAGCCGTAACTGTCCAGAATTCGAATCCTTGAAAGGTGTGTACTGCCCTCGTGAACCGCCATGGACGCGGAAGAGAGCTAAAAGCACTCTTAAAGCTGTCATATACTAAAGAGGCTGATTTGAAGGGGTTTTTGGACCAATGACTCTTCCTTTCTGGAGAAGGTGTAGCTTCAATATAGAGAGATCTCCGCTCCAACTGTACAACAGGTGTCCGTGGTGTCCTGCGGCGCCGTAATCCCATCATAAGGAGAACCTCCTCAGGGCGTACTTTAATGAATCCAAGGTCATTAGGTGAATGGAGTAAGGGGTGATATCCAACCATGATGCACGATCCTACCCTCTCCATCCAGTACAACTATGTTACTGAAGAAGGAATCAGAAAGGTTGACGTCTAGCTTGTAAACTTTCACTCACAAAGGCTCTCTCGAGGTGATTCCCGCAAACTAATTCATTTTAGGGCCCAACACTGGAGCTAGTGGCATTATAGGTACTTACAATGCGAGAATCGATTGCCAACACTGTACTAGGTTCAACTGACGGTCGTTCAAAGTTGCCGCCGAAACCCCATTCTGCTATATCGGCCTCAATCTCGAGCATTGATGTCGACACCTGTGTGGAAGCGTCAGTAGAAGTATCTGATCTGATAAGAAACGGAATGATACTTACACCGACTCTTCGTGTAGTGTTGTAACTCAACAGGGAATCCACGTCAAATTCATCGTCTGCTCCAACGAGTGAAAATCCGAGGATGTCGATGGGAGATACAGGGCGAATACGGGAAGACATGGGAACGAAATACAACTCGGCTCTTACGAGTCATTTTGTATTGCAATGGGTGCCGAAAGGGGTCAGCCGACGTACACCTACACAGGCCTTTCATCAGGACCGCTCGAATGTAAGCGAACACTGTAGAACAACCTTTGGGAGTTGCTTAGGCTGTGTTTCTTGATCCACATTCGCCTGTCTGTTCATTCTAGAATGATCTTCGTCGGTGTGTGACATTTCATGTGACCGATCGTTCCGAAAATAAGTCAGAGGTATCAAGGCGCCCAACCATAGTGTAAATGCAGAGTAAAAGAGATTTCAAATTATTGCCAAATACGAAACACCTCTGGATATTAGTAAAAATCATAGTTAACGCGGTGTTCGTCCGAGGAACGCTGAAAGCGTACGTTTTAATCCGAATCTTACGCAAAGTCAGTGCTCTTTGTGACCTCCTCCCACTCATACATGCGAGCGAGCGTTGCTTCGGAAGACGCCTTAACAACATCAAAACAGTCACTTCCAAGGCTCAATGTGATGGGGAAAGATTTGCCAGCGGCGGCGCCTTCCCCACGTACTACGTCAAGTATGACTTCCACCCCCTTCAGAGGATCGCCTGGTTGTTTACCATTATAGGCTAAACTCCAAATTAGATATAACGGCTGTATAATAGTCAGGGTAGACTCAAACCTTGAAGGGCTGCCTCAGCCTTTTCCACCATTGGCTTATAATCCGAGATTCGTGAGACAACTGGTGCGCGATGATCAGAAGTAAGGAACGAGGTACGGAAGTAGCCGAAATCGAAGCAGATACTACGCAAGCCCAGGGGCGAAATTTCTGCATGAAGAGTTTCAGAGATACCTAGAATAATGGTCAACATATAGTGTTCTTGAGATCCAAGGAAGACCTACCCCGAACCGCGAATTTCGTGCTTGCGTATAAACCAGCATTGGGGACCGATCTGTAACATGAGTCAATTTGTAGGGTATTCATGTCCATAACCAAAAGGTCAGCGTACCTCCATCCGCCGAGAGATCCAAAAAAAACAATTGTTCCTGTTTTCCTTTCCCTCATGTAGGGTAGGAAAGCCCTGGAAACATTTAAGGCACCAAAAACGTTGGTGCCGTAGGGCTTTCAGGCTAAACTCTAAAATCCCGAAGGGAGATGAGACATACTTGAATTGATCGAGTGTTTCCTCAGGACTAGAAGGATATTAATCGATTGACTTTAGACTTTCTAGAGTTCGAAAGTTTACTTACGTGCTATCTTCGATCGGGCCAACTAGAATGTAACCTGCATTTGTGTTTCCGTCAATAGATGACTAAGCAGTAGTGCAGGAGAAAAACAAAACCTGCGTTGTTCACAACTACATCAATTCTACCATGTATTTCAACGGCCTTCCTCGCGATCTCTTGAAGTTTCGACAAGGGAACAGTGACGTCGAGTTCGAGCGTGTCTGCTCCTTGAGTCTTCAGATCTTCTAGTTTTGAAAGTGAACGAGCACGGCCCGTTGCGATAACCTTATCGCCTCGTTTCAATGCTGCAAGGGTAAGACCACGACCGAGACCTGTTCTGATCCAATTGACATCAGACTTACGGGTATAAATATATATATTACGTTGAACTTACGAGGTACCTGTGATGAGCCATACAAGTTGAGAAGTCATGGTGTTGAAAGGTTTGTTTCGCTTTTCTGAAGAGCAAACCTCTTAAACCTCCATTTATGCTATCCCTTAAGCTAGGCATTTCGGATGTAGAGGTCTTAGAGCGATCGATAGGGGGACTCATCCCCGATAGTCTCGATGAGCTGCGCAAGCAAAACACAAGTCACACGAGCTGGAACGGATCATTTAAATTAGTCCGCATGTCCCGGCATCGTTCGGCAGTCAGTGAAACCGGGCCGAAGCTCCGAAGGTTTTCCAATCGACGTGGGCTGATCCTTGTAGATGAAGATCGCAAACGTCGAAAATTTCGCGGCATAATCGACAGCATCAACAATCTATCAGGGCCGACATTTAATTAATAAATCTTCTTCCTAACGACCATAAAACCGTAGATGAGCAAGAAGTAGTGATCCTGTCTGGGGAGAGCTCTATTGTCGACCAATGTCAAGTTGTCATTGAGATAAAATTTCTCGAGAAAGTTCTTGGTGAGAATGAAACGGGCGTTTCACTCTCGAAAATGTCCGGGCAACACGGTGACAGGCATACTGAATCATATATGAGTGTTTGTCTGTTGCCAAGCTCGCTGCGGAGATCCAGCTCAAAAAGCCTTTATTGACGCACGACTAAATGTTAACCATGTCATAGACCTCAGCGCTTAAAAGCCGGATTCGTTTGAGCTCGAGCTTTCGTCTCCTCCAAGGCCAAACACCTGTAAGGCTTGGCAGAGGCGCACGAACGCTTTTCCCGGAATATATCAATCAGGATGAACTTCAAATCTACAAAGTAATTTCCATCGGAAGAGGGTAGCTCACGGGTTTGTGGGTTGACGGTGGCGTCGAAGTAATTGGGGAAGGCGATTGACGGCTGAGCGCTGAGCCAAGGCTTGGGTTTCCCCACTACTTTGCCCGAACAACACGCTATTTATGTTCAATGACGTCTTTGACGAGCTCTTTGCCGTTGCCTTTTCCAGCGTGACATCTCTCATGTCAATCGCAAGACGTCGCCACGGTGAGTACTTTGTATTGAAAGAACAGAACTTTGTTTTCTGACCCACAAGGACCCTTCCGGTTGGAAGCATTCCAGAAAGCTATGCATGTGGAAGGCTGATGTAGACCAGCCCAGTTTCTGCGGTTCGACTGCTGCACGGTGTTTTCTTTGAACAGCGGTGATGGACAGCATGATTCTACGCCCACGTCAGTATCGCTTCTATCGGTGTGAGCTCACTCCCCAAGTCCCATGAAAGCAATTCGCCACTCGTCCCAACGCGTGGTCCCCGGAGATTGTGGATATAGAACACATGATATCAAAGATGGCGGTCTACCCAGAACCACATCGTGGACGACGAAGGTGTATAATTTGGATAGCAGCCGATGTTACATGTAGATTGGTGGAGAAGCTTTGCCGTACACTTTGGGACGCCTCAGCGGCGAATGCTGTGCGAATTGTAACCTCATATCATGGAAAAACTGTGCCGCCGAAATCCTAAGTCTTCTGTGGGTGCTCGACAAGTCAGAAGGTCTGATCTATTGTATAGCGATTAGCGCTCTGAACAGTTTCTCTCCGACGTATCTTCCTGTTTCATTGGATATGATTCAGGAAGACCGTGATCTGCAAGGCGGACAGTACAAAATTTTCATCGCCGCGGATGTGTCGAAAAATAAAAAGGATTGAGTCAAGCTAGATGATAAGAAATAGTCTTGTTGTCTAACGTTTATTAGAATCCTCTGAGGCTAATATCGAATCTCATAGTGGTGGGAACGTGCCGTATACGCACCGCGTGACAAGTAAATTTTGGTTCGAGTTTCTTTGGTGGAACACATGCCGAGGTAAATATCACATTCCACGTCCCACCACGCGTACCGGGTATGAAGCAATACAACGACAGCAGCTGCCACACAATAATTTAATTTATTCATGAGCGGAACGGCTGCCTCCGAAATGACCCAGGGATGGATTCCGAAAGAGAACACGTCCCGGTAAGAGAAATGGTCAATGACCGGCGTCCGACGGGATTAAGCCGCCATTAATGATTCGAAGAAACAGAGATCCAAGTATTCATCATGCGCCGTTTTTCACTTTGATGAGCCCGGGGGAGCTTTTTTGGCTTTCCATGGGCCCAAAGTAAAAACCGTGATACGAGTTGATGATGAGAGTAACGATGTAGTTCTTTTGGTAAAGCGGCCCGTAGCAAAGACAAAGCACAGCACAGCACAGCTGATATAGGGACCAACGATACCAGGTCAAATGGATTTAGTAGAGTTCAATTCCCTAAACCAAGAATTAAAATGATCATTTAAAGTTGCGATATTGCACGAACCTAATCACCCCCAAGATCCATCGAAGTATTCCGTTGATGTTATGGAAGCATAATCTAAAAATCGGTCGTTTCATGCCGCTACCAGGCTGTGGGGAGCAGTGCCCATCCATTCATAGTGATGATCGGTCTCAGGATGCAAAGAGAATCTTTGACGATCGATATTTCAAGCCTGTGGGGGCAAGGCGGGGAGATATGTTAATCACCTGATGGGGCTAGGGAACGGCTGCCGCGAGGCAAACACCACATGGGACTCGACCGCGATAACGCCTCAGAGGATGTGTTCCCAAGGCCGGAGACCACACTTCGCAGTTGGGAGGGTAGGCCCTCAACCCACCGAAGGGAACTCTTGATAGCTACTAGGGTCCAAGCACTCGAAACGTGGACAATTGTTTGCTTTGATGAGTCGTTGATGAACTGGACCCAAAGTGGCTGTTTCAAGAACAACATTTTAGCTATTCTCGTCGTTGTAAAATGTTCACGCGCCCCACTACGCGTGACAGGTGGTCGGTGGAAAGTTCTTTGGATGCATCGACTTCGGATATTGTCATATGGGGTAACGAAGGCGGAGGGGGGGGGCACCGAGCTTTCAGGACCATTCAATAATTGGGCTCCACCACAAGGGAATTTGCTAGGGCGGTGATGTATGCGTGGACGACCGTGTGATGACAGTTGGCCCCCATCCAAGCACAGAGAGGTACTTCTTCTTGCTTGCCGCTCGAGGATAGATAGAAGCCACTACAACAGTTATCGGCTATGCTTCACATCTTTTTTTTTCGTGGTCGCAAAGCTTCGACCAAACTGTTGCTTGGGCGTGACGTTAAAAATGGACATCTCCATGATGAACCACGTTGGGCACTCGGTATGACGTGAGTTTAAACCACCCCCGTTGATTTAATTAATATACACTAAAGCAGAACCCAAATTACTCACTTGTAGCGCGAGCACAGAGTAAGACGTGTCGGATAAGCTGAAGTTCACGGCATCCGAGTCGGGATCAGGATTGCAGACAACCCGACGACATGTTTGATTTCGAGTGGGAAAGAATTTTGGGGCGAAATCAAAAAGACCCTGACCGCGTATCCTGGACGAGTTCCGCCGCCGAGCTGGACATCGTTTGAGACGTTACAGAAGACAGAAGGAGTGAGGAAAATTCCATCCCTTGTTCCTGGCCGCTGGGTGGCGAAGTTTTTAAAATTGATGGCGGTGATGTGGGGTGTTGCCACTGGCGCAAAGCCACTACACAACAACACCAAATACGTCACGAAAAATTTTGTGGGTCACATTCACGGTCCCAAGTTCGACCCGGCTCGGAAAACCACTTTAGCAATCGTCAAGTGAGTGCGATAGGGTGTGAGGCGATCTTGGATTCCACGGGGGCCTTCACGATAAGGTTTAACTCGCTGTTTTTCTTCGCATTCTCGTTTAGATTGTCTCATGGCTACCTAGATCGTGCCGCGCTGTGCGGATGCCTTGGCCAGGAAACCCGCAGATACACTCAATCCTCAGGACAACATACTCTGATTTTACACACGCCCGCATCGCACTGACCAATGGCAACTTACTCAATTCTAACCCGACGGCTCCCGTGTCGTTCTATTCAAAGTCTGTGGCTGTTCCTAACCCAAGACCTAGCTGTCAAACTCACAGCCAAGTGACCAAAAATTACCGTTTCAGGCTCCAACAGATACCACTGAAGCTTAATATTTCAAGCACTACTACTACCCTTTCGGATATACTTGGACCCTGCATGTCCGTGATCTCATCTTGCATAAAACTAACCCGTAAGCAAGTGCGTTGTAAATGGGTCATGTGTACTGAAATGGACGAGCTAGGAATAGGAGTGAATGGATACACCAAAACATGTCAAGAAACCCTACGTGGACGGCATGTACCTCAGGAGGGCGCGAGCGCTAGCAACGAACCCACTTTTTTTCCCGAAGCTACCGGTTTTTCATCGAGCCTTTCGGAAGCACTAGAACTTATGGTCGATACGAAATGCGCTCACAGCCCTTGGGATCACGCAGTGCATATTCGGGCGCTTCATCCCACCTTGATAATTTACCCTGCGTGCGCCGTGTGGGGACGCGGTCTGGAGAATATTCGGCGGCAAGCTATTGATCGCAAGACGGGCACCCCCGACATAATATTTCCCTCATCCTTCAAGCTTGGCGGGAATTCCGGCCCGACGAGAGATGCCCTAGATCTGTGCTGGCGCAAAAATGGAGAGCTTATTTGGACTCATTGTTTCCGTTTGTAAGAAAAGGATTGTCTCCACCGCATATCCAACAAAACTGACTCATCTTCTGATGCTATCCCAATAGACAAACCAGAATAACGATCACATAATCTTTTTTTTTTTCATCACGAAGGTGATATTGGGAAGTTTTGATTGTAAGGTATATCAAAAATACAACTGATGTAACATATTGTTGGACCCTTATTTTACTTCCCAGGTCTAGATATATTTTTGGTCACAAAGCAAGAAAGAAAACTCGTCTGGGGCCGTGTCCATCCGCGCAGCGCGCCGAACAGAGCAGATCGCGATCTCCATCGTCATGGACGCTCTCCTTGCTCGTGTGGGACGGACTACGGCACGATATTCCGAAGATGCCATGACACGCCATGCCGCACAAGCGAGTAACTGTGCGCAGGAGCTAAATTTGCGGCTCGGGATTGTCGGCATGAGTACATGTCCGCTTCCTCCATGGTTTCCAATTCATGGTACTACTCTGTGTGGCTCTACTGAGGCGTGCGAGGAATGTTCTTTTGTGGATCGCCTTGTTGGGATTCGCGAAGCACGGCCACCTCCGTCGAGCCCCGTTCTTCATAAACCCATATATATTCTCATCGTGGGGGGGAAGCTGACGGACCGCCTCTCAAAGAGACGCCCTCTCGCCCACCATCTGGTGATCCAGATCTGAGTGCTGTTACAATGAACTCTATTCTCAGGCCACGCCGGATTGTCATGGGTTGAGGATTGTATTGACAGTCGCACGTTCGATCAGGTGGGCCCTCCTATCTTCAGGGGCCATACTAACGGCGCGCAGCCCAAGCGGGCATCTGGAACAGACGGCAACTTAATTATTCGCGGGAGAAGCATGGTATGTTAGGGAAGCTAGCGGGGGGGGGGGGGGGGACGCTTGTTTAGTCTCATATCCGGCAGCTCAAAAACCTACTAGACAACTCACACTAATATCTGAACTACGGCACCCACCTCACTTGAGAAGCCCGGGGCCTGACATCACCTCGGAATCGCTAGCTTTGCTCCTACTAATCAACATCGAGCATCGCGTTCCCACTTCGTCTTCGCCGACGTCGGATTGGGCATGTAAGCCGGTGTCTCGAGTGTTGAGCGAGTCGCGGGAGCCACGGCCTGCTTTGAAAGTGCTGGAAGTTCTTAACTTGGTGATTTTTGCCCAAGGTTGGCTTCTGACTAGCGCCCGGATATTTTATTGTTTGCCGTAGTGTTCGTCTCACCCACCCCCCCAAGCAATCTCCATTAAGACGGGTGCCTCTATTTCAGGCCCTCTCCTCGCGGATCGCTATGACATCTTTTTTGCAGTGAAAATCACATGTTACCAGATCAGACAAGCCTGGGACCATCATTTAATGTTTGTTCGGAGTCTGGGCGCCATCCCCGGGCGCACATTGTTGGAGATTTCCAACCTCCTTGTGCAAAGATAATTAACCGACGCAAAAGCAGAGCGCCTATGCCCAATTCATGAGTGGAAGGCGCTACCGAGGTTGACGGCCTCGCCTGACCTGGCCTCGCCGGTTCAGGGGTGTTTTTGATTCATTTTATGGAAAAAAAAAGTAAACGTCATGACACTAGTAGAAGCTACGGGGATGCCGAAAAGGCATTCTTGAAGCCGCAGAATCGAAACCACGATGCGAGCTTTGAGCTTGATTGGATGACTGTTATCGGAGCTAAGGAGCGCCACACCTGGCCGTTCTGGACACGACTTGCAAACTGTAATTTCGTTCGTCCGCGTTGTCCAGGGAATTGCCCGCAGATCCATGCTTAGCGCACCATGGAGGAAGTTGGTAAACAATAGCAATGAGGCTCACGGAACTCTTCGATGTTTGGCCTTCCACCCATCGCCCATTTGCCCCTGCTGGACTCAGCGCGGCTTTTATGAATTTAATAATGCTGCCCCCTCCCCTATCATCACAGGACCTAATTCCCCACCCTTTTGGGAAATTTCGATGCCACCATGCCTCTCTGTTGTGGATTTTCGGTCCCACTGGTAAATCATTCGAGTTTTTTAGATGCCGGCGAGGAGTTCGTAAGCGACGCGATCGGCTGTTGTGTAATTGTAATTGGCAGGCTTCGGCAAACATCCTAGATACCGACAATATCTAACGAAATGCTGGCGATGGGAGAATAGGTCTGATTGCCCGTGTTGGTCGTATACAGCTTTTCACAAGAAGTTGGGACCCACACAATGAGGTAAAACGAACTGCGAGCCGGAACCCGTTGAAAACTCGAGTGCGGAATGAAACGGGCGTTTTTTTTATTTTTTATTTTTTATTTTTTTTTGTGATTTAGTGGTAGGACGGCTTGGACCAGGATCGCCTGAAAGGGAAAAACAGGGTCAGTCAGTTCAGCCAGATGGGGGGGGGGGCGGAGAGGGGAGGGGGGGAGTGCAAATCTCTACAACACGTGGGAGAATTATGAGTGGGCTTCGCGGAGTCGGAGTTTGGTTTTTGATTTCCAAATTTGTGCATGCTTCTGCACCCGGACGGGGTTGAACCAAACCGACGAAACGAGATGCTTGTGAATCGCCCTTATATTTTTAACATTTATTCCCGGTCTCAACACTTCTGCGCATCCATTTTCCCGGCGCGACCAACAGATGGGTAAACAAACATATCCTGCATCGACGGGGGGGATCTTGGCGCGCGCGACATGCCCCATCACGAGCTGCATGTGGTGCGTTTTATCGCACGCAGAAAGAGGTATAGGTATGTGTGTATGTACAGCGTTGCACGTGGGTGTGCTGGGAAGAGAGGTTGGTGGATGAAGTGTCGAAGGCTGGCTGCAATAAAGAGCCGCAGATCGGGTGAGTTTGATAACGTCACCAGAACCAATTGATTCGCATCGCGTGCAGACGCCAATCCTCGCCTCGGGTTTGCCGGCATGGTTCGCTTGCCGTCCCTTTCAGAGATCACATCAGCCGTGGGGTATCTCCCTTCCGTCCTCTTTGGCTCATCTCCTTTTGGCCAGTCCCAAAACGTCCAAGAAGGTGCCTCATCCATTTGCGATGGCTGGTCTCTTCTCCTACATATAGCCCAATACATCTCGGCGCTAACCCCTCGGCTACTCAATTCTCCTCTCCCTCCCTCCCTTCTTGTAGCCCTCCAACCCGTTCCAACAGCATCCCTATATAACCCACGCTGCCGTCGAGCCCTTGTGCGCTCAGAACACTCACACCATCACACCAGCCCTGTACCCTCCCAGCATTAAACATGTCCCCTCCTCAGAAACACTCGCTGCCTAGTATAAAAGAGATGTTTCCAGGTAAGCATCTTTCGGACACCCCGTTCGAACGCACCTCACATCTCTTTTTCCTTTTACCTAGAATACCTCATGCAGGTGCCGCCACACTTGCGCGCACCGCCCCCAATGGTGATTTTTTTTTTTTTTCGAAACACCTTCCCTGTGGCCTCGCCGCTGACCCCCCGTTTCACAAAAAACCGCTGTTTTTTTCCAGATATCCCCGAGTCTCCAACAACAATTTTCTAGAGTTTCCGACCAGAACCGCCCTCGGTCGCTTTCGTCGTCTGCGTATCCCACAGGATGCAACCGGCCCCCGCGCAGGAGGCATTCCACGGCCCAGAGCCCCAGAATGTCGCATGTGCCACAAGGCCCGAGGACCCCACCCGCCACGGCGTCGTCGTCGTCGTCGTCCACTACACGGGGCTACCATGCGTATCCGGACAGCCACCGTGCACAGTCAGGAAAGGATAAATCAGGCCGGCCGGAGCATTCTTATGACGTCCTCCGCTCCGTTCCATCGAGCTCGTCGCTGCAGCATATTAACTCCAGCCCTGCATACTCTGCCCGCAACGGAGGCTTTCACGGGCCCTACTCTCACGCTGGAGTATCCAATGGTTCTACGCCCGTTTTTCAAGTCACCATAGCCCCTTCGGATCCCCACCTTAGGGCCCCTATTGGGGACTCCCGCCCTTCCCGGAGCCCTGAACAACATCCCCGAAGAGTCGAGGCGCGGGATAGCCGTGCTGCACCGGGACCGTCGAACTACTCCTCGATTATCTCCTTCCCGGTGAACGGCTCGGCGAACGGGTCATCACCGCAACGGGAGCTCTCCCCTGATGAGGGGAGCAACGCCAGCGACGATGGAGACCTCTCCGGCTCCAACAGCGGGAAAAAGCACGTCTGTTCCACTTGCTTCAAGCGCTTCAACCGCCCAAGCAGTCTGCGAATACACGTCAATACACATACAGGCGCAACACGTAAGTCCACGCAATATATATATATATATATATACGTTTCTCTAACCCATCGTTCCCAGCGTTCCGGTGCCCATACCCCAACTGCGGCCGCGAATTTAATGTAAACTCCAACATGCGCCGTCACTACCGGAACCACAACACCCCAGGGCTGTCACGCTCGCAGTCGAACGATAACCGCCGCCGCCGCCGCCGTGCCCCGCGTAGCGGCGGAGACAGCACGTCGCCCACCACCACCACCACCACCACCACCACCGCCACCACGCACACGATGGCGGAGCAGCAACAGCGGTACATCGCGTCCCCGCCGATCTCAAGCCTCAGCATGAGCGACGACTCTGAGGACGACGACATGTCCGACCCCATGGACGGCGGCGGCGTCTACGCGCATGACGAGGAAGACGAGCTCGACTCGCCCAAGCACCGTCGGTCCTTTGACGCCCGCGGGGTGCTAGAGCGTGAACGCGGGGCTCGCCCGCATTATGAGCAGCCCCGGATTCGCGCGTTCCACCACTCGCCGACGGGCCCTCCGTCCTCGCCGTCGCCGTCGCCGCCCCTCCCCGACCCCGTGTATGTCCCTTCTGCGCCGTATGTGCGGTCGCTTGCGGACTCGCGGGTGTCGACAGCGCTTCGCCCGGTTTTCCACTAGCTTAGCTTAGCTTAGATGAGCGGGGAGGGGAGTGGAGGTCGGACGTTTTGGGTGAACTCCTTCCGTAACGTCTTCCTTTCCTCCTTCCTTTTTTTGGTCGGTCTTGGGGACAGCGGGACGGCGGGACGGCGCGATGGTGTCGGGATGGCGTAACTGCCGTATTTACTCTCGTTGTGGACCGGAATTTTATTCGTTTGTTGTATATTATTACCCAGGCTTGTCATGTTCTTTGTACTTCCTCATGGGACTTTTTTTTTTTTTTCTTTTTATTCTTCCTTCTTCTTCGTTTACGTGCTTTGTTGACCCCACCCCGAATACATGAGTTCTCACTCGCAGAACCAGTAAATTTTGTGGAGCATCGGACAGACCGCCCTTGACACAAGACTTCGAACCTCGATGTCGTGCCTCCAGTCATGCAGAACGTGACATGGGGCCCTTCTCTCGGCGACCGATCTAGAGAAACTGGGGGCCTAGCGTGTGGTTGCTTGCATAAGCAAACCAGTTACGTACACGACACGCGCAGTCCCCCCTTTTTCTCAAAATATCCATAACCAGGCACCTATCCACGTCAGGTGCATTGAATACAAAACCTTGTGAGACGAACAGATTTTGCCCGACTTGGGGCGAAACAAAAAAAAAAAAAAAAAATGCGTGGGTAAGGTGGGTCCTAAAAATAAAAACGCACACTGGAATTGGGCTTCAACAAGATGCCATCATCACCGCTATTGTTCGGGCTCGCTGCGAAAAATACGGCAAAAAAAGAAAAAGAGTGATGCTCCCCCAGAACACGACGCTCTCGGTAAACATCGCGACCATCAGGAACTGTTGATCAACAGCGCGCTCATGTTATCTATATCAGAGAGCGTATCATGTATGATGTATCACAGTTGCTCTTTGGAAGTAAATGGGCTTCAGGAATGTACATACCCTTCATGATCGGGCCCGCGCGCTGGGCCCTGAATGCTCTTCCTCTTGGCGCCTCCCTAAACAGAAATTGACAAAGAGGTCTACTCTTAGGTACCCGTCTGTGTACATGCACAAGCGCTGGTGCACTAACCAGACCTTTTTGTCACAGGCGCATGTCGAGGGCTGGGACGGGACACGCATGGGTCCTTCCTGAGAGCGACGACCTTCAAATGGGGCTGAGCCAATCGTTTTTGGCAGGCAGACCGACCCCTGGCTCGCGTATGTAGTGCCGATCCAAAGCGTCCCTCAGGTTCGCGTTTGTACTCGAAGGAAACAATCAATCAATGATCCTCGGCGGTGATCTTTTCATGAAAATCATAAATCATCGGCAAGGGACAAAAGTTCCCTAAAAATACCAAAAACGACCCCCTTCCCCCCCCCCCCCCCCTCGACCGCGAAACGCGAACAGGGCGGTTGGCAAGGCACACGAAAAAAGTCGGGGGTATTAGTATTACCGGTGATGTGCGTGGTTTTTTTTGCCGCAGATAGCTTATAGATCAAAATGGGGTGGCTGTTCACTTGGCATGTAGTCACGCAAAGATAAGGCCTGAGCGGGCCAGTGCCGCCGGGTCTCACTCAGTGCCCGATCAAAAGCCAGCTCCATCGTGTGTATGCGTCTCAGACAGGCGAGGATCGAGTCCCAGCTTACATAGCGGGAAGCCGGCCCGGTGGTGTGAGATCGATGACACCGCCACTCAATAAACTGTCTCAGTTCTAATCTGATACGGGCGAATATGTTTACCCCTAGAGCTTGCTGACAGTCTCAGGTGGAGCTCCCTGGACGATCCAAAATAGTACATCAGCAAGCTTTTTCGGAGCCTCTTGTACCACCTGCAGGGCAAGTCCCCATCAGTTATTGCGGGCAAGGCGGGCGCAGGACTTACCAGGTGCCCAACTCCCTTGATCCTCGTGACTGATGCAATATTCCGGCCTTGTTCGGGTTCGATGATGGACTCTTGCACTTCACGATCACTACAGATCTGTTTTATGAACCAAGCCCTACAACCCAACGGCCCGGGAAAATAACGCACAACATATCGTTTCGTCCGCCGAAGACGAGGTGCACGGGAATGTAGTGGCATATCTGATTCAGGCGATAGAGTGCGTCCAATGCGTAACGCGTCCCTGTGAAAGCCACGTTTTCTTCTGTCCGGTGGGTCGAAAGTGTAACTCCGGATGTCCTGTCAGGGTAGTAAGGCGTTGGAAGGCGTCGTAGCCCATATTTCTAACGTCACAAAATGTAAGATAAAGCCATCGTCGGTTTAGATGAATGGTCTCCTACGACATATAAATCGAACACCCTCTCATCCCAAGTTCCCCAAGGGGGCCGCGATTTGAGCCACTTCACAGCTGCCTCGTGACTGGCCCATATGTCACGTCGAAGAGGCGTAGTTGCTTCCACCAATTTATAAATTTCGGTTTCTTTTCCTTCCATAGCCTTGGTAGACATGGGCGGGTCGATAAGGATCAAGGCTGAGAACGGTACCATAGAGGGAGGATTGAAAAACGAAGTCGCTAGGGTGCTTTGATGCACGAATCAGTGGCCCAGAGATCTAGATTCCGGTGCATACACACACTTACACACCAACGCTACCAGCAGAGTGCCCCACCAGAATAACTTGATGTAGGCCCGGGTCGATATTGCCTAACAATCCAGATTTATACAAGGTGGCGAATGCGTCGCCATAGTCATATATATCTGGAGAGTGATAGGCAAGAGTTGTCGGGCGTAACCTGAGATACTAGGACGCACTCAGCAGGCCTGGATTTCTTGAAAGAACCTCTCCGTTCAAAACTCCGGCTTCTCCGTGATTCTGGCAGTCAAGCGCCCAAGCCTCGCGCACAAATGGGAACCCAGACTTATTCCTGGCTCCAACGTCGAGTTTGAAAAGCTCCTCGATTACTGGTTCCCACGTCTCTTTAGCTTATTTGAAACGTCAGCACTGGTCTCGCAACTATGGCTATGAACGAACATACGAAACCCAGCTCCATGGCCGAGAAACAAGATGGCCCCGGGATCCTTCTTGTTGGTCGTACCCACAGCTCGGGTATATCTTTTCATAGTGGATACGAGGGGCGTTCCATGAGTGTTCGTTGTGAGGAGGAAGCTCTCGGCGATCAAGCTGTCTTGCATAGACATAGTAAAGTCAACGTGAAGCGCGGAATTTTGGGATCAAAGAGGGTGAAGAATGGGAGGGGAGCGCTTGTGGCAAGGACCAGAGTCAATGATTACAGACTCCGGCGCGGATATTCGTCTCGACGTGCTCATATCCGACTGGTACGGTGCGCCACCTGTCCCAGCCAGGATTTCAAAATCAGAAATGTAAATTCATCGCGGATGTCGGAATTTCGAAGCATTGGATGGTGATGGCAGTTCATTTAGAATACATTAAGGCCATCTATCTAGCTTAGTCAGCATTCTGCTTCGGATGAAACCGGTTTGTTCATTGGTTTGTCTTCGCCTGTTCTGGCTTTCTAGACAAACATATCAAGTACTCATCGATTGAATGACGTTTGCGTGTATAGTTTACAATGGAGGGTGTCTCTTTGATTGTGGCTATTGGCACACTAGGTGAATCCCATCCATTCTTCGAGGGCGACAAGTAATAATAGTAATACCCATCCTCCCAAAAGTTTCTGAGTAATAGTGACGAATAGAGGTCCTAGAAGAAGCGGTTTCGTGGGGTCGTGAGTTAGTATTGATACTAATACCCTCCTCATAGCACCGGAGGCCATGTTCTGATAGTTCTCTATCCAGCTTTTCCCATAGCCCTTCGGTGGAGCAAATGTGGGTGTAACTTACCAATGGTCATCCGCGCGGATTTGAATCAGATTGGTCAAGGGGAGGGCAACTAGAAGTGATTTTAGCTCGATATAGCTATCTGGTGTTTGTAAGAGTTCAATTATGTTGGCCATGTGCTTGCAGATAGACTCTGAATATTTCTCTATTACGTTCAGGGTGCTTCAGTCGGCGATGCTGACTCTTAGAATCCCAATGTGATGTATCGTCGAAATGCCTTAAGAACCAAGCTGATTCCAGTTGAATCTCACCACCTCCCTCTAGCATGTCAGCAGGACCATCGAACAACAACCCAAGCGGGATTAATCAGTTTAAAGATTGTCGTAAGTTGAAACCTTGTTCAAGTGTCTTGATTATTGACTGGTTCCTCGTAGCCAGGTCAGATGACAACTCTGTTGAAGCTATCATCCGCGAGTACGATCGCCGAGGTATTATGAACCGGAATCTGGTCAGTGAGATGCTCCTCGCTGAGCACAATATTAAGATGAGGTGACTATTTATTTGTTGTATTGTATTGTGCTAATGTACTTGCTGCATAGTGCTACAACCGTTGCACGCCGTCGTAAGGATTTTGGTCTCCAGGGAAGTGGGCGGACGACTAAGGAGCTCTCACTACCAGTTAAACGACAACTCGTGTTGGACGAAATGGCAAAGGATCCGACCAGTAGGAAAGGGCCGAAGACTATTATTGAGGGGATCGGTCTTAACCAGGGTATACATCTGACTCGGTACAATACTGGAAATCCTTTCGTTTGTTTTGTTTTTCATTCACGCTCCCCTTTGACAGTGAATTTGTACGTTCGACGATGCACGCTGAGGATCCGGAAGGTTTCAGTATCCGCGAGCCTGCTGCTAAAAAGATAAAACGAGGTGTTTTGACCGCAATCGGCCCTCACCAAGAATGGAGTGGTGATGGACATGATAAACTAGCTGCAATCGGCTTCCCAATCTGGGGGATGCGTGATAAATGGGGGATGCAATGGTTAGGACTCTGGGTGATTCCGAATAATCGACTCAAGAAAGCAATCGCTTTATTATATCTTCGACTCATCAAGAAACATGGCGGTGAGTACCATTGTTGTTGTACTGATCTGACTGCTACTAAGTTTTATATTCCAGGTATGCCAATTCAGACGAGTACTGACTGTGGGAGTGAAACAACTGAGGTATTTGGTTTAGCCAACGCACTGAGGTAACCCACGTCATAGACTCCCCAAATAGCTGCTTATCCTGCACCCTATCTCCAGGGAGATTTTTTCGAGCCATCTTGATATCAACGAACTCCCAGCCCATCGCTTCATACAGAGCATTCATAACATCACAATCGAGCGAGGATGGCTTCGCCTGCGCCTTCAATGGGGTGATAACGTGAAGGTATTCTGGGAAGCTGGCTCCGAGATCTACAATGAGTCCGACATGGCGCAATAGTGGGTTTTACTCTTTTTAACCTTGTCGCTATTTCTTATTCTGCCCTAGTAACCTTGTTCAATGGCTTTGGTCAACTCTGATTCAGTCCGAACTCAATGATCTACTCGATCAATTCAACAACCATATCTCGAGGAAGGACCGTGGAAAGCAACTACCATCAGGGGTCTCCCCTAATGTCGCCATGGCCATGCCATCGAAATACGGTGGTGAGAACTGTTTGCAGAGTGTGGATATGGATGTTATTGATAAGTTGATGGCGGAAATTGGCGATGAAACCCTCCAATTTGTCACCCCAGAGTATGCAGAGCGCGCGCAGACAGTTTATGATACTCTTCAACTAAGTCGGTTGAGATTTGACAATGTCTGGCATGTATTTACAGCAATGCTCCCTCATTTAGATTAATTTACTCGTTCCCTTCTCTCTTGCTCGACTGAGTTTAACAAATTTGCAACAAGTTTACTCGACATGATATAAACATCAAAATCTAGGAAATCTCTGACAAAGTTCATTCTGCAACATATATATTAGGTTCGAGATCAAGATACAAGATTTTCAATGTACAAACAAAATAGCATAACTAGGGAGAGGGAAATCCATGACGCAGTGGGCCATCACTTCGAATTTGAGCCCCCTTGAGTTTAAGTTTTTGACAGAGGTCATTGCATTTGTGGGCCTTTCGCCACGCCTTGATTTCGACAGAGCCACCATCCCAAAATCCGGTGTCTGCCTCCTCGCTATGAGGCATTTGAGATTAAGTCTGATAGAGAAATCAAGGACATACGAATGTGCCTGTGGGTCGAATAAGACCACAGACTGCGATGGGCCAATGACACCTCAAATAAGAAAACATGTCAGAGCATATAGCGTGACATGGGCATCAACATACATACCTTGCAGGTCAGTTAATAATAAAGCCCCATTTGAATCGACAAGCGTATGGTGGGCATATGCATCCATAGCACTACCAACAACATCAATACTGTGCCCTGCCGTGGTGCTTCCACTAAACTTTCGTTCAATGTATGGTCCTGACATATCTAGGAGCGGCGCTGCAAGGAATGTTTCAAAAAGGAGGCTTGAAGTGTTATCAAACCAGAAGTTGGCAACTTTTCCAAGGAAGGCACCTCGGGAGTTCCACCGTATACCTATTTCCAATCATATTCAACACAAACATGGAAACATTTTTTAAAACGATGAAACATACTTGGGATCCGGACTTTGTATGTTTCTGCACGTCGGGCAAAAGAGTCTGCAAAATATTGACCATGAATGAGAAGTTTGAGTTCGGCCAGAAGATCGGCATGGTTGGATGCTTCGGTAACATTGTTACCCTGCTTGCACTGGAAGATAGCGTAAGGAATGTCATTAAACTGGCCCTAAGCAGATATCTATTTTAGAATCATCTAAGTAGATGAATAAGGACACTACCTACCAGGAATGCAAACTTGGTAGCACCTTTCGAAAGGTATCCATCCTCCGGTTGGTCGCCCCCACTATACTTGCGCCAGTTTTTAGAAATATTGATATTCTCTTCGAGGCTAACTGTTTCTTCAAGATTCCCTTCAATATCTATCGAAATTGTGATTTTTTGAAACTCATATGACTTGTACTCGAGCTCGGGCTTTCCGCGGGCAGTGGAAAGGAGCTTGCGAGGGCGATACGAGCTTGTATATTCTGTTGTGGTCGAAATACCTATTGGAGGTAATGATTATGAGTACATCTCGGAGCAGGCATCTAAAAACGTACTGCCAGAGGCTTTGCGTTTTGCACTGGGCTTCCCATGACTTGAGGTGGCGCGCACTGACGAGCGCCGTAGTGACGATTGGTTGAATGATTCATACTCATCAGGGTCATCCAAGACCTAGACAGCTTCAGTATATAAAGAGCAAAGGACAGCCTGACATACCGACTGTGCTTCGTAAACATAGACACGAAGGCTAAGACGACGGTCCTTTACATCAGACTCAGAGAGTTTAGAATCCGCTTTGAGCGTATTAAACATGGCTTCTACGCTCCCAAGAACACAGTCCTCTGTCTGCTTGAAGTTATAGACGGCCTTTGCAGATTGGTTGATTCCAAAAACGGCGCTTAGGATGGAGAACGTCATGTCCAGTAAAATACAATTAAAATGCCTAAATCTCACTCCTCAAAATTCATGGTATTGATCGCACCAATATTTGATGCTGGGGATTCCAACCATGCTTTCTTAAGTTCATCCCGGGCGGTATCCAAGACTCGCCTCGCTGGATCTGATCCGAAGTGCTTTTTCAAAACAGGTAAAAGTTGAGCCTTCAAATATATCATTTGCGGTCAGTTCAAGTATAAACTCATCATGTAAACTTGGACATTACCTTTTTGGCCGTCCCACCATTTTTCGGATAGTAATACAACGTAGCTTCTGCAGTTACAGTGTCAGCTTTTGCTTGTTTCTTGAGTGTTGCAAGTTTGTTTTTTATTTGCGCAGCATTGGCAGCTTGAAGGCTTGCATTGAGAGTCGGAGGTTGATTGAGACGGTGTTGAGATGCAGTTGATTGGTATTGGGCAGCCCGTGAAACAATAATGTCCTTCACTGTATTAGCTATATAAAATCTCAGTATTCTCCATGGTCTAATCCGAACCGAACATACCATCTGTAGACGATGTTGAGGCTAGTGGAAAATGAGACTCTCATAAGAATTACACGAAAAATGCCACATACCCTCCAAACAACCTCCACAGAGTGTATTTTTCATATATGGATATACAACTGAACAGTTTGCACATTGTGGCTGGTTCTACAGTTACTCGTTAGTACAAGAAAAGTTAAATGGTGTGAAGGCTGTCCTTACCCCGATTGCTTCTTTCTCAATGGAGGAAGACGCCGCAGAGAGTTTAACACACTTCATACATATGGTCTCGTCGAGTCCGCGGAATAACACTGCACACCCGGTACAGACGCCCATGGTTCAAATACGTGGGACAGGATGTGAAAGTGGGACCAAAGGTTGACCGAAGACTGCAAAAAAAAAATTTAAGTTCATAGTGCGATATTGTACCAGGCAGACATACCATCAACCAACCATCACACTGCTGGGATAAAACACTGAAAAAGCACATATATCATTGGCTAAGACCACCACTTGAAGAATAAATTATGCAAATGAATCCTTACCTTCATCGAACCCATCTCAAGCCCCCACATTGAATAGTAACCAAAAATGGTGAATATCAAGGGTGTGTAATCAGAACTTGAGTGTGACATTGGATACTGTGAGAATGAATGGCTCGTTCTTCTTGGGTTCAGGTTGTTCATGTTAACACCAGCTGAGACAAAAACGCGGAGAAGATGAACCCAACTATTTTGGCCTGAATGTAGCAAGGTGCGAGGTAAGAGTATACCAATGGTTCGAAATTCGAAAGCAGACATGACATGCGCTGACCACGGAGGACTTAATTCATCCAACATTCATCTCTCTATAGCCATTTTTGAAGACAATACAGCCGGAAGAAATCGGTAGGGAGTGCAACATGTGATCACGAGATTTCTACTAGTGTATTAAGTCCTATAACCTCCTTGAGCCTTGAGTTGAAGGGCTGACTGGTCTAGAAATAAATGGGTATGACCATCAAGACCTCTTAGATATTGGATAGCTTTGCGACTGGCGCATGAAAACTTGACTGGGCACAGTATAAATATAATAGCAAGGGGGTCCCGGAAGCAAAATTTTGTACCTAGGGTCGGAATTTTTTTCCTGAGCAATTTCGGTGGACCTACTAACTACGTAATCAGGCACACGTCCTAATCGGGAAGACACGTGATCATCCCGCCCTCCGCTTCCCGCCCCTCGTCGTGCCAGACGACGTACAAGCCTCACAAGCCCAATTCCTTGGCACTAGCTCCAGCCCAATGCATGCTAAATGATACTTTGATATGTTAGGATCAGAATTAGTGGAGGATCTGGGATGATCTCACCCATTCCGTTTCACAACCTTGCCGCTTGCACTGGATCACAGGTACTTCGATGTCTTCACCATTGGCCTGCATCCGGGAAACACTTGTACCGCAGAGGCATTGTGATAAGTCGCCAACATCGAGGGCCTTTCTCTTCCGAAGTATACGACGACCGACTGCGTGTTCAGGTACCTCTGATGAGATATTAGTGGCTCTTGTCGGAACTGGATCATCGTCGTCCATTACAATAGTGTTGGGTTCATGATTGGCCATTACAGTGGCCATTTCAGGTACGTATGTAGCATCTGCATGATTACCGCTCCAAGGAATATCAAAATTATTGGAGTGTTTGTCAGATTGTTGCTCGTCTTCAACATCTGTAACTGGGCACGGACTTGGTACTTCCGCAGTGGTAAAAGAAGGCCCCGCATCTTTGGAACTCCATTCCATATATAGATCATCAATCTCGTCGTCAGATTCGTGGTGTTCCGCCTCTGTGAGGAGAGGGCTGGAGTTGGGATCTGTTGGTAGTTCATGATCCATGTTAGTGTCAAATTCATCCTCTTCCTCGTCATTGTGATCTCCATCATCACTTCCGGAAGAATTTCCTAGATCAGGTATGCTAAATGCGGGTTATTAACAATCAAATATAACATGATAGATCAGAAGCATACCTCAGTGCCGTTTGCGACGTGTGGGCTTCAGATATTACCAGAGATGGGCCAGCAACTTTCTTTGTGCGCTTTGTAGCTCCCTTTTTACGGGAATTCCACACCTTCCTCATTTCTGCATGTTCAAAGTCCAGTAGCTTCCAAAGCATATCGTACTTCGATGATTCTGCCGTTGGATGTTTGGAAAGGAAGTGATATTTTAGATTGTACCGCCACACTGCTGGATCAGTTTTCGGACACAGAGGGCAACGAAGGGGAACATTAGAGCAGGGGGAGGAGGTTTTTGACTTTTTGGCGGCGGCATAAGAGAAACTCATCGCATTGGAACACCCCGTCGATAGGGCCGGATTGATTTTTAGGCTTGCCTTTGCCCTTTTACCTTTGATTAAAAGTATCTTGCACACAGATGACGGACGCAGACAAAGACCACACGGTTCATCTGAGCGGTTGATCTTTGGGTCATATAGGACATGTGAACCAATGTGTGAGAGTACACGGTGTACTTGGCCGACATTGAGAGAGACAGGAGGGGAACAGCTTGGGCACATGGTTAGCCCATCAGTTTGTAATGAGTCACCAAGATTATTGTCCGATTCACAGAAGAAACATGCCTTCCCTAAAAATGTAAATCCTCAGAACGAGAAATAGAGCATTGATTTCAAAACAAATACCGGATGCCTCGCGATACGGAAGCTCACGCATAGGAGGTATCTTTGGAACGGCCTTAATATCCTTCACAGTAAACCCATCAAATATATCCGCAGCTAATGCGACCAATACTTGACTCTCGAAGAGGTAGAACGGCTTTCCGGGGATTGATGTTGAAATTGTAGGGTTGATGAGTTTGATAAGCCTCCCCGGGACAGTAAATGTACGCTCTGATATCGGGCATGAGCGCCAGTCATGCTTGAGGCTGGGATCATCGTCACTTGTCGCTGGAATGATCCCAAGCACCTGATATGACACTAACACAGTATTTTCACCAATAATATCGAGTCCAATATGCTCGACAGCCGTCCCGTCAAGCTTGATCCCGTTGACCTCGCCAACACATAGGAAAATTTTGTCTTCACATCGTATGAGGCTTGTGATAGGTTCCTGAAGGAGAAGGCATGGACTACCAAATGCAGAGTCGTACTGAGAGATGTTGTTGGTTGCGGAAGTCTTCGAGAACCTCTCAAGCTCTTGAACTCGTTTGAGGCGGTCTGTGGAACTAGTCGTCTTGTTATACTTGCTTCGTAAGGCGACTGCTCGTGACTTTGGCATAGTTTTACCATCAAAACTAACAACGTTGTCAAACCCCCGATCTTGTGAAGACTTCGATTTCCCTATGACTGGTAAGCCATCGTCATCGACAGAAGTAACCTGCAAAAGATCAGAGTTGAAACCCTCTTCTGCTATTGCATCCTCGATTTCGGTGGAAAGTACTACTCCAGTGTGTCGAGATGGGATAGGCTCAACTGATGCGGTGGCAGATACAATGTCGTCGCGCTCATTATCATCTTCGTCAAGGGGGATATTGACAAGGAGATCCCCAAGTGGAGAAAGGATGTCGACTCCCGCCTGGGTGTTGAGCCTTTCAAGTACAGCCGCAGCAAATTCACATTCCTCTTCAACTAAATGCCGGCCACGCTTCCATGCTGTCAATAAAGTGACTGGCTTTACAGCCACATCGCCACACCATGATGCAGGCTTGATGTGATCGGATTTTTCAGGGAGCTCTTGGGAATCCCTTGATAGAGCTGGGAGATTCATCCGACGAGGAGGACGGTCCCAGTGGGGATACTTTGCTAGAATATTTGAAACTTCTGTGGTACCTGTCAAACGACAGACAAGCTGAAGTATATCCAGGTTTGCATCATTCCCAACCATGGTGCGTAGAATTCCAAAGAGCTCCTCAAGCCGATCTGTCCCTAACAGAATAATCCAGAAATACCCTTCGGGGTCATCGACTTTGGCTTTAGTGACACAAAAGAAGACATTTTTTATCATGATCATGAGGTCGACAAAGAGGAGTGAGGGGATAAAATCCTTCCCGCCTTGAGAGTATAACGTCAAAAGGAGGTGAGCCGCTGCAGAAAGGTGCTCAAGCTGTTCAGCCAGCGTAAGATCCACGCAAAGGTATGGGAAAATGACATGGTGAAGTAATTTTCCAAGTGTCCTAAGCGCTTCCCGAGCACGGGAAAAACCTGGTTTCGTTGATTCCTGAGCAGTTGCAATGGGTAGCGACCATATGTCCTTGAGCATGTCAAAGGCCATCTTCACATTTTGTTTGTCCTCTGGGTTGAAGAGTGAATGGATGTGAGCTGCAGAAAGACCTGAGGCTTTGAGATGGATGCGTATGATAGCAGGGGTGATTCGCACGCCATTGACCACGACACCACGCTCGCGGAGGAGCAGATTCCGGAAGCGTTTGAAGATATGCTTCCAATCTTTGTCAGCAGTCATGTCATCGTCCCCAACGCGGAAGTTCATGAATTTCAGTGGTGACAGCAGGGGATAAATGTTCGACGTGGATGGGAGATCGTGTTTGAAAGTAAGATTTACAAGCGCTGAACCTCTTCTAGTTTCGCCATCAGATGCTATCGAGACAACACGAAGCTTTGTGAGCGGTTTCATGTTCTCTATGGCTTCAAGGATGGTGGTGATGAATCCAGCATGTTCGATTCCGTCTTCTCGTTTGCAATCACCTGAAACGACCACTGGACGAGCGGCATATAGGCGCGTGTCCCGAGTCAACAAACCCAGTGCGCCAACTGTTGCCTATCAATTGATTAGATAACGTCAGACCCGGGTTCGTGGGATTTGATTCCGTGACTGACCTCGGCCGCATAATGAACCTCCCCGGCGTCTAAACTTCGAAACAATTCGTGCAAATCGTGTTCGCTGTTGAACTCAAGGCTCACTCTGTCTGCGTGTTCCCGACAAACACCAAGGAAGATGTTTGTCAGATGATCCCAACGGATTCGCTTCTCGGTCGCCAGCTCATCCAGCATCAAGATCTGATGGACGACTTTTCGTGATTGAAGCACCTCCTGCATGCCAGCAAAGCATGCCTCAATATTTTTTTGTATTTCAACGATGGTTGGGACGCCGTGGGAGGGGATGATAGGAGGCATTGTTGAGCGGCTGCGGAGTGTATTGACGCCAGGCAGCCCGAGCGCTCGGTGAGCAATCTGTGCGATCCGATTTCCTCCCAGTTTCCACAATAACAAACCTCGCATATCATCCTGTTCCGTGTAGCTCTTCGGGTTATACAATCCCATTGCCGCCGAATGGTATAGACTGATTATACCTTGGATTCCTCGCTTCTGCTCAAGCGCAACCCGAACGAGACGATCGACTTGCTCGTATTTCCCGCTCGCAATCGCCACAACAAAGCGCTTATGGTCCGACAGCGAAGCTGATTGTCCGATCAAGCGTTTTGCCTGATTCATGCCACGGAGATGCAGCGCTTCAATTTGTGCGTTTTTCCGCTGAAGAAGCTCAATCAACCCCCCAACACCATGGTATGCAAAGTTTGAATTCTCGTGGACTCCGTGATTGGCACGATGTATAATCCCTTGCAGAGATTCGTTTGATTTAAGGTCTCTACATGGTTGGCAGGTTGTTTGTCCAGCTACGGCAGTACGTTCGCATGCACAAGCGCGAACCGTCATAATGCCATTGGTTACGGCGTAGTCCCATGGAAGAGACTTCTTGTCATGAAGCCCGAAGGGATAGGCTGATGAAGCACTCTTTCCGGGCTGTAAGCACAAGACATTCCCTGAACATAGCCCTTTAACTGTGACAACAGCATCAACGTCTATGGGTGATGAATCACGACATTGGATTGTAACCGCCCTTGTTTTGAAGGTTTGGGATATTGAAGGTGAAGTTACAACCATTGTGGTAGGTTCTTTCGCGTTTTCGATCTCGGAAAATTTGATTCTAATCTCATATTGTTAGACCTATCTGCATGAAAAGAAAGTGCACCAACATATCATTGACTTCGGCCATTAACACTGATAGCTTTCCTTCGAAGAGTGCGGCGCTCACTCCCCTTTCCAAGATGAAGTACTCAACAAAGCGCAGAAGTCCGTTTAAGCCCATCTCACCACGCCGAACTAATCCTGTTGCAGGTTGGTCGGCCCATCCTAAGACATTCTTTAACATTCCGTTCAATGACTCCTCCCAGAGATCGTCCCCTCGAACTGTTGCATCGAAAATCTGCGAAGGATCGCTTGCGAATACTGCAAGACCATCCATTGTTCCACCTAGGGGTACTGATTCCGGGAGACACTCGACGACAGTACGCAGCCGCTGAAGAAAGCTTTCTTGTGGTAATAGTGGATGGTTTGTAGGAATACTGGTCTTCAATGCTGGTTGGATCTCTTCGAAATCTGCGACGTCTTTTGATGGGATGACAGCCGCTCCCTGAACTAGCTGCGGCGCAGAAACCTGAACAGGAACAGGTGCGGGTTTCTTCTTCAAGAAGGATAGTATTGACATATTCTTCTTCCCTGAGGCTTTGTCTAACTTTCGCTTCGTTTCCTTACAGGCCTTGGTACCACGATGCCTCCTTTCAAGGTTCCCAATACCTCCGGGCCCACAATTAATGCGATCCTGGCAGTCAGGGCAGATCGCAAACCCATCGGCATCGACTTTATTTGGTACTTCTGGTGGAGACTAACAGGACTATCAGTCGTGACATAGGGATCGACTTGATCAGATTCTTACCGCCATCTTTGGAGTGTTTGACCCACAGAGATGGCTTGATATCGGTATCAGTGAAAATCTATCGGCCGTATTGTAATATTTAGTTATTTACTTTGAGATTAACAATTTGAGTGCAGTTTGGACGTTAGCAGATGGCCTGGCCCTCGTTCGAACCAAGTTCGAGCCTCGCCGATATCAAATATTTTCGGAGGTCATATTTTTTTTTTCCGACCTGACGGTCGGACCTACCTACCGGCCCACGGTGTCGGATCATTATCCCGGGACCCCCTTGTATAATAGATGCCCTTAATGTATTCTAAATGAACTGCCATCACCATCCAATGCTTCGAAATTCCGACATCCGCGATGAATTTACATTTCTGATTTTGAAATCCTGGCTGGGACAGGTGGCGCACCGTAGACTGGACGGCAATTGCGCGCTGACGAGAGTGGGTTACGGTTTACCCCCAGTTGAAAGATGTATTTATTTTATGTAAGCAAGAGATAAGATAAGATTATGAATCCAAGCGAAGGGCCCAGTCCGGTCCATCATCGACCGCCGGCTGCGGGCTTTTCTGCCTTCTCCCCGACTATTTCCACAGTTAGGCTATTTGAAAAATGCGACTACACTATCCTCAGTTTTCTTCGGTACCTTATAGATAATGCTCGCTTATCTATGCATCGAGCTTCCAGTTATTCGAATCCATCCGCGGACATAGGGGGTCCAATTTCATGCAGGCTGAAGATTTTTTTTTTAAATATCCTAGGTCCCTGGAAGCTCCACTGCGCCGATAATTCCTCTTGCCTGCCATTTGCTAGATCATTCATGACCTCTGCGAGCGGTGTGCCAATCAACGCCATGCCAGACCTTTGAACGACGTCCACTGATCGAGGTCACTGCCAACCACGATATATCCCCGTAAAAACCATAGAAGTAAAACCATAGAAACATTGACGTCTGACAGTGTCACCCACTCCATCTTTCATTCTTCCCTCCCAGCCCCTCTAAAGTCTTGACGACGAACACGCACTCATTCCTTACCTTCACGAAGTTATACGTTCTTTCATGGTGTTTCTTGCGGGATCGACATTTAACCCGTGGGCCGTTGAAAACCTCGGAGCTCTACTGATCGGGTTCACTATCAGCCTCCTTCTATGTGGCGTGGTAATGATGCAGGGATACACGTACTATCAGAACTTCGGCAAAGATATGGGGTTCCTCAAAGCTTTGGTGAGTCACCATCTCGGAGAAGAACGCAGGTATTGTTTTGTAATTTTGGCTGGCAGACTACCATTATCTTGTGTGTTGATACACCACTTGGTTGTTTGGGTGTACTTACGACGAAGGAACGTCAGGGTACTTGAAATGGCGCACTCCGCCTTGATAACGGTCGTATTATATAACACGACAGTCACTCATGCTGGAGATCCCGGGAACGGCCCAAACTCATATCCTTTGACGACAAGTGTCCTTCTCGAGGTTTTATTGACAGCCATGGTCCAGGTGAGGTGGGCCAAACCGCTTTATCCCAAATGCCAACCCACATATTATCAGAGTTTCTTCGCCTCCCGGATATACCGGTTATCGGAAAGTCTTTATATCCCCGTCGCCTGTTGGATTCTCGCCCTCCTGCGCCTCGGAGGCGGCTTTGCACTGGTCGGGGAGAGCTACCTTGACGTGCCTAGGCAGCCTAATGCACTTCTACTGACAGACAAATTTGGGTGGCTCATCACGATGTCTGTCACAGTGGGCGCTGTAACTGATATCATTATCGCCGTTTCTCTTTGTTTCTATTTAAAACGGTTATCTGAACCTCTGCATTACAATAGGTAAGTCGTGAGTTATGTCCACGAACGTTGTTCACACCTTCCTTGTCAGCACGTCCCAACTCATTGACCGTCTAATAATATGGACTATCCGTATGTACCGCTCTCGCACCCATAGTTCTCGTCTGATGGTACGAAATGACAGAAACGGGGTTAATTACTAGGTATGATAACACAGTATCAAGCACGCCGAGGTGAATACCAATCCCCTGGTTTTTAGTATGGCGTCAGTTGCTCTTGTGATCACGGTTAGTGTCGTCACACACCTCCCAAGTTCAGAGCTAATAGAATTATAGTTCCACGCGATTCGGCAAACAGGTAAGTCCAGCCTAGGAGAAAATATGACATGGTGTGAAACTGGAATGGCCGGTCTAGAAATTTGGTTTGCAATTTATATCGTAATGGCGAAGCGTAAGTCCTGTTTTTACCCAACGGCAAAACCCTGCGCCCAATTCTTTTGATTTATTATAGTGTACTCGAACTCGTATCTCTTATCGTAAGCAAAAAAATCATGACATCACCGGCATGCTCTAAACTCGGAATGGCCCAGGCTGAACGTACGACGCCGCCCCGGCCAATTCACAACCTTGTCAGTAGGCTTCATACATAGAATCCTGGGAAGACAGCAGAAATGGCATTAATGAACGACTGCAATGACAGCTGTTTCCATTGATTGAAACTTCATGTATGAGGAGTCGGGTGACCTACCTGACCCTGCACTTCGTTCCATGTATGATGACCTGTTGATATATGCTGGTTCCATGTATGATGACCTGCGAATGTCATGCTTTCGGCTAATGTATGAAATATGTTATTGTCAAATAAATAAATAATTACAGGTCCAAATCGTTCTCCCCCGCCGCTTCGTTTACCTCCTGCTCTCGCGCTTCCTTATATGTATTTTCAACTGCATACTTCCGCTTCTGATTGCTACCATTCTCCAAAGCCACACGTCGTTCAGGTGATTTTACGGGCTGCCAGATCCCCTCGCAGTGTTCCCGCAGCTTCTGATAGATCGAGGCCTGGCGAAAGGCATATGCGCGTCGACCCTCTTCGATCCCTACCGACTCCAACAATGGAGCCTGTGCATAGGACAACCAAGTTGCTTCGTAGTACCTGAAGAACCGCACCACCCGATTCATTTCTTCCTCCAGTAGTTCGACCTCCTCTGCCCACCGACGTGACCGAGCACGAGCCTTACACCATTCAATTCGGAGACCTGCAATATCAAATTAGTAATAGGTGTTGGAAATAATCGAATGTATTTACCTTCGTCGAGCTCCTCCGATTCTCTTCCCTCCCAATTTGGCACCTTCCATATCCACGAGACTTCTTGAGTACCCTGCGTGTGCCCATTCTCTGCTACCGACAAGCCACGTATGTCATCCGGTTCCAGTCGCTTGTAGATGCCTTCCCAGGATTTCGGCTTCCCCAACGGTACAGAGAGTGCTTCGAGTGCTCTTCGTGCTTTCCGATATCGACTCACATCCATCTTCACTGCACTATCCAGCGCATGGATTGCGGTCCACGAGCGTAGCTTTTGTCGCTGACCGCGTACGTTGGCGTTTTTGTCGTGAAGGAGGTGAGTACGACATAAGAGGTGTTGACGGAGTGACGCCAACGCATCGAGTGCTTGGGCTTCGCGTAACAGCCACTCGTATTCCTGCAGGTGCTTCTCGCAGCTCCCTAAACCAATAATCTCTGACGGCAAGTACAATTTGATATCAAACGGGCGAAGGACCTCACCACCAGCCTCCTCGTCTTTAAGCCGGAGTCGCGCAACAGGGGGCATGTATAACTGCTGAACGCTTGCCCATCCTGCGATACGCCTTCTCAGGGCGTTCCCTCGCTCGAGGATCTTCGATGTCTGGAGGTCCGTTGCATGTTGTGATAGGACCTCGGCATCAGACTGGAGTTTTCGCCTACAAAATGTTCACACCGGTTGCGACGGGTCAAAACTCTTACTTACTGGGCTTCTTCAAGCTCCAGGCCTTTAGTGATGAGCAATGCAGGTGTTACCTCAGGATGTAGGACTTCAGACTCATCCGTGGTTTTTGAATCTTCCTCAGCCAGCTTGCGACGGACAGCAGTGCTTGTCAAGGCTGCAAACTTGTCTATCAATGCTGTTGATGTACGAGAAGAAAGATAACTCACGGCGCAACGTGGTTGCAAATGGATTGACTTGAACGTGGTCTCGCTCCCAGGCTGTGATCATACTCTCCCAGGTTGTGATAGAAGCCGGAGGTCGTGATGCTGTGAGGCCGTCAAAAGCATCCTTCATGCGTTTCCGTTCAGCAAGTGCATGCGACCATTTAGCATACAGAGCATGTCCTGCGTTCAATCGATTAAGCCCTATTCCTATGTGTGACGAAGTACTCACCCATCGCGACTGTCTTCCGCCAATTCTGATCACCAAAGTGATCATCAAGTGTATCCCGTCGCGAGCCTGGACCCATCTCCTTCGTACTGGCTGCTAGCGCATCAATGGCTGCCCATCCACGCTCTGACGCTTCGCCGTCGGTTCGTCCTACGTGCATGGTGTAGTTAAAAGAGTAGTTGAGCTGGCAATTTTCGTTATGGGCAGGTAAGTGGAACTTCGGGACGAGCGCAATGATGTCTTGTTTGGTTTGTTGTAGGCGTAGGTTTGCGGGATACTGCTCCATGCGTTTGAAGAAGTTCGTGATGTATTGGCATGCTATATCATAGGCCAAGGCGAGGAAAAGAATCGCCAGGCCAGGAGCCGCGAGGTTTGTCATGCTGCTCAGCAAAACATAATCCATGTTAACGTATCTGACCGACTGGGGTTAGCCTCGACATGAAATACATGTGAAAGATGTGCGTACCGTTCTCCTTTCTGAAGGTCCCCCACTGACGTAGGCCTGCGCATGTCGTGGCGTGCACATCCGCATGCAGCAATGCCGCTAGCTGCGATACCTCGCCCCCCCCTTACATTTGCGAGCTTGATGGCATCAAAGTTGTTGCAACCGGATGGTTGCTCCTCCTGAATCGTGTTGTATGCCTCCAAATGCCGGCGGAAAGCCTCATTCTCCACAAAATACGCGTAACCTTGATTGAGGCCTGGGTCGAGGCGATCGGACGATACATTGAGACGGCGCGCCCGGAAAGAGGCATCCATTGCGAGAAAAAGTGTGTAAAGCCAGCTAAATAATCTTGTTAGGACGTGTCTACAAGTACAATTATGATGCTCACGGTTTTTGCGCCATATCCTTCCAGTTATCATCAATATTTATTCCTGGCTGTGGGCACGCTGGACAAAGAACCGCGCACTCCCCTTGCCGCGTGGCCTGAACTCCGCCCGGATCATGTCCCCGGCCTTTGCGCTTGAGAAGTGTGACGTGGCGCCACTCGCGTATCATCCGGCGAAACTCTCGTTGTCGGTCCTGATGAAATGTACTGTAAGCATGAGCATCAACAATTGATTTCATCAACAGCATACTCACTGGTGGTGGATTCAAGCCTGTGTTGTCAGTCAGACGAACCAGCGTTTGATAATATTCCATAGCGGATATCTTCGACATAAAGCTTAGCATTTGAAAATGTCGCAGAACACGAAAGGTGGCGAGTGTGGCAGGGTTCGAGACGGTGGCAGGGAAGAGGCGATGTTGTAGCAGTTGGGCAATGCGGCTAGTGCCTTGATTTGCAAGGCAGGCACAGTATTTGATGGGAATGGAGTGGATGCCGTTGACGTCCAATACGGTAAACTTGTTGATAGCAACTTCGGGAATGGGACATCGCTCTCCAACGAGGTGGCCCAGCTGAATGAAAAAAGCAGGGTCGATCTCGGCAAGTGGTTTGTACTCGAAATGTTGATTGTTCCATCGCTGAGAAAACTGAACGTTAGCGGTGCACCGGTGATTGATGAGTGAGAGGGTGGGACCGCTTACCTGAGGCCGATGAAATGGATTGGTTTGATGGACAGCAACAATGCAAGGCCCACAAAAAAGTCGGCAATCACAACAGTCATTGCATCGGTAGAGTTCGACATTGAATGTTGTTTGACATGACGCGCAATGAGGGCTATGCACGGACCCCCGACCTTCCAGTCTCAGGAACTCAGAGACAAATTCATTGATGTGAGCCATCCACACTTCAAGAGGATGATCCTGCCAAATAGGTTATAATTGAAAGCAATCTGAAAAAGAAAGAAACAAACCGATTTGTATTTTGGTCGCTTCGTGGGGTGTAGGACCCCAACTACAGCAGGGGAGTCCTCTAGCTCCGGATGTGAAAACTCGAAGACTTCCAAGTCCATGGGTGGATGCTCATCATGTTCAGCATCGCCAAAGGTCAACTCATCATGGCCCTGAATGATTACCTGGTCAACACGGACTGTCGATGAAGAGGCAGAATGATTGTAAGTGGTATGATGGAAGCTTTGCGGTTGGGAAAGAGGCTGTGGGTGAGAAACATTTGGAGAATGAACAACAGACTCCGAAATGATTTTCCGTCTCTTGTGGGGATTGGCCCATTTGCTGAATTTCGACAGCATGAGCAAAGTTGAACGTGTGTCGCTTTCCTAATTGGGATGTTGAATGTTGAATTTCAGGTCACATGCCATTCACGTCTAAATCAACAAAATATTTCGAATATCACTACCTAGGTTCAATTATCTCGCCTCCCACAACCGGCAATATCCCCTTTATGTATTCTACGTACTCGGCCCAAGTTGAAAAGCCTTCACCATCACCAAGAACATAGTTTGCTGGACGACAAGGGTCCCATTTTCCCCAGGTGATCTCCAGGAGATCGCTATACTGGTCATTCCGGTACATCGCCGTATCCTCTTGTGCCCATGGTAACCCTGCCATCTTCCGATGCACCATGTCGGCTATGTAACGCATCTTCAGAAGATCCCAAAGGTCCTTAACAATAGTCAGAATTACATGCACGCACACAAGAGAAAAATTTCCATACCCGGCGACGTTGTGTTACCTTGCGAGCATCTGTCTGAGGAGAGAACTCTGACCATTTTGCATAAGCATCTCTGATCATGCGATGGGGAACTTCACGATCGTTGGATGCTATTGAGGCCTTGAATGCCGGAAGGAGAAGACCGGCGAAATCAAATAAGGGAACCCAATCAGGGTCGTATCCATTTGGGCGTGTCCGAATCTGCAATTGAAATCTTCATGATTGTCAGTCCAGGGCACGATAATAAAAAGCCAAAAAATCTGACCTGACACTCATATGGTATTGGGTTGCAATACTCAACGTTGATGGGCAAGAAGTGGCTGAATAGCTACTGTACAGTCGTTTCCCAGGCATCGGCGGGACTGTCGGACCGTACGAAGGCCAGATCGGGAAGAGATGACATCACACCGACAAAAACATTCTGCTTGTTGCGCAGTGTTCTGTCATTCTCTGCAGCCCAAAATGCAGGAACCTATATAATAGCATGATAGTTTTTGGCCAGTGATAGTTTTGCATTATGAACTGAATTCCTGAAAAAGTAAGACAACAACACGAAGGTTACAGCTTCATTACGCTTTTCACACCTCTTCGTCCATCTGAATTGACATGCCTCGCCAAAAATTGTACAAAACTCGTGAAGAACAGGAAGTTGCAAACCGTGCCAAGAGTCAACGATACTATGTGCGGTAGGTTAATACAGTTTAAGAACGAAACGAGATTGCCCAACTCATGTTTTTGTTCAACTACAGCCACAAGGCCGAAATTAGCGCAAGGCGGCAATCCGCATACCAATCCCGCAGAGAGCCTCACAAAACTACATCCAAACAAATGTATGTCGTATATATACCCTCATTTCCTGCATTTTTTCCAGGCTAATCCGGCCACAGTGCTTCATTGTCTGCAAAAACGGATCAGCAATGCGCGCTACCAAATCTGGACAAATTCAGAGCAACATACCATCGTCTACTCAGCAACAGCAGTCACACCTTTTTCAACAGTTTATATGTGAATTTCCTGCAAGCTCTTGTGGACAGCCCATTCGATGCTGCAGCCCAAGCCTTAGATATTCAAATCAAGGCATTCAAAGACCTTCATCGCGAAATTATGTCGTTTGAAGGGGCCGTTCTGACCTTTTCTGGAAATAGAGGACACGCGCAACTATTGGAAGTCGCGCGGCCTGTGCATCGAGTGATCCACTGTCTGCAGGACTTATGGTGTAATGGCACAGATGGACCCGATGCTCTTCGAAAGGCATTTGATAACGGTGCATTGCTTTTTCAAGACTGAAAAAAAAATTACAACACCAAGAAAAAATTTATTCACGTTGTACTACAAATACAAAATGGTATATACAAGCTCAAGATTATATATGAAGTCCGAGGTTATCTACAAGTCTGAGGATCTATACGAGTCCAAGATTCTATGAGTGCAGATAGTGTACAGTGGTGCAGCAAAAGGTAGTGTCCAAGAATACGGAGAGTGAGCTCCAGGTGGCGACGTGTGCAAGGACCATGATCAAGATAGAAAAAACTGCACATCTTCTCAGTTTGTAGCCAGATGGTGAGAGAGAGTGAACATACCTTCAAGCACCCCGTGGTTGGACGGCGCTACCACGGTGAACAGATGCGACCTGGATGACTCCGTAGTTTCCACTCTCCAGAGCCTCAGCCCACGCGGCGTCTGCAGCCTCACGGGTGGGGTAATGCTTGCTGAAGTTGCCGGGGACGCCGTTGACAAGTGGGTGTACGCGGTGGCTGGAGGAAATCAGCTGGTGCGACATTGAGGGATAAATAAAGACTTACATTCCCTGGAAGACACCAACTTCCTTCCCATAAGTAACCACATACCATCCATCCCTCGCACGGTGCCATGTGTTGAATTCTATGTCAACAGGGGAGGGAGGCCGAGACGAGGGGCTCCCGCGATCGGCTAATTGTGATAAGGTCTCTTGCACGATCGGCAGGCTCTGATCTGAAACCGAGATTATTGAGCTAGGACTCATGAAATAAAGAATGACGACTTACCCTTGGCATCCACATACACAATAAAGTGGCCATCCGCAGCATCGCGAGGCCGTGATTGACTAAGTACCACCCAAGACCATTGATGGAGAATTCAGAAAGAGGAACGAGTTCAGAAGGTTGAGCCGACATTGGAAATGGTACCTTGATGTGGGGTTAGAGCGTTGGATGAGGTGAAAAGGGTTGGTTGATAACGTTAGTTGATAACGTTTATACCCTTATCATGGGCTGTATAGTTGATCGGATATTGCCGTAGCCACCGAAAATCCATTGTGGATATCGTCCGGGCCCAAATCTAAACACCGGCAGAATGGCACCTCGTTCCTGGGCCACTGGTCTGCAACTGGAATACCTTAAATCCCTCAAGCCAAAGTTTCTTGAAGCACAGGAAAAGAAGACTTCTAGATCCTTTCGATTGGAGGTGGAGAATGAGTGGATGAGGCGATGGCCAGTTGAGGCAACCGATCACGAGCTTGGTGATCTTACCGGTCTCTCAACCCTGGAGATCGATGAACGCCGAAAGGAGTTTGTCCATAACAAGGTGGCCGCGCTTCGTAAGGTAATTTGATTTAGCCAAATGATGGATTACCTCGGCTGATTATCGCCTTACAGAGACTGGGTGAATGGTGGTATAATCATGGGCGGGAGAAATCTAGACAATCCTTGAGCACAAGGAAAAGTGTTATTGCTCTTGTGAAACCCAAACATAGAGCATTGAGCGCCATTGAACTCTATTCCCGGAAATATTACGCCGAGCGCATCAAACCTTTTGTGCTAGCCGAAATTCAAGCTCAAAAGGTACCGAAAGCCAAGACCCTCGATGTGATTAAGGCGAAAACACGCGAACGATGGCTGCTCGAGTCAGAAGACTTCCGCGCTGACATCGTGGCGGAGCTGGAGGCTATAAAACAGGAGCCTGACCCAGATGCCAAAAATCCAGCAGAATATGCAGAGTAGGTACTGCTTGCTGCCGTATATTCGCACTTCTCTGACTGTGGTAAAGAGCTATAGCTGCGCTTCCCACCTTTTTTGACAAAATGTTCGAGGAATTGGAGCAGAGCACGGGCTGGAAGTTTTCTGTAATCGCGGGCGGGCCGTCACCAGAGGTACATGGGGAAATCATGACTCGCTCGTGAGTGCGACATGATTTTGATGATCGGCTCTCAGCTAACACTGTCTGACCTAGATTCCATTCCGGAAAGAATCTCCTAGGTCAAAGCTTTACAGATATGATGGGCGAGGAAGCGATGAAAGGTTGGGTCAAGCCATATCAACAGTTTATTCGGGCATCATTTTGTACGACCCTGTTGTTGTTTACCACATAATGATACTGATAACAATATAGCGGAGGCCGATTGTCAGTCGCGAGCGCTGACCAACGTCCCTACTGGAGAAACTAAAGAAGGCTCCATTGGCGACAATGAAATGACGGCCGAGACGGCCAATGAATTGGTGAAACTCACCTTCGACGAACGGCTGATCGATCCACAACTGCGTGAAAATGCATGTGAAAGCGAAAGCAATACAACCTCGCGCGAACACGCTGGCGAACATGAAAGCGATGTGACATCGAGGAATCCAACCACGATCCTACAACCCCATCCACCAGTTCCTACTCCTGTTGAGCCCGTTGCGCCGTCCGTCTTCTCGGATGTTCCATATCAGGCGGCGGGCTCCCTGTGCCCTCACGATACTACCAGCCCCGCATTCTCAGCAAGCACTAGCAATCGTCAGCCGACGGAGCCGGCGCAAACGTTGCCATCTGCCATGCCTGTGTCGTTCGTATTCCCCCCCATGAACTATGGAGCTCCTCCGATGCTTCATCTCCCTAACGCGCTGCCTAACCCAACCCCCAACCCTACTTCGTCCGATGACACCACGATCAACCCCTTATGTCCAACAACCCCAGAGCCTACACCAACTTTTGCTAGTCCATTCAGTCCGTTTATTGCTCCACGAATGCGTGGCTCGCCGGAGCAATCAAAAAAGAGCCGGAAAAAGCAACCTGCGAAGGCCGCCGGAAAGAAGAAAGCGGCAGGGGGAAAGAAAAAGGTGGCTGCCGATGCCAAAGCAATGCCTCGAACGCCGGGGAATTCGACATCCGCGCCCTCTCCCGGTATCCCACGAACGTTGGGAGACATGGATACCAACGTGCTCGCGCAAGGCAAACGCATCCGGAAACCTGCCCAGAGTAAAGAACTGATCTATAAAGAAGCAAAGAGAAGGGGTGAGCAAGGAGGAGAAGGACAACAAGACAAAGGACAGACGACAAAAAAGCAGAGGACGAAATAATCGATCCCGCGGTCGCAGCGGTAATTTTTTTGTACAATTTTTGGGACCGTATCGCGCGCACGTGTGCACCTATTGAGATCTTGGTTCGTTTTGCCTGTCTTGATGTAAATACAATTGCTTGTTAGCCCGAAAGTATCAAGAAATGTGGCCAATGCGCGATCATTGAACCGATTCCGAAAAGAAACAAAACAAAAGAAACGTAGCCACGTGTCAAGTTGAAATCGTGACCACGTGTTGAATTGGCTGTGAATCACCAACGATTTTCATTCATGGGGGTTCCAAAACATCATGTATGACTTTCTTATGTATGAAAAGTGCTGTCATCCCAGTGGTTCATCAATTGGGTTTCAGCTGTAAGGTCAGTCATACCATTAATGAAAACTACGTCTAGGGCTCCAATTCACCGCTCCCAGCGGTACACAATACCGAACAAACACCCATATCGAGGTGCGTCCTCTCTCCCGAACGCCGGCCTGAATGACCTAATTTAGCTCCACTACGGTAGTTTTCCGTAGCTGTAGAAGGCGGCGATAACGAGAGCCTTGATAACGGTGGGTTTGATCTACCCTCGGTGAGAGCTTTCATAAAACAACATGTCATCCTGAGCCTGAGTATAACCGGTGATAATTCGAAACAGGAAAAGGGCACGAGGAGCAGTTTGGACCATCGCTTTCGTGCGTTCTAACGCACCGGATTGAGACGATAATGAAATCTACAAGCCGGCTAATCCGACACGGGTCATACCCGGAAATGGTTGAGCCCTGATTTTCCAACCCGGCGGCAGCATAATTCTTAATGAATTGTCCACATCCAACTTTCCCTTGATCGAGCCCACAAGTGACGTGACACAAACCCTTCGCACAGGAACACGGTTTTTTTAATCCAACACGCACTTGATGTACATTTTCATATTTAATTACTCCACCACCTACAGTGCACGTTTATGATTTCTATTCTTTCAAGTCTCTAAAGCGCCACTCACCTGACGCCAAACGAGCCCGGAGCTCCTGATTTTTGTTCCGTAATCAATTGCGACCAGGCCAATAGGAGTCAGGGTAAGTCCAGACATGAGTATAATTGATGGATGTGACAAGCAGATGGGCAGAACCTAGAAATTCAGAAGATGTCAAAGGGGCCTGTCAAAAGCCCCACCGGAAGTACACGAAAAAGACACACGTTCAATCGGCTATCCCCAGCATGCGTCAGAGCGCGCCAGGCACGAGCCACCAGCGAGTGTCACTACGTACAGTGGGAATAGAGATGCGATGAATACCAGGTCGGCGTCGGATGATGTGGACGGATACGCGGGTGGTGGTGCCTTGAAGTTTGGGCGGTGGGCTTGGACGTTGCTGATACGAGTACTCAAAGGGAGGGAACAAGGACGCGCTCGGAACATCGAGGAAAAACCCACTTTGAGGACCCTGGAACATCCATGAAGTTCGTGTGGACGGCGAACCCGTATTTTTCTGAAATGACTAAGATCAACGGCGAGTAAATGTCAGCGGATGGTATTATATCGCGTCGAGGGCCCAAACTGACGAGTGTGGGGGTAGCTGGACTCGGATGTATTTCAGGACACGCTCCCTGCTGCTCGGACCTCGGCGTGTTTCGGAGCGGAAAGGTTGTGGTCATTTCTAGACAATTATGTTGACACGGACACGCCCCCTACTGCGCTTTTTTCATATTGGCCGTGCACGGGTACTGAAGAGAAAACGCTTCCACGACAGACACGGGAAAGGCATACTAGCGCGCGTGTACTTGGGGCAGCGATGGTGTTTCGCATTCCACTTGCTGCTTCCATCACCAAAGATGCTCGGGGAGTTCCATAATCCAGGAGAGGGAGATGCTGATGGAGCTGGATACTTTATGTCGGAAATGTGGAAAGATGCTGAGTCCGTCAGAATCGGGGTAGGTAGGACAGGCATCGGTTCACGGTATTAAAATCCCGCTTCACGAACAGAGAGCTGCAGATCATCATAACGGGCCGTGATGCATGAGCGCCGAAAAATGATCTTGGGTTGATCATAATCTCCTGTGGGCCGATAACCTTCTGGTGGTTCTGGAAGTATTATCGCATATCAGTCTCTGCCAACCATCAAATGCGGTCCCAAGTGAAAGTTTCAGCCTATTGGAGTACAAATGGTGTTGACGAGAAAGAACGGTTTCTGAGTGACCTGGATTACATGTTTCCAAAACATTCCTTTATCCCGATATTAAAAGTCATCGTCACTCAACTGACAACCCAGACATACCCGAAATCATGCGCTTCGTGGGGTGCATCCTCTGCGTGGTGTTTACTGTCCAGTATGAAGGCTTCACGTCGTATGCGGTGCATAGCCCTACAATAAATCACCAGATTCATGAGGATATGAGTCACTGGAAGCATGAGAAGTGTCTCTCCGACTCCCTCGAGGCGCTTGCCTGCCCCAAATGACTATGTACATTGGCAGATTATGCATGCAAACAAATTTAATTAAAGAATATTCTAAAAATATGATAGATGATTTTCACCCACACAAAACATATTCCTGCCTTAAGAATGCTGGAAATCCAGTAAAAATACATAGATTATTTTGAGTGAAAATATAGTGAATTTACCATATTTATATTATTTCTCAATATAATTTCTGCAAATCACTAACGCAACTCACTGGACAACTGGACGCCGAAAATCCCACACCTCAACCGGTCACTTTCTCATTTCAACAAATTCAAGCCAAGTTGAGTGGGTATTGCCTCCAAGTTTCTTTCAGTCTCTTTGGACAGTATGCAGCTAGTACAATGCTCCACTAGAAACATCTCAAATATCTTTCTACTTTGAGATAATCAATGTTTTTAAATTGTGATCACCATCTGGGCTTGTGAGCCATACATCTACTTTTTGGTGCCATAGCTGTTCTTTTCCATTTCAAAGTGCTGTATGCTAGTTCCTGACTTTCATAGGTATATAAATATGGTAACTTAGAGAGTCAGTATGCCTTCCATTGAACAGTTATTTTATATGCAAGATAAGGCAGATTTATGCATGTCTGAAGTTGTTGTTCTCTTATACAGCTCACCCAGGTCATCTCATAACAGCCAAAAGCACTATCTACTACATGATAATGTACCCTCATAGTTTTGTGTCAATCTGTGGTCTGTGGGTTGTGTTTCAGTAAAGTGAGTGTTCAGAACAGGTATTGGGAAGTGTGAACCTAGTCACAATAATATATTCACCCCACTGACTCATTTCCTACCCATAAGAGTTGGTATTTTGGGCTAGTTACAACCCAATGGGCCTAAAATGTTATATACAGGTGCTAGAAACAATGTTGGGTTGATAGGATATTCAAAAAAGGGGGTGACCAGTTGACTGATGACTAAATCTAAACAAAGCACTTGGAAACCCTGTGCAGAAAATTATATTCTAAATGATATATCGAATTTCTTTCAGTAGGACTAAAGAGGACACATTTACAGCTTATGAGACCCCAACAAGAATATTGTCTTATGTTTTGCATGTGTAAGGCCAAAAATATTCAAAAAGTGACTGGTTGTCTGGTGACTGATGTTATACCTTTACACAAGATATGATAGAAGCTTTTAGAATAATAATAGTGCTACTTTGGAAAGCATTATATTGATTTTCCAAAACATTCTAGGACATTTTTAGTATAACTTTGGTTATAATTTATTGGCATGTACCCTGTGTGGGTTGTCTGTAGCACTCTGCTCAGCCCTCCACAAATCTCACAGTACCACAGCATGACAGCAAAGGTCTATAACTGCACAGTACTTTTGTCAGGGCAACCCTTAGTTGAAGCGTGCATGATCACAAGTTGGCTGACTTCTGACTAATAGAGGAAATCCTAAGTATATTGTTATAAGTACAAGTCTAAACTACTCACTTGATAGGGGAAATCCTAAGAGATCAATCTAAGGACTCCCCTACCAAGTGGTGGTTACTATATACCTATCCTACACATTGCCACTATGTACTACTATTGTTGCCACATGTCTCAGGGTTGAACAATAGGGTTGGTAATACAATAGGTTGTTCATGTGATGGGCCAATGTGATTTTGACAAGCAGCATGCATCTTGGTGCAATGGTTTGCTTTGCAATTGGTTGATTGACAGTACGAGCTTTGACATGCAGTGATGGTCTTCAATTGGTGATGGCAATGTTGATGTGGATGGTGATCCCCTTACGTTACTCCCCCTCTAGGCTGAGCATTCTTGCAAATGGGTTGGAAGGGTATACAGCCAAATTGGACATGGTTGACAGGTTGGGGGGCCCCCAGGTTCTCTCAGTGAAAGTGTGCAACAGGGTCATTGTATTGTAGGTTGTTGGCCTTCTCCCAGGAATTGTGTTCATACCCATAGCCCTTCCAGGTGGCAAGGTACTGTAACTTGTTCTGGAAGAACTGACTGTCCATGATTCCTTTGACTTTGTATTCTCCTTCACCATTGATTACAGTTGGTTTGGTTACAATGGTAGGTTGTCAGCCAGGAATTGGATCATGTGGGGCAGGCAGCAGCTTGATGACATGGAAGATGGGATGAATGTGTGACATTCCAACTGGAAGCTTGGGGTGATAGGTGTGTGTCCCAATGCAAGCAGTGATCTTGTATGGACCAAGATACCAATGTGCCAGCTTTTGCATTGGCTGTGTCATTGCAATGTCATGCAAGTCAAGGTACATCATGTTGTTGACTTTATACTCTAGTGTAGGACAAACACAGCAATACCCCAAGGCAATGGTAACATAAATACAGGAAGGACACCCAGAAGAAACTCCAAGGAATTTACAAGACTGCATCTTGCGGACTTCTGAATCTATCATGATACTCAAAACACAAGGTATATTGTATATATCCCTTATAGTGTATTTTAATTCATAAATAACATCAAATTTAATTTATGGAGATCATAATTCTAGTAAAGAACTTGAATCTATTGATTATCCTGCTGCTTTGGGTTCTGGTGGCCAGTGGGATTCCAAGGCAGGTTTAGATAGTCTATCAGGCACTGAGAATAATGCAGATCTAGATAAATCTGTAATCCTGGCTACTGGTCTTCTGGGCTCTGAATCTCTGTTGGGTCAAGGTGCTATGCTTTCTGGAGATGGGACTTTCTCCACTGCTAATAGCTTAGTTGGCTCTGACGATCTGGAAAGCCTCCTGGAAGTGGAAGACTCAACAAATGCACCTGGTCTTGTGGGTCCCACCCCACTAGAGTTAGACAATATATTTCCTGGAGATGAGGCTCTATATGCAGCTAGTTACGAGTCATTATGTTTACATAAGTAACTCGTTCATCATCCTGGGTTTGCGGGGAAAATTCAGTGTACCCTACAAGATCCAGTGTTGTTTTTCCCACAGTTAGTAATTTTGAAGTGTTCCGAGAATTCATTAGTACATGATCAGTAAACATTTTGAAGTACATCAGTAAGACTTTGTAGTTGTGGAAATATTTTTCTAACTGTGGGAATCAAAATTAGCTGATGTGCGGATTTCGAGCAAAAAAGGCAACTGCTAACATGGGCTGCATTTAATATTATAATTTCAAGTTGATTTGTGTTTTTCTTGGGATATCTCAGGAATTAAATAATAACTGGCCACTGCATAATCATGCTTATGTTTGTCAACTACACTGTTGGAGCTAACAGCGTAGTTGACAAATGTAAGCATGATTACAAGACACTTGTTCCGCTTTGGGTCAAACTTTTCCTACAATACAAAACAGTGCATATCTCCACAATGACAAGACCCATGGATGCAATTCAAAATGCTACTACTAGATATGGTGAAGGGCTACCCAATTGGTATATAAGTTCTTGATTAACCCAGGATGCAAAGCTAGAAATAAAATGTTAAATGTTGAATGGTTGATATACATTTCAATACTGTGGGAACTTGTTTCTATTATTACAAGTTCTTTAGTTTACTAAAGAAGAGTTCTTTATCAACCCAGGTTTTGGGCAAGAAGTTGATTCATTCATTCATTCATATTTCAACACTGTGGGAAAATATTTCCATAATGGGATTTTTCTTCTCTTGTGGCTTTTTACAGCATTACTCCATAAATACAAAGTATTGTAACATAATTTGCATGTATTTGGGATGCTTACATAATGCTTTTCATGATGCCATCAAAATTATGCATATCTAATATTTCAGAGTGTTGTGTTTCAAATTTTATTTTGTGTTTTTCTCCATAACCAGTAAAGCTATTACCTTTGTTTTTATATGTTTGGAATGTACAAACATGGCTCTACAATTTCCTTGTTGAGCATATTTTTCCCATGGTCTATTTTGAGCAAAATATTAGAAATGTCCAGATTCAGCTAGTTTTGAAGGTCTGTGTGTCATGTCAGGGGTGAACAAACATCTTATAACAATAATGACCCTTACCAAACATGACCTTGTGGGAAATTATGTTAAACATTGGAATAATCAACAACTACTACTATATTTACCTGAAATACAAAGAGGATTGATTTCTCTATTTATTGATACATGTCACATGATCTATTCCATCACATAAGTATACCAAATACATGACAACAATCTGAATGCTTATTTAGTGTCCATGATCCTGGGAAAAGTTAGTTCTGATGGTTTTTGTGTTTTCTCCATAACCAGGCAAGCCATGGCATTGGGTTTTGTGCACAGGCATTGCTTGTTTACTTGGTAACATTTTCCCATGGTCACATGACCTCTATAAACTATCATCTACATTGTTCTAGTCATTTACAACTTCCTGAATGTGGAATGGACTTATTTTTCCTAAGAAAAGAAATAAAGAATGAGCACCTGCCACATAGTGTGTTGGCCCACTCCACCCAAGTAGGCATTTGGATCAATATTACTTCCTTAGTGATTTAACTATTTGGTATATTCTTTATTTTATCAATTGTCTTAAAATTTAAACAATTAGTTTAAGTTTCACAATTGGGTAGTCCAATCTATAAATAGGTATATTGGATAAATACTGTGGGTGTACCAGAAGTCTATATCAGCCTACTAGAGCTGTGCAAATAGTACAGGGGTAAAGTTCTGTACTTTACACTGAGCCGCACGTCCTTGTGGACTCCGCATGGACTGCATGGACTCCACATGGACCACACACACATGTCCACATGGACTCTGCATGGACTTGCATGGACTCCGTGTGGACTTACTCACTTTCTTTTACTATTATAATACTTGCTAATAAGATTGATAATAAAAATGATATATTAATAATGAAGACTACATGATTGTAAATACTTAATCTAGTATGGGCAGGGGCCCCTGCTGCCCCCGCTGTCCTTGTTGCCATTGTTGCTGTTGCTTTTGGCACCAGGTGGTGCAGGATGCACCCCCACAGCATTGTCAGTGGCCTGGGTAGCAGTGACAGCGGCACTGGCATGCTCCAGCACAGGCCATTTTTCTGGCTGTTGTCTCCAATTGTTCTTAGTTGTTGTTGTCTTGTCATCCTCATGGTGGTGGTTGTTGGCTGTGTCCTTGTTCTTGTTGCCATCCTTCGTTGTCGTCATCGCACCATTGTTGGTATGGCTGCTGCTGCTGCTGTTGCCGTCATGGCCACAGGCCTTGTCATCACAGTTGCTGCTGCTGCTGTCTTCATGGTTGTTGTTGTTGTTGTTGTTGTTGTTGTTGTCTTTGGCAGCCATGTCCTTCTCATCTTGGGTTCCTGAAGTGGGAGGGGACACATTGCGTGGTGAGCGTGTAGATGAGCAGCATGTGGGACTCACCTCCCTTTGCCCCTTGGGGCGCCCTTTCCTCGTCGTCCCCTCGTTCTGCATCTGTTTCTATCCTTCACCCCACACTGTCTCATGTGTTGTCATGTTGGCGTTGGTTGGCATTTGGTGTGTTGGCGTTGGCAGCTTGGGTGTGTTGGCATTGGCATTGGCGGTTTGGTAGGCATTGTTGATGTGGTTGAAGAGAACCAACAAAGACGTGGCAATGGTAATGTTACCATTGCATGTGCTTTGTAGTCATGTGACCTAAATGTGTTGACTTGAGGCCAGTGTAGCCTGTAGCTAGGAATGTCTGTCTTGCCCAATGGTTATGAATGCCAAACATATTACATAATGTTTGTGCATGTACACATTTGAACCTAGTTGGTTGCAAGTTTTTCAGCACCGTTATGTTATGTTATTAATAACAAATAGTATATATAATTTGAGTAAATAAAAATTATATTAGTAATCTGATTAGTAATTGACTGGCTGTGCGGATTCTGCAAGCTGTCCATCCGTGCTTGTCTGCATGTCTGTGTAAAATTACGCAGATTGATGCAGATTTAGTGTGGACATGGATTGTTGTCTGGCTGATGGTCCTGCCAAATGAGTCCATGTGTCCGTGCAGAGTCCACACGGGTTATGTGGCTTAGTGTAAAGACCTCCATATATTGTAGCTCAGTGTAAAATCCCCAGAGAAGCTACTGAGTTGGTTGTGTATTTGGAATATACAAATATGGATCTATATTTTCAAGTTTGTTAATTTTTTCACACAGTCCATCTCTGAGAGTCTGAGTCCCTACTATACCAGCTGACTTGTTTTTAAGGGAAGTGCTATATATGGTTACCTTTTGTTGTTGGATTTTTGTATAGGATCTATAAACACCAACTTCTATTGGCAATTCATTTGGAGTTGCTGATATCATACACCATGGATATGGGTGAAGTTGTAAGGGTATCACTTGTTGTCCACATCTAGCCAACAGGATTACTATTGCACAGCTTGCATAACCTTACTGTTACATCTATCATCCTGACATGCTTTGCCTTAACCCCTTGATAGATAGTAGTTTACTCTGGACTAACATTTCACAGTGCAATAGACTTGGATTGGGTTCTCTACTCATGGTCAAGCCTCTAGTGCTCTGTACTAATCCCTTCCCTACATGGCTGTTCATATTGTATATGCTGCTCCCTGCCTGAGCCTCTTGGCAACATGACCCCTTACAGAAGTGCAACAAGTATTTGGCAAGCTTAAATATGTGGTCACATTACATCTTCATGTTGTGCATCCATCAGGCCTTCCACATTGTCAAGCTACTCCCTGTATCCCTGTATCTAATTCTAGGACATGGTCTGACAAGCATTCCAGAACCAAACTTATCAACAACAAAAAGTAATATAAAGTTGAAGAGATTCTGGATAGCTAGTTCTATTGCAACAAGCTGGTTCAAGAAATATAAAGAAAATTTAATCAAAAAAAACATAAGGACTTGTATCTGCCAGTAATGGCCCTCTATCTCAAGTAACACTTGGACAAGTTACAAAAATTTGATGGAGGCGAGGGAAGAACTTGAACTTCTCCTCGATTTGCACTTGAAAATTTTGTCATTAACTCAAAAGTTATTGAAGGTGTTAACATACCCCAAAGGTTGACTGCAGCCATGGGGGTATTCTCATCAGGCCCAGACCAGGGGACATAGAATGGAAGGCAATGCCCCCGATCACCTCCCTGGCTCGCAGCCCCTGCATTAAACTCATCCCCACTGATATCCGGATCAAGGCCACCATTATAAAATGACCAAACATTGGGACAGTTTTTTGAGCTACTGTATAACCTTGAGGCCTTGTATTTGACTCTCCAAAATATTGCATTTTTGTGCATTAAATAAGCAATGGTAACTATGATTAAGTAAGCAATCTGGACAGTCTGCATGAACTCCATGAGGAGTTTTTCTAAGCTGGGTCTGAGCATCCAAGTAACAGTGTGGATTTATGGACTTAGCTTTGACTTGGTTCAGACACAGACTGCAAAGTGAGGTCTGAGATTAGTCTGCAAACATCTGCATTTGTCTGTGTGGTCTGTGTGGCTCATGTAGCTCAGTGTAAAATCCCCAGAGAAGCGACTGAGTTGGTTGTGTATTTGGAATATACAAATATGGATCTACATTTTCAAGTTTGTTGATTTTTTAACACAGTCCATCTCTGAGAATCTGAGTCCCTACTTTACCAGCTAACTTGTTTTCAAGGGGAGTGCCTAGATATATACATATGGTTACCTTTTATGGTTGGATATTTGTATAGGATCTACAAACACCAACTTCTATTGGCAATTCATTTGCAGTTGCTGATATCATACACCATGGATATGGGTGAAGTTGTAAGGGCATCACTTGTTTGTCCACATCTAGCTATCAGGATCACTATTGCACAGCTTGCATAGCCTTGCTGTTACATCTATCATCCTGATATGCATTACCTTAACCCCTTGTTAAATAGTAGTTTACTCTGGACTGACATATCACAGATGGATTGTTGCATCAGTAGAGTTACTAATATCAAATTCTGTTGTTATTTGAGGTGTAGCTACAATGTACTGTATATAAGGTGCCCCTTCCTCTCCATGGAAGGGCAACCTGTGCAATAGACTTGAATTGGGTTCTCTACTTGTAATCAAGCCTCTAGTGCTCTATACTCATCCCTTCTCTACATGACTGTTCATATTGTGTATACTGCTCCCTGCCTGAGCCTCTTGGTAATGTTATAATTTTCCTAGTTTGATATCATGTACACCCTTTTTCTTCTTCTTCCTTACTAAAACTATATTAGTCATTGGTACCAATGACTCATTCATGTTTACTTACGTTCTCATGACATCCTTCTTTCTGACTCAACTCATTATCTATGACTCATACATAACCTATAACAAATATCCCTCACTCAGAGATTACAAACTGTATCCCATATATCCACAAGTGTCTTTATGTATTTATAGCCATAGATCACCTGTCATAGTTCTTTAGTTTGACCTAGGCAATCAATACCTTATTCTTACTTTCTTGATGTGCAGCTCAATCCTATCTGCCTTGCAAAGGTGGTAGTGCATCTTTTTGAACTTGGGACATCAGAACAGAGTCTTGCCTTGAAGAAGAGGCTCTCACATTGTAGCTATTAAATTGTGTTCAACTTAGTTGACCAGAAGGAATAAGGCTTTGCTATAACAAAAGGTCAAACTGAAGATACTGCCAGCCTGTTTAGGTTAAGATGTACCATACCATGGCACACCTACAGTACAGAAACCCAAAGAAGATCAATGACAGTAACAGTGACAAATACAACAGCACAGAATCTGAACTGACAACACCCACAGAATCTGAACTGACAACACCCACAGTATCCAAACTGGCACCCACACAGACTCTCATCAGATCTGCAGCACCTTCTCCAACAAAACCTACCCAGATAGCCATGAATACCCAGAAACCCACCAAAATGAGGGTTTGCATCCCTGCTGAATTTAATGGAGATTACACTAAGACCAAGGAGTTTATCATTGGTTCTATCACAACAAGCTGGTTCTAGAAATATAGAGAAAAGTTAATCAAAAAAAACATAAGGACTCGTATCTGCCAGTAATGGCCCTCTACCTCAAGTTATCTAACTGGGGAAGCTCCAATCAGAATTGAAAAGCTTTTTTGAATACCAGCTACTGGATGGGGGTGAAGACCCATTGGGGGGGGACAATGACTCCAATACTGGAGTTAGAGATCCCATTTCTGTGGAACCTGAACAACTTCCTCAACAAACTGAGGACTTTCCCTTTGAAATATCAGCTTCTGTTCAGAAACTCAAGGAAGATCTATTAAAGGGATATACATGTCCCAATGAAGTACCATCAGAAGAGCCTGGACTCCAGCCCTTGAACCAAGTGGAGCATCTTAGCCTCCAACACTATATTGCTTGGAGGAAAACAAATAGAACTGTGGCAGCTTATAATGCACATAACTATGTTCTTGAACAAGCTACTGGAATTGAAATTCTCTCATTATATAAGGTAATAAACCTTGCTATGTCTAAGACCCAGCTATATCCCACTACTATTGATATGTGCCCCAAAAGCTGCATTGCATATACAGTGGAATATGCCAATCTGGAGTTTTGCTCATATATGAAGGGGGGGACAAAATGTAATACACCTAGGTTCAGAAACATTGAAGCTAGGAAAAAAATTCCACATGCCCAATTCAAAACCCTACCCATTCTTGCAACAATTAGAGCACTCTATGTAAATGCAGAAACCTCACAGCTTCTTCAACATTGTGACAAAACCTTGCAGGAGGTTATAAAACTAGTAGGATCTGTAGCAAAGCCTAACAACTCATCAATAAAGTTTTGCTCTGATTTTACATTTGGGACTATTCACCATGCCCTTCATTTAAAGGGGCTATTATCCTCCAAAAGAGATATTGCTTTAGCCATCTCAAGTGATGGTGCTCAGTTTACCATGAAAAAACAGTCAAACACATGGTTACTAGTATTACTACTTTTGAATTTTTCTCCTGAACTGTGGGTAGGATCCAAACAAGTTATACATGTATTTGCTACACCAGGCCCAAATCCTCCAGGGGATATAGAATCATTTTGCTATCCATTGTTTGAACAAATGGCCCAAGCAGATGCTGGAGTCTGGATGTGGGATGCTATTGATTCATTATATTTTATCTTTCATGCTTGCATTACTATGGTATTAGGAGGTATGCTTGGCTCTGCAAAGATGAGTGGAATGTTTGGTCACTCAGCTCTTTATGAGGATTGGTTTACACTTGTACAAGGTGCCAGGTCTAGCACTACAAAAGGTGCAAAGGCACAATACTATCCCATCAATCCACCAAATAATGAGAAATACAATCCAGAGAGGCCTACTACATATAATCTTGTCAATCTTCCATGGTGGAAAGAGACTGAATACTGGAAAACAATCAAGGAATTAGACCAAGCTTCCTCAAAGTGTGCCAGAGCAATAATTCAGAAGAATACTGGTATCAGTCAATTGCCCCTATGTGCTGCAAGTCCAGCATTTATTCACCTATCTTTTTCCCCATGGATCCATTTCATCTGTTTTATGAAAATTGCATACCATTTATGTGGGATACATGGACAGTTGGGAGCAAAGCATCAAAACTTGTTCACATCAATACTAAGAAAATTCAGGCCTTTGGTGAATTGATTACTGCTGCAATGGAGACACTTCCCCCATCATTTTGTGGCCCTGTATGTGATCCCAACCTCAAACATCAGAGCAATTACAAAGCATATGAATGGATGGCTCTACTCCATTGGTATATCCTTCCTATGGGTATTGAGCTGGAATTTGACACTATCCTCCTTGAAAAATTTTCAGACATTGTTGCAATAGTTGAAACAGCAATGACTATACAAAAACACTCAATGTTAGACCTTGCACTTCTAAAGCAGCTCATCATAAAGTTTTTTCAAGGATATGAAGAGTATTATGTTGGGAATGATCCTGAAAAGATTTTAAGATGTTGCCTCTGCATATTCCAACTGATACATATACCAACCCAAGGTATGGCTCAATCTGACTTGGATCTCAAGCTACTGTTGAACAGGCCATTGGAGAGCTTGGGCATAAGATCCATTCAAAGAAGGAACCATTTGCCAACCTGACAAATACAGTGGCTCAAAAAACTGCCCCAATGTTTGTACATTTTTGAAAGATCAATATGGTATGAAGTGCTGACATAAGCAGGGGACCTGGGGTAATTATGTAAGATACTATGACATCGTGGCTTTCCAATGGACCCTGGATCATGTGATTTGGATCAAAACCCATTAAGCTATAGGCCAAACAAAATGATTACTCATTGGGGCAGTTTTTTGACCCTCTATTAATTTTCTATCTAATACTTTGTATGACCACCTTTTGCCTTTATAACTGCTTGTATCCACCTGGGCATACTTTCTATCAGGTTTTGGCATACCTCTGGTGGAATTTCACCCCACTCTTCAGCCAATCTATCCCACAACTCATGTACTCCTTTGGGTGGTGTTGGATATTCTTTAAGACGGCGCTTGAGATGTTCCCAAAGGTGTTCTATTGGATTCATGTCAGGGGATTGGGCAGGCCAGCCAAGGACTCAAATGTTGTTGTCTTCAAACCACTGTGTGGCCAGTCCAGATGTGTGTTTGGGGTCGTTATCTTGCTGAAAGTAGCGCTCGCCATCCACCATTTCCAACTTCTCAAAACTTTCCTGAACTCCACTCTCCAAAATTTCACAGTATTGAACCTTGTCCATGTTCCCCTGCACCTCTATGAGCTTTCCCACTCCATTCCACCCCATACAACCCCATACCATGAGGTTTCCTCCTCCTCCATGTTTGACAGTAGGTGATGTTGTTCTATCAGATGGTGGTTCTCCCCTTTGTTTCCAGACATAAACCTTTCCATCTGACCCAATCCTATTGATTTTGGTCTCATCTGTCCATAGAACCCTTTTCCAGTCCTCCACAGTCCAGCTTTCATGATATTTTGCAAACTGGAGACGCCGGATGCGATGGGCTTGTTTGAGAAGAGGAGCTTTCCTCTTTGTAGCAGCATAAAATTGATTTTCCTTGAGTGCATTTCTGACTGTCTGGGGTGTGACAGGATTGGGGATGATGCCATTGATGAATTGGGTAGCCTGAACTGCATTATCAAGCTTCCCTGACTTGATTTGACGAATAATTGACTGTTTGTCACGAACAGACAGCTTGGAGGGGCGGCCACCAAGGTTGTTTTCTTTGTTTCCATCCACATCTTTGCTGATCCTACTGATGGTACCCTTCCCTAGACCAGTTTTCTCCTTGATTTGACGCTGAGAATAGCCCTCATTGAGGAGAGAAACAACAGTATTGTGCTGAGCAGTAGAAATGGCTTTCATGATGGTGGTAAGAGGTCAAGAAGATGATTGAACCAATTCCAACATGTCAAATTGATACAAATAAAGTCACATGACATTGTTTATTCTTCCCACAGTCCATAATGTTCTTGCATTGGATCATAAATGCCAGAATAATGGAAAATAAGATAAGGGTCAAAAAACTGCCCCAATGAGTAGCCATTTTGTTTGGCTTATAGCTTAATGGATATTGATCCAAATCACATGATCCAGGGTCCATTGGAAAGCCACGATGTCATAGTATCTTACATAATTACCCCAGGTCCCCTGCTTATGTCAGCACTTCATACCATATCGATCTTTCAAAAATGTACAAACATTGGGGCAGTTTTTTGAGCCACTGTATGAAACTAAGTCCCCAATAGAAGTAAAAATAAAAGGTGGCACTATAATTGCTAAAGTGTTGAACAACCCTATCACATTGACCACGGGAGAGTCAATGGGCTTGTCAAAAACCATTAGAGATGGGATAAAGAATATTGTAACTGCCAGACGTAAATCCCTCACCCAAACGGATGCTAACTTGCAAATAAACAAAACAAATGAGGAAGACACCTTACCCTTTGGGAGGGACTGGGAACTTGATGATAACTACTTACAGCATGACGCACTACCAGTAGAGTCAATCCCATTCTAGTCTTTCTTCATCTCGGAGTATGACTGCGGCGGAATACCTAAGGGATCTATAATATGTGGAGACCCAGTCCTACAATATTTAGAGTCTTTACCAGCCAGGGAAGAGCCCAAACAGTTGTATGTAGCAAAAGAATCAGCCTCTTTGCGCACAGTATATCCAGTAATAAATGGGGTAGGAATGGAGGAATCTTTATTAGATGGGGGATCCCAAATAGTATCAATGGCTAAACAAACGGCTTTAGACTTGGACATTTCATGGGATTCAGACATTGTCATACACATGCAGAGTGCTAATAAACAAGTGGAGAAAACAGTGGGATTAGCGCGCAACGTCCCTTTCTTGTTTAATGACATGGCCATTTACCTCCAAGTACATATCATAAATTCACCCACATACAAAGTATTGCTTGGGAGACCGTTTGATACACTCACAGAAAGTCAGATCAAAAATGCTAGAGACAGGGGACAAGTAGTCACTATCACAGACCCTAACACAGGACGGAGGTGTACTATCCCTACCCATGCAAAGGGATCACTGCCTAAGCTGTTGAAAAGACAAGTGGAGCAGGATTTTTGGCCTTTGATGAATTAATCCAAAGTGATCAAGGAGAGCTAGCTGTAGAAATTGCTGAAGATGAGAACGGAAACTTTATTATAACAGGTTATAGACACCCTACTGATAAGCAGAATTTTGGTCACAAAGAACTTAGAGATGTCTTTTTGTCTAGAAGTGATGTAAACATGAATAGTACAGTGCCTGAACGTGAATTACTAGCCACGTACTTGGCTTCAGTAGATGAGCGCAATGGACCAGTAATAAACTACGAGCAGAACAGAAGGGACCAGACAAGTACACCCACTAGACCTATGACATATGCTCAAGAACAGCCCATGCTCAATAAAGCTTTAAGTAAATTAAGGCAGTGGCAAATTGGCACTAACAAGCATGGTCTTGGAACAGTAACAGGTGATAAGTGTAATATTGAGTCCATGGATCAGCTAGTAGGAAAGAAGTATAAACCAGTACATTTGAAAACAAAACCAACACTGGCGGATCTGCCTGATAAATTTAGAATTATCAGAGATATAAAGGGTGACCCTTTAGCGGCTCTACCAGTTCTAACGCCTAACCCACCACCATTTAAACCAACTGGAAGGTATACTGAGGAAAGGCGTGCGGATTTCCAAAGAGTACACGAAGAAGAGAGCTTCTTAAAACCTAAAGAGATGGATATAATCCACGACTTTATGTGCAAACATAATGATGGTTTTGCTTGGAATGATAGTGAGCGCGGTAGCTTTAAGAAGGAATATTTTCCTCCTGTTGAAATACCAGTAGTCCCACATACGCCGTGGACAGAAAGGAACATTAGAATCCCACCAGGGATCTATGAAGATGTTTGTAAAATCATTAAGACTAAAATTGATACAGGGGTCTACAAGAGGTCCAATTCATCATATAGGTCTAGATGGTTTACCATATTAAAGAAAGGTCCAGGAAAGAAACTTAGAATTGTACATAGTCTAGAGCCGCTAAATGCAGTTACAATAGCACACTTGGGTTTACCACCCACTACCAAAGAACTAGCAGAGCATTTTGCAGGGCGCACTTGTGGCGGAATGATGGATCTGTATGTAGGATATGATGAGAGGCCTTTAGCAGAAACCTCACACGATCTAACGATGTTCCAAACGCTGTTTGGCGTGCTGAGACTAGTAACACTCCCTATGGGATGGACAAATTCCATTCCAATATTTCATGATGATGTTACATACATTCTACAAGATGAGGTACCACATGTCACAATACCCTGCATTGATGATGTACCCATGCGCGGTCCAGCAAACCGCTATGAACTACCAGATGGAACAGAAGAAGAGCTACCTGGTGCTCCAGGTGTTAGACGCTTCTTCTGGGAACATATGCAAAATGTAAATCACGTCATACAGAGAATGAAGTATTCTGGAGGAACCTTTTCAGGATATAAGTCTACATTATGTGCAAGTGAAATTCTAGTAGTAGGACATAGATGTACTTATGAAGGACAAAAACCTACTACTGATAGGATTGGTGTAGTTGAAAGATGGGGACCATGCAAAGATGTCAGTGAAGTAAGTGCTTACATGGGAACTATTGGTGTATGCAGGAATTTCATTAAAGATTTTGCCCGTATAGGCCAACCTATTCAAAAGTTAACTAGAAGTAGTGAACCTTGGATATGGGGGCCTGAGCAAGAAGAAGCACAGCAGCTATTATTAGATGCACTTAAAAATAGCCCCGCGCTCCGTCCAATTAATTACACCTGGAATACGCCAGTGGTATTGTCAGTAAATACGTCATGGAAAGCCGTAGGCTACTATATCTATCAGGAAGACCCCGATATACCTGGAAGAAAGCACTATGCTAGATTTGACTTGATAACTCTGAATGAGTGCAAAGCGCACTTCTCACAACCCAAATGAGAGCTATTTGGGTTAATGAGAGTTTTAATGGCATGTTATTATTGGTTTATTGGAGTACAAAATTTGGTAGTAGAAACGGATGCAAAGTACATTAAGGGGATGTTATCAAACCCAAGTCTAGGACCTAATGCAACGGTAAATAGGTGGATTGCTAGGATACTTATGTTCCACTTTACTTTGGTTCATAAAGCTGGTAAAGGCTTTGGCCCAGATGGTCTGTCAAGATGAGACGTGCGGCTAGGGGATCCTGTCTACCTGGACCCAGACAATGGTTACAATGAACCCTCAGGTCCTTTAAGGTTTATCAACCCAACTGAGGGATTGGATGACCCTTTTGAATTGTCAGACTTTAAGGAAGAGATTGACATGCATGGCAGATATTTATTCCAACTCACCAAGGAAATCTCTGATTTTGAAGTTGAAGTAAACAATGCTTGGGCTGGTGAAGGAGGTCTTTACACTCCCCCACATCTTCCAGCAGATTCCAAGCGGAATCCTCAATTCAATTCCTGTCGGAATTTCGGCTGCAGAGGTTATAGAAAATGGCTGTAAAAATTGACAAAAATTCTGAACAGATTCCGCTCAGATTCTGAGCAGAATGAAATTCCACAGGAATTTTGGCTTCAGAACACTGAAATTCTGACAGAGCCCACAGGAATTCCGGAGCATTGTAGGGACATGTAATAGACACGTTGTGGTCACGTGGTTAGTCATATGACTTATCGGCCACCTCATTGATCAACAATGGGCACATCGTCAACCTCAACCACACTGAGGCCCAGCAACCCAGCACCCAGCAACCCAGCAAAAACTCTGCCAAATCACGATGTCAACCCGCAAAGCTGCCACCACTGCCACTGCCAAAGCTGCCAAATGCCCAACAACAAGGAGTGGCCATGTCCGTGTGACGCCCCCACCTTCCACCTGTGGTCGCAAGCGTGCCACCTCAGCGACCAACAAGGACAACAAAGCCCACAAGCGCACAAAAGCCGCCACCACCATCAAGGCAAGCACCACCAAGCTGAAGGCAGGGTGCGTACCCGTTTGATGTTGTTTTTTTCTGTATCCAGCATTGCTCTGATCTCAACTAACAAAGCTGTTTCAGTATTAACCAACCCCATATGCATGCACTAATATGCTGTAACCACCCCAGACCTTGTTTGTTTTGTGCGCTAGTGACTAATCATCGATGCATTATGCCAGGACAGGTGTGGAAAAAGATTTGTTTAAAGATCAACCACCTCGCACACTTGTTCGGTGAGTCACACTTCAACTTTGTCCCTTTTTTTACTAAATCGCACTTTCCACAGCAAGCACACATCCGTTTACCACAACCAGGCCATTTCCTAAATGCCATTGACAACCTCTACCTGGACATATGTCCTTTTCGTCGTATGGTTCCCTGTGCATCTGCCTAGGTGTGTTCTTGGCCATTATCCCATAACTTGTCATTTTGAGCACCCCATTATTATTCCTGCACCGTTCAGCAAAGCGCCGACGGTTCCTGAGCGTCCCGCCTAGTGTTTACATGGCCATACCAGCCATTTGAGAAATGATGGCTTGTACCCCATACAACATATGCCAAGTTAGTGCCTCCTCATCACCCTACCCCATAAACTCAAATCTTTTATTGCAAGACAACCGCTGATCTGTATGGCATAACACTTGGTGTTCCTGGATGCGTTCCTATTCCTCTATTAAACGACCGCACGCTTGTCATGGATTGTGCCTTTGTTTCATATGGTGAGTGCCTTCTCTTCATCCTGGCCCTATAAATTTGTTTTTTTTATTGCACAACAACCGTCGAACCGTATGCACCAAGGGAGGGTGTTCCTGAGAGTGTTCATAGTTCTCTTTTGATTGACCACACCTCTTTCCCGATGCGCTTCGCCGTTGCATATGGTGAGTACCTGCTCTTACCTGCCACTAACTGTAACCAACTGATTTAATTAACTGCAAGATGACTGCTCAACAACACATCCTGAGCCTGGGTGTTTCTGAAAGCATACACTCTGCCCTTTCAACTGACCATTCTCTTTTCAGGGTGTGCATCTTGCTTGCATATGGTCAGTGTAGGTTGAGATGTATTTTTAGTAATGTATTTTTCTTTGGGGCACTACTTGATATCACACTCTGTTCTTACTTTTGATTGAGATCACTTTGAGGTTGTGTTTGAGTGTGAGAGTGATGGTGGATGTGTGATGTGTCTGATCTGTAAGTGAGGTGCATGACTTTTGGTTGGAGTCCAAAATGTTAGATATACTATTGACTTTATTGACTGTTTTGACTTAAAACTTATGAATTCCGATCAGAATCTGAGTGGAATGTTGCGGAATTCCTTTGAGAATTTTCTTCTTCCACACTTTGTAAGAAATTCCTCAAAATTCCATGGAATTCCGATGATTCCAATCGGAATTCTGTGTTCTAAGCAGAATCCAAGCAGAATATTGCGGAATTCCTCAAAGGAATTTTCTGTTTTAAAACTTTCTCAAAATCTTCCTGCATTCCTCTGGATTCCAATCAGATTCCTGTTGGAATTCCGGATTCCGATCAGAATCCTCTGCAGGATGTGGGGGAGTGTGAAGTACTGACAGATACCAGGCTTGCCCAAAAATGTAGTTTCTCTGATCAAGGGCACAAAGGCTATAACATGTATATTTTCTAGTGATGTAAAAGAATCTATTGAAAGACAACAAGTGTGGGTGTTACCCAACTTTGCAATGACTGATTATGCTGCTCAAGGAAAGACTAGACCTTATAATGTAGTACATTTGAACAGCTGCTTCTCACATATGTCTTACTACACCTGCCTATCCAGAAGTGCAAGTGCAGCTGGAACAATCATCCTTCAGGGATTTGAACCTAGCATAATCACTAGAGGGTGTTCTGGGTATCTTAGGCAAGAACTCAGAGAGCATGAAATCTTGGATGATATTACTAGACTTAGATATGAAAGCCTACTACCCAAAAATATTGAAGGAAACCTAAGAAATAGTCTTATCAGAGAGTACCAAAACTGGAAAGGCACAGAACATGTCCCAGACAAAGTTGATAATGCTCTGAAGTGGTCATCTAATGATCCTATGCATTTATTACATACCTGTTGTCACTGATAGTCCATGGCAGATTATAAAAAAGGAAAATACTAGGAATGAGAAAACCCTCAAAACTACCTCTGCTTTTGTACCTGCTACAGGAAGTATCTCTGTGTCAAAAAAGCGAAAAATAGATGAGGATAATAATGAAATGTCTCCTATAAAAAGGAAACTAGCCAAATCTCATACTTTCCAGATCCAACCACCACTTGGATCATCTTGTAATAAAGATGATTACAGCTGCTCATATGATAGTTTGTTTGTTATCCTTTATGATATTTGGAAACATAACCCAGACCAGTGGACTGAGAATCTGCATGATGTTGATAGCACATATACTGACTTGTTGGTAGAAGGTTTTAATAAAATCCATCTTGGCTAGTCCTTAGAATGTGTCAGAGATAATGTTAGACAGTTATTACATAACAACTACCCTGATATATTTCCTCTTGGACATGAAGGTGCCAGTATTGGACAGTTAGCTTATCATCTCCTCAAACCAAGAGGCTACAATGCTACATCTCAAGTTGTATGCACTAAGTGCAACTATGAAGGTTTGGAAGTGGATGAAAGACATGCATATGCTGTTACAAGTCCTTATGTTTACATAAGTAACTCGTTCATCATCCTGGGTTTGCGGGGAAAATTCAGTGTACCCTACAAGATCCAGTGTTGTTTTTCCCACAGTTAGTAATTTTGAAGTGTTCCGAGAATTCATTAGTACATGATCAGTAAACATTTTGAAGTACAGCAGTAAGACTTTGTAGTCATGGAAATATTTTTCTAACTGTGGGAATCAAAATTAGCTGACGTGCGGATTTCAAGCAAAAAAGGCAACTGCTAACATGGGCTGCATTTATAATATAAATTTGAGTTAATTGGTCTTTTTCTTGGGATATCTCAAGAATTAATCAATAACTGTCCACTGCATAATCATGCTTACATTTGTTAACTACGCTGTTAGCTCTAACAGTGTAGTTGACAAACGTAAGCACAATTACAAGAGGCTTGTTCTGCTTTGGGCCAAACTTTTCCCACAATACAAAACATTGCATATCTCAACAATGACAAGACCTATGGATGCAATTTAAATTGCTACTACTAGATATGGTGAGGGGCTACCCAATGTAGATATTTATATGTATTTGTTTTTGTTTGTACACCTTCAAACATCATGATCAAAAGCAGCTCTCTCACTACAAGCATGTTACAAATGAATATCAAGTTTGTATATGACTTTGCCACACAGATAGCCAAACAAACAATACCATCAAAGTTCCCACAATATAAATCATTGCATATCTCAACAACAACAAGGCCTATGGATGTAATTTAAATTGCTAGCATTAGGTATGGCGGGGTACAGTTGCAGACAAACAAACATGGTAAGTTTGTTATCTCAGGAACAAAAATTTTGGAGCAAAACGGACTCCAGAAATGGACTCAGCGGGCCAAAATACGTCCAAAAACACCTTCTTTATATTTTTCCCATGACTTTTTGGGGGTGGTCAAATTTTTTGGGTCAGGTTTTCAAACATTTAGGGCACATGACTACTGTTAAGAACTGCTTCAAGCGACATCATGGCCTAGTTAGAGACCTGTTGGTGTTGGGACTGCTTCCTGACAGCCCACACAGTAGCATCACTAGTAAGTCCTTTCCAGTATGCACTCATGAAATGCCAGGACCGATTGATAAAGTGTTGAATTATGTCCGGGGGGCAGGCATTGAGATACCTAACAGCAACTTCTTTTGCCTCAGCAAAGTTCTGTTTTGGTACCTCATGATATCAATATTTAACCCAACCCCAGTACTGTACAGTTATTGAGAATGTGAAAGTTGACAGTAAATGAGATCACAAACCAATCCTGCACTTTTTTTTCTTCAGTCAAGGTGGCAGCCAATCCTCATCAGAGGGATCGTCTCCCTCCTCCACCGCTAACAGGTACATTCTTTCCTGCAGCTCCTTGTCATCCCAGTCTCTGGAATTGGACAGCTCTTCAAGGTCTGGCTCAGATTCCATCCCATCATCATTAATGAGAGGTCTCATGCTGTCAAAGTAGATGCCCAAATCTGTATCCAGGTCATCATGTGGATTTGATTCAGTTGGGACAGGGTTACTCATTGGGGGTTCTTCATTTGGCAGGTGTGGTTTGGCTGTCTGGTCATGCTGGTTCCAAAGCCCTGTTATCTTTTGTGCATGTTTTGAGGGCCAACCGCAAGCCATAGTGCGCACAAGTGGTTGGCGGGAATTGATGGCGGGGAATTGTTGAATTTTTCCTGGCCTCAAATCTCAACCAATCTTGGATTGTCAATGTGACCATGCTCAGCTTATTGAGAACTGTCGATTCTGATTTTTTCATATTTCTTCCAATTTTTTTCAGGGGGTGGCCAAATTTTTGGGGTTGTCACCCCAAAAATATTTGAGATCAGAGGATTGGCTCATAGAATAATATCGATTGGGATCAGATATGTATGTTTTTATGGTTTTTGAGTGCCTAAAGTGTTTGCAGCCATGCCCAAAATTCCCCCGAGAAATTTACCGTGTTTGTTTGTCTGCAACTGTAGTACCTCATGTATATGTTTGTAGGTGTTTGTATTTGTTTTTATTTTTCTAAACCTCATCAACAACAAATTTCTTGCTACATATTGTAAATGAATACTGTCTGTATATCATTTCACCACACATCTGGCCAAACAAACAATAACACTAAAGAAATTTCCCACAATATAGATGATACTTATCTCAGCAAATACAAAGCTGATGGACATACTACTACTAGACATTGTAAAGGATTACACTACATGTATGTTTATACAGTGGCTCAAAAAACTGCCCCAATGTTTGTACATTTTTGAAAGATCAATATGGTATGAAGTGCTGACATAAGCAGGGGACCTGGGGTAATTATGTAAGATACTATGACATCGTGGCTTTCCAATGGACCCTGGATCATGTGATTTGGATCAAAACCCATTAAGCTATAGGCCAAACAAAATGATTACTCATTGGGGCAGTTTTTTGACCCTTATCTTATTTTCCATTATTCTGGCATTTATGATCCAATGCAAGAACATTATGGACTGTGGGAAGAATAAACAATGTCATGTGACTTTATTTGTATCAATTTGACATGTTGGAATTGGTTCAATCATCTTCTTGACCTCTTACCACCATCATGAAAGCCATTTCTACTGCTCAGCACAATACTGTTGTTTCTCTCCTCAATGAGGGCTATTCTCAGCGTCAAATCAAGGAGAAAACTGGTCTAGGGAAGGGTACCATCAGTAGGATCAGCAAAGATGTGGATGGAAACAAAGAAAACAACCTTGGTGGCCGCCCCTCCAAGCTGTCTGTTCGTGACAAACAGTCAATTATTCGTCAAATCAAGTCAGGGAAGCTTGATAATGCAGTTCAGGCTACCCAATTCATCAATGGCATCATCCCCAATCCTGTCACACCCCAGACAGTCAGAAATGCACTCAAGGAAAATCAATTTTATGCTGCTACAAAGAGGAAAGCTCCTCTTCTCAAACGAGCCCATCGCATCCGGCGTCTCCAGTTTGCAAAATATCATGAAAGCTGGACTGTGGAGGACTGGAAAAGGGTTCTATGGACAGATGAGACCAAAATCAATAGGATTGGGTCAGATGGAAAGGTTTATGTCTGGAAACAAAGGGGAGAACCACCATCTGATAGAACAACATCACCTACTGTCAAACATGGAGGAGGAGGAAACCTCATGGTATGGGGTTGTATGGGGTGGAATGGAGTGGGAAAGCTCATAGAGGTGCAGGGGAACATGGACAAGGTTCAATACTGTGAAATTTTGGAGAGTGGAGTTCAGGAAAGTTTTGAGAAGTTGGAAATGGTGGATGGCGAGCGCTACTTTCAGCAAGATAACGACCCCAAACACACATCTGGACTGGCCACACAGTGGTTTGAAGACAACAACATTTGAGTCCTTGGCTGGCCTGCCCAATCCCCTGACATGAATCCAATAGAACACCTTTGGGAACATCTCAAGCGCCGTCTTAAAGAATATCCGACACCACCCAAAGGAGTACATGAGTTGTGGGATAGATTGGCTGAAGAGTGGGGTGAAATTCCACCAGAGGTATGCCAAAACCTGATAGAAAGTATGCCCAGGCGGATACAAGCAGTTATAAAGGCAAAAGGTGGTCATACAAAGTATTAGATAGAAAATTAATAGAGGGTCAAAAAACTGCCCCAATGAGTAATCATTTTGTTTGGCCTATAGCTTAATGGGTTTTGATCCAAATCACATGATCCAGGGTCCATTGGAAAGCCACGATGTCATAGTATCTTACATAATTACCCCAGGTCCCCTGCTTATGTCAGCACTTCATACCATATTGATCTTTCAAAAATGTACAAACATTGGGGCAGTTTTTTGAGCCACTGTATGTATTTGTAGTTGTTTGTACCCTCCCAAATCACATTATTAACAACAACTTTTTGACTGCATATTACAAATGAATATCATCTGTATATCACTTTGCCAACATCTGGCCAAACAAACAATATTAATGAAGTTCCCACAATATAGATGATGCACATCTCAGCAAATACAAGGCTAACAGACACAATTGAAATTGCTACTACTCCTAGACCTATGGAAGGGGTACACCAGGAAACATATATTTATATTTGTTTGTACTTTCCAAATTTGATTATAATATCTTGTTATATCTATTTTAACATCACATTTATATATTACTTGGCCATAAGCATAGCCAAACAAGTCAATGTGGATGCTCCTGGAATCTATAATGCTCAATATCTTGACAATGGCTAGCTATATGAGTATGATTAAATATAATATGTGATAATACAACAAAAGAACACTTAACAGGTTGGAAGTTTGTCTTTGACAATGTCATTTCTATTTTTAGCATATCTGATAAGTTCTTGATTAGGATGCAAGGCTAGAAATAAATTGTCAAATGTTGAATGGTTGATATACATTTCAATACTGTGGGAACTTGTTTCTATTATTATGAGTTCTTTATCAACCCAGGTTTCAGGCAAAAAGTTGATTCATTCATTCATTCATTCATATTTCAATACTGTGGGAAAATATTTCCATAATGGGATTTTTCTTCTCTTGTGGCTTTTTACAGCATTTCTCCACAAATGCAAAGTATTGTGACATAATTTGCATGTATTTGGGATGCTTACATTATGCTTTTGATGATGCCATTAAAATTATGCATATCTAATATTTCAAAGTATTGTGTTTGAAAATTTATTTTGTGTTTTTCTCCATAACCAGTAAAGCTATTACCTTTGTTTTTATATGTTTGGAATGTACAAACATGGCTCTACAATTTCCTTGTTGAGCATATTTTTCCCATGGTCTATTTTGAGCAAAATATTAGAAATGTCCAGATTCAGCTAGTTTTGAAGGTCTGTGTGTCATGTCAGGGGTGAACAAACATCTTATAACAATAATGACCCTTACCAAACATGACCTTGTGGGAAATTATGTTAAACATTGGAATAATCAACAACTACTACTATATTTACCTGAAATACAAAGAGGATTGATTTCTCTATTTATTGATACATGTCACATGATCTATTCCATCACATAAGTATACCAAATACATGACAACAATCTGAATGCTTATTTAGTGTCCATGATCCTGGGAAAAGTTAGTTCTGATGGTTTTTGTGTTTTCTCCATAACCAGGCAAGCCATGGCATTGGGTTTTGTGCACAGGCATTGCTTGTTTACTTGGTAACATTTTCCCATGGTCACATGACCTCTATAAACTATCATCTACATTGTTCTAGTCATTTACAACTTCCTGAATGTGGAATGGACTTATTTTTCCTAAGAAAAGAAATAAAGAATGAGCACCTGCCACATAGTGTGTTGGCCCACTCCACCCAAGTAGGCATTTGGATCAATATTACTTCCTTAGTGATTTAACTATTTGGTATATTCTTTATTTTATCAATTGTCTTAAAATTTAAACAATTAGTTTAAGTTTCACAATTGGGTAGTCCAATCTATAAATAGGTACATTGGATAAATACTGTAGGTGTACCAGAAGTCTACACCAGCCTACAGAGCTGTGCAAATAGTACAGGGGTAAAGTATCAGTAAGAAGTAAACTAATATTTGTAAAAGGAATAAGAACATATCACAAGGTAGATAGAATTACACCAAGGTAGTCTCAAGGTGTACAGCAGCATATAGGTGCATATACAGTAGAACAAGGTATATCTGAGCAACTAGATGTGGGGCACATATGCACCCACCTTTTACACATCTGGTTTGGGCACAGGGGTGATTGGCACTACTTGGTCTAGACAGCGAGGTCTTTACACTAAGCCACATAACCCGTGCGGACACACGGACTCCGCACGGAGTCTGCACGGACTCATTTGGCAGGACCGTCAGCCAGACAAGAATCCGTGTCCGCACCGAGTCCGCATCAATCCGCATAATTTTACGCGGACACGCGGACTAGCACGGACGGACAGCTCGCAGAGTCCGCGCGGCCAGTCGATTACTAATCGGATTAGTAATATAAATTTTATTTACACAAATTATATATACTATTTGTTATTAATAACATAACATAACGGCGGTGAAAAACTTGCATCCGACTAGGTTCGAACGCGTAAAGGCACGAACATTACGTCATATGTTTGGCGTTCATAACCGTTGGGCAAGGCGGGCATATCTAGCTACAGAATCACTGGCCTCAAGTCAACGGACTTAGGTCACATGATTACGAGGCACGTGCAATGGTCACATTACCGTTGCCACGTCTTCGTTGGTTCTTTTCAACCACATCAACGACGCCCGCCAAAACCGCCAACGCCGACACCAACGCCAACGCACCCACGCCGCCAATGCCAACGCATCGAACGCCAACCGACATCAACATGACGACGCACAAGACGGTGTGGGGAGAAGGATAGAAACGGACGCGGAACGAGGGGACGACGAGGAAAGGGCGCCCCGAGGGGCAGAACCAGGTGAGTCGTACACCGCCGCTCACCCACACGCTCACCACGCAGCGCGTCCCCCCCTCCCCACTTCAGGAACTCGAAACGAAGGATACGGCCGCCAACAGCAACAGGAGGAAGGCGGCAACGACAACGACAACGACGAAGACAGCAACAGCAACAGCAGCAACAGTGCCGACGAGGCCTGCGGCAACGACGGCAACAGCAGCGGCAGCGGCGGCACTAACAACGGCGCGACGACGACGACGACAACTACAACAAAGACGACCACCACCACCACGAGGATGACGACGACTAAGGACAACGAGGACGACGACGACAACGACGACTAAGGACAACGGGGACAACGACAAGACAAGCGGCCAGTGCCGCCGCTGCTGAAACCCAGGCCGCTGACGACGTCGCGGGGGCCGACGAGGACGACGGGGGGGCGGGGGCCCCCGCCCCCGCCTATATTAAATTATTTTATCATATATGTATTATACTTAGTAATAATATATGTTTTATTCTATTAATTATATAGATTGTTAGTAAGTAAAAGAGTAAGTAAGTGCTTCATAATAAAAGAAAGTAAGTGAGTCTGCGCGGACTCTGTGGAGTCCACACGGAGTCCGCGCGGAGTCCGTGCAGAGTCCGTGTGGACTTTGTGCTGTCCTTGCGGAGTCCGTACGGAGTCCGTGCGGAGTCCGCACGGACTTTTGCAGTCCGCGCGGAGTCCGCAAGGACATGTGGGGGAGTGTAAAGTACAGTAGACAGCACATCCAGGGGTGCACACCCACCCACCAGGTGATGTTCTACCATATGGAATACATCACTGCACCACCCATGTCCACCATGCTAGCTGCTCACTAGCAGATGTAGGCAGGCAGTCACTGGTAATGTGGCAGGTGCCTCTGTGGTTCTTGTTGCAGCTCTTATTGTTGTGATTTGGCAGTTGTTATTATCAGGGGTGGGTATGAGAGAGGGTGGTGGTATCCATGGCAGTGGGACCTAGCATTGTATTTGGCAGTGTTGTGCACAATCATAAGGCAGGGAGGTGATGGGAGGGGCAGCTGGGGATATAATGGTGGTGGTTGACAACAAGGCTGATGGGTGATGTGGCACCCATCAACAATACTCAGCCATTGCCAGTAATGGCCAAGAGTAGGCAGCAGGGGTCATTATAAAAACAAGCACCTTGGACTGACAAGCTCATATTACCAAATGGTTAATCTGCATGCTTTATGCATATGACATGTAACCTTGAGGCCTTGTATTTGACTCTCCAAAATATTGCATTTTTGTGCATTAAATAAGCAATGGTAACTATAATTAAGTAAGCAATCTGGACAGTCTGCATGGACTTCATGAGGAGTTGTTCCAAGCTGGGTCTGAGCATCCAAGTAATAGTGTGGATTTACTGACTTGTTTTTAAGGAAAATGCCTAGATATATATTGTTATCTTTTATTGGTGGATATTTGTATAGGATCTATAAACACCAACTTCTATTGGCATATGCCATGGATATGGGTGAAGTTGTAAGTGGATCACTTGTTTGTCCACATCTAGCCATCAGAATCACTATTGCACAGCTTGCATAGCCTCACTGTTATATCTATTATTCTCTCACACACTGCTTTAACCCCTTGACAGATAGTAGTTTACTCTGGACTGACATATCACAGATGGATTGTTGCATCAGTAGAGTTACTGATATCAGATTCTGTTGTTATTTGAGACATAGCCACAATGTACTGTATATAAGGTGCCCCTTCCTCTCCATGGAAGGGCACCTTTGCAATAGACTTGGGCTGGGTTCTCTACTCATAGTCAAGCCTCTAGTGCTCTATGCTCATCCCTTCCCTGCATGGTTGTTCATACTGTGTATACTGCTCCCTGTCTGAGCTTCTTGGCAACATGATCCCATACAGAAATGCAACAAGTATTTGGCAAGCTCAAATGTGTGGTCATATTACATCTTCATGTTGGGCATCCATCAGGCCTTCCATGTTGTCAAGCTACTCCCTGTACCCTACAATCTAATTCTAGGACAATGCCTGACAAGTGTTCCAGAACCAAACTTATCAACAACAAAAAGTAATATAAAGTTGAAGAGATTCTGGATAGCTAATTCTGTTGCAACAAACTGGTTCTAGAAATATAAAGAAAAGTTAATCAAAAAAAAAACATAAGGACTTGTATCTGTCAGTAATGGCCCTCTACCTCAAGTACATGCTATTGATTCAACTCCAGGATCTACCCAAAAATGGATAACTCCATTTGAATATCCAGTAGCATATACAGTACATGTCCAGAATGCTTATGTCCCATGGTAAAGCAGCTTCAGTACAACTATGTTCCAAACATTCTGGCACTTGAGTATCCTCACACCAATATAAAGACCAACCACAAGATTGAATTTTTGGTAGATGAAAAGTGCACCACACTCTATCTGAGGGGGGTTGTGTATCATGGAGAAAATCACTTTACCTCCAGAATAATTTCTAGCAAAGGCAAAATATGGTACTATAATGGGATGCTCACTGAACAAGTATCTATTGAGGACAGAAGTTTAAGGGATTTATATGATAATGACTTGAGAAGGTATCAGAACAGAGATTTAGTAGTAGCTGTATATGCTCAAAAATAATATTTATATGAAAATAACTTGTAATACAATTATGATGGTCAGCTTGTGTGAAATGGACTTCTGATTCACATTACCAAAAAAAGGATGAGTACCTGCTACTCCAAGTATTGGCCCTCTAAGTCAAAATCAATGTCTTAGTTGGTCTGCTCTACAGAAAAAAACACAAAAATCATCAGAACTAACTTTTTTCTATGATGATGGGCAGTGAATGGGCATTCACATAGTTTTCATGTATTTGGCATGCTTATGTGATGGAATATATCATGTGACATGTATTAATAAATAGAGAAATCAATCCTCTTTGTATTTCAGGTAAATATAGTAGTAGTTGTTGATTTTTCCAATGTTATAAAGGTCAATTATTATATTTACCTTCAATTCTAAATACAAAAAATTACCTATATCTGCATAAGGTGGTATTTCCCAAGCACATCTACTTCTTGAAGGAAGACCACAGAGAGTCCCAAGGCAAGATGCTGCCAATGGGCCACAAGAACAGAAGCATGTGAGTGCGTGAATCTATACAACATTGGAAAAGAGATAGCTCAAACTGTTGGAGAGAGTGCTGGTGGAGGTACTGCAGATCTGACAGGAGTCTGTATGGGTGCCAGTTTGGATACTGTAGGTGTTGTTGTCCTATGGCTAGTAAAGTAGAGGTACATATTTCTGCTTGTCACACAAGTTTTTTTGATGTCTTAACTTTTTTACCCCATTGCTTGATCTTGTAAGGAGATGTTCAAGAATGAGAACTCCAGAAATATTACATTGGAGTGTTTCTTTGTGATGATCACTGAGGTGAGCATTAAGGTAACTATATATCAGTTGGAGTACTACAAATACAGTATGCTAATTAATTGGAATAAACTCTAAGTGTGGTGAGGCCACAAAAAGCACCAAACTCACTATTGAATACTTTCTATGCAGTCTCTTGAAAAATTTCAAGTCAATAATTACAACCAGATTGGCAGCCTCTATGCCAAAACCCAAATGTCTCTTATATCCTATACCACCAATTTACAGACCAGCCCTATAGGCTCCCAATATACCTCCATAGTATTTATCTAATGTACCTATATAGATGGTGTCATCCATGATCAGATGGCATCTTTGCAGTAACTTAGGCCCAGATCTGTCTCTTGTATCAAAGCATGATTAGTCCTTAGGTGCCCTCTTCCCTATGTGGCTGAGTCTGTTCATATTACTCTCCCCTCTGGGTACTCAGTGCAATGTGACCCTTTATAAACCTTGGGTTAGTGCAGCACAACATAGAATCACCCTTACACATCCTTCTCCCAGTACTGCAGCATCCAATTAATGCATGTGCTGTCATTGGGGAACTACTGTATAGTGGTGCCAATCACATGTACAGTTTGCATGAGGTGAGGAAAGTGTGTTTCTTTTTGTACATTCTGTTAAAATCATGTGACATCGCTAGCTTGAGTTGGCCACCTGTTTGTTGCAAACAGTTTCCCACATCCAAGTGGTATTAAATACTGCAACATTCCATTGGGTGAAGGAGTAGCAGTGGTTGGATGAACATTATTGCTGGGTATAGACAAACATGATACAAGTATTGACAGTCACTGAAATGTTTCTGCTTGGTCTGCAACAGTAGTGTAAGTGCTTGTATCACACCCCATACCCAAAGGGGACACAAAATTCAGCCATGGCACCAGGGGACTAAGAAGGCTTTGATATAAGAGAGAGATCTGGGGCTAGGTCACTGCAAAGGTGCCATCTGATCACAGATGACACCATCTATATAGATATGTTGGATAAATGCTATAGAGGTATGTTGGAAGCATAGGGCTGTGCAAATGATATGGATGTAATGTGTTAGTAAGAAGTAAACTACTGTCCATGGAAGAGGCTAAGGAGTGTGTTACAAAGTAGGTAGGATTATACTGAGGTAGTCTTAAGGCATATGGTGGCATATGGTGTACAATATATCCAAGTCACTAGATGTGGGGGCACATATGCACTCCTCTTACAGGTAGTTCAAAGTGCATTAAACACACTCTTTAGCAAATCAACACACAAGTCTTGATCCATGCTAGTGCTAGTTTGTAAGTTTTCCTGGTTTTAGTTTTGGTTTGGGTTTGGTTGTTGGATGGAGAGGGAGAGTCATGCACTGTGATTACAGAGGTAGTACAGTGCTCCAAGTCACTTATTCACTCAACATGTGCCTATGGTAGGTTTTGTACATAATAAGGGTGTTCTCTATTAACCAAAGCACCCATTACTCAATACAATGCATGACACAAGACACCTACCCACAATCCCACGTCTCTTCCTAAAACCTAGAGTTAAACTCACAACAGCATCTTCCCACCTCCCCCAAGCTTAACCCACCCAACAAATCCCACCATACCACCCACCACAAAACCCCTCACCCACAACCATCAGTAAAAAAATAAGTCTAAACAAGTCAGGTAAATATCAGGTATAATGACATAAGTCCTTTAAAAGTCATGTAAATACTACCAAATACAATTACATCAGCAACATCAGCTGACTTCCCAGTCATTTTCCTCTTCTAAGTCCATTGATGCCCCACTTTCAGCTGGAGTGAGGCCTAGGAGGCCAGCATGTTTTCTCAAAACATATATGTTTTGAGACTTTGCCTTCCAAATTCCAACAAGATTCTGTATATGTATAGTTTCTATTGCAGCCATTTGAATGGGACTTGGCCATCTTCCACAAATGACAGTTTGTATAGGGGCTTGAAGCTGCCCAAGTGGGTTGTATATCATTATGAGCTTGACATGGTTTCCATATTCTATTGAATAGAATGCAATAGCCTCTCCAAAATTTTCACCAGGTTGGGCTTTTGGTATGAGTTCAGGATAATAGAGTCAAAGTAATTTTATCAATTCATGCTGTATCATGATACAGTGGCTCAAAAAACTGCCCCAATGTTTGTACATTTTTGAAAGATCGATATGGTATGAAGTGCTGACATAAGCAGGGGACCTGGGGTAATTATGTAAGATACTATGACATCGTGGCTTTCCAATGGACCCTGGATCATGTGATTTGGATCAATATCCATTAAGCTATAAGCCAAACAAAATGGCTACTCATTGGGGCAGTTTTTTGACCCTTATCTTATTTTCCATTATTCTGGCATTTATGATCCAATGCAAGAACATTATGGACTGTGGGAAGAATAAACAATGTCATGTGACTTTATTTGTATCAATTTGACATGTTGGAATTGGTTCAATCATCTTCTTGACCTCTTACCACCATCATGAAAGCCATTTCTACTGCTCAGCACAATACTGTTGTTTCTCTCCTCAATGAGGGCTATTCTCAGCGTCAAATCAAGGAGAAAACTGGTCTAGGGAAGGGTACCATCAGTAGGATCAGCAAAGATGTGGATGGAAACAAAGAAAACAACCTTGGTGGCCGCCCCTCCAAGCTGTCTGTTCGTGACAAACAGTCAATTATTCGTCAAATCAAGTCAGGGAAGCTTGATAATGCAGTTCAGGCTACCCAATTCATCAATGGCATCATCCCCAATCCTGTCACACCCCAGACAGTCAGAAATGCACTCAAGGAAAATCAATTTTATGCTGCTACAAAGAGGAAAGCTCCTCTTCTCAAACAAGCCCATCGCATCCGGCGTCTCCAGTTTGCAAAATATCATGAAAGCTGGACTGTGGAGGACTGGAAAAGGGTTCTATGGACAGATGAGACCAAAATCAATAGGATTGGGTCAGATGGAAAGGTTTATGTCTGGAAACAAAGGGGAGAACCACCATCTGATAGAACAACATCACCTACTGTCAAACATGGAGGAGGAGGAAACCTCATGGTATGGGGTTGTATGGGGTGGAATGGAGTGGGAAAGCTCATAGAGGTGCAGGGGAACATGGACAAGGTTCAATACTGTGAAATTTTGGAGAGTGGAGTTCAGGAAAGTTTTGAGAAGTTGGAAATGGTGGATGGCGAGCGCTACTTTCAGCAAGATAACGACCCCAAACACACATCTGGACTGGCCACACAGTGGTTTGAAGACAACAACATTTGAGTCCTTGGCTGGCCTGCCCAATCCCCTGACATGAATCCAATAGAACACCTTTGGGAACATCTCAAGCGCCGTCTTAAAGAATATCCGACACCACCCAAAGGAGTACATGAGTTGTGGGATAGATTGGCTGAAGAGTGGGGTGAAATTCCACCAGAGGTATGCCAAAACCTGATAGAAAGTATGCCCAGGTGGATACAAGCAGTTATAAAGGCAAAAGGTGGTCATACAAAGTATTAGATAGAAAATTAATAGAGGGTCAAAAAACTGCCCCAATGAGTAATCATTTTGTTTGGCCTATAGCTTAATGGGTTTTGATCCAAATCACATGATCCAGGGTCCATTGGAAAGCCACGATGTCATAGTATCTTACATAATTACCCCAGGTCCCCTGCTTATGTCAGCACTTCATACCATATTGATCTTTCAAAAATGTACAAACATTGGGGCAGTTTTTTGAGCCACTGTAAGTTGGACCATGCTTGGTATTAAAATTAGGTAGCGGATCAACTGGTCCAGGGTTGCCTTCTGTTCTCCGGGGTATGTAGGGTACCGTGGGCACATCAATGTAGGGCAATTCTTTTTGTATGGGTGACTTTACTGACGGTTCAACAATTTTCACTTTCTTTTTCCTAGGAGGCAGCGCTACTGGCTCCTCTTTGCTACTACTCTGACTACTCTCCAGATCATTACTTATACTTTCTTGATGACTATTTCTATTTTTACTATGGTCCTCAGGCTGTCTCTTGGAACGCGATCTAGTTGTAGGTCTAGCGTGTTCCTTAGCCTCCTTCATCGGACCTAATTGAAACCCGACTCTTTAACCGTGTTTTGGTTATTGAGCTCTGCTACCTGCCCTAATAAGGTACTCATTTGTGCTTGTAAGGCTACTATGTCAGGATTTGGCGTGCTCTTTGCAGTAGGATTATAGTTATTATATATATATTCCTGTTTCTGCATCTGAGGCGGTACTGGCAACGCAGTCTGCGCGCTCTGTTGTCCTAACATTTGTTGCACTTGAAATTGGGCCATTTGTGCCATTATGGCTTTCAAGGTTCCAATGTCGTTACTATTGTCTACTGCATTATGTGACTGATGCATAACTGACAATACTCCTGGAGCAGGTCCTTCCATGACATCTCCGTAATAAAGGGCCGCTACCTTCTTTGAATGGAAGTGTTCCACTTTATCTTTCAATGATACCGTTTCTGGTTCTCTTGGAATATATGATCCGTCTGGTAAGCATACTCCTCCATTTGTGTTGGTTTTTATTTTCCCTTCTTCAAAATGTTTCTGTTTCTTGGGACAGGCCATTATGAAGTGTCCGGGTGTAAAACAGTAGTGACATTTATACGCATTCAGTCTTTGTGGTTGTCCTCATAAGTAACTGTTGTAGTATGATATCATTAGTCCGGGGATCATCATTAATAGGAGAAGTAATTGTAAATTCAGGACTTGCACAACCCGATCCTAGTCAGGGGCACTTGGTGTTAACTACCGGAAGAGACAGGACACTGTGAATAACAACCAGGACAATCAGGAGAAGTAAATGACAGTGCCACACTGTTTTAAATAACAAAGCACGCGGTCAGGACTGGATAAGAGTTTAGCCAGCTCTTTCAATATTTGATAAGTAACAAGTAACAACATAATTGGCACGCATGGCGCACGTGCCAAGTTGTAGAGGATGCGTCAGCATTAAATACAGATCCTTGGTGCAGGGGAGCGCGGTTCTGTATAAACATTTACAATTCCGTATGATATTTAGTTTGTACACTATGAATAGACTGTAGATGAGTAGTGCAAAGGCAAGGAATATTGCCCCCACTTTATGCTACTATAGGATATACAAATCATATTTGTTGAAACACTATTGCGTGCATGAATTAAGGATCAGATTGCTTCAATTGTCTTGATTAGAATTGTCTTGAAGCATTTGGCTAAAGAGATCACAGAATTGAAGAGTTTAGTTCATTTGGAACTTAGTACTTGCATTGTCCATTGGAATTACTAGGCACTTGGCCTTTAGTGCATTTGGCACTGTTGTTTTAGTAAGTCACTTGGACTTATAGATCTGCTTGGGATTGTTAATAATTGAATGTACACTTGGTACTCAGTCTATTGGATTGAAAGATATTATGAAATATACCTCAAAAGTCTTAACACTTGTGTTAGGGCTTTGTCCAAATCAAACCCGCCAAGAGATCAGTGAAAAAGGCCTTGACTAGTACTATTAAAACTTAGTGCTTTCAAGCACTTGAACCTGAACTCAAACAGGCAATTCCTACCATTTGTGTGTTGATTATTAGATCTGGTGTGAGTGTGTGTAAGAGATTACATTACATAGCATCAGCACACTTATAGCCCAGGAGCCCCCTTTCAACGCAGATTGATGCGGACTTGGCACGCATGTGGATTGTCATTTGGCTGAGTGTCCTGCCAAATGAGTCCATGCAGACTCTGCGCAGAGTCCATGTGTCCACACAGAGTCTGCATGGGTTATGTGGCTTAGTGTAAAGACCTCGCCATAGTTGGTGTTGGTGGTCATAGTGGGTTGTGGGGGGCTGAGCGCTGGAATTGGTGGTTGTAGTGGGTCATGGGGGCCGTAGTTGGTTATGGGGGCCAAATGCTGGTGTTGGTGTAGTGGCCCTCATCATCATTAGTGCCTAGCTGTCTGCAGTTGGGGGCTGTACTTACCTTCAACCTGTAGCTGATTTGTGCTTACCTTGGCACATCCCTGTTACAAAGGGATTGGGAGTGGGGGGAAAATGAAGTAAGGATGGCAAAAAAAAAAGTGGCATGATTGAATTTCAGCACTTGCCAGAACAGTCCATGCACATGATCACATGTCTATATAGGACACACTGCTTTAATTTCTACAATCTCCCATAGTCCAATTGGTTAATAGATAATTTAATGACTTACCTCTAAGGTCTTTAGTTCAATTCATACTGTGGTCACTTTTTTTTAGCTTGCTTATTGTACTGTATATCAAGTCTAGTCAAGTCCTTCTGGAGTTCAATAGACTCTAGTAAAAAATATTGTCTGGACTCCCTCTGGACTCCAGAGAATAGGTGTAACTAGACATGGACTTTATGCCTACTAGACTGGGTTTATGTTATGCAAAAGTCCCTCTGGACTCCAGAAGGATAGGTGGGGGAGTGTAAAGCCCTCAAATTCATCCAGTTTTCCTTGTTCTGCCAGGCTGATGGGATAGATCTTACAATCCTTTGGTATAAAGTCAGGTTTTAGATCTATTGCATGGTCCCATGATTGTCATGTGGGCATTCTTTCTGAGTTTGTTTTGTTGAATAATGATGCATATTCCTGATAAAATTCCAGTAATGTCTTCTTCAACTTCTGATCTTCAATTTCTGCCTTGTGTTCCAGGTGTTCCAGTTCCTGTGATATTGATGTCTTTGCCTTAATCCAAATAGATTCTTCTTCCCCATCTTCTGGGTAAATGTATGTCCTGAGTAAGTTGATTTCATGTTCATCATCTTCTTCATTGATTCCTAAAAGAATTGATTGCCAGTCTTCAAGGGGGTAAATGAATAGCATACTGATCTGACTGATTTGAGTTTTGGTAAGCAGTTAAGCATTGACAATCTGCATTCCAATGTTTCTCCATAGTCCGGATGGACACAATTGTCTGTTGTTTTGCCCCAGAATGACATTGAGAACAAGCACATGAAGGAGTCATGGTAGTTGAGTTAAGTGAAATCTGCAATCACAATTGCCAAAAATGCTGACACAATCTTAGAATCACATGACCAGATCACATGTGTGTTTGGCAAGGTTGCTGGCTCATCCAAAACACTATGTCAAACACTTATTTATCCTCTAATCCTAATGATCTAGGGTGCACTAGTGGCTCTGATGTACCAACGGTCTTTTCTGGTACAACACCATTCTTTAATCCCTCAATGACCACCAATCTGGCCCCTCCACCCTCAATCCCAACAGCAAAAATTGACCTGGATCTCTACAAGATCATTGCTGATTTGCAACTCTCCAACAACTGAGTGTACAAACTCATGCAAAAGGTGCTGGAATATGAAAAGCAGCTTGCAGTGGCAGCTCAGGACAACAAGAAGTTGAAGACAGAGGTGAAGTTGCTTCAGGGAGGGTCTCATTTTTTGTGCATTGTTATATTTTCTTTTTTATATTCTCATCTTGCCTTCTGAAACCTTAGGCCTGGTGTTGAATCTTGTTCACAATCCCTGGCTCCCAGTGACTTGGTATCACAAGTCCAATCAAGGTCAATTACTACTGGGCTGAGCTTTGTCCATGTTTGTCCAGTGACATGGCCCCCATACCTCCCATTTGAAGTCCTCTGGAACATAGAGGACTGCTGCATGGATCTCCTCTCTGCACCCCACAAGTCCAACTCCTCTCGCCCTGCAATGAATCTTGCCATCCAAAAAGAAGATGGCACCTTCATTTCAACCAAAAAATACAACCACATCCAGACTGACACTGCCGCACTTGCTGGTGCAAACCTCCAGAAACTCCCACCACCAGCAAATGACCCAACATGTCATTGCAAGAATGGTTGCTCACTGCATGGTACTGAAATCTGTACCATTTCATGGTACAAAACCTGCTACTCCACCCAGCTTTTGGGTGTCATTCAAACACTTGAACAGATGCATACCAAGTTGCAGCTATGCTCTGGCCATTGGAAGGCCAAGCATATGCTCATGCAACACTTCAACTCATGCAACACAATGACTCAATCATGGAAGTGGTCCACAACAGGGAAGGGAAAGAGTTGAGTGCGCAGCTCATCTCATTCCAGCTTAGATGGTCCCCATGAAGCTTCATCAAAAACTGTGGATAATGCCTCCCAGGACAGTGGTTCATTGGCTGTACCCCAGCTGAAAATCACTCTGCCATGTGATGACCCAATGGACATGGACATGACACTCGATGGTCCAAACATCCACATGAATCTGGCAAAGCACACTCAATCAGACTCAGGCCACATGGCAACATCAGCAGCAAAGAAGATATGGACAGAGAATACAGTAGGGAGCGACTCTCCAGCCCCAATGAGTTTGTTTTTCTCCTTTATGATTGATAGTGTACTAATGCTACTGCAGGTTTTGATATAATCAAAGACCTCTGTAACCTCAATTCAACACCCCAAGCCCCTGGCCCACAAAATCAAGACACAAATGTGATGAACATGATGATTATGCCACCAACAACCCCAGCAGAGATACAAATCAATATTGCATTTATCTCTGTCTATCCCTCCTGTATGTATGTCTCATATATCTTGAGCACATCTAATTTCATTACTTATAGTAACAAATTTAAATGGTAAGGCTATGCTTTTTCTGTTAGAAATATTTTCTAAAGTTCCCTACCAGATATATTTACAACTGAATTCCCAACAGTGAAAGCAGCCCACCCTCTACTCAATTGCCTCACCACCATGGCCACAACTGAACGAGACCTCCATGAAACCTCTCACGAGATTATGGCATTCATATCTCATATCAAGAATGCTGACCCAAATTGCCCCGACTTGGATGAAGACAATACCAATGCCAGCTGGGGACATCACAGCAGGCTCCCAGATGATTGTGTCTGTCCTGGTCTCATGGGATGCAATAGGTAATGTCACTGCGGCCTGTCATCTGATTGCTGCCGCAATCAAAACATGTCAATTTGCACAACACATTTGTTGCAAACGAGGGGTCCAAGCCAAATCATACATAAGCAATGTGTACCTCAATTGCATTGTAGAAACTTTGACAACACTTAGCTCTAATCAAACTTCCCCAATTCCACAGCAACCCCAGGTATGTACCTACCCATTTGACTAGCCTCATAAAAACTCACCAAATACTAGGCCCCTGCCATACCAGCACCAGGACCAGCTGAAAGTGCCCCAGCTAATCAGCCTATGGCTGATAGTCATCAACCAAAAGTACTACAAGTAAGTTTTTCATTCATTCATATTGATCAGGCTAGCTAATTTAAAATAACAAGGCTCTTGTTGTTGATGACCTGAAAGCATGGGTTCCAGATCATGCCATTGTGGCCTTGCAGCAAAATCCCAAAAAAGCTAGTATGTTTTTTTTTTTCCTACTTCAATTTTTTTTTTTCTGATCCAAAAGTCCCAAGATCTTATAAGTGCTATCCTTGCATCAACAACAATTCCTACAAGTGATGAAATAAATGCCCTAGTAAATGTGAGTACCGCTTTGATTGGGTAAGATAACCACATAACTAATTTTCTTTTAGCAATGAAAAGGGAAAAAGGGGACTGCATTATCATAGAATATATGTACATCTTAATATAATTGATGTTGCCTTGAAAAGGTCTTGACTAGCTTGACTGTAGTGTGACAAAAATTTGAGTTTATTGACTATGTGTTAAATGTCTAGTAAAGTAATAGACAAATTCTAGTCAGTCAAGTGTCTTTGTATAGTCATATAAAAGTCCGTAAAATCTGAAAAACTGTAAATGACTATTATATGACTTTAGGAAAAGGGTCATAGTCAGCGGAAACAACATTTTAGTCAAACGTAAAATTTGCGTGACTGAGACTTATTTTTTTACTGAGCATAACACCCAACACCCAACGCCCAACACTCAACAGCACGAGGGAAAAAAAAAATTCGATAACACATAAAAAGACAAATACTCCATAAACTCTAGTATACAACACTTCATATCCATCCCCTTCCCTTCCCTTCCCTTTCCCCCCCCATCCCATCCCCTCCCCCCTCCCCCCATCCCCTCCCCTCCCACCCCACCCCAAACCCAACCAACCAACCAACCACCCCACACAAACCACCCCCCCTCAGCCCCCATAATGGAACTGGAACCCCCCTCCCCCGGGGAACCCACCCCCAAACCCACCGCCCCCACCGCCCGGGAACCCCCCCCCACCATGGAACCCGCCCCCACTCCCACCCCCCTGGAAGAACTGGGAAAACGGGTGCTGCCCATGGAACGGATGCCCGCCCTGCTGCGCCATCGGGTCGTTCGGGTCCTCGCCATTGTCGAAGCGCTGCCGGAGCTCTGTTACGGGAAGGGGGAGTGAGTATGAGTATGTGAGTGTGTGAGTGGGTGGAGGGGAAGGGGAGGGGAAGGAACGGAAAGGGAGGGAAGGAGGAGAAGGCCAGACGCACCAGGCTTCGACAACACTTCATACGCCTCATTCACCGCCGCCATCTTCGCCTCGCTCCCGCCCTTGTCCGGGTGCGCCGTCTTCGCCGCCGTCCGGCTACAAAAACCAACGTGTCAGTACGCACCACAACATAGGTAAAAGATAAAAGTAAAGGTGAGAGTAAAGGTAAAGGTGGGTAAAAGTAAAAGTTAAGTTAAAAGGTAAAAAGTAGAGGTAACGCGAGGAATAGAGGAAGAGGGGTAACGCAACGAACTGAAAAAGAGGGGAGGAGGGGGGGACTCACAAAGCCTTCTTGATCGTCCTCGCGTCCGCATCACGCGCGACGCCGAGCACCTTGTAATAGTCCTTCTGCTTGCTCACCTTGAGCAGCTTCTGCGCGCGCTGCAGCCGCGTGTGGATCTGTTGCGGGTCGTCAACGTATCAGTAACAACAAAACAAAAAAAAAAAACAAAAAGAGAAAGACAGCAAGAAAGAAAAAAAAAAAAGCGCAACTGAGAACCCGAAAAACAGGAGCCACAAAACACGGATAGACGACACTCACATCCCTGCGCGACCCCCCACTCGCCTCCCAAGCCTTGCTCAGCACCCTAACCGCCTCCTCCCACTCCTCGCGGGCCAACAGCACCTCGCCCCTGCCCACCAACCCATCCACGTCCTCCGCACACCCCTCCAGCGTCAACAGCTCCTCACAATAATGCTCCATCTGCACCTTGTTCTCTTTCGACGCCGACGTCGACGCGAGGTGCGTGTACGAGCGGCAGAGGAGTCTGTATAGGGTGTTCAGTTGGGTCGCTCAGTACAATAGGGGAGAGAGGGGGGAAAACGCACCTGACAAGTGTCTGGCGGAGGTACGACGTCTTGAACGCATCAGGGAGCGGGATCTCCGGGGTATGCTGGCGCTGGGCCAACTGGGGCGGCAACAACTTCTCCCTACTCGTATTCTCCCTCAAGCTCTCCTCAAACCGCATCATCACCTCTCCCTTGCCCTTCTTCCCCGGCGCCGTCAACAGCTTCACAATCCCCCTCCAGTCCTCCTTCCCCTCCATCTCCTCGATCTGCGCAAACGCGCGGTCCTGCGCCTTGAGCAGGCGGTGCAGCACAAGACACGGCTTCGAGTCGGGGTCGTAGTGCAGGCACTGTTTCAGCGTGTTCAGCGGCGCGGGCGACGGCGGCAAGAGGAAGTGCGCGAGCCGGAAGATGGTGGTGAGGAGCGTCGTCGACGGCGGGAGGAGGTGCGCGAGCCGCGTGAGGTCGCCCACGGCGCTCTCAACGTCGCCCGCCGCGAGCGCGCACTCGGCGCGCACGGAGCGGATATCGATCGAGTGCGGGGCGCTGCGCAGCGCGGTGCTGGCGCTTTCGATACATGCGGTCCAGAGCTGTGCGCCCCGCTCCTTCTCCATCTGCGCCTCCATGCGCGCGCCCTCGTCGATCCGATGCCGCAGCTCGCCAACCTCGCCCGCCTCTGCCTCGCCCTTGTCTTTCGCTTTCGCTTTCGCCTTCCCCTTGGCACGCGCGTAGAGCCCCAGGGCGTCGGCCGCGCCGCCCCAGTTGCCCTCCTTGGTGTGTATGCGCGCCTTCATGAGGTGGGCATTGTCGAAAGTGCCGCCTGTGAGGTTGAGGACCTTGTCAAAGTCGTCGAGGGCGGGGGCGTGCCGGGAGAGGGAGAGGAAGGCGGTGGCGCGCTTGTAGTAGAGGAGGTAGTCGGCGGGGGAGAGGTCGATGGCTTCGGAGTAGAGGCGCGAGGCCTCGAGGAACTGACCCGAGGCGAGGAGGGCGTTGGCGCGGTTGATGAGGGGGAGCAGGCCTGGGGGGTAGAGTCCGCCGTCTGTGGCTGCTGAGGCGGTGGGGGCGGGGGAGGGGGAGGAGAGGAGGAGGAGGAAGAGGGGCAGTGGGGAGAGCGCTGAGAGGCGCATTGGATGGGATTTTTGTCTCTAGGAGAGCAGTGGTGGTTCAAAGTTTCTTTTTTCAGATTCTAGACCACGTTTGGACACGTAGCGTTCCCACGGTCCGGCCATATAGCGTCATCACGTCATCACACCCCGAGAACTCTCCGGTCACACGACCGTGCCGCTGCGTTGCCAAAGAGCTGCGGGGCGATTGGAGCTGGCGTTGTTTTGTTCTCTCGGCGGTGGGTGCTGCTCGAGTAGAGATGTGATTATGTGATTATTAATATTAAATATTGTGGATGATCCATGACCCTGCGCCGTGACCTCCGTGATCCCTCGATCAGTGCTAAGCCCAGGCATCGAAGCACTCCCCTGCATGCCTCACAGCCAGATCATTACATACGCCTGCATCGACATGAACCTATCCATATCTTCCCTAACACGCTGCAGAACCACACTTCCCGTTAACACAACCACAAGCAAACACACTCCCATCGCACACCCAAGCTCAGGCGCAAATTCCACTGCGATCCCTGGAGGACTCGGGAACTGCTACGCCTCGAGGTCGATACAACATGTGTGATACTTCGACCCGAGGTTTAGCGAGATTTTAGGCTGTGGCAACGATAACAACGGTAAGTACACGCCACGCGCGAATACCACGAAACGCGGCCTCACTGGCGTGGGACTGGAGTATACGGAATCACGACCATCATCAGCCTCATGAAAGGTGGCTCCGGAAACCATTGATACACTAACCTGCAGCCGTCCTTCTTCGTTAGTAATTCATGATTGCCACCGAAGTACGGGGACGTACATCCATGTGCGGGGCGGTCCGGAACCGTAAGCTGCTTTTCACCCCAGAGTGCACGTCCCACCAGCGCTTGCGGAAATTCAGTCTGCATCACAGCGACGGACCTCGGTTAGAAGGCGCGCATTGAGAAAGGGGGTGCAGCGTACGATACGAAGAACGAGTTGGAGTACACTGGCGCAGTTTCAGTGGGTCATAAGTGAGGGGTGGTTGTGTGTTGAAGAGACTTGCGTTTGGCGGTAACCATATATATGGCGAACCAGATCTCTAGAGGTCTAGAATTTATCAATAATCAAAGGGTGGTGATTGTGTACCCAGGGACATACCGGCATCACGTCGGATATAGAACTTGGTTACTGTTGGTCAGTCTTGATTGATTTATGGGAGTTGAAGTGCTACTTACAGAGATCACAACTAACAAAGATGCAATACTATTCCACAATGAGTTAACATGTTCAGCCTCTGGGGAACGTATGGAATTCAAACCTTGTGATCATTCCCGTCTCTGTGGAAAACTCGCCGTTTTAATCGTCGCAAGCCATGGTGGGACAAGATTCAACCACTCACGGACGATCCAGCTAATCAACCCATCCACAAGCTCCGAAGTCCTGCAAAACAAACGCAAACGCAAACGCAAACACACCGCATCAGTCACAACATATCCCAGACCCAGTTCAACATCCCGGATCCCCAACGCACGATTTCAAAGGCTCCAGCCCCACCATTCTCTTCAAATAATAATATAGCGACGCCGCAATCAGGACATCCACAAACGCGCCCACGATCAGCAACAGCGTGATCAGCCATCCGTACCGTCGCCGTCAGCGGGACCGTGTTCGGCACCCTCGACACGTCCGAGATAGCTCTCCGCCGCGAGTACGAGCCCCCCACCCTGGCGCAGCAGACTCAGTGCCCAGTAGACGCAGCTGATGTAAAGCGTACCCGAGAGACGATAGATCCGGAAGGGCGAAGGTCCCCTGTACCATACCGGTGGCCCGGCGATGAGTCTCGCCTCTCGGAACGACGGGCCGTTTCGCGTACGGCCGTTATTAGCACTTCGAATACGACGCTCGTCGTCAGCGTGTTTGAATTGGGTCCGTTAGTGTAGACGCCACTGAGCGTGACCGTGCTGCGGTATATCGCGATCGTTATCGTGCCCGAATGCATTATTTCGAGGCAGCTGTGGTAAGGCCAGCCCGACATGAGAGGAGGAGATTGAAAAGCAAAACACAGTCGCTGGGCTACTCACAGCACTGCGATGACCTGCAGAATGGCCCGAAAATATCTGAGGTGAATATGGCGGTTGGAGCGATCAAGGCGGGAAGGGAAGCTCACTAGGACCTTGATGAACATACCATCACGCCCAAGGTGGGACATCAAAATTCACCCATCATGTTCGTGATTCGACTATCCATATCACCAAATCTGATATATACCTGGTCAGGCTGGGAGGCGGAGTTGGGGTCGAGGTATCTTACTACTTAGAACACAGAAAATCAGAATGGGAAGCAGGTTTAAACTCCGTTCATGCCTAAACGGTGGACCCCGGGGGTTTTATCAAACCTTGCTTAGTGCAAACTGAGTTGATCCCAAACCATCATGCATCGTCAAAGCAATTTTCACAGTCTGAATTCCCAACTATACATACTACACGGAAACAATGCTAGCGGGATAAGGGATTATCGAAAATGCGCAAACCCCGAATTACACAGCAAACGACGCCACAGTTGATAATGCGCAGAGGTCAACGTTCAGTGGTAGAGGTTGGCTGGTTCTCTTCTCCTTACCAAAAAAACGCACAAGGTTGATTTTTCTTGAGTACAGGCTTATAGGCTACCTAACCAACTACCCTTTCGTCGGAACCAGAGAAGTCGCACACGCGGGGCGTTTGATGCGTATAGATCAATGTTTGTGGCTGATGCACTCCTAAGTTTTAAGCAGCCGGTGAATTTTCTGGATAAATGTTAGGCGGCTTCATTTCTGCTTAACTACACTGTATTTTAAGTTCTTTCATCCAAGCAATCTATGTTCCGAGTTCGAAGTAATGAGAGGGAGGTTTTGCCAAATCACCTAAATGTTGGGATTTCTTCGCCCCATCGTTGCTGCTATTTCCGTGATCGCTTATACTTGCCTTTATTTATATAACTTTATTGTTTCTCAGGCAGGCTTTGAGTGGAGCGTTTGCCTTTGACCAGCTTAGCATGAATTTGGTAATACTTGTTTATTGATGCGATTTTACAAAAGTTTACATACCCACTCACTCGAACTCAGATATGCTGTGCTTGCACCGGCCCTCACAAGACGGTAAGTACAGCGTTCAATGTATCACAGTGCCAGCATCTGGTGATACTAGATACCCACAGGACCTCCAAAATCCCTCCAAAATGTGCGTTCCCCTGCAAATGGTCGAGGCACTGGGTTCCGTCTCCCCAGCAGTTACACGTGGACACTGTTCAGGTCTAACGTATATGATGGTTGTTTTGTTTTAGTACGGAGAGTCCGATGGGAAAAGAGTCTGAGCACAGTCCTAGTATCGAATGCGGGGCGCCACCGCGATCCCTGGAGGGCTCGGGAACTGCAGCGCCTCCGGATCAATATCAGATGCATGATATTCCGACCCGAGGTCGAGTGAGACTATAGGCTGTAGTACCGAAAAGAACAATGATAAGTACCACGCCAACGCACAAAAACCCCATGGAAAAAGCGACCTCACCGGTGCGGAGTAGACGGACTCACGATCATCGCAGGCCTCACGGAAGCTGGTTCCGGGGACCATCAAAACGCTAATCTGCATGGGCCCCTTCGTCGTCAGTAATTCATTTCCTAAACATCTTGACACTCTACATTCATGTGCGGCGCAGTCCCGAACCACAAGCTGCTTTTTGCCGTGGAGTGCGCATCCTGCCAGCGCCTGCGGAAATTCAGTCTACATCCCCCCGGCGATGGACTCCTGTTAGGTCAGGCGCATGACGAGAAAGGGGGTGCAGCGTACGATACGAAGAACGAATTAGAGTACACTAGCGCGGCGCGGTGCGGGTTGAGTGAATCAGGGGGCAGGGGGCGGGCATGTGTTGGGAGGACTTACGTTTTGCGGTAACCATGTATATCGCAAACCAGATTTCTACAGGTCCGGAAACTCCCAGTGAATGGTGGGGGGGGACCTCATATACCTCGGGGACGTACCGGTATGTCGTTGAATATGGAACTTTGGTGCAATGAGGTTACTTTGGTCGGGCTTGACTGATTTACCAGAGAGAAAGAGCTACGCACAGTAATAACAACCAACACAGACGCGATACTATCAATAGTGAGTTGATACATTCAACCTCGGTGAAAGGTACAGAACTCAAACCTCGTGATCATTCCCGTCTCTGTGGAAGAGTCGCCGTTTCAGTTGGGACAAGCATGGTGGGAAAAGAGTCAACTACTCACGGACAATCCAGCTAACCAACCTATCCACAAGCTGTGAAGTCCTGCAAAAGAAATGCCAATGCAAACACACCACATCAGTCACAACCCCACAAGAAAAGGCAAATTCCAGGCCCAGATCCCTAGTACGCACGATTTCAAAGGCTTCGGCGCCACCATCTTCTTCAAATAATAACACAGCGATGCGGCAATCAGCACGTCTACACACGCGCCCACAATCAACGACAGCGTGATCAGCCACCCATACATCGTCGTCAGCAAGATCGTGTTCGGCACCCTCGGCACGTCGAGATAGCTCTCCGCCGCGAACGCGAGCCCCCCGCCCAGGCGCAGCAGGCTCAGTGCCCAGCACACGCAGCTGACGTAGAGCGTGCCCGAGAGGCGGTAGATCCGGAATGCGAAGAACCCCTGTGCCGTGCCCGCGCCCAGCGTTCAGCGGTGAGTCTCGTCTATAAGACCGATGCGGGGGTGTGCGCGTACCTGGACAACGGCCGTGATCAGTACTTCGAATACGATGCTCGTCGTCAGCACGTTTGAATTGGGCCCATGTGTGGAAACGCCGGCGAGTGTGAGCGTGCTGCGGTATATCATGATCGTTATCATGATCGAATGCAATATCTCGAGAGAGCTGCAGTAAGGCCGGCCCGGCGTGGGGGGGGGGGGGGAGGAGGTCAAAACCACAAAAACAACGAAAAAATAGTGGCTGGGCTACTCACAGCACCGCAATGACCTGTTATCAAACCCGAAAAGACAGGAAATGGATTATGGGGATCGCAGTGATTGAGACGGGAGGGGGGGGGGAGGGCTCACCAGAACCTTGATGAACATAGAGTCGGAGCCAACACGCTGACAGTACGCATAGCACTGTATGATGACGACTCCGAACAGCACGAGGCTCAGCGCGAGCCCGAGGACCATTGCCCCCATGTTCTCATCAGATGCTGGGTTGTACGACGCCTCCATAAGGGCGATAGAACGAGCGGAAGAGATTAAAAAAGGAAGGGCTCTCGGAGCGAAGGTAGACCGGGCCGGAGAAGAAAAAGTATAAGGTGGTCAAGGCGTCCGCGCCCGTGGAAAAGAACTCGTCTAGAGAATGAAAGCGTGAAGGGAGGGGGAATGGGGGCAGTCGTTCCCGCGTACTTATGCCGGAGCCGTGTTTCGATCATTGATCACGGTCGCCGGCCAAACAGTGGTGTATCACGCTACGATCGAAGGCCTGACAAATATGAGTCGAAAATACATTCCTAGGGCAGACATTGCTGCCTGGTCCGAACATAGCAATGCACGTTCTCGTGTAGGTGATGATTGGTTTATGTGGGGACCTGGAAACGTACGGTGTATAGATCGCTGACCGGGTGTCGAAGCTCGGAGCGCGCAGGGCGTAGCAGGAGATCGCAGGGATGGCTTATTTCTGGGAGTTTGGCGGAGCGTGTATATATACATATGTTCGCTCCAAGGCACTGCTAACACGGCACCAGAGGAAAATTTCTTCGATGATCGTTGGCCGTTCGGTGGGGTATTTGGGTTTGTTCATCACCTTTGTGATACGGCCATACATAGCGTCCGATTTGAGATAGACCCTTGTCAGGCTGTGAGGCGAAGTCGGAGGCAAGGTACCGACAAAACTTAGGAACAAGGCTTAAACATAGTTCATGCCGAACCGGTGAACCCCGAAACAGTATCAAACCCCGCTTGGTGGCAAACCGAGTTGCATATCCGGTCAGAAAAACTAAATTCTAGTTTTATATACTCGAAAATGCGCAACCCCTGAGTTACAGTACAACAAACGATGTTACAGTTAATCATGCACAGAGGTCAACGTTCAGTGCTTGAGGTTAGCTGGTGCTCTTCTTATTACTAAAAAGCGCACAAAGTAGATACATTTGAGTACAGACACGTAAGCTACCTAAACTACTACAGTTCCGTCAGAACTACAGAAGTATAACGGTGTGATGTAGTACTTGTCGGAGGAGTTTGACGCGTATTGATCGAAGCGATTTTCCGGATAAATGACAGGTAGCTTCAGGTCCATTCGACTACTTACGACGACTCGTCACTTCATTACACAGAGGGTTTTAATATTCCTCTTAAGCACGCGCCAGGCGCATGTCGTCTGCAGATAATAGCAACCAAAGCGTCAATGATGGCGATTAAGGCAAGTACAGTAGCAACGGTTGAGAGTTCGCAATACTAGATATGTACACTGAAATTTGCCAATATCAACTGGCAGACTGGAGTTGCAGGATACGCATTGCGCCTCCATTCCATCAGACAACCAAGAACGGCATCACCACTCGCGCCTGCCAGAGAAAGCTCAACGTCGTACTGGCCAATATACCTCTAATTCGTACTCCGAAAGGACTCGCGAACTGAATCAAAAGCAAGAGATTCGTCTGACTGATTTTCAGGCAGCTTCAGATCTGTTTCACTATAGTGCGCATCATATCCTTACTGTTGTTGGATTTATGGTCACATCACAGCTTTCTCTAGGGCTTCCGGCAAAGATCTTCGAAATACCAAGCCGTCATGCTGTCAGCTGAAGCTTAAACCGTGATTTTTCGGCATACCTGGTGGTGTGTCATGTTTCCTTGAAGTTGCAGTGTACTGGCACGGAATTGTATAATACTCTTGTTCCGATGGCGAAGCCGCATATTCAACCTGAGTAATATCACATTAGGTCAAGGGCCAAACCCAATGAAATCACTCACGATGCGAAAAGTGAATTGGAGTACACTTTAGCCAAGGATGAGAAACCTCTAAGACACGAATTTGAAATGGAAGGACACACGTTTAGCGGTGACCATATATATTGCGAACCAAATTTCTGGAAAGGCAAGAAAAATTATCCATGAGCAAAGCTTGGAAAGGCCATTGTTAACAGACCGGAGTTTGGTTGTATGTGGAGCTGAATTGCATCCTCAGCACCAAAATCAAGCCATAAAGAGAAGGGCACAAACCATCACCATTACAGTAACAGACCCAACACTGGATAACCTTGTGAGTTGCAATTAACGAATACTGTCGAAAGGGCGGTACCTTGTCATAATTCCGGTTTCTATGAGGCACCATTATTTAAAAGACTCCCTTTTGACATGAAAAAATTACCTACGGATAACCCAGATTATCAAGCTATCGACAAGCTCTGAAGTACTAGAAAATATAGTGAGATACACCTGGACTGACTCTTGTTTAAGTGGGCGGTACATACCTTTCTAACAATGTGCTAGGTGTCAACCGTTTCAGCCAATAGCAGAGAGTCCCCGCAATCAGTACATCGATACAAGCACATGTGGCAAATACCAGCGTAACCAACCAGGAATATGTGGTTGTAATAGCGATGGAGTTGGGGATCCTTGGAACATCAATAAAGCCTTCGATTGCAAGTGCAAAACCTCCTCCTAGCTGTATAAGGGACAGTGTCCAGCAGATGACGCTGATTGTCAAAGATCCCGAAAGGCAATAAATGCGAAAGGCAAAGAACCCCTATATACATGTTAGGATGCATCAATATTGTGGTCATAAAATGGCTTACCTGTACAATGGCTGCTACAAGTAGTTCAGGGATAATGCTTGCCGCCATTGAATAAGAGTTGGGACCAGCTGGAGTGGATCCGCGAAGGGAAATCATATCATAATAAACCATGTGCGTAATTATGCATGAGTGGATAAACTCCAATATCCTTTAAGGATGGATGTGTTAGAGCACCAACGGGAAATATAATTTGGGCAACCCACAGAACCAATGTAGCCTGTATGACATCATCAAATAATGGAAATGACAGACAATGATGGAAGAGACGTACCATAACCCTGAGGTACAGACGATCGTCACCAGAAGAATGATAGTACACGTAGCCTTGTACTAAGGCAGCGCCGAAAAGTACAAGACTAACAGCAAGGCCGATGACTATGGAACCAAGATTGTAATTGGTCAGTAGATTGAATCCCTCTCGCTCGGCGGACATTATTGAAAAATACGAAACAGAAGTGGACTGAAATGAATGTGGGGTTGGTCTATAGAAAAGTTTGCAAGAGGGGAGACTGGAGATTCTGGAACAATCACTACCTCTCCCCGACATATATCGTATCGAGATGATGATCTCGGTTGAGTATCACGGTGGTAATTAAATGTCCTCACGACATGTCAGTTGGTCATGATCAGAGGAGGTTACTCATACGAAGAGAGATAATTAAGCATCATGGACAAGGCCAATCAAGGTTTGCACATCAATGTTCGGCAGATGAGGTTTTGACAGGATTAGGGAGAAATTGAGTTGAAGGATTGGATGTGACATGAGGAGGAGCTGAGTTGATGTGTATTTGGAACTTGGGGTCTTATAGACATCAGGGCGGATGGAAATGTAAGAGAGCTCAACTGTAAATATGAAAACTGAAAAGGTAAAAGCCAACGTGCTCAAGGTCAGTGCTTCCTGTACTCCTAACAGCTATTACCGTCTTGTGCCAGTGGCGCGCGATATATTCCTTTCTGACATATGGCTCGACCCGATTGGTGGTGACCATGTATGTTGCGAACCAGATCTCTGTGAGATCAGAGATGCAGATTATGAGTAGAAACTTCCATAAGTCGCCGTCGACGTACCGGCTTGGGGCTTTTCATAACACTAAAGAATATATTATTACCGTCAACAGTGTTCCAAGGAACAATGGATGAACGCGAACAGTTATTACAATTGAAACAGATGCAGCACTTGACGTCCGTGAGAGCTGCGGTGTTCCAAAACAACTGAGATGACCTTACCTTGTGATCATTCCGGCTTTTGCCGTCATAAGCCATCAATATGGACGACTTTTAGGATAAAGTACTCACTCCAAAGTATCAATCCATTGATGAGCTCCGACATGCTAAAAGTAAAATTAGATAGACCCTCATAGGAAGAACGCATAACTTGCTTTTTTAAGCGCTCGCCGTGTCCCAGTTGTCACAGACGATAACAAAGACAAGCCGCGATCAATACATCAACGAAAGCGCCAACGACGAAGACTAGGGTAATCAGCCAAGCAAATTCGGTTGTGAGTGTGACGGTGTTGGCTACTCAGGGAACATCAATGAAACCCTCTGCGACAAGCGCAAGGCCACCCCCGAGACGAAGTGGGGATAACGCCCAACACAAGACACTGATGTACAGAGGTCCAGACAGACGATACATTCGAAATGCAGAAAAGCCCTAATCCTACATTAGGCAACACCAACATAACAGTAGCAACTGATCATGCTTACCTGGACTAGTGCTGTGACTAGCACCTTAGGGATAACACTTGCCGCTAATAGGTAACTATTCGGACTATGGGGGGAAATGCCTCTGAGGATAACTGTATAATGATATGTCATGGCTATTAAAAGAGACGAGTGGACCAATGCCATAACACTTCGCGGGCGAGCGTGTGATGAATCAACACGGGAAAAAAGTCCATAACTCAAAAGGGCGCCTCACAGAATTGTTGTGGCCTGCGAAATTGATTTAATTTGGAAGTATGATGGTTTGTGAATGGGAGAACCTACCCAAACTCTACGGAACAAAGGCTCATTGCTTGAACATTGATAAAGCACGTAGCCTTGCAGAACGACAATCCCGCAGAGCACAAGCGCGAGTTGCAAGGTTTCATATTATGCTTAGAGTCATATAAGTCGCACAAAACCGGATCCGGGATTGTGTCAAGTAAGTCTTTTGATCGGAAATGGAGGAAAGAATACCTGACGCTCTGAATCAGGGCGTAGGGTTCGCATTATATAATATTGCAAGGAAAACCCACGAACCACTAGCGGAAGCGAAGGTGGGTGTGTTTTCAAAGTTATTAACAATGTCACGGCATACCATCATCTTCTGAACAGCCATCTTGTTTTGAGGGGGGGACAGCCTTTTTGATACTGCATCGACCACAAGTGATGGATGATTTGAATAGTTTCAGGATGGTGATTTTTCATTCAGTCCCAGAAGGAAGGCCCACTAATCCTGGAGGGGGTTTCGAGTTGAAGATATTTGATTTACGTTGGGCAGGGAAGTAGACTGGCCCGCAGACGAAAGCTTTTGGCGAAGTAGACGTTACATCATGGCCTCCGGTTGGCGTGAGTGTTCAGACATAGGTCAGAATAGAAGCTTGTAGTGGCCACAATCGTCGGTCTTCCAGAAGGTGCCGTGAAGCCCTAAAACATTAGATAGTGACGTATTGGGTCCGTATAGCCAGATTTTGGTGCCGTTTATGGCCAGAATTATGTCTGATAGAAGCCTATAGTACGGTAGCGATTACATTGCCGATCGTCCGGAAAGTGCTGTGAAACAACTGCAAGGCATCCATATTCTGGACAATAGGGTAACAGCCGTCAACCAACGGATATCGGTGCGGCCGAAGGATGACTCCCGGTAGCTCGTGGTGCCCTCAGCATAGCCGGTCTCGGGTCGAAGATATCGTAACTTCAAGGTTGAGGGTTAACGTTTGCCAAAGTGCAGTGTTGTTTGTTGGCGTTGTGTTTGTCATTCAATCTTTTGATCGCAGTAGCCGTGATCTCCGTGCTTCCGTCCCATACATATGCATTTTTACCCAGGACGATGGTAAGAGTGATTTCGATCGAACGCTCCTTTGTGAACACTCATTCTCAAAACAAAAGTGATGTCCTATCAAATTCCACGTCGGCCAGACGGGAAATGTGTTCATGTTGAACTTCCAGCTTCGAATCCTTACACACGCTTAATCGCCTCAGGTTTATGATTCCTGCGATCTGTATGGAGCATCATGTGCAGTGCGCCGGTCTTTGTCCTGTACTTTCGGCATGATCCTCGGAGACGGCCGACTGAACCTTAGATAAGCTACTCAGCTACGAGACGGTACAGATAGACAGATGAGAAAGCCCTGCTTCGGCAGGCAGTGGGTCGGCCTCTCATCAGGTGCCCGGCAAGCCCTGGTATTGGTCCAATGTGGAGGGACGCCCAGACCCAACCCCCTAAAAGTTAACCACCCACTACGGGGTTCCGGATGCAACGGTCTATATGGCTAAATAGATCACCGGTAGTCACACACACACATGTGACCATACTCCCCCAGTGACACCCTAAGACTTTAAGTGGTAGTCTGATTCTATCGATGTTACACAAAGGCGGATTAGGGTAGCGGTATAAGCCCTCTGATGAGCCCCTTCGCAAGGGCGAAATCCGTACGAAGACCCTAAACGTCTGAGTTCGACTCTCAGAGTTAGCCAATATATCTCTTGCCATTCGAATTAGCTCGGATATATATCCTTAACATGTTATTTAATTTATTATTTACAACCATAAAAGTGCACTTTTTCAGCCCTGAGAGGCGCCAACGGCCAAATCTTGAGACAATTCGGGTAAACATGACGCTCGGAACCTCAACGTTTATCTGTTTGGTGAGTTGCGGTGATTCATTCAGTCCCTTGGGATCGAAAAATACGTAGACGGTATGCTTCTTGGTAGAACTTGCCATTCTGGGCTTCAGCACTGTACCTGTCGCGGTGTGTGCCACGAACTCGACACGCCGATACCACATGCCTCAAGTTATCAGACCTGGAATCCCAATGCGGTGGTCTAAAACAATGACCGGTCTCCTTTCACACTTCACATGATTGGATTCCTCCAAGGTTGACGAGACATACTCCCTTCACCGCGTGGTCTGGCACTCCAGACTTAGCCTCGCCCCGACCAGTATAAAATAAATGGGACTCTCTTCACCACGTTACACCGACACTCCCGTTGATGATGTACTGCAACAGCTATTCAAAGTCGGCCACCGCCAACGATAATGAATCTGTCCGTGTCGATGGGAACACCGTAGCAACGCCTTCCCATTTTCCAAGGATTCCAAACTGCCTAATCTCATAGGAAATAGCTCGGGCTTCAGCTACAACTATCAAGCTTTTTCAGAACCCTCCAAAACGCTGGGTCGATCGAATGACTTTGAGTTGATTAACGAAGGCTTTGATCACTCGAACGTATTTGAGCAGTTGCGAAGGCGCTGAATCTTCACTCTCCAATCGCGTCCGGTCTTTACTTGATTTGAGCTTCTGCGTCCCCAGGCACTATTCCGTACGTTTACCAAAGCCTACCAACTCCCAGGGACCCGCAATCTCACCCCCAAATACACAGATAACCACTCCGGCGACTGCGGCGGTATGGTACGTCCCGCCCAACCACCCCCATCACCCCAACTCCCCCACTATTAACACCCGCACCCCGCCAGCGCTGCTTCCCGGACGATTACACCGACCCCATCAACACCGCCCCCGAGCTCACACGCGACTACGTCGAGGAGAATAGAGCGCTCTTCGTCGTGCTCGCCATGCACAAGGACGGCCTACTCTAGAAGGTCCAACCCGGCTACGAGGCGCGCGCGGAACGACACGGCGAAATACCCTTGGCACGCGTGGTTTACAAGCGGGTTTGGGGAGTTTGGGGTCCCGATTGGGTCACCACGAGGGAGGGGGGAGGGAGGTTTGATGTGTGGGTGGCGTGGGTGATTTGTGGTCGTCTTTTGGCTGTAGTGTTTTTTTTTTTGAGTTTGAGAGTTTCGGTGCGGGGTGTTGTCGGTTTGAGTTCCTGAGGTCTGCTTTCTGGTTCTGAGTGTGTTTTGCGTTTGGGTGGGGTTTGGACTGGTGGGGTTTGGACTTGGGCTTGTGTACTTGGATCGTGGTGCTTTAAGGTGGTTGTAGTGAGCTTTGGGGACAGGTATGATTACTTGTTGATATATTTTTAATTTACTTTGCATGTAAGTTGCTCCGATATCGCGATCGTGCTCGACCATCCGCTGTTAAGAGTCACTAGGGTTTATCTCCGCCAGTCTAGCGAGCCAACGTTGACGGTCTATATATTACAAACCTACCCGCCCGACCCATTGGCTGGAACGATAGCCCCATGGTTTCTGGTACCATTTATATTACATACCCACCAGTCGAAGGTGCCAGTGTCCTTACAAACCGACGATTCTGGGTATTGCGCTCCTCGGGTGCCGGGTCTAGACCATCGTTACCTCTGGGCGTCATGAGTAACCTGCACTGGTGACACCCTCTATATAGACCCCTGGGGTCGGTGCCAATAACCGCGCATGTACTTACCATCGCAGACTTCTACGTTTTGATGCCATTGTATATGTCCTGGTGTTCATGAAGGCTTGCCGTAATTAGTATTCAAGGGTTCGGCCAGCTGGACAAATATCGCATCAATCGGAGGCTTCGGGTGGGTCCGTTGGAGGAACGTTATTCCGGGACTCGAGTCGGTGTTTGGTGTGTATATGTATCAAGGGTGATATTACTGGTAAGTACGTGGGGACTGAAGGGAAGGCCTGTGGGAGCGGTAACCCGTTGTGCCGTGTCGTGAGGTGAGAAGCGTACGGATCGTCGAGTGGGTTGCCATATTTATGAAAGCGAATGGGAACGCTGGCTATTTGGGGGAAGGGTTGCTTGTTTCCCAGCGAGGCGTGCCCAAGCTCAACACGCGGCGATCGTTATCCATTTTCATGAGAAAATCTCTCGGAAGAAGCTTAGGACCTTCGGGTTTCAGGCCGACTGATCTAGTGTTCGTGGCTCTAGCGTTGGCCATCACGTACGTGTACGTGGTCGGTCGGCGGTCGCAGCTGATGCGCGGGTTGGCTGATGACTAGCGACCAGCGACTGGCGACTGGTGACTGGTGCCGGTGATTGTTGACATGGGTCCCTACGTGTGAGCTTTCCTTTTGCGTGGTTCGGCCGCCGGCGACCCCTAGCCGTCTACAATACGTAGTCAAAAGGGCCACGTCTGCTGTGGATACCTTGAATTGGAGTAATTGAAGAAGTATTCTTGCATCAATTTCAGACAGAGGTCATGGTGTGATGAACCCAACATGCGACGTCGATTAAATCCCGACGGACGTAGCGGCGGCTGGACGACCCGACAGTTGTGCCTGCCAAGGCGCGGTTGGGACGAGCCAGAGACTCAAAATGAACCATTAGGACTCTTTTGCCTCAACAAAGGGGTGGCTCGAGATCCGACAAGGGCACCGCAGTCGACACGAGGTTCGAGAGGGAACAATTAAGTACAGCTCTGGGCCGGGTAGCAACCAAGAAAGAAGCGCGCCACCGTGTCCAAACAAGGCCAAACTGCAACATGGCAACGGTATCCGAGTGGTTGCTATCCCCCCAAATCTGAGTTCCACAGCCTTTTTTTTCGCAGAGCTTGAAAGGGCGCAAGGCGAGAGATATCAGCATTGGTATCTCACTTTGAAGCCTATTTTTCTGTTCACCGCCGACTTGCGCTTGCGCTCTCCTCATCGGCATATTCCTCCACTGCGATCCTTGTATCGACCACTCACCCATTCACACATACACACGCACGTAGATTATACGCAATTCCTGGCAGGACTCGATTTAGCTAGTGAGCTGATAGCCCCTGATTTTCGATGGCATCTGCGGTATACACAGAAGCACAAGGTGCGTTTCATGTCCGTCCGTTGGGTGCGCCCTGTGCTCGTCATGAACCCACTACGCCTACGCGGGGGCTCGGAAGGGGATTTACGGAGGGCGTGAGGACGCTGTCCAAGGCACACCCCTGCTGGACATGGCATCAGTGTCAGATGGCCCAGGGATTACTCAGGTTCTTGTCCAAGAGGTGCCGAGCCTTGCTTTCAGCTTTCACAGCTGCTCAAAGGCATCTATTCCCCCCCTTTCACCTTTTTGTCTTTTGTTTTCTCCACAAAAAAACAAGGTCCCAGCTCTGAGACTTCGTTTCGTTCTTACAGTGCACAATAACTCCAACGATCGCCGACCTCTATCTCTCTGCGTCGAAAGCCCGCCCTCGTCTTCGCCGTTCCCATCTCCATCATCGTCGTTCCTCCCACCACCTATGCCCGGTGCCCACGAGTTCGCCGTCAAACCCGCCCCGCCCGGGCGGAATAGCAGAAAGGCGAGCATCGTGCCCAAGGAAGACGAGCCAAATCCTACCCTCAAGGCCCCAGTGCCCCATACCAACGGGGTTACCCAACTCGCAGAGGCGATGACCCCCACAACGCCGACCCCGTCGGCCTTCCAGCGGCAGCAGCAGCAACAACAACCCACTACAAACGGTCACGGGCCTGGACACGCATCGCTCTCATCCCTGTCGTCCCCACCAGCCCCTTCGACACCCACACCCACATCGACACCCACAGCCCCCGAAACCTTGAACCCAACCGCACAGCGTAAATCCACCTCCCTGCTGCCCACAACACCAACAACGCCCTCAAGCCCGCTGTTCCACAGCCACGTCCCGCCCTCACCCACGACCGCCCTCTCCCCAGGCACAGGCATCACGCTCGACACGTCCTCCCCGTCCCTCACATCCACGCGTCCCGCGCCGCCCTCCCCCGCAGTCTCCCGCCGCGTCTCCGCAGCACCCTCCACCGCCTCCGCGCGCTCCAAGTCCTCGCGCTCCTCCCGCCCGCCCTCCGCCGCGCCTTCCCGCAACAACTCTACGCGCAAGCCACACACGAGCGCGAATGCTAGCTCGAGCTCGCCCACGGCCAACCGCCTCTCGATGCAGCTCGGGATGAGCATGACGCCACACCACCCGCCCTCGCCATCGCCCGCCTCCCCACACCCCTCTTTCGTTTTCATCCCCCCAGCCGCAGGCGAGACACCCGTGTCCACCACGCCCAAGCGCCCCGCGCAGATCAGGATCCGCGACTTTGCGTTTGCGGGCGGCGACGAGCGGCACGTGGGACTTGGCGCGCATGTGCCGCGTGCGAATCGGGTCGCGCGGCTGAATCGGGCGCTGAGGGGTGCGGGGTCGGGGTCGGGGGTGGAGAGTAGTGAGGGGGAGGAGACAGAGGAGGAAGAGGAGGAAGAGGAGGATGGGGGTGGGTGGATGGGGTTTAGGCGGGGAATGGAGCGGTTTAGTATGAGTATGGGCGGGGCGGGGTTTGGTGGTGGTGGCGGCGGCGGCGGCGGTAGTGATAGCACTGGTAATGGTGGGGGTGGGGGGTTCCCGAGCCGGACAGACCTGGAGAGGAACTTTGGGGCAGATGACGAGGAGGAAGGGGACGAAGACGCGGATGAGTTTTTCGATTTCGACCCAGAGGGCGAGGACGCGGCGGATGGCGAGGAAGGGGAAGAGGAGGAGCCGCTGTACCCGGGGATGTACCGGGCGCTGTATGCGTTTGAGCCGGAGGGGACGGCGGAGATGGCGTTGGTCGAGGACCAGGTTGTGCGTGTGGTGGGGCGGGGCGGGGGCGTGGGGTGGGCAGTGGTCGTTGATGAGCGGGTGGGGCAAGGGGAGGGGCAGGGGGAGAGGCATGCGCTTGTGCCGGAGAGTTACTTGGAGGTTGTGAGGCTGGATTGGGAGGATGAGGGGTTGGTTGGGGATGCGTGAGGTGGGGAGGGGGGCGTGGTGGAGAGGGCTTTTAAGTCGTCCATTTACGGTGGGACTACAGGCGTTGGCGTGGTCATTGTCATTGGGCGTTGGATGCATGCGGGCGTGCGGGCGTGCGGTTCTGACGGGTTGACGGGACGTTGGGGTTATATGTCAGCGGAGGCTTGTAGCTTTGTTTTTAGCTTTTTAGCTTTTGGCTTTTGGCTTTTGGCTCTTAGATATGGTAATGGGTGTGGGCCCTCTCTTTGCGATTTTGTTATTCTGTTCTGTCTTTTTTTTTTCGTTGAGGATGTAATTTTTTTGTAGTTTTTTTTTTTCCATTTATTGTAATTGTTATCTCTGATGAATCTCTGGTGGGAGTGTGTGTGTGGGTGCGTGGGTACGTATGTGAGTTTGTCTTCGGCTAACGACTCTTGTTCAAACCATCCTGAAACCTATGATAGACCAGTTGAAGAGTGGTCAGAGTGGGATATGCTGGGGTGATAAAGGTGGTTGATGTGATTTTTCTGGCAGGTCGCAGTGGATTTGTTACACAAGCGCCACCGACGTAGTACCATAGCGCGTGCCTGCACCACTTCCGTCGCACCACTTCCGTCCCTATTTGCCATATTCCCGACTGATACAGTTCAAACCTTAAAAGCTTCAATCTTGGCCAAATCGTTGTGAACGACTCAGCTACTTTTGCCACTTTATCTCCTTGCTCCTTCGCGCACATTTCTTGCAGCCATCAGCCCCCAGTCCGCCAACTGTCGACCTCCAGGAGGATATGTCCCGGAATTGGCCTTCAAGTGGCCCTCCACGTGTCCGAGACTCCGATTGTTCCGGATCAGTCCCACATGGCGAGTGGCGAGCACAGCCACGCACGTGGAGGATTTGCCGATCATCGATTCTGAGCTGATGGTTTGTTTCCGTCAACACCACGGCCACATAATCGAGGCCTTGATATCAGTTGAGGATGCCTCGACAATCTGGGCTTATACTAGAGGTGCTCTCCTCGTCTTTCTCCAAATCTATATTTTCAATGATCAGCCTGCTGGCTATCTTTGCGAACGCTAACCTTGCGAACCAAGTCCCGAGGTCCATGCATAACATCTGTGCCTAAAGGCCCAAAAGGCTCAGCTCACGCCACATAACCTGCACTTCTTGATGCGAAGTACAACTTATACCGCTTCCATAGCAGAATGGTACACGATCTCCCCACCCGGAGCCCAATTCGCTAAAACCCACCACCAAAAGACCGATTTGCGACGAGGCAACCATGCCGATCCGAACGAGGATCGGAGTGGAGCTGGTCGGGATGAGTATATGCGCGGGGGGGTTATGGTCTCCACAAATATCCATCTTTTTGTTTGCCACTGCCCTGTTTTCTGTTTTCCGGCTCTCCTAACCTGCACGCAACCGTCTGCAACTCACTCCTTTTACTAAAATCCATTTTTGAGGACCATGGCGACGGAAGGCTTCCCTTTTAATATGCTATCCAGCGACGACCTCGGCGCCTTGTTGGTTGGGCTATGTGTCAGCCTTGTGCTCTGTGGAGTCGTCATGATACAAGGCTACACATATTACCAACGGTTCGGTGATGACCGATTTTTCCTCAAGGTATTGGTAAGCCTTCTGCTTCGCTAAGGCGTATCATCGGGCTCGTCATGCTCGATCCTAATTTCTTCGGTTTTGTTGTTTTTGTTGTATAGGCTACGGCCGTCCTGTGAGCTGCTCCATGTATCGTGCTTCACCCTTGGATTAACGTTGAGGGTTTTATCTGGCCCTAACGATAGGGTATTGGAATTGCTCTACTTATACCTGATCATCCAAATCGTGTATCGATTTGCGGTCGTCCTCGGAGGGCACACCCCCACCGGTCCGAATTCTTACCACTACCCCTGGGTATCCAACCTCACACCTACCTACCCGCCCAGGGCTTCTTCGCCTTCCGAATCTATCGGCTCTCGGGCTCGCATATATCCCCATCATATGTTGGGCAATGATCCTGTTCAGCCTCGGTGGCGGCCTCGCGCTCATGGTAGAGGACGTTCTGGACGTCCCGCGGGTGCCGAACTACGTCACGTTCACAGAAAAGTGCGCCTGGCTGATCGATATAGGGTTCATTGTCAGTGCGGTGTCGGATGTGCTCATCGCGGCGTCGTTGTGCTTTTATTTGAAGCGTACGACGCCTGGGGAGCAGCTGAAGAGGTGAGTTCAGCTGGCTTGATTTCTTTTTTTCTTTCTCTTTTCGTGGGTGTGAGCGTATGGCTGATTATGGGGAATGGGACTAGCACGTCGGAGCTTGTGGACAAATTGATTATCTGGATTATTCGTGAGTGCGTGCTTCGCCTTGGTGGGGCTGTGGGTTAAGGTATTATTTTCAGAGACAGGAACGGTCACGAGGTGTTATTTTGATGTCGTTTATAGATGGATGTAACAACTTACAGGATCGTTCCAATTAGTATAGCATCTGTCGCTGTTGTGGTAGCGGTACGCATCTGTTCCCTGTTTCTTGATAGTCAGTTGATGCTAACTATGTTTCGTAGTTCTTTACAAGGCCACAATCTGGTCGGTTCATCATATCATATGTTGATAGAATCCTTACCCAGTGCGCACTTTAGAAATTTGGTTTGCGACGTGTATGGCTACGGCTAAACGTACGCTCCTCCTTCGTCCTCATATCCTAAACTCAAGTGTTCTGACTTCGCTCCCGAGTGTACTCAAACTCGTTTTTCACATCGTAAGCTAACCTTACTTCGAAGTTCCTCTCTGCTGACTCCCCAGCTGATTCCCCAGCTAACACGTCACCTCGGCCACACAGCCTCAACGTCCGCCGGCACCTCAGGACAGCGGATGTCCTGCCCCTCACCGCCATCGTCGGGAACGGACTTGAGTTTCGCGGGGACCCCCATCTCGAGGTACACAGATCTATAGTTTACTCACTCATGAGGTCCGCTGATGCCTCACTCACGGTGTTGCAGTTAAAGGCATCCAAAGTCCCCTGTTCCCAAGAGAACGACAACGAGGGCACAACTCCGGTCGCGAGCGAGGTCCCAGTTTTGAGTGTCACTATGGTGAGGATTCCTATTTTGCGTGGGGATTGTTGTTGAGTGTAGCTGATTTGTTTTTGGATGCTCCTGTAGCCTGAGAAATCATTTAGCAGTGCGTCGGCGCACCGGGGTTCTAGGGGTATGGATCTTGAGGGGCAGCAGTCGGGATCTTTGAGTTAACAAGTTGCCTTGATGAACGTGGGTCTTTGGGTCTGATACGCATTCTTCCCTTTGGGATGATAATCAACGATTTTGGATGAGCGGGACCCCAGGTTCCCTGGGTCTGGTGCTCAGCATGCCAAAATTCTGGACATGCATACCCGAAAGAGCCGGCTTTGTTTGCAGGTTATGTAATATTGTATACCAATGATAATTTGAATGATAGATGGGGAACACCATAACCCCTGAAGCCTCAATTTTCAACTTGAACTGCCAATGCCTACAGCCTCTGAGGCCATCAGCAGAATGGAAAATTAAAAATTCAGGTTTTTATTGGTTTTTGTTGGGGTCCATGGAAACCTGGATATCTGCATTAATTTTTGTAATGATCAACTAATGGTTAACTAACTGGGAAGTTTCCATTACTTGTCTCCCAGCTTGTAAGGGGTGGCATTGCCACAGGTGCTAGCCAAGGGAGAGTGATGTGCATAGCAGAGTCAACCATGTAGGGAAGGGGGCACTAGGGGCACAGGCAGCTTAGTCACATGAAGAGACCCGGACCTAAGGTATTGCAAAGGTGTGGACCCAGAAGGGTACACACCAACTATATATGGTACATTGGAGGATAAACTATGGAGCTATGTTGGGAACTGGTATAGGCCCGCTTGGGCATGCAACGGTGCACTGGTAAGGTGCCAGTAAGGAGTCATGTACTATCCATGAAAGGGGTAAGGGGTGGGATCACAAGGTTAGTAGAGTTACACTGAAGTCTGGCATACAGCAGCATATGAGTACATATGATAGATGTGAAGTTAGTCCAAGTGATTAGGTGGAGGTGAACTAGCACTCCCCTTACACAGCTGGGCTGCCAGAAAAAGAAACTAATGTTTTGGAGTGTGTGATTTCTGCTGGTTTTGTGCTCCCTAGAACTTTCGGGGGGATATTGATTTACAAACCTTGATGCATAGTGCCTGGTGACACTTATTGGGATAAAAGACACAGAATTAGCATACAACAAGCTTGATACCCATGATGAATTTGACATGGGGAGTGGATTGCAGGTGGATTGCAGCCTGTGCATTGTTCCAGTGCATGCCAAGCATTTTGGTCTTGGTCTCACACCACTTATTGATGGGGCACTTTAAAGCCTGGATTTTTAGCATTTAACAGTGACTTTGAATCCTACTTTGATCACTCAGATCATATTGCAAACTGTAGGAGGAGGAGAAAGTGCTGGTGGAGGGGATTTTTTTGAGTGGACCTCAACTGAGGAAAAAGGCAAGAGTGTTTCTGTTCCAAGTTCTATTTTTAGAATGAGGTCTGTCCTTATTGCAGTGGGCCAAAATTTTTGATTCTTTGCAAAAACTGGTAACCATTCATGTGACTTTTTGATCTAAATGTTATTGACTGTCTTTATCTATATGATTTGCATAGATATTTTCTTTCTGATTAATGTTATTCTGCATTGGTAGTTGGTATGTACACCATATTTGTCCATATGATTTTGTTCTAAATCAACAACAAAGCAACTTTCATTTGTTCATCATGTGTTTGATATCAACTTACAACAAAGTCTGGGACATAGAGATTGGATTGGCAAGCCCATATTTGATGTAGACTAAGGTAAGTTTGAGGAGCCCTTATATCCTGGCCTTGGCTGTGCCACAACCATCTTAGCAATGAGGATGATATCAACTGGTGAGTTACCAGTTATTTTCCAATAAGATTGGTTAATCTAACAAGTCTTGCATTTTCCACAAGTCTTATCACTGAATTGAAGACATGGAACTGCGCTCTGTGGACATCACATCTGCTTTCCCCAATGGAGATCTGGAAGAAGACATTTATATGCGTCCTCCTCCGGGTTATGTGGTTGGAAACAAGGTTTTGAAGCTCAAGAAATCGCTCTATGGACTCAAACAGGCTGCCAGGCAGTGGAACAAGAAGCTGCATGGTGTTCTTGACAGCATGGGATTCACCAGACTGGAATCTGACCGCTCCCTTTACTTGTATGTAAAGGGAGAAGTCAAGATCATTGTCCCCATCTATATTGATGATATCACTCTGGCTTCAAAGTCCAATGCAGAAATTGACAGAACAGTCAAGGAGCTGTCCAGACACTTCAAACTTTGTGACCTTGGGCCCACTCAGTTCCTATTGGGTGTGGAAATCATCAGAGATTGTCCAAATTGCACCATTGCCCTCTCCCAGAGACAGTACATTGTGGACATGCTGGAAAAGTACAACATGACAGACTGTAACCCAATCAGCACTCCTATGACCCCAGGACTTATTCTATCCCAGTCAATGTGCCCACAGACAGATGCAGAAAGGGAGGAAATGCAAAATGTCCCATATCTCAGTCTTGTTGGATCACTTCAATATCTTGTCAGTATGACTAGAGGTGATCTAGCTGCAGGTGTAGCCAAGCTAGCAAGGTATAACTCCAATCCTGGTCCTAAGCATTGGGCTGCTGCAAAGCATATGCTCAGATATTGCAAGGCCACCATGGACTACAAGTTGACCTACCAGGCAAATGGTGAACCACTGGAGTTCAAGACCTACTGTAATGCTTCTCATGTAGACTGTGTGGACACTGGGCACTCTACTGGTGGATATGTCACAATTTTGGGGGGAGGAGCAATAGGCTGGAGCAGCAAACTGCAACCAATTGTCACACTATCCACCACTGAAGCAGAGTATGTTGCTGCTGTGGAGGCAGGCAAGGAGATCATCTGGATGCGAAGTCTCATGCAAGAACTTGGGTATCCTATCCAAAACTCTTCCATTTTAATGATTGACAATATGTCTTCATTAAATGTGACCAAGAACCCAGAACACCATGGAAGAATGAAACATATTGACACCAGACTATTCTGGCTAAGGGAAAAAGTGGAAAGTGGAATTATTTCTACTTATCACATTCCTGGAACAGCTCAAGTGGCAGACATTCTTACCAAAGCTGTTACACTCCCTAAGGTACAATACTGCAGGGAGATGATGGGTATTAAGCCCTGAATGGTTTTGTTTCTGACTACTCTATTTTGATTTTGGTAACTCTTATTGAGATGCACCAGGTCAGGGGGGTATATTAGAATTGACCTGTATATATAGCTTAGCTTAGTATTGTTTCACTTCTTTCATTATTCTATTGTTCTATTGTTCCATTGTTCTATTGTTCCTTTGTCTATTGTACTCTACTATTGTTCCTACAGGTATATAGGTGTAGAGTAGCTTGTCCTGGAGTCCCCAGTTTCTTACTCAGGACTCCAGGTTAGTACTCACTTATATTAGTGAATATACAGTTTCTTACTTAGGACTCCAGCTCTAGGCTTCCACCTTTAACATGATGTTCTCCTTTCCTAATCCGCTAACTAATAGTCGGATTCTGATTTCTTCATCTCCAATTCATATCTTGGTCCATACACAGTCTGTGATGTTCCCTGATTTGTTCTTTGTTCCATCTACATTCCTAACTGAGATTGACTTTCTCAGTGGGGTTGTCTTTATTTCATTCTCTTCAACGAATGTTTTGTCAATGAAGATTCCTCCAGCTCCACAATCAATGAGTCCAATTGCTGGGGTTTCAACATTTTTCTGTTCTTCAATCACCGTAATTGGAATAGAAAGAGATTGTCGATTCATTTCTCCTAAAATTACAGGTGATAGTGTAACAGAATAAGTCTTGGCAGGTACTGACATCGATTCAGGCCGCCGCTTTAAAAACCCTTGTCTTCCATGTTCTTCAAGGCAATCTCCTTCTCTTCTTCATCCAATCCTGCTAAAAGGGATCGGACCTTCATATAGGCATCTTTGCCTTTCATCGGTGTCTTCATTTCTTCCTTTTGTGGGGTCTGGGGAATAGAGCCTCCAGCTCTATGATCTGATGCTCAATGTCTGAACTTGTGACATTCGAAGCATAGTCCTCACTTCATGTGTTCATCTCTTTCTTGGATAGTCAATCAATCTATATCCATCACGTTTGGGTCCCTGGCATTGTTCGGGACATATCTGGGGTTGTTCTGTTGGAAATTATATTTCTTTCCATTGTTTCCTCCTGCAGGTTTTCCTGTGTTTCCTTTGATTTGTGCTACAATCGATCTTGCACATCTGAACTGGGTGTCAAATATGGATGCCTTCTGGTATCAACCCTTGATGGTGGTAGGTGGGTTGTCCATTGTCAAAATCTTCTGCATCAAGGAAGGTGGTATTCCTTCCATGAAGTACTCAATGAGTGCTTCGCTTTCTGTGATCTGGCTTTCCAATGTGGCTGATTTGAACTCCGCAATGTAATCATCTGCTGTCATGTTTCCTTGCATGTGCAGCATCTTCAGGGTCTGTCTGGCATCCCCTGCTTCATCTGGTGTGAAAAACGCTTCTTCGACTGTCATCATGAAATCTGCAAAAGTGCCTGGGTTGTCACTTTTCTCTCCATACCAGGATTTTTTCCATGATCCTGCTGTTCCTCCTTTCATATAAGAAAGCACGTAGAGGATTCGCTTCCAGTCCGTGTCATAAGTTCTGTCGTTTGCTCCCAAGTACATCTTGCAATTAAGGACAAAGTCCTTTGTTATCTTTCTGTTTCCATCAAAAACATTCGGTGAGCTGAGTTTGATCTCAGTGGGTCTTTGTTCTTCTGCCATCTCTATGTCAGAATTGGGTGGTATCGGTGAGTCTGGTGTTTTGGGTTTTGGTGGTTCTTCAGGTTTCTTTCTTTCGGAACTTTCTGTCTTCAGTTTCGGTATCGTGGGTGTTTCTATTGTCTGCATGACTACTGTGAGTCTTGGCTGTTCTTCTGCATCTTGAAAATCTTTGTTGCTGAAGGCACTCTGCCTACTGCTGCTTCTGCTGCTACCGCTGCTGCTTGCAGGGTTCAATCCATATCGTGCTGGTGCTGTTGCATCTAAACTTTAATAGGTTGACAGTTCTGATCAGCTTGACCTTTTGTTATGGCTGTTTAGGCCTTATCCTCTAGATCAGTCTGGTTTATTGTTCGTTCATTCTAGACTGTCGACTCTGTAAGTCCCACATCTAATGACTCCCTCAGTAGGGCTAAGTCAGATCGTCTGTATCAAAGATGCACTACTCCCTTCATAAGGTGAGTAGGATTGAGTTTGCATCGAGGAGTCAAGAGTAGACAAATAAGGTGAATTCAGCTAGGCCAAGCTAAAGAACTACCTAAGCTAGAATATCCCTATATATATGTATGAGTCCAATAAGCATAGATAAGAGTGGTTTGTGCTATTGGCTATATAGATAAGAGGGATTATTGCCATTGGCTGTATAGATAAAGGATGAGTAAGCATGGGAAATAGAATGCATATATGGGTTTTTAGAGATAAGAGTCATCCAGTGTTAGTAAGCATGTGTAATCAGTGATGTGTAAAGAAAAGAATGAATAGAGCATGTGAATAGGGAGTTTGTAACACTCAGCAGTTGAATTGTCATTGCTCTGTGTTTCCTGATAATCCCCATGATTGGCTTCATCATCCGATATGTTATCGTCAGTCGATACAAGTGTTCTTCTAACAAAAATAAAGATGGCTCACAGAACAAAGCGCATCCATTCAAAGGTTGTCTTGATAATATCTGGGGTACAGTTATGGACAAACAAAAACAACCAACTTGATGGGCGATTTATTTGACGAGATCAGACATCACGGAGGGCTTTTATTCAATGAAAGGAGCTATAAATGGTTGCAAGGAAGGGTTTGGCACGAGCCGATTCCTTCTAAAGTGAGATATATAGTTGACAAACCTCAAAAATTTTGGCCAAAGCAGAAAACCCATGGGAAAAACTTCGGAGTATGCGCAATCGATTCCTTTTGAAAAGCTCATCTTGATTCTGAAATTTCAAAACTTTCTATTGAGCAGTTAAGTCTCTATAATCCCATTATGTCTTCGAACCGAAAGCGAGGAAGACTGCCCAAGTGTACCAAAAAAAACATTACAGGCTTGAGAAATCAAGCTGCAAAATCACCAACACCACCACCACCACCAAGTCCAGTTGTCTCTGATAGTGAATCAGATAACGAATCTGTAGCCTGTGGCTCAGATGGTGGGCGGGACCAACTCCTTTTTCTTGATCTGGACTCGGATTATGTGTCTGATGATGATGAAGATCCCAAGCAGTGGTCAACTGTGGCAACTGATAAATTCAATGAGGTGCTTGTTGAGCTTGCAGTCAAGATTGAGGAAGAGAAGCAAGATGCACTGGATATGGATTGGATCCCAGATAGAGAGTGGATGAATAGATTGAGAATGCTGCAAGATAAGAAAGGTTATTATCTGATTTCTTGATATCACCTTGCTGAGTAATCTTGAGATACAGAGCGACCCAAGGAGTATGTTAAAGGACCTGATGTAGCCAGTAAATCAAGTCAAACCTGTCGCCGATACATAGAACTCCTTTGCAGGCAGCAAGAGGTGGTCGAGTGAATCGGAAATCTCTATTAAACAACAAGTCGGTTCAAGCAGCTTGCCAGCAATGGCTCACAGCACAGAAAGTCGGCACTGTGAAGCCCATGCTATTTCGGGATGCGATCAATGGCGAGATCCTTGCCTCCCTCGACATTGTCCCAAAAAAGCCCATCTGTGAGCGTACAGCACGACGTTGGCTCATCCGTTTGGGTTATCGACGCACTCTCATCAAAAAAGGTGTGTACATGGATGGACACAATTGTCCAGATGTTGTCAAGTACCGCGATGATGTTTATCTACCTCGAATGGCCAAATTTGAGGCTAGGATGACACATTACGATGGGCCAGATCTCAAAGCAACTGAGCCGAAACTCCCTCCTGGTGTCAAGAAGATTATTGCCTACTTCCATGACGAGTGCTGCTTCCATGCACTGGACTACCAGCGGTCTGCTTGGCTAGCGAAGGGCCAGACTGTGCTACAAAAGAAAAGCTGTGGCCATTTAATTCACGTTTCTGACTTCATCACTGAGGCAGGTGGATGGTTGGTTTTGCACGATGAGTTTGGAAATATCATCAAGGATGCATGCAAAATTATTTATCCTGGGGCAAAGGGAGATGCATGGTGGGACTGTGAACAACTAATAAAACAAATAAGGCATGCCATTGCAATCCACAACCATGCCCATCCTGACTGCACTGCCCTCTTCATCTTTGATAATTCCTCTGCTCATGGTTCTCTACCCCCTGACGCTCTCAAAGCCTTTGAAATGAACAAGAGCAACGGTGGCAAGCAGCAGCTGCAGCGGGATACCATTATTCCCTTAAATAACCCGGATGAGTCGAAACGCAGACAGCCGCAGTCAATGCGCACAAGCAATGGTCTTGCGAAGGGTCTTCAGGCTGTGCTCGAGGAATGCAGGTTCAATGTTGCCAAGCTCAAGGCTAAATGCACACCTGTATGTCCATTCGAGAGCGAAAATTGCTGCATGGCTCGCTTGCTGAGTAAACAGGATGACTTTGTAAATCAAGAGTCAATGTTGGAATCGGTGGTGAAGGAAGCTGGGCACAAGTGTATTTTCCTCCCGAAGTTTCATTGTGAGCTCAATCCAATTGAAATGGTAAGATACACACGAAATTTCCAATCCATATCAAAACTGACTCTCTCCTTCCAAACCAGTATTGGGGATGGGTAAAATATCAATATCGGCAGGTGTTGAAGACAACCTTTGAAGCGTCAAAGCAGTTGGCATTGAGGTATCTTGATGAATGCCCCATTGAAACGATTCATCGATTCATAAACTGGTCATGGAGGTGTATGAGCGCATATCGATTGGGGTTGCATGGAAGGGCTTTGGAATGGGCTGTTAAGAAACACAAGCAGCACTGAATGGTTTCGAATCGAGCACTGGTGTCGATTGAGGCTTTGGCCGGTCAGGGAAGAGGTTGATGACAGTACCAAGTGACATCGTGTCAGCAGAGGTGCTAAGATAGGTACACAATAAACCAAAAATTAGGGCCAAAATTTTGGCCACGCAAAAACCTCGTGGGAAAAACTTCGGAAGGTGTTTTTTGGACGTATTTCGATGTCCTGAGTTCAAATCTGAAGTCGGTTTGGCCTAGAAAATTCCCGATCACGCGCTACACTATTGGTCGTTTTTGTTTGTCCATAACTGTAAATGTAAGGCAAGATTTCCTCGCCCAACATTTGGCAAAACTGAAGTAGATGAAGAGAGCGGAGGGATCAACATGAAGAAGCGCGAACCTTGGCTCAACACATTCACCTATGCCGTAACCTACCTCCTCTGATGCAACACTGACATCACCAGTCTGCGTTCGGGCACTGCAATCAAAGGCGTACTGCTGTATGTTTCGAACTATGTCACAAAACTTCTATTGAAAACCCATGTAATATTCGATACTGTTCACTCCATATTCCAGAAGAATTCCGAGATGGTTGGTGGATCAAACACAAGGAAGGAAAAAGCTTGCAAATTGATGACTAAAATAGTTAACTCTCTCAGTGCTAAGATGGAGATGGGTTCTCCAATGATTTGCATGTACTTACTTGGAAACCCTGATCATTACAAGAGCCATAAGTTCCCTCCGTTCTACTGGCAGTCATTCATTCAAGAGTGTCAAAGGCCTTGGGTGCATACTGATGTGGGTAAGGATGTCCACAGCATACCTGATAAAGTGGCCATTTGTAAGCATAATGGCCAGATTATTGGTCTCTCACCTGTTCTTGACTACATATATCGCTCTGATGAGATCGACCACATGTGTCTTTATGAATGGATCTCAAGGTGCGGGCGTGCAAAGAAGCCTACTGATAAGAGGCGGTCAAAACACAGCCAAATGTCAAATCCAGATCAAATTAATGAGGCCGATAGCGATCTTCATAATCATGATTACGATGTGGATAGCAAAAATGACACCAAATCCTCCAAGCACTCCTTGCTTTCATTTCAGGATGGGCACCCGATGGCTAGTTCTCATGGCACCCGATGTCGTTCTCCAATGAAAGCTTGGGTTCCAAACTTCTTGGGCGCTACATTACCACGCTTTGACCAGGGTGATCGTGAGTACTACTGCTGTACAATGTTAACATTATTCAAACCTTGGAGGTCTGGCCTGGACTTGAAGCACAGAGATGAAAGCTGGGACGATGCATTCACAGCCTACCAGTTTACGCCGAGACAACGCGAGATAATGAAAAACATGAACATTCGGTACGAATGCCTTGACGCTCGAGACGACTTTCATGCACAGATGAAGAAAGGCACCACATCCATACCTACTGGCACCGACGATTTTCACTTGAGTCCTGATGAGCTGGTGATGGGCGATTCTATCGACGGGTATACTGGACCGATTGTTATTGACGACGAGGTTTCAGCGACGATCGGTAAACGCGAAAGGGCTAGGTGTGGGTTGATGAACGATACGAGGAGGATGTTGTCAGATATCGGGTGGTCTGAAAATAGGCCGGCTTCGCTTCCTGAAGAAACCGCACTGCGGCTTTCGGTTGTCCACCCTTCAGTCGTCTTAGCACCCAGTGCCGGGAGAGCGGTCATCGCCGCTAAGCGCGCAGAAATATTAGAGAACCGATTTTGTCACCTACCTCCACAACCGCAGCTACATGGAGGGCCAGTAAATTTTGTTCCAAACGATGTGCGTGTCGTTGACAAATCTTATTTATCAAATAAATTCACATCAAAGGAATTGCAGAAATCAATTGACGACATTTCGCACCGCTTCCAATTGAACAAAGAACAGAGTCGTGCTTTCCGTATTGTTGCAAACCACGCATGTAGCCCAGATTCTGATCAATTAAAGATGTATATCGGTGGAATGGCGGGGATGGGTAAGTCACAAGTTCTTAAGGCACTTCATGAGTTTTTTTCACTGAAAAAGGAATCCCACCGGCTCATTGCTGTCGCACCAACAGGTAGTGCTGCTGCCCTTTTGGGAGGCTCGACTTATCATTCTGCATTTGGGATCAACGTGGACGGTTCACAGTCATCGAGTACACAACTTTCGCAAATCAAGTCGAGGCTAGAAGGTGTAAACTATGTATTCCTTGATGAAGTGTCTATGCTATCATATAGGGATATGTATCTTATTAGTGAATGTTTAGCCCGAATTCTGAACAACCTTGACACACCTTTCGGAGGTATGAACATTATCTTTGCTGGGGACTTTGCACAACTCCCTCCTGTGATTGGTCAAGAGCACGCCTCGCTCTACAGTCGTACCGTCGGGAGGAATGCAGTCTCGCTTCGAGATCAAGAAGCCGCGATCGGTAAGGCCTTATGGCACCAGGTAACGACCGTTGTTGTCTTGCGAGAGAACATGAGGCAACGAGTGCAATCTCAGGAAGACGCGAAGTTTTGCGAGGCTCTCGCAAACATGCGTTACAAGGTGTGCACACCCGACGATCTCGCATTCCTAAGGAACAGAGTGTCTAGCGAATTGCCAGGCCGTCCATGCATAAACGAAACCCGGTTTCGGAACGTGTCTATCATCACGGCACTAAATTCAGTGAAGGACGAAATTAATACACAGGGTTGTATGAGGTTTGCTGCGGAGACAGGCCAGGATTTGAACCACTTCTACTCCGTCAATACAGTGCCATCCGAGGAACCCACCAATGCGCAAATCAGGCGTCGGTCAGCAAGCAGAAAGCGCACCGTCAAACACAGTAAAATTCAGGAGGGCATCTAACAGTCACTTTGGAAACAGCCATGCTGCGCGAATACGAAACTGATTCCTGCAAAGCTTTCGCTATGTATCGGCATGCTAGTGATGATACAGAATAACGCAGCTACGGAGATGTGCATCACAAAAGGGCAGGAGGCGTTTGTGCGTTCATGGGAATCCTCGCTCAGCGCTGAGGGGAAACGGGTGTTGGAAACTCTCTTCGTGGAACTGATAGATCCTCCTACTTCAATTACGTTAGAAGGGTTACCTGAGAATGTTGTGCCATTGACAAAGACGAGTGTCTCTACCTTCTGTCAGCTGCCAGATGATATAACAATTACTATCTCACGTACGCAGGTGGAGGCGCTTCCCAACTTTGCGATGACAGATTATGCATCACAAGGGAAGACAAGACGCGACAATGTTGTGGACTTGACGTATAGCAGATCGCACCAGGGATACTACACTGCTTTGTCGAGGAGTGCCAGCGCTGCCGGGACGTTGATTTTGTCGGGCTTCCATCCATCCAAAATCATGGGAGGAGCATCTGGTGCGTTGCGACAAGAGTTCCGTGAGCTAGAGCTGTTAGACAACATAACGGCCCTGAAATTTATGGGCAAACTTCCGAGGAGTGTCGCGATGGCAGATCGTAGAAGTACCCTCATTGCGTCGTTTCGAGAGCACAAAGGTATGGGTTATATGCCTTCTACCATGCACAAAGCAATAAGGTGGAGTAAGACTGATCCATTCCTGGAGTGGGACGACTTAGATGCAGAATGGAAGATAGTCGAAAGAAAAGCCAACAAACAAACAGCAAAAGCCGAAAGACAAGAGAAGAGACTAGCGGGTGACCACCATACTCCAAACGATCAGCTTGCAATTCCACTCCAAAGATCACAAAGCCCACCTAGAAAGAGAAAGCGGTCGGATATTTTCTCCGGTCCGATACAGAAGTTGAAGTTGGTTAGACTCATGTCGGATTTGCCAGGTGGTGATGAGATTCATCGAATAAACATACCTTTCGGGACTCAGTGGGAAAACAACAGCTGTGCGTACGATGCTGCTGTCGTGACTCTTTTCAATGTGTGGCGAGAAAATCCTAAGATCGTACAATCCTTTTGGCAGGAGATAAGATCGGATGCACTAGTAGGGCTGCATGCCGTGACCGTACCTCACGGTATGTACGGACCCGTAGTACGGTTACCGTACCCGTGCCGTTCAGCCTCAGGTTCACCACGTTGACGGGACGGTAGACGGGACGGTCAACACCCGTCCATTGCCGTCGAAAGACGGCCGTCCACGGCATTGGACGGTATTAGACGGGTATCCCCGATCAAACTTTATTTTATTTTTCGCATCCACATGCCACAGGTTCAGTAACAACACAACGTGAAGCTTTGATGTCTTGTCGCACCGACGCCGCTGAACACCGTGCCAAGCACATGCAGACCGCACCACCCTACCTAAAATATATCCTGTTGTTTCAGATTTCCTTATTCATGTAATTACCATCTCTTCCATTCTATTCGGTGACAATGTCCCTGGGATGGTACTCACGGGGCGGGCCATCGACGAGTCAAGAATGGACGCGGAGTATATTTTCATTGTATCACAAGCCAATAGTGATAATATCTGTGGTTCAATTTTCATCATCGATTGCGGGCATGCAAGAGGAACAAAAGGACAACTCCGCGTAATTGAAAAAAATCGAAACGCGTTCACAGTGTCGCCGAGCAAGATTTTTCATGGAGAGGCTGAGGCAGGATAAAATGCTCGCAGAAACAACTCAAACCCCCAACCGTGACCCCTTCTCAATATGGCAGATCAGCCCGCTCGAGGACCTGATGGCCAACTACTCGACGCGTCAAAAATCCAGTGGTCGGGACACCATTTCCCTCCGCCGTGCAAGCCTCCACGCTGATACCATCCGGATTCTAATGCTAGTTAAGAAACGGTTACATCTGGCCCACGCAAAGGCAAACGCAGCCCTACGTCGTTGAATACCTAGCGTACAGTATGGAATGTAATTTTTTTTTACTTTCAATGGATACCGTCTACCGTACATAACCGTACAACGGCCGTCTCCGTACCCGTCCCGTAGCCGTTGGGGTTTGACTGACCAAACACTACGGACGGTGGACGGTCGAGCCGTACCCGTCTCATGACCGTTGATTGTACGGCCGTACCCGTCAGACGGTACGGTGTGCAGCCCTATGCACTAGATGAATGATTGAATGCATTTCAAAAGCACGAAAGCGTCCCTGCTGTAGCTTCGGAAGTGCGTTATACATTAGATCAGATCAGAGAGTACCTTAGGCGCCGGATGGCAAGGTTACCCGAACCACACGCTTTCGCTTTTGGTGAGTACACGGGCATGGACTCGTTGTTCAATTATTTGCTTACATCAGCATCTGCCGTCACAACATCATCACGTTTCTGCCTAAACGGGCATGACGTGGACAGACGAGAATCGGGAGTATCATCTTGCAATATAACGTTATCGAGACGTGGGTGCAACCTACAGGAATACTTTGACGACTTGACTTCACTTTCATCTGCTAGGTGCCCTGTTTGTAGCGAAAACCTAGCGCGAAGATTCACTTTCATACGTCACCCCCCCATGTTTACAATAGACTTAGGAGAGGATGCTTTCCCCCAGGAGACGTTGGAGCTCACGTCTCACAACGTCCGTCGACGGTACAACTTGAGAGGCGTGATATACCATGCGGCGGATCATTTTACGGCGCAATTCATCACGAGTGCAGGTGCAGTTTGGTACCACGATGGATTGCTGACAGGTCGATCATTGGTATACGAAAACATGGTGCCTAGCCAGATACCGCATGAAGACGCGATTGTCGGAATCTACATGCGGTCCCCCTGAACAGAACTCGGACATGCCGGGCGAAGCAGCGGCCCGCTAGCGCAAGTGAGATCATTTGAAGAGCGGATAATGGGAAGACCCATAACTTGAAGGTGGTCCCGGATAGTGAAGTGTCCATTTGGAAATGAAGGTTATGTAGAACCTTGTCTGTATAAGAGGTATTTAATTATTACGAACCCGCAAGCCTTGAAATAAGACGAAGGTCAACTTTCATCTGATGTTACATGGAGAATCGAATTACCTATGCATGCCAGTCGAGTTTCCGATGATGTGTGCTTCCCAATGCCGTTGGGCGCTTCGGTCGCTGGGGTTTCGCAGCCACTGAATTCGTCCACCATTTTTTGTTTCTGCGTCCTAGGGCTGCGGAACTGTGAGCCGCCCAGCCCTCGTTGGAGTGAAGGAAAATTACACTTACATTGCTCATAATTGGCCCATAACGATCACATATTATAACTATTCGGCGTTATCGGGTAATCAGCAAGTACCCAGGATTAAATCGGGCAGAGAACTCACGGTCGTTGAATCGATCACCAGTAAGATCTGCATACGTCATTGCGGTGGGGAAGCCAGGCTCTGAATTTCAGTCAACTTCCAGCCTTCACAACTATTCAAGCACATATATCATCAAAAACATTATTCATAAGTTAGAATTATTTGACTGACCCCCGTTCTGGGGATTCTGAAAGAGCTTGATAGCTGAGGGTTTGCCTTCGAAACCTAAGCCGTGGCCTATGAGATCAGGCAATTTGGAGTCGTTGGAGAACGAGAAGGTGTTCAGCCAGAGCCCGTCCGATAGAGGTGTTGCTACAATGGTCTCATCGACACGGACAGACGTATCATCGTTGGCGGTGGCCGACTTTGAATAACTATTGCAGCACATCGTGTACAGAAGTGTTAGTGTAACGTCGTGAAGGAAGTTCCGTTTGTTTTACCAGTCGGGGCGAGGCTAAGTTTAGGGTACCAAATCACCCGCTAAAGGGAGCATTTCTCGTCAGCCTCGGAGGAATCCAAACATGTGATGTGTGGACAGGGACCGAAAACTTTGCGTCACTAATTCTTCGAAACTACCGCATTGACTCCAAGTTTAATAACCTGATGCATGTAGTATCGGTGTATCGAGTCCGTGGCACATACCGCGACAGGAACAATGCTGAAGCCCAGAATAGCATGTTCTATCAAGAAGCATACCGTTTACGTATTTTCGATCCCAAGAGACTGAACGATTTTCCCATTTTAATCTGATGAACGTGGAGGTTCTGAAGACCATGTGCACCCTAATTGTCTCTGGATTTGGCCGTTGGCTCCTCCCAGGGCTGAATAAGTGCTCTTTTATAGTCGTGAATGACGAATTCATTGACGTGTCAAGGATATATATCAGGGTTAATGCGAATAGCAAGAAAAATGCTGGTGCGCTTCACATGAAGCTCCACAGAGACCGTAGGAATCGTAAACCTGAGGCGATTAAGCGTGTATGGCACTGTGAGGATTCGAAGCTGGAAGTTCTAAATGAAGACATCTCCCGTCGGACCGACGTGGAATTTGATAAAATATCACTTTTGTGAGAATGAGCGTTCACAAAGGAGCATTCAATTGAATCACCCTTACCATCGTCCCTGGGTAAAAATGTGTATGTAGGGGATGAAGCACGGAGATCCTGGCTGCTGCGATCAAAAAATGGAATGCCAATCACAACACCAACAAACAACATGACCACAATCTGCACCTAACGAACGTTTACGTTAATCCTCAACCTGAAGTCATGGCCTCTTCGACCTCGGACGGGCTACGCCGAGCGCCACTGGAGCTGCTAGGTCATACCTCGGTCGCACCGATGTCCGTTGGTCGAGAGCTGCTATCCTATTGTCAGGAATACGGAGGTTTCGCAGTCATATCACAGTACTTTCTGGAAGATCGACATTGTGACCACTACCGCACCACAGGCTTCTATCAAACGCAATCCAGATCAGCAACAGCACCAAACCCTAGCCATCCGGGACCAGTACTTGATTATACAAAGTGTTTAGGGCTTCACGGCACCTTCTGGAAGACCAACAATGTGGCCACTGCAAGCTTCTATTCCGACCTATCTCTGATCGCCCTGAAAAAAGGAGGCTACGATATAAGGTCTAATTCGTCAAAAGCTTTCGTCTGCAGCCCACTCTACTTCCCTGCCCAGCGTGAGTGAGATATTTTTAGCTCGAACACTCCCTCCCGGATTCGTGGGTTTTCCTTCTGGAACTGATTGAACAGTCGCCACCCTGAAACTTTGCAAACCATCTATTACTTATACCTGATGGGATATCGAAAATACCGTACTCCTCAAAACGAGATGGCAATACCCAGATGATGCCGTGATGTGAATAACTTAAAGACACAGCTACCCTCGCCTCCGCTGGTGGTTCTTGGGTTTTCCCTTGCAGTATCATCCAACGCAAAACCTCACAACTCGTTAAGTTAGTTCCGATACCCCAGGGATCCAGGATGATCACTGCGCATTGTACCGACCCGATGAACTTAAGGTTGGGTCCAAGGACACGTCGGAGTTGGATATCGCCACTTTCAACATCATTCCACGTCTCCAAACTCGGACATATGCGCCAGGTTACCACATCCCCAAGATCAAGAAGCTTTCGAATCTTGGCTGCGCTTATTTCGGTTCCAACAGATATCGGCTAGATCCATTAATTGCCACCCTTCACAACCTTTCCTTATTCGGTCGAACCCCATCATGAATACGTGGATACATATTTCACATCTGGGGTATAAAACCCAGGTCACTATGGTATGGATGGTCCCAGTTCCCCAGGATCACCCTTTGAGCGAACAAAATGCCTCCCACCACCTTGAACACTGACACTAAACTTCACCCCATTCATGAAGAATCTGGAATCCCTGAATTCGACGTGCGAGACTCCTACGCTACATGTTTTCACATCCATGTGCTGAGACTGCTTGCCCTTCTAGGTTTTCATCGCGGGTTCTGGACCAATTGGTGCCACTTTCGCTCGACTTCTTGTCAATGCTGGACACAATGTGCGTTGGTTTCTACAGCATTTGGAAAACATCCTTACTGATGCATTCCGTTCTAGGTTATTATGACAGAGATTGGTGACCAGTAACAACGTCTTGCTTGATCCATCAGTGTCATTGTTGATATTCCGATAATAGGGACACCAGGCTTCCAGCGGCGCACAAGAAGAACGAAATTGAGTACCAAAGGATATCGATCGCTTCGTGAAGTAAGCGTGATTACTAGGGTGCGATTAATCAAACTAACTGTCACTACGTCATGGATGTCAGAGTTATTCAGGTAACAACTTCGCCTGTGTTGTCACCGTCTTGTCTTGTTCTCATGTAAAACACCAATAGGGCGCCCTCTCTACTGTGTCAGTTCCAACCAGCAGCACTGTCGTACCGACACTGGACCCTAGTGCCTGGGTTGCAAAGTAAGGGGACAAATGGATATCGACAACAAATGCTTAGGGTAATCTACTCTAACCACAGTAAACCGAAGTAGATGATTATTAGTAATGGTCGTAATACCTCCCAGCAAGAACACAATAATCTCGGAGCAGAAGCCGTAACTCGTGGAGTTGGCGGCATGAGCACCCATTGGTGAAATTGTCCCCTCGTACGGATCACTTCTCCACGGTTTACGTCAGTGCTATTACAGGACCTGTGCCACCCCGGAATTTCTCAAAGGGATTGAGCGCCCAAAGATCTTCCCAGCTAACGAGGCCCAAGATGACGCGGAATGGAAACTCTTATACCACGCCGCGCGCACTCTGATTGGGACTTCTGAGCACGAGTTTGACCATTCCATTCGCCACAACGTTGTACTCAAAGCTCTTCAAGATGCTTACCCCAACCGTGGAGTCAAAGCTCTCCCTCTGGCTTGTCACCGTATTGCAGAAGGATCGCCATACGTTCAGTGGCATTCGGCGGAGAACGTTAGCACCCTACAATTCATTTCTCTGGCGCGATACTCAATCCTCTGTGGACTAGGTCTTCGAAGATATGTTCGACAAACCAAAGAAGGAGAACGTTCATGGAGTAAAGCGTGGATTCTTCCGGTTATTGACCAACACTCGGTGCATACGCTTCGCTCTTGGAAATGAAACCCATCCTTACAAGATCGGTGCTGCGTGATAACGTTTCCTTGTTCACATGGCGATCGAAAGCTGATTCTTGTTGATTGTTTAGCGAGGTCAAGGATCTTCTTCTGGAACGTCTCTTCCCTGATCCATCGTTGACGCCCAAATACTACATCAGGGCCAAGGTATAATGGATTTATGAAAATAATATACTATTACTAACAGCCCCATCCTACGAAGATATATGTCACTGCAGCAGGTGTGACCATTTCTTGTATCGGGATGTATAGTCCACTAATCTACACTTTTCGTTATAGGTGCTGTGGCCACTCCCCAGGTAGACAATGACAGAAAAAGAAGCGACAACCTACTAATTCCTGGCTCTTAAGATTCTTGCAAACTCTGGCTTCGGCGGTGCTAGAGATTGGACGCACAGCATTATTCCCAACCTGGTGAGCTTCTTTGCGTTTTCAATTTAAATATGCGACCAACGCGGGGAAATAGGGGAGCCATATAGTCGAACAACCGTAAGGGACTCTCCCCAGTTTCATAGGGGTTCTATGTCTGATTCATCTCTGTACATTAGTATGACGTTCTTTCAAATTGTGCTGAGGCAGGTATGTCCCCTAGTATTCGAATGCAATCCTCGGATTCTGAATGTTTGTGTTACAGGGTTTGGTTAGTTAGGCTACTATTGCTTGGTAGCCGACTAATATGACGGCCAAATCTTTACAGGTCGACGACATCGGCAAGAACCTTTCCAAAAAGCCGGAGTGGTGGCGAAAGGCCGTGGAACACCACATAACTAAATACGGAAAGACAGACCCTCTGCCAATGTACGTTTTTATATTTAGAAAGTCTTATTTCTCATACTTGCCTCTTCCATAGTCCGTTCCATGATCCCGAGCCACAGGTCCCTATCCCCGCCAGCCCCGAGGTAAGCCTACGGAGCCCGCATTTTTGCCACCATTGATGTCATTAATTCCAATTTACAGTTCCCGTGGCACACTTAAATTCACCGTGATGCCTTCAGCTACGGTGAAGTCGGACCGAGGGTCGATTCACGGGTTGCCGTTGATCTTCGGTATTTGACATCACCTATGAGAACTATGGTCATTTTCTTACGCACGCTTTATAGATTCTTTGCCATGCAACCCGGTGTCAGAGAGAATAGGATTATTTTCGAGAACGAAATCACCGATGCGTATGGCATGCCTCAACCTACATTCGAGTATACCCCTACAAAGCAGGCTGCATTGGATGCCACTCGCATGATGAATGAGTGAGTCTTTTCCTTCGCTTTCTCGACCTGGGGATTCACATTTGCAGCATGACCGATGTTGCAAACAAACTCGGCGGGTATCTCCCTGGTATGTGACCCTTTCGTGCAGCATACCGAGTATTGATAATTCTTCAAGATTCTTACCCTCAATTCATGACGTGAGGATCATTTGTGCATCATTCTTCTTTTTGATATTCATACACGACTAGTCCTGGCCTTGCCCTTCATCTCGGTGGCACGGTTCGCATGGGTCATGGGTGCGTCAAAAACAGGTCCTCCTACGAGGTTCACAGTTAACACAATCCTGCCAGAAATGAGTTCCGCGAGTCTGTCTCGAACTACAACTCTCAGGTCTGGCTTTTCCAAAACTTGTACGTTGGCGGGAATGGTGTCATCCCGACTCCATTTGGCGCCAATCCCACCCTCACATCTATGTGCATGGCCATGCGTTCTGCATACAAGATCCATCAAGATCTTAAGGCTAAGAAGCTCACGCCTGCATTGCCAGACGACGTTCTCACCCCGACGCCGAAGGAGTGGTTAGCTTGGGCCAGCGATAAACATGACCCCAACTTCCCGAACCACAACAGAACCCTTCACAGATATGTCTAATTGGCCCATCCCTCTGCGGGATTAAGGAGACCGCAAGAATCTTGGAGTCTGATGATAGTTGTACGATACTGGGGGGTGTTAAAAGATGACTGACCGACTTGCACACTATGTAGCTTTTTGAACCTTGTACAATCTGAAATTAACGCGTTCAATCGATCTCTGTATCGAGGGATAAACGAGACCCACTTTGTTTCCTACTTTTACCTTTTCCTTTGGCAAGTGTGTGCGCTGCCCTTGCCCTTTATCTTAGTGGCACGGTTCAACGGCCGATCGTCCTATAAAGCCTATGGTTAAGTTACTCTTGCCAGGCATGAGGCCGACGAATCCGTCGCAAATTACAACTCTCAAGTCTGGAATCATTCTGACTCGGTTTGGAGCCAATCCTACTCTCATGTCTATGTGAATGGCAATGCGTTTTGCATGCACGATCCACAGGGACCCTTATGATCAGAAACTGACGCCGCCTGTATGAAGATGATCTTAAACCAACACCCGAGGATTGGTTAGCTTAGCAGCGTTGGACCCCGCTGGCTCAGACAGACTAAGAGTATTGTGGAAGGATGTCGATAGTTGCCGGGTACCATTGGATAAAAAAGTGCAATGGACTTGCGCTTCATGTAATCTTGAAATTGATATAAATCTGAGATTACGACGTTTGATCCACCAATATATTAGGGAGAAGGAAGACCCACGTTATCTCCTACTCTTTCCTTTCCCTTTGACGAGCGTGAACCCATCTTCATCGACTTCTGGCTCGCTTCTGGGTGTGTCGTCTTGGGGCCTGAGGAGCTGCGGCGCCTCCTCATCCCCATCCTCGTCGCTAGAATCAGCCTCGGAATCGTCGTCTTCCCATTCGTCATCTTCGTTCGTCGGGGCTACCTGTGCATCCACTTTCTTGCCTTTTAAGTTCTCTGATAACTCCTCAAATCTCAGCACCATATCCTGCTTTCCTATACGCGTCTCATCCCAGATCTGGACGATATCCTTCGCCACACTCTCCGCACTCCCATCCTCAAGGACCGCCTCGAATTCATCCGCCATGACTTGAAGCAATAGCTCCTCAATGTATTGGTCATCAGGGGTCGGAACCTGCTCTTCGAACGCGTCCACAATCACAGAAGCAAGCCACGTTCGTTTCTCCGATGCTCCGTGGCCTCCCCATCCTTCCTGTACGGCTATTCGAAGTGTCGTCCACACAGCCAAACGTGCAATTACTCCCCGCGCGAATAAGACTGATGAAGGAGGAGGAACGCTTTGTGGACTTGTGGAGGTCATCGCTGGTCTGACCAAAAAAATTGTTTAGGTTTGGGAGAGATAAGATGGGAATATTTGTCCGTGATTGGGTAGAGCAATAATTGAATAAATAAATAATCTACATATAAATGACTTTCTATTAGGAAGTGGTATTGGGATCCTTGGGGACTTCACAACAAAGGTGTTTCCTTCTCGTCACATTCTATTGCCAAAATACGTTCGAAACCATGGAGTCTGTGACATGGAGCGCTAGTTTCTCCTTGAGCACTTTGTGGCACGCGGGCACGTGCGACGATAGACATGCGATAAGCCATCATGTGATCGGGAAAATAATTTCCTGATTTTTTTTTGTTGACGAGGTGATTCCGGGGTGAATCTCGAGTGCACCCTCGTTCACTATGCTCAGCGCTATTGCAGCCAGAAAAGCTCAAGCGGCTCGCGAGGGACCCGCCAGTATCGATACAGTGGTCAAAGCATCCCCAACTCCGCCAACTCCCTCTGCAACACCACATACATCCAAACCGAATTCGAAGCGCAAGTCGTCTGCCCAGACGCCAAACCCAAAACGCAAGAAGAAGGAGGAACGCGTGGCACCGAAGAAGGTGCGGTACTTTGATCAGCAGGATGTATTCGAGGACCAGGAGGATGTAGTTATCATTGATTCTGAGGAGGGGGAGCCGGTATATGATCATCTACCCGATCCTGGACCTTCGACAGGCCAACGAAGATGGTCACCCAGTGCACCCTTAAATGACTCTTCCGACAGCGCGGAGGACGAGGATGTGCCGGAATATGGCCTTGAAGTTCCTGTACAACCTCCAATGCCCCCTCCGCATATTCTTTCGAACCTCCATCCAACACCAAATGAAAATATATTTTTCCTTACATCCGATGAAGTACAAGCTCTCAAACTCTCGTCCTTGACTCCAACGCTTCCTGCGACTATTGTAGTGCTTGGCTTTAAAGAAACTATATGTCTTCTCGGCACGTATACCTTTTGCGTCCTTCAAGGGTCCGTAGCGTGTTCCGGCGTGGTTCTCTCTGCCTCACCTAGGACCCATCGTGTTTTTGCCCCACGTTCATCACCATTACCTATACTGGAGGGTACTCTTGGTAAAAGCAGCGTTGTGGAACTAAGTTCGAAACTTCCACCGCGATTAGGTTCGCTAACTCAGACGCCGGCCGCCTTGATTCTTATCCAGCAATTAAGCACCGGCGTTGGAGGGTTGGGTCGTATTTGCCGAACGTTCGACAATGTTTTTGAGCCTTCCCGGTGGCAGAAGAACGACACCCTTCGATCATTACAATTGTCCGGTGTACACCTGGTAGGTATATTCGTTTAAAAATTCCGTTGCAAATGTAACGCCCTTTCGCAGATCTCTGAGCAGACTAGAGACGTCCAGGCGTTCACTCTACCAGCGTCATGGGACCTCGCGCTTCCACCACCTCCTTCGGAGTCATCCGACGCTCCTGTTGGTGTGCATCTGGTAAAAGGCCCCAAAAGGTCTGGCAAAAGCACTTTTGCCAGGACACTTGTGAACACGCTTTTGACTCAGTAGGAAATCCACACCATGTTTTCATTGTTTTCGTTGAAATTCTCACTAGATATCAACGTGTCGCATTCCTGGAATGTGACTTGGGTCAATCTGAATTCACTCCGGGAGGCATGGTAGCTTTGAATGTGATCCAGAACTTTGTATTCGGTGCGTTCAGTCCCTTTTTTCGTTTCCACCTGTCTCCTAAGACGCGATACAGGACCCTCGTTTACTCACCCAACATTACCGAATTACGCTCATTTCATTGGTGGAACCACTCCGCGGTCCACGCCCTCCTATTATCTTTCAGCCATCCAATCCCTGCTGGAATCCTATCGCCTCGATGTCCAACTTACGTCTGACCCTTTGGACACAGGAGACGATGATACACGAATAGCGGATGTTATTCCCCTTGTCGTAAACACGATGGGGTGGAATAAAGGTCTCGGGGCTGACCTAACCCGTAAAATTGAGGAGATGGTTCAACCAACGGTGGTCTACGAGATCGAGACTCCGGCGTCCTTCGAACAGGAATGGGCGAGGGCCGCTCCGCCCGCTTCATACTTTCCCCAAACTCATTCGGCGAAGCTCTTCACGCTCCAACCGATTCCCCCATCGGTGCTGTCCACCAACTACTCACCCGCCGACCATCGGGCACTCTCGATCCTCTCCTATTTCCACGCCGTTTTTCCAGATGCGGCTGACGTAATCACGGGCGATTCGTCCCTCTCGGAAATCACTGCGACGAGCTGGAACACTTCCCTGTCCCTGAGTGCATTCCCTCCGTACGAAGTTGAGCCCGCTCGGACGTTCGAAAAAGTAGTATTGGTAGGAGCGGGAATGGAGGACGTCGTGCCGGAAGAGATTGATCGTGTATTGAATGGTGCGATCGTGGGTCTCGTCTCGTGCCAACCTGACACATTGGACATCGACGTTGGTATGCCAAGCACTGCGTTGTCGGCGGGGGCGATACCGTACACCCAGGGTTCACTTCCTCCCTCCACTTCGACGTCAACGTGTCATGGTCTGGCCCTTGTAAGGTCCGTTTCCACCGTATTGCCTCTTGTCCCTGCGCCGCCTGAACTCCCTATCCAAATGCACATCCTCACGCCTCTCCCTCTATCTCTTCTTGCACGGAGTACTGTGCTCGTCAAGGGTGAACTGGAGCTCCCTATCTGGGGGATGTTGGACCTGGCGGACGGGAATGGGGATGGTGTCCTCAGTGACGAGAGAGCCAAAATTCCGTATTTGCAGTGGGGCAAAGGAGAGGGTTTGGGTGGAGAAAGGAGGAGAATAAGACGAAATCTGATGAGACGGGGGCAGATGTGATATCCGTCGCAATATGCAATCACAGTACATCGTACGCACTAGTCTCACTTCGGAAACTCATCCTCATAAGCCGAATCGACTTTGTTTTTCGTTTTTTGTTTTCTTTTTGCTTCCGCCCGCAAGGTGTGTCATCCTTTTTTCCAGGACTGAATTTGGCTTGGCCATGCGGCACTACTATATAGAAAGTGATTCAGGTTTCGGCAGCAACCCTGATCCAGATGATATAAAAAGCTGACAACGGCTGTTGTCTTGTCCATATACGCAACAAATGGACGACATTTCAGCCTTCAAGCGCGAGTTCAAAGGTGACATAGTCACTCCTTCCGATCCAGACTACCAACTCGCGATCGCCCGATGGGCCATAAACGCTCGACGACCAGCAAAAGTAGTCGCCTTCGTGAAGGACTCGGCTGATGTCGTGCTGGCTATCAAGTATGCAAGAGCCAACGGTTTGCCTTTGGCCATTCGCGGGGGCGGCCACAGCCCCTACGGTGCGTCCTCGATCCGCGGGGGGCTCGTCATCGACCTATCGAGGCACCTAAACCGCGCGGTTGTCGATCCTGAAAAAAAACTTATTCGTGTTGGAGGCGGGGCTGTTTGGGAGACCGTAGATAAGTCGGCAATAGAGCATGGGCTAGCGACGGTGGCAGGGACCGTCAATCATGTACGTATCCGAGTATTCTTGCGCATGTGAGACATTCCTGATGAGGGGGGTGTCGGTAGACTGGTGTGGGAGGGTTCGTGTTTGGTTCATGTGTAGGGTGGGTTGTGCTTTTGCTGATGTTTGATCTACGTTCCCTGCAGGCTCCTTCTTGGGGGTGGATATGGCTGGCTGAGTGGGCGTCACGGGTTGGTTATCGACAATCTCGTTCAGGTATCCCTTGAACCGTCTGTTCTTGCTTTGCGGTTCTTAAATTTATATCGTTTAGGCCACAATCGTTACCGCTGATGGGTCGATTCTGACAGCCAACGAGGCGGAAAATCCAGACTTGTTTTTTGCGATCCGGGGCGGAGGATCCAATTTCGGCGTCGCGACTGAATTCGTGCTCAAGCTGCACCCGCAGCGCCGTACGGTCTTTTCTGGACCCCTTGTCTTTAAGGTTACCGACTTGGAAAGGATTATTGAGGTCTGCCAGGCGTGGTACCCCACTGCGACAGACAAAGAGGGGGTGCTCCATATGAGCGCTGTCGCGCCTGATGGCTCGGTTCGTCTGCGTCCTTGCTACAAGTTCCTGATAAATGGTCAAACCTAGGGTATTGATAGCCTTTGATACTTTTGTTCCTCTTTTACAACGGGACCGAAGCTGATGGTCGCGAAAACTTCAAGTTCCTCTTCGATATCGGTAATTCACCGTTGTTGCTCCTCATTCACATGACTTACATGTATCCCGGACAAAAGGCCCAGTGGATGATCAGGCGCGCGAGGTTCCGTATGAGATGCTAAACTCCATTCAAGTACGTACGCCACCACTACCCCCATCAATTCACCTCTCAAATCCTCCACTCAGAATTTCATGACAGCCCCCGGCCGCGGAATCTACATGAAAGGCCTCGCACAGCACAAATCCGACTGGCCCTCCATCTCCCAAGCATACTCCAAGATCCTCGACGTATCCAAGAACCCCGAATTCCGAGGCGTTCTCCTGATCGAGTATTTCCCCCTCGCGAAGATCAGCTCCGTCGAAGCAGGTCTTACCGCGTTCCGCCGGGACCCGACACATAGCGTGTTGGTGCTGATATCCTGGCACGAGGACAAGGAGGAAAATACGGAAAAGGCGAGAGGGTGGACGCATGAGATTGCTAGGATCGTCACTGCTGGGCAGGATGGCCTAACGGGCACGTTGGGCCTGGGATACACGAATTACGGTCAGTCTCCTAGTTTTTAAGTCGGTTTTACGACATTGAGGGCCTTTTTTTTGGTTTTGACGCTTTTGCGTCACAGATCCGGCTGCGGTCAGTGAGGAGCCGGATAAAGCAAAGGTTGTGTTTGCGGAGAATTATCCACGGTTGCAGCAAATCAAGAAAAAATACGACCCGGATAATATTTTCAATAAGTGGTTCCCGATCACGCCAGCGCAATGATGATCCCCCTAACAAAACTTCACATACTTATCCTACGTTTTTCTTCTCCTGTACTATTAGGAACGCCATTAAAATGGAACCAGTCTTGCCAAACAATATATCTTCCTGGATGACTGTTCCCCGCGACAAGACTCCAAGCTCCCAGTGCCGGACTAGGGTTCGGGAAGATACTCCGATGTTAGTAACTAACAGGTTACTAACATGGCAGCTTTGGAGGGGGTTATTCACAGATGTTAATAACATGTTACTAACATCCATGTTAGTAACACGTTAAAAATTGTTAGAAATGTTATTAACACTGTTAATAATTGTTAATAATTGTTAAAAAATCCCTCCCCCCTACCAATCCCAGTTAGGCCCTTCCCCTTCATCTTCCTGCACTATATCTGGCCCTTTTACTTTTTTCTGAGTGATATTGACCTCTCCTGAACTCTCTGAGAACATATTAACAAAAATTGGAGATGTAAGATCAGTCAAGTAAGGTTTTTAGAGCTTGTAAGACTATGCATGAGGCAGAAGCCATGATGATGATGTTAGGATATAGTATTAGAGCAATATGAGAAAAATTGTGATTTCCATAATTTTCCAATAATCTTTCAGAGGCTAGATGAAAAATGTGGATCAAAATCACCCAAAGTTACCCAAAACTGTCCAGATAAACTGAGCAAAAAAGTGGGATTATGAGATTACCATGCAGTCCTGAGGTAGCAGTGTGTGGGGAGATGGTTGGTGATTAATCATCAATAGGAGTTAATAGATTCAAATGGTCTGTGGGACTGTTTTTTAATTCGGTTATCAACAATATTTAACATACCCTTTTGAGCAAGTTAATAACTAATATGTTACTAACATGTTACTAACCTGTTAGAAACTACGATGTTAATAAATAAGGGGTTTCTTCCGGAACCCTATGCCGGACCCCCTGCATCGTTTACTCTTGTATCTTTCCGTTGCCTTAATCCCTCACTCTCAACAGGTCTCACTCCATTACGTTCGCATCGTGATACAATCGGGCCAACCGCGGGCGCCGAAGGCCCGAATCCGACAAGCTACGTTAAGAATAGCCATTCCCGTGGTAAGCCCAACGCCCGATCAGGGGGCGCTAAAAAAGGCACATGCCATTCCTTTTCACAGCTGTTCCCAAGCCGCGCCCCCAAACGGCCTAGTAAGTAGTGCCTTGCCCCGCATCATGGGTTCCCCCAGCGTGGGAACGCGGCCGAGGAGATCCCCTCATATAGGCGTCGTCCCATTACGCAGGAGTACGCACGATTCTATCTAACCTTTTCCCCACTTCTCTCTCGCAATAAAGAAAAGAAATGTCGCCAGCGCTGCCGGTGGGGTTTCTCGACGTGCTGTACTGCCTCGGCGCCATATGGGTCGTGACGGGGCTCTTCAGGGCTGGTGTGGCGCGGTGGCGCGGGGGCGTGCGGACGACGCCTCTGCAGGGCCCGCCGAACCAGAGCTTGTTGTTTGGGCTGTATAGGTATGTGAACGATGCGGAGGACGCTGCTGCTGTGTATGAGGGCTGGGCGGCGCGGTACGGGCCGGCATTTAGGGTCCCGCTGGGGCTTGGGTCCTCGAAGATTATTATATGCGACCCGAAGGCGAATGCGCATTTTTATGCGAAGGAGACGTTTGGGTATGTGCAGACGAAGTTGGCGAGGGTGTTTATTGAGAATCTTGTGAGTTGGTGTAGGATGATGAATGTTTTTTTTTTTTGTGGTTGTTGTTGTTGATTCGTGTGTTTTTAGTTTGGGCGGGGCTTGCTTTGGGCGGAAGGGGAGAGTCATAAACGGTATGTAAAGTTCTCTCACTGTGGAATAGTGTTCATTCGCTGATTTTGTACCAGCCAACGGAAGGCACTTTCGCCGGCGTTCAGCAATGCGGCGATCCGTAGACTTACTTCCGTGTTTTACGATTCTGCGTACAAGGTAAGGCTATCATAATCAATCCCACTTCCTCCCGCACCATTCTGAGATTTTTTATCTAGATGAAAGACAACTGGGACGCCGTACTCGACTCAACCTCTGGCGACGCCATGATCGACGTGCAAAAATGGTGCGTCTTTTGAGATATCCCCAGTTCCCCCCCCCTCTCTTTCTCTAATACCACATCACGATCGCCCAGGATGAATCACATCTCGTACGTCATGCTCACCACACCCACCCCCAGACGCCTCTCACCTCCCCACCCCTCCAGATTAGACTCAGTCGGCATCGCAGGCTTCGGCCACGACTTTGGCGCGCTCGACGGTAAGCACCCGCCCGTGGTCGAGGTGTTCGAGAGCATCGGGTCGTCGGACAAGAGCCTCCTCTCGCAATTCGTGTTCCTCATGGGGCCGGTCTTCCCGACGCTGCAGCACCTGCCGACGAGCGACAACCGGCTGTTCAAGCGGCTGCGCGCGACGATGAGCGAGATTGCGGACGAGCTGCTGGCGAGGACGAGGAAGGAGAGGGAGGGGAAGGGGGTGGGGGAGAAGGCGGAGGAGAAGTCGGTTATTGGACAGCTGAGTATGTTTTTTTTTTGGAAATCTTACATTGAGGAGGATCCGATGTGTTGCTTCGATTTTTAGTCAAGGCTGAAAGTGCGAATACGGAACTTCAGATGTCGCAAGAGGAAGTCTTGGCTCAGGTATGTTCTTTCACGTGTCCTACCTCACCCTCGCTGATTAATGTGTAGATGGTGAGTCGACTTTTACCAACAAGAACAATGGCGTGATTTTTGACAAAATTGGATTAATAGAACGTGTTGCTACTCGCAGGTGCGTACCACTGCATCCAAACTACTTCCAAAAATGCTGACCGCCACACCAAGGCTACGAAACCACATCCAGTAAGGTCTAGTTTTGCATTCCAAAGCTCTTGACTACAATAGCGAGCCCCTTGCAGTTAGCCTCACGGTAAGCCATCTTATCACTCCCCAGTACTATTGCTGACGGTCACGCCGCACATTAGTGGGCGCTTATCGAACTCGCAAGAAGATCCGAGAAGCAGGAGAAGCTCCGGCGAGAGCTAGACCAGTTTTCCGGAACTGACCCCACCTGGGAACAATTAGCTTCAGGCCTGCCCTACCTCGACGCCGTCGTCCACGAAATCCTCCGCATCCACGCCCCTGTCTCGGAGACGACACGTGTGGTACGTATTTGTCCACCAGGTCCTAACTAAAACCCCCCCCCCCCGTGCCCTGGACGCGCTGGGCCGGGGAGAACTGACGCCGGTGGGTTTACTAGGCCACTGAGGACGATGTAATCCCGTTCGCGATGCCGATCACGACGAGCACGGGCGAGACGGTGATGAGTCTCACAGTGGCGAAGGGGACGATCGTGTCCTCGCCCATCCGCGCCATGAATCGGTCAGAAGTGTTCTGGGGGCCGAATGCGAAGGAGTTCGAGCCGGAGCGGTGGCTTGAGCCCACCGCGATGCGGTCAAAGGAGATTTCTGGGCATAGGAACCTTCTGACGTTCTCGGATGGGCCGAGGATCTGCTTGGGGAGGCAATTTGCGCTTTCGGAATTCAAGGTTCGTTTGGGTGATCTTTTGGAGAGAATGATTATGTGGGTGTGATTAACCGAGGGGCTGCTGCTTATAGGCCGTGTTGTCCGTTCTCATTCGCAACTACATGTTCGAGTTGCCCGATGGCCCTACGACGAAGATAGAAAGGCACAAGGGGATTTTGCCCCGGCCGAAGGTTGCTGGCCAGGTTGGAGCGAAGACGCCGATGAGGATAAGACGCGTTGAATAGGGTAGTATTATGTAACATTTGTACTTTGAGCATCTGAATTTATCTGATTGGTTCGCCAAGCGTGAGAAAAAGGGACAAATTGGGCAACCGGCGGAGACCAAACGGAGTGTCACGGACCTTCCGGGTTCGGCCGACGCCGTTTGATGATTGCGCCTTGTCATCGTCCGTGGTACATCGGGGGGCATCAGAGACCACAGACTACAGTCCCGCTGTGCCCGCGCAAAGTCCTTGTGAGGTGCCTCCTTCATCTTTTCATCATCCACCGTTAACATCCAACATGCATCCCGTCCCAGCTGCAAAAATCGTTGCCCTCGACAGATGGATGGGTACGGCGTCAACACATCGCCGCAGATGCACCATGTGCCGCAGACACAGAGCTCGCTGCAGGGGGCGTTGAGTAGCGGGCTTTCCGCGTCAGATCAGGTAAAGCGGACTCGTGAATGGCTTTTGGTGCAGCCAACTAACGGTGAGGGCGATTTGGTGTGACTTGAATGATTCTAGGAGATGCAGCGGCACGTTGAGGAATATAACCGGACGATTACTGTTGTATTTTGGTACAAGGTGAGCTATCGCTGTTACATCCGATCGTGGCCTGGGCTCCGATTGGCTGCGATGGCCATTTCCACCCAAGCTTCTGGCCAGCTCGACTAGTTAACAGTCAGATCGGGCGGCGTTTGGGCGCCCCTCCACATTCCTGTCCGCGGGCACAACGTAAAGCGAACTAATTACATCACGACGACAGGCAGAAACAGAGCCAATACGGCTTCAACAGATGATACCGACCTTCCCATACTTCCACTTATCGTGCTTGGCCCCCCTGGTGACGGACCTGGGCCTGACGAGCAAGTCGTTCGTGGACACCTACGACCCACGCCGGGGCAAGTGGGAGCAGCATACCATCGAGACGGTCCGCGTTGTCGAGCCGCAGGAAAGAGTACTGTATCGTAGTCGGCGGAGCCTCCTCGACGGGTTGAGCGAGGACGAGTGCCCCGGCCTGCGCGAGGAGCTCCATTCTCAGCAGTTCAAGTATGGCCGTCCTCAACCGTTGCCACCTCCACCACCACCACCCACACCATCCCAACAAGCCCAGGTAGATTGGCAGTCGAGTAGGGGCCCGTTAAAACGCTCACCACCCACGCCCGAACCAGCCCCAGCCCCAGCCCCGCCCAAAGTACACATCACAAACGGATACTACATCACGCACACAGCAACTCCCAATCCCACCCCGACCTCTTTAGGCACACCCGTCGCGAGCACCTCGGCACTAATCCCAGCACCGCAGGACCAATCAAAACCGGTGCTCCAGCCCCCCTTCTACACCAACCCCGCCGCCGCAAGCACCCCAACCACCGCCAGCCCCCCCTCCACCACAACGCCCGCCGCCCCTGCCACCACCCCCTCCCCGCGCAATCCCGCGCCCAGCACGCCCGACGACACCCCGCCAATCCCCTACCACCCGCACCCACCGCTCAAGCGCTGGCCAAACGACTACACCGTCGCCGAGCTGACCGCGGGGTTCCGCGCGATGGAGGCGCTCGTCGCGCACGCGCCTGCGGGTGCGGCGGTGACGCAGCGCGCGGCGTTCGAGCGCGTGTTCGGGAGCCGCTATGTGAAGAGCACCGTGTGCCGCCACCGCGGCGTGTGGAGGAAGGCGCAGGGCGCGTTGAGGGAGCAGTTTGAGGCGCTGGGGTCGGACGAGCGCGCGTGCTGGGGAGAGTTTATACGGCGTGTTGAGGGAAGGCCGCCGGCGAAGGGGCTTGGGGGTGTGCCTCTCGGGGGGCCGGGGATGGGGATGGGGCCGCAGCAAGGGGTGATGATGTACCCTGGCCATGGGGGGGCGGTCGTGGCGGGCCGGATGGTGCTTATGGGTGGTGGCGCGGGTGGCGTGGAGAGTGTACAGGCCCCGATGATGCCCCCGCGCGCGGGGGAGGACGGGAGGAGCGTCGAGGAAGAGCCGATCATGGCGTCGCTGCAAAAGCCTGAAGGGGAAGGTGCGGTGTTTTGTTTTTTCCTCTTTGCGTGTGTCGCTTTGCGAGTGGAGTTGACGCAAGGTGTGTTTGTAGATGAAGGTTCGGGGTCGGTGCAGAGTGGCGGGTTTCAGCGGGATAGGGTGTGATGTGTGGGGCTGGGGACGGGGACGGGGACGGGGACGGGTTGAAGCGGTTTGGGATTTATGGTATTTATGGTATGGGCGCTTGGTGGGGTTGGTGGATGAGGGTGGATTTTGCAATTATGTATATTAGGGATGGGGTTTTTTGGGGTGTGAATTGTATGGGAGATGGGATATGTGCGATGGTATATTGTATTTCGTTGTCGAGTGACTGGTGACTCGTGACGGACTTTCTGCTGCAAGGACGATGGGAACCACCTCCCTTTATGTGCGTAGAGACGCACCTTTTGAGATACTGACTGGTCCGTGCCAACAGATCTTGGTTCTCCTCATAGTCATAGTATATCAGCCTCGCGAGAACCCCCAAGTATGTAACAAGCTCGACTGTCCACCATACGCATATTCTACAACAAACCACAGCATAATTTGACAAGTCCCCGAAAGATTCGATGCCGCGGCAACCCTCACCCCCCGCACTAACCACTCACACCATCCCTTCCTGGCCACTACGATCGGTAGCACTATGCGTCTTCCCCCTCGAGTCCGTGTTTAAGCTCCGACTCATCATCGGGCATTGACACCTGCCCCGTGGACGCCTCAGCTGCGGGCCATGAACCGATCGTCGTCGTCGTTGGAGCCGTGCCGCCGTTCCTGGGTGCCGCCTGGGATGTGTTGGACCACCATCGGGGCGTGGTGCTTCTCCGTGGCGTTGGTGCCTGGCACGAGGTCCAAAATGGACGACCAGGACGATCAGCGTCGGGAGTATGCCCTGTGCAGCGATATCAGTACCTCCCCCCCGCCAAAGCCTGGAGGAAGAGACTGTTTACGTGTTTACGATGGTTGGTATTTGCATGTCGAGGACGGTATAGATGCCCTCGCGGTGTATGCCGTCGAGGATCAAGCTGAGGAGCTGTGGTTTCCCGGGATATTGGGTCTGCGTAAAGAGGGAGGGATGGCTCGCGGGCTTAACCATTATAAGAGCGGTACAGGAGCCCGGACTCGATGATCAGCATCAAGGGGCCTCGGTATGCGCTTTTTTGACTTTTTCCAGAAGGAGAGTTGTCCGAGTGAGCAGCTTGTTACTGGCGCCACTGCAGGTACCTAAGAGTCGTCGTCGAGTGAACCTCGTGCGCGGACTAGTGATGAAGGCATGGAAAACATTTATCATATCCGACCGGAAATTAGGATGGTGCATAGGAGGGTATTGGCCACGATGATGGCAGTCGATTCATCCGAGGTCAGTGAAGGTGAGAGGACACTATGGGCGGACCCGCTGCTGGTAGCACCAGAAAGACAGGTAGGATAGTTATAAATCCAGTAATTCTGGCCCCAGACGATCCAGTCGCGCCAAAGCAAGATCATGTCGCGAATCAATAACTACGAGAGCCATTCAGCACAAGAGGGTTTCGCTATTCTGCGAAGTGCCGTATCTGTATGCAATAGCTTCGAGAATGCAGACATGGTGTCAATAGGCCCCAATATGAGCATCAGCATCGAATTTCGTCTTGATTTGGACTCCTGTATGCCACTCCAAAATTTCGGCATAAGCCTGGGGAGCATGAGTAGATATGTAACCCAATGTAACAAGACTACTGACCATAGTTGTGCTACCAGCGAGTATTGGGATAGTGAGTTCAGGTTCATTGTGGTGAATAGATTGATGTTCTTCTGACTGATGGATGCCTTATCCTGGAAGAACTGCTGTAGGAGCGAGATAATCCCTTCATGTTGATAGGGTTTACTGTTGATAGCAGTCCCATTTGCCTAAGGAAATCATCTAATGAGTTGGAATTTGTGAATGGTGAGCCAAAATCTCACATTGCATGCATAAATGAAATCGTTGTTTGTTGTGAGGCCCTTCACATGTGATGTACACCCATGCCGTAATCCATACTTGTCCTCGATTTTTGGATGCGCATACTTGCGGAGATCAGTACAAATATTTAGAAATCAAGTCCTAATCTTGAAGAGATTCAGTAAGTAGTGAGTAACAAAAGTTTGAGCTTACCAGGTGGCCAATTGTGTCTCCATAGTCAGCATCATATGTCAACCAATGGGCAATGTGAGAGGCATTGACGGACTTGGTGGCCTTTCAAACGAGTGTACGGAAGACAATGTCAATGGTGTCTGGAGAGGGAAACATGTCCTTGAAAAGTTCATAATGAAATGCTTGCTCAAATCCTGCATGTATGACGGATTTCATCAGTTTTGATTGAGGTTTTAGGCAGATATAACACTGGTTCTTCTCGAAAATAAGGCAAGTACTTGCATGCCAAGTATTTTGGGTGTTGTTGGATGCGTTGTCACTGTCATTGCCATCATTATCAGTATTGTTGTTCTTGCTGATGCTGCTACTGCTGGTTATGTCACATGGTTCAAAATTGAGGTTGCTGTTCAAGTGATCGCTTTCGAGGACAACATGACAGAGCTGACTGCCCCACCATGGTTGCTGGGATGCTCAGGTTAGGGTGGGTGATGCCAGGGGAGTTAAAATGAATTACACCAGCTCCATGAGCTCTCTGGCGTTTTCTTGGTACTCTATGGTGGGGCTCCTCAAAACAAATGATGTTAAAAAATGATTGAACATGGTTAGATACAAAGTTTATACCTGTCTTGTTGGCAGCAAAGGTGGCTCAGCCTTGATGTCTTGAGGAAAGTCATCCTGTTTGTCTGTAGGGTTGTCAATCTCAGCTGGTGCATTGTCGTTGCTTGGTGCTGAGTTGTGGTTGTTGAAGTGGTTGTTGTTGTCAGCCTCACCACCATCACGTGCCTTCCAGACTGGTTGCTAATATGGGTAAGTATGCTGAATAATCAATCAATACTGGACCACATACCTCAAACACCTCACTGACTTCACCCTTGAAGGCTTCATTGTCATCAGCATCCTCAGATTCATCCTCAACTAGGTCCTGCCTATCATCTTCATCCTCATGTGTGCTTTCATTGTCTTCATCCTCACTCTCGACAACTTTGTGGGCCACAACCTTAGAGGCAAACTGTGCTAGAAGGGCCTCTCAAGTTCTTGCACCTGGCATAGCAGGCCTGACCTGTATTCTTAACTGTTGCTTTGGCTTCTCCCAACAATCAACATCTATGTCCTCTACTGCAGCATATTTTGCTGGGAATTTGAAAGGTGAGTTTTGGTTGTGTGTATAGTGAAAGGACAAACCATGGTTTCTTCTCTCAGTGGACTCAGCCTGTGAGTTGGGTATACCCTCAGCTTGACTTTCAACCACCCCACTTCCAAACTCTTGGCTGAACCAGCTGATAATATTTAAAGTAAGCTCTAATTCAAGAAAGCAATGAGTTGACAAACTGACATCAATTATTTCCTTCAGCAAAGCCAATCCGTGCATTGGGGATTTTCATTCCTTGGTTGTCCACTCTAGTATTGGCTGGGCAAGTGTATGTGAGTATATCTGAATATGAGACCTGCTATGTGATGTTGCTCTCACCTTGTGGCTTGCCTTTAGCTGCCTGTGCCTGCTGTTCCTGTCCTTTTTGTTGATGGATGGGCTGAGTGTCTGGTGGGTATGTCAGTGGGATGATTAACAGGTGAGTAGAGGATTCAGCCTTCTTTTGCTGTTTTTGATTTCTTCGTCACTGGTGCAGTTGCAGCTGACGCTGCTTGTTTTTGACTGGTGGTGTTGTTCCAGACTGATGAACATTAGCTACACACCATGTGATGGAGTGCCCCCACATACTAACATTCTCCAAAGCTCGACACTTTGTATTATGACCACCTGTTAATACATGGTAAGTCTGGTTGGTTGTCAATTGATGGTAGACTGTGACCTGATGTTTCTTGTTGTAGGCAAAGTGCATCTTCTGCTTCCTTGAGTTTGTTACATGCCTGTGTATCAGCACGCTTTTCTTGAGGTGTTTGAGTGTCAAATCTAGAAACTAGCATTGTGGAATAATGAATGTATGTATGGGATGTTCCAAATATGAGAAGAGAATTAATGGAGTTTGTGTTGTTGTTAGAAAAGTGGTAATGGATAGAAAGAGGGGAGTGGTGGTGAATTGGTAGAGAGAGGAATGGTGAGGGGAAACAAATCTATTTGGGTAGCAGCATGATTTGGGGTATATTAATTTAGTGTAATTTGTAAGTTCCGAATATTGCAGCTCTGTCTTTGCCCCAGGCCTATTTGCCACAGCCATCCACAACACACTCATTGATTCTCATGGCATATGCATGTCCTGCATGTCAAATAGCTGTTTTGCAAAAATTCATCAAGCTCCATCTTCAACATAGTAGGGATCAACATTGTACAGCTTACTTGGCCAGCCTTCAACACCCACTCCCTGATGAGTCCAAACCTAACCAGAGAATTATGTTTGGCCCAGCTTTGGCTCATGATGGTGGAGCCCAACATGTACCAGAGGAACCATTGCATGTTCTTCCAGGCAGGGATTTCTTTGGCAATTATGCCAACTATGATGAGGAGGAATTTGGAATGGCTGGTGCCAGTAATGATGCAAGGATGGATTGTGGTGAGAGTAGAGACTTGGATGAAGATGAAGATAGTGATGATGAAGGCCATTGGGCTGCCAATGATGCTGAGGATGAGATGGGCCCTGAAATAGAGCAACCTCATACAAGGACTGTACACCCACCCATTGACATAGATGACTTGAATGATGGCCCACCCCCTGCTATTCAAGCACATCGGCTAGAAGCAGAGGCAAAACTAAAGAACCATCCTTTCATTGTCAAGTATGGTAATCAAGCAGGTGATTCTCTGTCCCCAACAAAGGATGCCTACCTGGAGAACCAACACTACCATGATAGCCTTGACAATCCAGGAAGTTTTTATGTACCATTTACCTCACAAATGGAATGGGAAATTGCTTGTTGGGCTAAATTCCAAGGGGCCAGCTCTACTGCATTCTCTGATGTTATGGCCATTGATGGAGTACATAGCTTATTGGTATTCAAAGCTTGTACCATGCTAATGTAATACTTTCTAGGTTGTTGAAAAACTTAGACTTTCATTCAAGAATTCAGCTGAACTCAACAAGTTGATTGATAAACAACTTCCTGGCTGCCCTACATTTCAGCATCATTCTCTTGAACTTGGGGGAAAATTTTTTGATATTTACCTTAATGATATCAAAGCTTGTATCAAAGCTTTGTACAGTGACCCAGACTTTGCTCCATACCTCATAAATGCACCAGAGCAACATTTCACAAATAGTTCATGTGAAATGAGAATGTACCATGATATGAATACAGGTGAATGGTGGTGGTCAACACAGGTAAAGAAAAATTAATTAATAAGGGTCTCTATATACTGTACACATGCTCACCATTGCCCTGGGAACCCTTGGATCAGGATACAGGTCCAGGTGCAACAGTCATCCCTATTATCCTATCCACAGACAAAACACAACTCACACTCTTCAGAACAAAAGTGCCTATGCACTCTATATGACCATTGGTAATATCCCAAAAGAGATTCACAGAAACCATCATATTGTGCATATGTCCTTCTGGGTTACCTCCCTACTTCATGTCTTCTCCATATAAGCAACTTGAGGTAGAGGGCCATTACTGGCAGATATGAGTCCTTATGTTTTTTTTTTGATTAACTTTTCTTTATATTTCTAGAACCAGGTTGTTGCAACAGAATTAGCTATCCAGAATCTCTTCAACTTTATATTACTTTTTGTGGTTGATAAGTTTGGTTCTGGAACACTTGTCAGGCATTGTCCTAGAATTAGATTGTAGGGTACAGGGAGTAGCTTGACAATATGGAAGGCCTGATGGATGCCCAACATGAAGATGTAAATATGACCACACATTTGAGCTTGCCAAATACTTGTTGCATTTCTGTATGGGGTCTTTTTTTTTTTTTTGGTTCATCGTTTTATATACCAGCCATACATAATACATGTGCTGGTCATTACAAGTAGTAATTGAGGAGGGGGGGATGGGGGGCAGAGGACAAAGTGCTGCAAAGCTGGGATGCTTGCCCAACCGAAGTCGAACTAGCAAATGGAGCCGGAGCTCAGTGTACACAGGCCGGAAGGGCCAATCTATGCCAGGGGGTGGGCCCCCCACTGCAGTGCTCCACAGCAGGTGGTGGCTTCAAGTCCACTGATTATCCAGGTCCATATGTTCAGGCAGGGAGCACCCTATAGCCGTCACATGGAACACTGAGTACTGCCCCTAGCCTGTTTGGGACTAGGGAACATCGAACGCAAATGAGCTCTCGTTTTCCAAGAGGAAGTTAACCAACCACGCATAGTGCAGTTGCCAACTGGGTTTGTCTTCTCGTCTGTGGTGTGGACAGTTGTAGAGGACATGTTGCACAGTTTCCATAAGGACACCACACCTACAGGCGAAAGACTCCTCTTTGAAGAATCAGGATCGGAATGCCCCAATTGGGGCATGTCCGGTGGTGCATCACACCATGTGCATGGTCAGAGTATGACTGTGACCAGTCTTGCACATCCATGGCCCACTGTTTACATGGGTCAGAGTGAGCAGGGTGTCTTTCTTCGCATAGAGCGTCAAGAAGTTGGAGCCTATATACTTCTTGGACTGGAAGAGAGATTTCCAGCCATCAAGCATACAGGTCACTGCCTCACGTTGCGCAAAGTCAGCAGAGATAATGGGCGCCCCGCCTGCCTCAACCTGAGTTGAGATGGCACTGATGTGTGCCAGTTGGTGGTCTTTGATCTCCACCCCATCAGTGATGTGGTGAAGGTGGATCTTGTGGATGGCATGGAGCCGCAGCCAAGGCAGCAGCACCTCACACACTTTGAGGGCGGATGCCTGACCTGAGTGGTGAGACGCGTCAAGGGAACACTGGAGCATGTTGGTGGAATCGGAGAAGATGTGGACATCATGGATGTCCTCTAGTCCAATATCAGAGGCCGGTTGGACGCCCTCTGCAATCGCTTGCAGTTCGGCATCATCAGACATAGAGAGGCTGGTGGCATACCAGTCATCATATAGATCCCCCTCATGCCAGATGTGGTAGACCGCCACTGACTGCATGGGGGGGGAGGGAGTAGATGCATCAGTGACAATGCAGATGCTCCAGGGGGAATGAGAGGCCACATCAACAGCGCTCTTCAGTGATGTGGTGCGGTCTTTCATGAAATCCTCGCAGTGGTCACTCCCCTTGGGTGGGGGCATGACAATATCATAGACAATGCAGCCAGGGAAAAGATCCTTGGGGCACATGCCTGGTTGGTTGAGAGGGTGGACAGGGTCCAAGTCCAAGGAGGAGAGGCCAAGGTTAGACCAGGCCTCTACAACAGGAGATATGAGCTTCCCAAGTCTGCAGCTTGGGTTGCGAATGTTAAGGGTCTTGATGGAGAACTTGTGGTTCCCATCAATGAGGCGGCAGAAGGCGTGCAAAGCCTGAAGTGCGCGGGAGTGGACATGACTCCTCTCCACCAACTTCTTAACATGAAGGTGAATAGAAGGGATGTTTGTGAGGGTCTCGGCAGCCCCATTTGGGGATGTCTTGAAGGCACTGGTGATCCAGAGGCAGGCATGCCTCTGCATCTTCCGGAGGTTATCAAGAGGGCCTGCCATTCAGGCCCCTTCATACATCCAAAGCCTGCTCCCATATGTAGCAATAGGGAGGACACAGGCTTGGTAGAGTGTTTGCTTGTGTTTGGGCCTAAGCCCGCGCATGGAGTTGCCAAGGGAGAGCATGGCCTTCACAGAGGTGAGGGCTTTGTTTGTGTAGCATTTGACGTGTTCCCTGAATGTAAGGGGGCAGTCAAAGAAGAACCCAAGATAGTGCCAGATGGTGCCAGGACAGAGGGGGGTGTCCCCGGTGTATGGGGCATAGCCAAGGTTGATGTCAGGGTTGACATCACTGTGTTTCTGAGAGAAGTGGAATCCCTCGGAATTATTGTGCTCGAGCACCAAACCCATTGCCTGGGTGAGCTCGAATACAACTTTGTAGGCTCTCTTGAGCTTAGTGAGGTTCTGGTCAAACAAGTCCAACTGCACAATAATTGTGCCATCATCCACATAGGATATTAGAGACACTGTGCAGACCCTCCGTTCAAATTCTTTGAGGAGGGGTGCAAGGCAAAGGGCAGAGAGGATTGGGGACAGGGCAGAGCCCTGCCCCAGACCAACACTAGAAGGGAAGAGTGGGGACAACTCATCATCCCACATGTACCTTGTATGACAATCAACAAGATAGGACCTGAAGAATGCAACCACTTCTGGTTTCTGTATGGGGTCATGTTGCCAAGAGGCTCAGACAGGGAGCAGTATACACAATATGAACAACCATGCAGGGAAGGGATGAGCATAGAGCACTAGAGGCTTGACTATGAGTAGAGAACCGAGCCCAAGTCTATTGCAAAGGTGCCCTTCCATGGAGAGGAAGGGGCACCTTATATACAGTACATTGTGGCTATGTCTCAAATAAAACAGAATCTGATATCAGTAATTCTACTGATGCAACAATACATCTGTGATTTGTTAGTCCAGAGTAAACTAATATCTGTCAAGGGGTTAAAGTAGTGTGTGTCAGAATAATAGGTATAACAGTGAGGTTATTCAAGCTGTGCAATAGTGATTCTGATGGTTAGATGTGGACAAACAAGTGATCCCCTTACAACTTCACCTATATCCATGGTGTATGATATAAGCAACTGCATATGAATTTCCAATAGAAGTTGGTGTTTGTAGATCCTATACAAATATCCACCAATAGAAGGTAACAATATATATCTAGGCATTTTCCCTAAAAACAAGTCAGCTGGTAAAGTGGGGACTCAGACTCTCAGAGATGGACTGTGTGAAAAAATTAACAAACTTGAAAATGTAGATCCATATCTGTATATTCCAAATATACAACCAACTCAGTAGCTTCTCTGGGGACTTTACACTGAGCTGCATGAGCCACACAGACCACACAGACAAATGCAGATGTCTGCAGACTGAGGTTAGACCCTGTTTGGCAGGGAGCCCTGCTTAATTGGCAGTCTGCATCTGAGCCAAGTCAAAGTTAAGTCCATAAATCCACACTATTACTTGGATGCTCAGACCCAGCTTGGAACAACTCCTCATGAAGTCCATGCAGACTGTCCAGATTGCTTACTTAATTATAATTACCATTGCTTATTTAATGCACAAAAATGCAATATTTTGGAGAGTCAAATACAAGGCCTCAAGGTTACATGTCATGTGCATAAAGCATGCAGATTAACCATTTGGCAATATGAGCTTGTCAGTCCAAGGTGCTTGTTTTTATAATGGACCCTGCTGTCTACTCTTGGCCATTACTGTCAATGGCTGAATATTGTTGATGGGTGCCACATCACCCATCAGCCTTGTTGTCAACCACCACCATTATATCCCCAGCTGCCCCTCCCATCACCTCCCTGCCTTATGATTGTGCACAACACTGCCAAATACAATGCCAGGTCCCACTGCCATGGATACCACCACCCTCTCTCATACCCACCCCTCTCAGTGAAAATTACAACTGCAAAATCACAACAATAAGAGCTGCAACAAGAACTACAGAGGCACCTGCCACATTACCAGTGACTGCCTGCCCACATCTGCTAGTGAGCAGCTAGCATGGCAGACATGGGTGGTGCAGTGGTGTAGTCCATATGGTAGAACCATCACCTGGTGGCTGGGTGTGCACCCCTGGATGTGCTATCTAGACCAAGTAGTGCCAATCACCCCTGTGCCCTAACCAGATGTGTAAAAGGTGAGTGCATATGTGCCCCACATCTAGTTGCTCAGATATACCTTGTTCTATTGTATATGCACCTATATGCTGCTGTACACCTTGAGACTACCTTGGTGTAAATCTATCTACCTTGTGATGTGTTCTTATTCTTTTTACAAATATTAGTTTACTTCTTACTGATACTTTACCCCTGTACTATTTGCACAGCTCTGTAGGCTGATATAGACTTCTGGTACACCCACAGTATTTATCCAATGTACCTATTTATAGATTGGACTACCCAATTGTGAAACTTAAACTAATTGTTTAAATTTTAAGATAATTAATAAAATAAAGAATAAACCAAATAGTTAAATCACTAAGGAAGTAATATTGATCCAAATGCTGACTTGGGTGGAGTGGGCCAACATACTGTATGGCAGGTACTCATTCTTTATTTCTTTTCTTAGGAGAAATAAGTCCATTCCACATTCAGGAAGTTGTAAATGACTAGAAACAATGTAGATGATAGTTTATAGAGGTCATGTGACCATGGGAAAATGTTACCAAGTAAACAAGCAATGCCTGTGCACAAAACCCAATGCCATAGCTTATTCAGATTGTTGTCATGTATTTGGTATGCTTATGTGATGGAATAGATCATGTGACATGTGTCAATAAATAGAGAAATCAATCCTCTTTATATTTCAGGTAAATATAGTAGTAGTTGTTGATTATTCCAATGTTTAGCATAATTTCCCACAAGGGTCATGTTTGGTAAGGGTCATTGTTGTTATGTATAAGATGTTTGTTCACCCCTGACATAACACACAGACCTTCAAAGCTAGCTGAATCTGGACATTTCTGATATTTCACTCAAAATAGACCATGGGAAAAATATGCTCAACAAGGAAATTGTAGAGCCATGTTTGTACATTCCAAATATATAAAAACAAAGTTAATAGCTTTACTGTTTTTGGAGAGAAACACAAAATAAATTTTCAAACATGATACTTTGAAATATTAGATATGCTTAATTTTAATGGCATCATCAAAAGCATTATGTAAGCATCCCAAATACATGCAAATTATGTCACAATACTTTGTATTTGTGGAGAAATGCTGTAAAAAGCCATAAGAGAAGAAAAATCCCATTATGGAAATATTTTCCCACAGTATTGAAATATGAATGAATGAATGAATGAATCAACTTTTTGCCCAAAACCTGGGTTGATAAAGAACTCATACGACGCTTCTTGATCTTTTACCACCACCATCCGACTGTGGGAATTCGTCCCTCCTGCACTAGGTTGTCCCTAAACTACCTAACACCTCATCCCTAATTGACACTGCCTTTCATCAGACCACTCTTTTGGCCTGGGCCACCATCCTTTTATACCATATCCAAATTTCTAACTTATCAGAGCTGATCCTGACTATCTGCAGGGTCATCTCATCTCGCCTGTACTGGGGGCTTCACTAATCCATTCACATCCACCTCATCAACTACCAGGCCACACAAGGACACCACAACTCTAGTACTCTGCTTCACACAGATCCTTAGGGAGCATCACTGCCAACATTTTGGATGATTTATTTGTACTCGCTTAACCACTACACCCAAACACAAAAGGAGGAAGGGGTCTGGCCCCCAATCAGCTACTGTCCCTGCACAGAGCACACCTCTTGGGGAGAATGCCAGTTTATCAACCAATGGTGGGATTTGGCAGCCTCATTTTGGAGGGGAGTCATTGCTTTGGGAGAGTGGTGTGGAACAGGGGGGAAAGTAATAGGGGGGATTCAGGAGAGGGGGAGCAGGTTTGAGGTATGGGTTGTTCATTTAGATTGGACATTTATTTTTGACACTGGGGGGAAGTAATGGGTTTCCAGGGCAACCTGAAAATACCAGGAGGGGAGTGGAACAGGGTACCAACGTGAAGGGAGGGGACCATGCCCCAACAAGCAAAGGCAAACCTTTAAGGCATTGGGAGGTTCAGACATGGTACAGTACAATACCATTGGACTGCAGGTATCCTCAGTCTAGACCGTAATATGACCTGGAGAGCAACTTAGTGTACGGCTCCACCCTGATGGCCCATTACAGATTACTTAGTGGTAATAGGTGTTTATGCCCACATGTGCTTAATATTATTATATGACCAAAAAAAAATGCAGCTTATGTTAGCAGTTGCCTTTTTTGCTCAAAATCCGTGTGTTAGCTAATTTTGATTCCCACAGTTAGAAAAATATTTCCACAACTACAAAGTCTTACTAATGTACTTCAAAAAGTTTACTGATCATGTTCTAATGAATTCTCGGAACACTTCAAAATTACTAACTGTGGGAAAAACAACACTGGATCTTGTTGGGTACGCTGAATTTTCCCCACAAACCTACCTTGCAAGCATCATTCCAGTTGCCAATATTTTTTGGAGTGTTCACTTGCTTCCAAAATTTGGCCCTGTAGCCCCACATGACTGGTCAAGCAGCAATGTACTTGAGCAGTGCAAAACATTTTTCACAAATTCATTTACAGACAAACATCTCTATAGAATTCTACAGTAGCATAAATCTTTTCATTCAGTAGTCACAATCTCCTGAAATTAATGACACAGGCCAATTATCCAGCACTATGTCTGGAGTGGGATTATGCACAATCAGTTACACAAGTGGATAAAATATTATGCCCCATCATGTAATTTGTGGCAATTTATCAAAATGTCAATCATTATTTGCCAAATTTTGAGAATTTACAATATATTGCAATATTTGATAAGAATGACAAACGATGTTTTTCCTGATGAAGATGCACTGTCAACTCACCTGCAGCTTTCTTGCAGTGCAAGAGTCATGATGGTTGTAACAAGCTAGTCATGATATTTGTTGTCATGCCCAAATGTCATGTCTTTTCATCTTCATAGTAAAGCCATCAGGCAACTCAAAGTGTAGTTGCAAATGAGAATGGAAAATACAGCCTATAGAAGTCCCTTGATTAATCAAGCCCACATAATCATTCATCTAAAACACCACCCTATGAATGAATTTGGAAAGCATTAATTGCCTCCCTAAGCAGATCCTGGGTCCCTCTGAGACGGTTAGAAAATTCCTGTACCTTTTAGTGTGCTCAAGCCAATGCCCCAGCTCAAACTCTTTTGCATTCGGTCCCCAGAACACCTCTGATCAATTCATGGCGCCAATGGGCGAGGACAAGATCATCCCCTTGGCCACCATGAGATTGATCACCATCTCGCCAGTGCTCATCATGATTGGCTTTGTGAACAGAATCACATTGTCCTCAGTGGTCTAGTACACACCGGTGTCAGTTATCCAGCTGTTAGAATAGGGTGATCTGGCTTACTAGTCACATCACACAGACATTTCACATGACATGTATAATTACATGGACATATTAGTTTTGCATTTGTTTTTTATAACGGACTCACATATGATTTACTATTACTATAGGAGTTATATTATTTATGTATTCATCAGTAAGATGACAAATTTCTTGTTCGCTTTTCGGCACTTTCCGGTACTTTTCGGCTTGATGACAAGTCTGCAAGTTTCCTCTGAAAGTTTTTCCTATGTGTGGCATAACAATACAGCTCCAATACCCAAACTAGGTTTGTAGTTGGTCTTCAGGAATGTATTGAGTATGAAGTTCACCTGTAAGTTGATCCTACATATCAAAAGTCGGCCCATAGTTCCAAATTACGTTGTTACCATCTGTGATGGCGACGGCAATGGTATGTAAACACAGCACATGTTCTGTGCTTGGAAACATGTAGGTGAAGGCTGTGGGGATATCCTGAGACCAGTCAACATGTTGTTAAGCACACTACTGGAGAAGCAATAAATTTCAAACAAATTTGCATTGAGAACTTGTCAAAATTCAGACATAGCTTTTCAACTGCTTGTTTGCACACTTTTCGGACTTGTACAAGCACGAAAAGAAATTTGTATAAACACTGATGCAGCTCCCCCCTCAGAATCAATGATAACAACATCCTCCTGGTCCTCAAGCAAGCCTGCTCATCAAAGTACCACACATTTTTTGGTGCTATGCGTTTCTCCTTCTGGCGTTTTAGGTTTGGTGTCTGGGCAGACGACTTTCGCTTTGAATTCGGTTTAGATGTGAGTGGTGTTCCAGTAGGGTTCTGGAAGAAACCCCTTATTTATTAACATAGTAGTTTCTAACATGTTAGTAACATGTTAGTTAATAACCGGATTAGTAAGCAGTCCTGCAGGTCGTTTGAACCTGCTAACTCCCATTGACAATTGATCACCAACCATCCCCCCAAACTTTGACACCGCTACTGCCATGGCTTCTCGGATTGATGATCTACAAGTGCTTCTCCAGAACCTTCCAGAGACCCTACTTTGCCCCACGGACCCTGGGGAATCTGAATACACACGCTTCCTCCCTGGTTTCTGGGTTATTGATCCAGCTGTTTTCACTCGAAATGGAGGCGATGTCCCTGCTGCTGTGGCAGATACACTGTGGCAAATTCTGGTGGCTGATGGTAAAATGTTGATAACTGAGCGGGGCCCTGCAATATGTGGCCTTGCTGACATCTTATTACGTTACATGACAGAATATCCTGGTAACTCCACTCTTGAGAGTTGGCTGGAGTGAATTATTGCTGCAATTCTTAAAGTCTACAAGGAACACTATGCACCTGTGAGTTCATTAGTAACCCTATTCTACTAGATGACATCTTGTTTAACTTGCTCTTGTAGGTACCTCCCCTTCTGAGCACTTCTACAAAAATCAAGATTAGTGATTCTCACCCAAAGCTTGAAAAGGTGATTGGCCAATACTACTTTCACCTCAGGCTTGAATACTGATCTGTGTTACTGGGTTTCAAAGTCTCCTACTGTTAAAAAAGAGGCCCAAGTTAAGAAGTGTAAAGCCTCATGTGATGTTGACAATGAAATAGCTACTGAGAATGGCTCAGTTGAGGTGGGTTCTTCATATATAAATTAAGTTCCTCATGTTTAACATATGCTTTTAGCACCATGCTGGAAACAAGATCCTTGAGAAGCTGACCCTTTGTATCAAGAAGAGTGGTTCAGGTGCTCCTGGAAAACCTGGTGATCCAATGCTTGGAAAACTGGCACTCCAATATCAGGATGAGGATGAGAAGAACTACTATGCCTGTGTTGGAGTTGATAAGGGCTGCACTTTCATATGTGTTGGAAATGTTGCATGTGATCGTGTTCTTCCTCATGCTGCAAACTGTCAGTACTTGGATGATGATCTGAAGGGCCTGGCTAGTGGTACAGCTGCTGGAGCTTCTCTTGGTGCAAAACTCCACAAAAACCATACAATCAAAGACTCTCTCAATTCTCTGGGCTCTTCAGGCGCAGGTATCCATCCCTCCAAGAAATCAAAAGTTGTTCACCAACCAACAAAGCTCGAGCTTGATGTAACAACACAAGGCAACCAACTACTTCAAGACAACATCAACCATGCGATTATGAAGCTTCTATGTGTTAAAGGAGTGCCACCATCTATTGTTGATTCAGATGAGTGGAAAGATCTAATGGGAATTTCAAACCATTGCTACAAATGTGTCTCATCTGACCAGTTTGTTGACAAGATCATTCCACATGAGGCTGCTCATGTCCGTGAAGAGACCCTCAAGCTCCTTCACAATGAGAGGAACCTCACTTTAACATTTGATGGAAATAGCACTCGGAATGCTGGATCAGTCTATTTCATGCACCTTACCATGGCTGAAGGTCGAAACAGCTACCTCCTCAATGGCTATGATGGTTCAGATGAACGTCACACAGCAGAGTGGGTCAAGAACAAGATTTTAAAGGTGAGTGTTTTATTGTTATGACTACCTATAACTGACCCATGTTCTAGACTGTGGAGGATGTTGGCATTGCAAATATTGCTGCAGTTTGTTCTGATGATACTGGAAACACTCAATGTGGTCATCATGAAGCACATGAAGCACTTCCAACTTTGCTCAATCTTGCTGACTGCACTCATCTTCTTCAAAATACAACAAAGGATATTAACAAAATTCCTGAGATGAAAAATGTAAGTGTTCCATGGTCTGATCATTATTTATCTGAAACTCCTACCTCTAGTGGCTTCCTTTGATGAAGAAGACTGTTGCATTTTTCAGCAGGTCAAATATCTCAGTGGCTGATCTAAAAAAGGCACAACGGGATGCTGGTCTTTCAACTGGACTTGTCAAGGTTGGCTGGACTCGGTTTGTTACACATTGGTCAGCTGCAATGGCATTGGAGAAGAACATTGAAATCATCAAGGATCTGGTTCAGAATGGAACACTTCATCCAAAGGTAAGTACCTAATTAGAACAGTTGAAACTGGCTGACCAGTTTATCTCAGGATAAAGATGTTCATGATCTATTTACAAGTTCTTTAGTTTACTAAAGACGAGTTCTTTATCAACCCAGTTTTCGGGCAGAAAGGTGATTCATTCATTCATTCATTCATATTTCAACACCACGGGAAAATATTTCCATAATGGGATTTTCTTCTCTTATGGCTTTTTACAGCATTTCTCCACAAATACAAAGTATTGTGACGTGATTTGCATGTATTTGGGATGCTCACATAATGCCTTTGATGATGCCATCAAAATTATGCATATCTAATATTTCAAAGCGTTGCGTTTCAAAATTTATTTTGTGATTTTCTCCATAACCAGTAAAGCTATTAACTTTGTTTTTATATGTTTGGAATGTACAAACATGGCTCTACAATTTCCTTGTTGAGCACATTTTTCCCACGGTCTATTTTGAGCGAAATATTAGAAATGTCCAGATTCAGCTAGTTTTGAAGGTCTGTGTATTATACCAAAGATGAACAAACATCTTATAACAACAATGACCCTTACCAAACATGACCCTTGTGGGAAATTATCCTAAACATTGGAAAAATCAACAACTACTACTATATTTACCTGAAATACAAAGAGGATTGAATTCTCTATTTATTGACATATGTCACATGATCTATTCCATCACATAAGCATACCAAATACATGACAACAATCTGAATGCTCATTTAGTGTCCATGATCCTGGGAAAAGTAAGTTCTGATGGTTTTTGTGCACAGGCATTGCTTGTTTGCTTGGTAACATTTTCCCAGGGTCACATGACCTCTATAAACTATCATAACATTGTTTCTGGTCATTTACAACTTCCTGAATGTGGAATGGACTTATTTCTCCTAAGAGAAGAAAGAAAGAACGAGTACCTGCCACACAGTGTGTTGGCCCACTCCACCCAAGTTCAGAATGTGGGCTCTTTTGTGACATTCCGGCTTAGGACAATGGAGTATCTTGCCATTGTTGAGCCTATTGCTCGATCTCTCTGGTCACTTGAATCACCACACACAAATGCCTGTGATGTTTTTGTTTTTTGGTTGGCTATTGCTGCAAAATTAAAGGAGCTCTTTGCAATACCAGAAGAGAAATCAGGGATCCGGCCCACTGTGGCTCGACAGGTTACTGCAATCATCAATTACCGTTATAAAGCCTTTATCAATGAATCTCCAATGGATATATATTTTACAGCATTTTTCCTCAATCCATGTGAGTCAAATTATTATTTTATGTCCATATATCAACTAAAACTTAATCATCCAGTATATGTTAATTCATCAGTTGTCAAGCACCCAATATCAATGTCACATACTATCACTGTCCCTGCAAAATCATCACATGGACAACCAGATGTAGGAACAGCAAAAACACTGCCATCTCCTGGTGCCTTTAATAGGGTAAAAGAGTTCCTCAAGACAATGCTCAAAAATGAGATTGAATTGGTAAAGAAATCCTCTGTTCCACAAACTTCACCTTTGGGCTGTCTCATCAGGGATAGTGGTGAGGTACATGTGGTTAAGGCACTGAGGTCAGAGCTTCTTGCCTATGCACACCAGGAGTACCCTTTTGCAGAGGCAATTGGAGACAATAGCCCTTTGGACTGGTGGAAACATTTGGAGCATTATAATTTTGCCAAGGTGTTAGCAGTATGTTTTTTATATTATATTGTGCATATGGAGTATTCTGACAGATGTGATACAGGCCTTATCAATCAAAATATTCTCAACTATGGCCAATTCAATGCCTGATGAGTGCACTGGATCACGTTTGACATGGCTTAATTCTCCAACCTGGGGAAACCAGAAGGTATCAACTCTTGTTAATATGATTCAAGTTGGACAGTGGTATGGAATTCACAAGGTGTGTGATAGAACTTTGCTGCAAAAGATACCCTCTAATACACATTTACAGAAGAAAAACCTGGAGGGTCCTAGTGTACCCCAGCACCTTCCAAATGTCAAGTTCTATGATATCAACAAGGAGCTCAGTGAAAGCCATGCCAACCCCAGTAATATGTTTTCCAACAAGCAGGATTCAGACACAGATTCAGAGGATGGTGAGGATGATGAGAATGGTGGAAAACTCTTTAAAGGATCAATGGAGGCTGGGCAGTTTGAGATTGATGATCACATTGATCTCACATCTCCAATTCTTGTTAACATGTTTTTAGAGGGCTCAGAAGAGGTTAATATCACTCAGAAGAAAGGGAAAGGGCCAGATATAGTGCAGGGAGATGAAGGGGAAGAGCCTAACTGGGATTGGTAGAGGGAAAATAATTTTTAACAATTTTTAACAATTATTAACATGTTACTAACATCCATGTTAGTAACATGTTATTAACGTCTGTGAATAACCCCCTCCAAAGCTGCCATGTTAGTAACCTGTTAGTTACTAACCTCGGAGTTTCTTCCCGAACCCTATGTTCCAGAGGGAGTTGGCAGGGTTGGGGATGCTTTGACCGCAGTGTGGAGAATGGAGGCTCCCTCGCGAGTCGCTTGAGCTGCTTTTCTGGCTGCAATAGCGCTGGGCATAGTGAATGAGCGAAATTCATCAAGCCAACATAAAATTCAGACTCGAAGTTATTTTCCCCATCACATGATATATCGTGTTTCTATCGTAGCACGTGCCCAAGAGCGCTCAAGCAGAAAACACGCTTCATGTCGCGAACTCCATGGTTTCGAACGTATTATACTAACAAAAATGTGATCGGAACGGCAATACCCCCATAACGGAGTCCTGTAGGATCTCAATTCCAGCTCCTAATAGAAAAGCTATTTATATGTAGTTATTAAATTATTACACCACCAATCACGGACAAATATTCTCATCTAATCTTTCCCAAACATAAACATTTTTTTTACAAATCAGCGATGGCCTCCACAAGTCCACAAAGCGCTCCTCCTCCTTCATCTGTTTTATTCGCGCGGGGAGTAATTGCACGTTTAGCTGTGTGGACAATACTTCGAATAGCCGTACAGGAAGGATGGGGAGGCCACGGAGCATCGGAGAAACGAACATGGCTTGCTTCTGTGATTGTGGATGCATTCGAAGAGCAGGTTCCGACGCCGGATGGCCAATACATTGAGGAGCTATTACTTCAAGTCATGGCAGATGAATTCGAGGCGGTCCTTGAGGATGGGAGTGCGGAGAGTGTGGCGAAGGATATCGTCCAGATCTGGGATGAGACGCGTATAGGGAAGCAGGATATGGTGCTGAGATTTGAGGAATTATCAGAGAACTTAAAAGGCAAGAAAGTGGATGCACAGGTAGCCCCGACGAACGATGATGACGAATGGGAAGACGACGATTCCGAGGCTGATTCTAGCGACGAGGATGGGGATGAGGAGGCGCCGCAGCTCCTCAGGCCCCAAGACGATGCACCCAGAAATGAGGCAGAAGTCGATGAAGATGGGTTCACGCTCGTCAGAGGGAAAGGGAAGGGTAGGAGATAACGTGGGCCTTGCTTCCTCCCTAATACATTGGTGGATCAAACGTCTTAATTTCAGATTTATATCAATTTCAAGATTACATCAAGCACTTTTTCATCCAATGGTACCAGGCAACTATCGACATCGTTCCACGATACTCTTAGTCTGTCTGAGCCAGCAGGGTCCAACGCTGCTGAGCCAATCAGTCCTCAGCTATTGGATTAAGATCATCTTCAGGTACAACTGGCGTCAGTTTCTGATCTTGAAGGTCCTGGTGGATCTTGTATGCAGAACGCATTTCGAAGTACATGGACGTGAGAGTGGATTTGGCTCTAAACAGAGTCGTAACAACTCCATTACCACCAGCATAAAAATTTGGGAAGTACCGGACTTGAGGTAATTTGCGACAGATTCGTCGGCCTCGTTCCTGGGAAGAGTAATTTAACCATAGGCTTTAAAGACGACCGGCCGTTGAACAGTGCCACTAAAATAAAGGGCAAGGGTAGGGCTTACACTTGCCAAAGGAAAAGGTAAAAGTAAGAAACAAAGTGTGTCTCGTTTGTCCCTCGATACAGAGATCGATTGAACGCGTCAATATCAGATTGTACAAGGTTAAAAAAGCTACATAGTATGCAAGTCGGTCAGTCATCGTTTCAACATCCCCCAGTATCGTACAACTATCATCAGACTCCAAGATTCTTGTGGTCTCCTTAATCCCGCAGAGGGATGGGCCAATTAGACATATCTGTGAAGGGTTCTGTTGTGGTTCGGGAAGTTGGGGTCATGTTTATCGCTGGCCCAAGCTAACCACTCCTTCGGCGTCGGGGTGAGAACGTCGTCTGGCAATGCAGGCGTGAGCTTCTTAGCCTTAAGATCTTGATGGATCTTGTATGCAGAACGCATGGCCATGCACATAGATGTGAGGGTGGGATTGGCGCCAAATGGAGTCGGGATGACACCATTCCCGCCAACGTACAAGTTTTGGAAAAGCCAGACCTGAGAGTTGTAGTTCGAGACAGACTCGCGGAATTCATTTCTGGCAGGATTGTGTTAACTATGAACCTCGTAGGAGGACCTGTTTTTAACGCACCCATGACCCATGCGAACCGTGCCACCGAGATGAAGGGCAAGGCCAGGACTAGTCGTGTATGAATATCAAAAAGAAGAATGATGCACAAATGATCCTCACGTCATGAATTGAGGGTAAGAATCTTGAAGAATGATCAATACTCGGTATGCTGCACGAAAGGGTCACATACCAGGGAGATACCCGCCGAGTTTGTTTGCAACATCGGTCATGCTGCAAATGTGAATCCCCAGGTCGAGAAAGCGAAGGGAAAGACTCACTCATTCATCATGCGAGTGGCATCCAATGCAGCCTGCTTTGTAGGGGTATACTCGAATGTAGGTTGAGGCATGCCATACGCATCGGTGATTTCGTTCTCGAAAATAATCCTATTCTCTCTGACACCGGGTTGCATGGCAAAGAATCTATAAAGCGTGCGTAAGAAAATGACCATAGTTCTCATAGGTGATGTCAAATACCGAAGATCAACGACAACCCGTGAATCCACCCTCGGTCCGACTTCACCGTAGCTGAAGGCATCACGGTGAATTTGGGTGTGCCACGGGAACTGTAAATTGGAATTAATGACATCAATGGTGGCAAAAATGCGGGCTCCGTAGGCTTACCTCGGGGCTGGCGGGGATAGTGACCTGTGGCTCGGGATCATGGAACGGACTATGGAAGAGGCAAGTATGAGAAATAAGACTTTTTGAATATAAAAACACACATCGGCAGAGGGTCTGTCTTTCCGTATTTAGCTATGTGATGTTCCACGGCCTTTCGCCACCACTCCGGCTTTTTGGAAAGTTTCTTGCCGATGTCGTCGACCTGTAAATATTTGGCCGTCATATTAGTCGGCTACCAAGTCATAGTAGCTCAACTAACCAAACCCTGTAACACAAACGTTCAGAGTCTGAGGATTGCATTCGAATACTAGGGGACATACCTGCCTCAGCACAATTTGACAGAACGTCATACTAATGTGCAGAGATGAATCAGACATAAAAACCCCATGAAACTGGGGAGAGTCCCTTACGGTTGTTCGACTATATGGCTCCCCTATTTTCCCGCGTTGGTCGCACATTTAAACTGAAAACGCAAAGAAGCTCACCAGGTTGGGAATAATGCTGTGCGTCCAATCTCTAGCACCGCCGAAGCCAGAGTTTGCAAGAATCTTAAGAGCCAGAAATTAGTGGGTTGTTGCTTCTTCTTTTTCTGTTATTGTCTACCTGGGGAGTGGCCACAGCACCTATAACGAAAAGTGTAGATTAGTGGACTATACATCCCGATACAAGAAATGGTCACACCTGCTGCAGTGACATATATCTTCGTAGGATGGCGCTGTTAGTAATAGTATATTATTTTCATAAATCCATTATACCTTGGCCCTGATGTAGTATTTGGGCGTCAACGATGGATCAGGGAAGAGACGTTCCAGAAGAAGATCCTTGACCTCGCTAAATAATCAACAAGGATCAGCTTTCGATCGCCATGTGTACAAGGAAGCGTCGTTACGCAGCACCAATCTTGTAAGGATGGGTTTCATTCTCCAGAGCGAAGCGTGTGCACCGAGTGTTGGTCAATAACCTGAAGAATCCACGCTTTACTCCATGAACGTTCTCCTTCTTTGGTTTGTCGAACATATCTTCGAAGACCTAGTCCACAGAGGATTGAGTATCGCGCCAGAGAAGTAAATTATAGGGTGCTAACGTTTTCCGCCGAATGCCACTGAACATATGGGGATCCTTCTGCAATACGGTGACAAGCCAGAGGGAGAGCTTTGACTCCACGATTAGGGTAAGCATCTTGAAGAGCTTTGAGTACAACGTTATGGCGAATGGAATGGTCAAACTCGTGCTCAGAAGTCCCAATCAGAGTGCGTGCGGCATGGTATAAAAGTTTCCATTCCGCGTCATCTTGGGCCTCGTTAGCTGGGAAGATCTTTGGGCGCTCAATCCCTTTGAGAAATTCCGGGGTGGCACAGGTCCTGTAATAGCACTGACGTAAACCGTGGAGAAGTGATCCGTGCGAGGGGACAATTTCACCAATGGGTGCTCATGCCGCCAACTCCACGAGTTACGGCTTCTGCTCCGAGATTATTGTGTTCTTGCTGGAAGGTATTTCGACCATTGCTGATAATCATCTGCTTCGGGTCACTGTGGTGATGGTAGTTTATGATAAGCACGGTAGTATGTCTCCATTTGTCTCCTTACTTTGCAACCCAAGCACTCGGGTCCAGTGTCGGTACGACGGTGTTGCTGGTTGGGACTGACACATTAGAGAGGGCACCCTATTGATGCCTTACATTAGAATGTTGACTTGAAAAGACGGTGAGATAAAGGCGGAGTGTTACCTGAATCACTCTGACATCCATGACGCAGTGACAGTTAGTTTGATTAATCGCATCCTAGTAATCACGCTTACTTCACGAAGCGATCGATATCCTTTTGGTATTCAATTTCGTTCTTCTTGTGCGCCGCTGGAACCCTGGTGTCCCTATTATCGGAATATCAATAATGACACTCGTGGATAACGCAAGACGTTGTTACTGGTCACCAATTTCTGTCATAAGAACCTAACACGGAATGCGTCAGTAAGCATATCTTCCAAATGCTGTGGAAACCAACACACATTGTGTCCAGCATTGACAAGAAGCCGAGCGAATGTGGCACCAATCGGTCCAGAACCCGCGATAAATACCTAGAAGGGCGAGCAGTCAGCACCTGGATATGAAGATATGTCGGGCAGGACTCTCGCACGTCGAACTCAGGAATTCCCGATTCTTCATGAACGGGGTGAAGTTTAGTGTCAGTGTTCAAGGTGGTGGGAGGCATTTGATTCGCTGAAAGGGGGATACTAGGAAACTGGGATCATTCATGCCATAGTGACCTAACTTTTATACCCCAGATGTGAGATATGTATACATGTATTCGTAATGGGGTTCGAGCGAATAAGGAAAGGCCGTGAAGGGTGGCAATTAATGGGTCCGGCCGATATCCTGGGAGGCTTGTGGGTCTTGTGAGATGGGTGCCGATATCTGTTGGGGCCAGACTGGGCATAGCTAGAATTGGCAAGCTTCTCTATCTTGGGAATATGGTAACCTGGGGCATATGAGAGAGTTTGGACATGAAATGACGTTGAGAAGCGGCGATTTCTACTCCAATGTATCCCTGGTCTCAACTGTAAAATCGACGGGTCGGTGCAAATGCGCAGCAATTATTCCGCGATCCTGGGGTATCGGGACTGACTAACGGACTGTGAGGTTTTGCGTTGGATGATATTGCAGAGGAAAACCCAAGAACCACCAGTGGAGGTGAAGGTGGCTGTGCCTTTAGGTTATCCAAAGTGTCACAACACACCATTCTCTGGGCATTGCCATCTCGTTTTGAGGGGTGCGGCCTTTTTGATACCCCATCGGGCACAAGTAATAGATGTTTTGAATAGATTTTAAGGGTGGCAAATGTTCATTCAGTTCCAGAAGGAAACCCCACGAATCCGGGACGGAGTTTTCGAGTTGAAAATATCTCACTCACGCTGGACAGGGAAGTAGAGTGGACCGCAGACGAAAGCTTTTGGCGAATTGGACCTTACATCATGGCCTCCGGTTTGCGTGGGTGATCAGAGATAGGTCAGAATAGAAGCTTGCTATGGTCACATTGTCGGTCTTCCAGAAGGTGCCGTGAAGCACTGAACACTTTGTATAATCAAGTAGCGGTACCGGATGGCTGTATTTCGGTGCTGTTGCTGATCTGGATTGCGTCTGATAGAAGCTTGTAGTATGGTAGCGGTTATATTGTCGATCTTACAGAAAGTGCTGTGAAATGACTGCGAAGCCTCCGTATTCCTGACAATGGGATAGCAGCTCTCGACCAACGGATATAGGTGCGACCGAGGGATGACGCCTAGCAACTCCAGTGGTGCATCAGCGCAGCCCGTCTGGGTCGAAGAGGTCATGACTTCAGGTTGAGGGTTAAAGTTAACGTTTGCTGAGTTGCGAATTGTGGTCAGGTTGTTTGTTGGTATTGTGTTTGGTACTGAACTTTTTGATCACAGCGGCCATGATCTCCGTGCTTCATCCCATACATACGCATTTTTACCCAGGGTGATGGTAAGAGTGATTTCAACTGAATGCTCCATTGTGGACGCTCATTCTCAAAAGAGTGATATCTTATCAAATTCCACGTCGGGCCGACACGAGATGTGTTCATTTTGAACTTGCAGCTTCGAATCCTTACACACACTTAATCGCCTCAGGTCTTATGATTCTTGCGATCTGTATGGAGCTTCATGTGCAGTGCACCGGTGCTTTTCTTGTTATTCGCATTAGCTCGGATATATATCTTGACACACTATTGAACACGTCATTCACGATTATCCAAGTGCGCTTATTCAGCCCTGGGAGGCGCCGACGGCTAAATCTCCAGACAGTTAGGGAAATCATGGCGTTCAGAACCTCCACGTTTACCGGTTTAATGGGAAACGGTGAGTCATTCAATCTCTTGGAATTCAAAATACGTAAACGGTATGCTTCTTGATAGAACATGCTATTCTAAGCTTCAGCATTGTACCTGTCGCGGTGTGTACCACGGACTCGACATCGATGCCACATGCCTTGAGTTATCAAACCTGCAACCGCAATGCGGTAGTCTAGAAGATTTAATGCAAACCGGTCTCCACATTTTACGTGATTGAATTCCTTCAAGGCTGACGAGATATGCTCCCTTCAGGGGATGATTTGTTACTCCAAACTTAGCCTCGGCCCGACCAGTATAAATCAAGTGAAACTTCCTTCACCACGTTACACTAACACTCTCGTTCACGATGTGTTGCAACAGTTATTCAAAGTCGGCCACTGCCAACGATGATAAATCTGTCCATGTCAACGAGAACATTGTTGCAACGCCTCTGCCGGATGGTTACTGGCTGAATGCCTTCCCATTCTCCAAAGACTCCAAACTGCCTGACCTTATAGGCTACGGCTTAGGCTTTGAAGGCAAACCCTCAGCTATCAAGCTCTTCCAGAATTCCCAGAACGCCGGGTCAGTCAATAACTCTCATATGATGAAGGTTTTGGACGATTCGAACGTTTGAGTAGCTGCGAAGGCTGGAAGCTGACTGAAATTCAGAGCCTGGACTTCCCCGTCGCAATGACGTATGCAGATCTTACTGGTGATGGATTCAACGACCGTGAGTTCTTTGCCCAATTTTTACTTTGGGTCGTTGCGGGTTATTTGATAACGTCGAACAGTCATAATATGCGATCGTTATGGGCCAAGTATGAGCAACGTGAGTGTATTTTTCCTTTCTTTCCCCGAGGGCTCGACCGTTTACAGTTTCGCAGCTTTGGGATGCGGAAACGAACAATGGTGGACGAATTCAGTGGCTGCGAAACCCCGGCGACCGGAGCGCCCAACATTATTGGGAAGCGCACACTATCGGAAACTCGACTGGCATGCATAGGTAATTTCATTTCCACACCAATTTTAGAGGAAAGGTTGATCTTCGTCTTATTTCAAGGCTTGCAGGTTTGTAATATATATATATTCTAACGACGATATCCTACCTAACCTTTATTTCTCAGTTGGGCACTTCACTATCCGAGACCACCTCCAAGTAATGGGTCTTCCCATCATCCGCGCTTCGGACGACCTCACCTCCCCGGCGCCCATCATTATCTACACACCAACTTACGATGCCGACACCGGCAAGGGCCCTGTGGATTGGTCAGAGAAGGTCGCATTTGGGAAGGAGTTCCGCCTAATACATGATGTCAAAGTCCTCCCTGGTGCGAATCACGGCCTCGACATGGTACTCGTCGCTGGACGTGAAGGTATCGTCCTCATCTGGTTTGACGAAGCACAGAAGAAGTGGGAGCATAACGTCGTCGGGACTGGCCTCCCTCGACAAGAAGGAAATCCCTACTGGGGCTCGAGTTCCGTCGACGTTGTACGCGTGCATGACGATGATGTTGGATATATCGCCACTTGCGAGGTAGGGATACTTTTTTTGCGACACGTTGGCGTTTATCAAGTCGGGATTGTCCTTAGGCATTCCATGGCAACATTGTGTCTGTATATGTGAAGAACAAGGAGGCTCCAAAGGGCGCTGCATCTTTGAAACACAGCTCATATTGGACGCGAGTTGAGGTGGACGATTTTGGGCCACTTGATCCCAAACAACACACCGGGACGATTCACCACTTGGCGGCAATCAAAGTTGGTGACAACGGTGTGTGTTCTTTCGTCGTTGCATGTATGGGAGCGCGTAAGTTTTTACCTTTCTAATCAAGAGTAAATTGGGTTTATAACATTGTTCCTTCCACCAGCTGTTGAGAAACGTAAGATTTCGCCTATCTTTTATCCAGCCAGTCATTTAATCACCTTATCCGGCTAGCGGAAAACCAAGGCGTATTCATGTATACACCTCTCGATCTCGCGAAGGGCCATTTCGTCAAAACCCGAATCATGAGCGAGTCCGCGGGGCGGGTCGCGATCGCCGGATACACCAATCCCATGCGAATGGTATGCCATCATACTCCTATCCCTTACCCTTTTCCTTCTCTTCCTTTTCTCACTCGATCCCATATTTCAAAAACAGGACGTCGCCTCCATATCCTACTACGTCCCAGGATACCATACAGGTCCCCATCCACCTAGCATCCGCATTAACACGCTCGACGTGGGGAACCCGAGCACCGCCATCTCTGCCATTAGGCTCAACAAGGAAGTCCTAATCCGTGTCCCGCGCCCCGGGATCGTCCCCAGTGGGCATATCCCGACTCTGCCGATGATAATGATGGCGGGGCGGAAGCTGTCCCTCGTCGTCCTCCCCCCCGGAGCGAAAATGAAGCTCGCGCACAGCGACGGGGCCAAGGTCATCCACGGTACGTCCGCACCAAGTATCTTTTCTCAAGTCATTTTCCAACGATCCGGCGCCTCCAGGCCAGATCGAGATGACCGACAAGCACGGGAAGATGACCGTGCGCGCGATCGCCACCAAGGCGAAAGACATTGCGACGACGTATATCGTGTCGCACGACGGGCATGTCACCGCAGGTAACGACGGGGCCGTGTTCCTGCGTCTCGAGGAGCTGCGGGGCGAGTCGCAGGGGCCGTTCACGACGATGCGCGAGGTGACGACGACGAACACGTTCCCGTGCTCGGCGCACGTGGGTGCGGACGTCCGACGCATGGAGTTCCCTTTCTTGAAGGTCGAGACGCTGGATTGGGCGAGTGATGGACGTGAGTGTCGTTTTTATTTCATTGTGTGGGGTCCGTTTGGCTGGTGTTCTGATTTTGTTTTTGTTTTCTGATTCAATTCAACGGCAGTGTGGGATGATTTCGAATTTTACAACATGACGGGCTTTTATGTGTATTTCAATGATGATGCGATGGAGGAGGTCGTGCATATCCAGGCATGGACGCTGGGGATCGGCGAGACGGTGCGTTTCTGTCTCCAGTCTTCAATCGTATCCGATCTTTTCCTGATTTGAGCTTCTGTGTCCCCAGGCGCGATTCCGTACGTTTACTCAGGCCTAATAACTCCTAAAGAAGCGCAACCTCACCATAAAATACACAGACAACCACTCCGACAAGTCCTTCTGTGAAATCCACTACTGCCTCACGAATGGCGGCGGCCACGGCGGCATGGCACGTCCTCCTCCCCCGCCTCCCCCATCCTAACACTAGTACTAACACCCCACCCCCCCGCAGCGCTACTTCCCCGACGACTACACCGACCCCATCGACACCGCCGCCGAGCTCACACGCGAATACGTCGAAAAGAACAGCACGCTCCTCGTCGTGCCCGCCATGCACGAGCACGGCCCCCTCTGGAAGATCCAGCCGGGCTACGAGGCGCGTCCGCAGCTGCGCCCGAACGACACCGCAGACTACCCGTGGCATGCGTGGCTCGCGAGTGAGTTTGGGGATTTTCAGATCCCAATTGCGCCGCCGCTGGAACGGGAGAAGCAGAGGTTTGATGTGTGGATGGCGTGAGTGTTTTTGTGATTCTCTTTTGGTTGTGGTGTTTTTGTTTTAATTCGAGAATTTTGGTGCGGGGTGTTGTAGGTTCGAGTTCCCGACGTCTGCGTTCCAGTTCTGAGCGCGAATCGGGTTTGGGTGGGGCTTGGACTGGGAGGGGCTTGACATTGAGCTTGGGCTCGTGGAGGTTTGAGGTGTTTTGTACATGTGAGCGTTGGAGCCTTGTAGGATTAGTCGTTGATACTTCTCTTTTACTTCTTGGATATATTTAAATCATTTTCCTGACACGATCGTGCCCAACCATCCGTAGCGGTCTGTTGCTAAGAGTCACCAAGGATATTTCGCTGCGCCAGAGAAAAGGCCGGCGAACTCTACATTACTTACCTACCCGTTTGACCTAAAGGAAGAAAGACCCGCAGCCACTAACACCATATATCCATTGCACACTACGATGGAACAGTAACTTCGTGAAACCAGTCATGCCCCCAGAATTACACCAATACCTTGAGGTTCAAGGTGTCCAAACTTCAGCAGCAACATGTTGGGGAACTACACACCATCCCCAACCCGCCGGTCAGAATGGCACTCAAGCGCCAACAACTATCAGGTAGGTGATTAGATATTCGATTTTGGTCCGGATCTCCGAAGGGAGAGTTCCCATAGGAGTCAAGGTAACACACCAGACGAACCGTCGAGTTTGGGCGGATGGGCCCTGGGCTAGATTCGGAGTGAATTCATTAATCGTTCAATAATACGTGCGTAACATCCCTACCGTTGTTAAACTTAAAGCCTCGTTGCGACTCTCTTGAGAACCAGGGACCCTTGATACAAACTAAAACATTGTGATGTGCTATCCGAAAAATAAACATGTGGTATACCTCGAGGCGTTCCAGGTTTTCTTGGAAACGGACACCACTGACACTAACCACAGGAACGTTCCCAGTTCGAAGCCGTCGGCGCATATTCGATCTGAGTGCGCCTGTTATTATGTAACTCAGAAGCCAGGGGAAGAGAACAACTTACAATGCGAAGAATGAGTTTGAGTACACTTTGAAAGTACAAGTGAGAGGGGGACTAGATATATGAAAGGACATACATTTGGTGGTGACCATGAACATTGCAAACCAAATTTCTGAATTCGGGGACGCAGATTACAAGCAGATACCTTTCAAAATAGCATTCAACATACCAGCCTGTAGTTTTATGTAAAACTGGAGAATACCCCATCAATGTCAATGTTTCAAGTGACGAGGGATGAGCGCGAACACTAATCACGATTCCAACAGATGCAGCACTTTATGTCTGTGTGAGCTGCCACGTTCATCCACCGAAATAGTTGGGATGATACTACCTTGTGATTAATCCAGTTTCTACGATTATGAGCCGTCATTGCAGGCGGGTTCTTATGATAAAGCACTCACGAATAATATAAAGCATTAATCCATCGATGAGCTTCGACGTGCTAGATAAGCCCTCATACAAAGAAAATCTCATACTGTTTCAAGCGCTCGCTGTGCCCAAGTTGTCGCAGACAATAGCAAAGGTAAGCCGCGATCAATACATCAACGAAAGCGCCAACAACGAAGGTCAGGGTATTCAACCAAGAAAATTCAGTTACAAACGTGACAGTGTTGGGTACTCGGGGAACATCAATGAAACCTTCTGTGATGAGCGCAAGGCCACCTCCTAGACGAAGCAGGGATAACGCCCAACATAAGATACTGATGTACAGAGTTCCAGACAGACGATAGATTCGAAGTGCAAAAAATCCCTAATCATATGTCAAATGACGCCAGTATAACGGTGGCAGCTATTCATGCTTACCCTGGACTAGTGCTGTGATTAACACCTCAGAGATAACATTTATCGTTAATAGGTAAGAGTTTGGGCCCCTCCAGGGATGACTGTATAGTGATATGTCATGGCTATTAACAGAGACGAGTGGACATTTCCATGACACTTTGCGGACGAATGTGTGACAAATCAGCGGTGGAAAAAGGGGCATAATTTGAAAGGGCGCCTTACAGAACTGCCGTAGCCTGCAAGAAACAATGAATTTCAAAGCATGATAGTTTGGGATTAGGAGATCGTACCCATACTCTAAGAAACAAAGTGTCATTACCCGAACGTTGATAAAACACGTAGCCTTGCAGAATGGCGATGCCGCAGAGCACAAGGCTTATGGAAAGCCCAATTACCGTGGCACCAAGGATGTCACTAGTCAGCAAATTAATCATGGGCTTCTCCATGGGCGTAAAACGAATGGAAGTAGGCTATACGAATTTGCGCCTAGATGATAGAAACAAGAAGAGGGGCTGGGGACCAGGAAGACTGTCATTTCCGACGTTCTTGTACCAGCCCATGTGATCCGATCTTTGTTTGCGTCAGGAATAGAGGGGGGAATACCTGGTGCTCTGGATCGCGTCATGAAAGTCACTACCATGACACGACAGATGAATACAAGGTTTTGACAGGGAAAAGCGCTGCTATGTGACAATTTGGATGGATGAATAGCAGCCACGAATACGTGCATATCTCGCTTCATGTAGCGCCGTCGCCGTTCAACCTGTTGCAACTTACCAGTGCTTCAAAACTCAAAACGACGCACGTGCACCATAGGGAACTTGGAAATCCTCTTGTCTTTTCGTCGGTTGAATTCTATTGAAAGAATCCCCCTTCCTCCGTCACCAACTTCTCCTCCTCCTGCGGTTCACAAGACGGTCTGAGTGATCAAAGTGGGCTTCAAAGAAAAGTCAACGTTAAACGCTAAACGTTCAGGCACTTAAGCGCCCCCATCAACAAGTCATGTACGACAAAGACCGATGATAGACCGGAACTCCGCTCGGCATACACCGCAAAAATTCGCAGGTTGCTCTGGCAATCTACTCCTCACGCCGAATCTATCATTGGTACCAGTAAACCCATTGCGTACTAATTCTATGTCTTTTAGTAAGAATATCAACAGACTACCCGTTCTTTTTCATTACGAAGTTATTGCAGGGTTCCTGGTTTCCGGGCTGCCAAGTTTCCCAAACTTAGAAAACAGCAAAAACCTAGAAAACGTGGAACTTCGCCATTCTGCTGATGCGCCTCAGGACGCTCAGAGGCTGTGGCCATTGGTAGTTCAGTATGAACGTTGAGAGCCCGGGGTTTATGGTACTCCCCATCTATAGTTTCAATTATTGTTGTTTTTTAATGCTATTTAACCAGGGCCTAGGAAGAAATTTGCGTGCTAAGCACTGGACTCGAGGAACATGGGTTCAGTCTCATCAAGTATCGTGGCGCCGCGCGGCGCTAAAAGCTCGTTCGTTAGACGTACGCCAACTCCCCAAACAGCCATACCTTACCATCATCTCAAAGGGAAGAATTCATATCAAACCCAAAGACTCAGGTCGATCCACAGACAACTCGTCAACTCGAAAATCCCAACTGCTGCCCCTCAAGATCAAATTCCATACCTCCAAAATCCCTGTGCGTTAACGCACTGCAAAATAATTTCTCAGGCTACACGAACATCCCAAAATAAATCAGCCACACTCAACGACAGTCCCCACATAAAATGGGAATTCCCACCATAGTGACGCTCAAAACTGGGACCTCGCTTGTGACCGGAGTTGTACCCCGACTATCATTGTCCCAAGAACAGGGGACTTTGGATACCTTGAACTGCAACACCACAAGTCGTCCGCAAACCCTACCAGTGAGTAAACTACAAATACGTGTTCCTCGAGGCGGGGGTTCACCCGAAACTCAAGTCCGTTCCCGACGATGGCGGTGAGTGGCATGACGTGCCCTGTCCGGAGGTATCGGCGGACGTGTAGGCTGGGCGGACGGGGTGGCGTTAGCTGGTGAACTTGGCCAACTTGGTGCTGCTACGGTCCACTCGAAATGGGTTTTAGTTATTATCGGCAGACTTGTGAGAGTAATAAAAGCTGAAAACCACTACACTCTGCAGTTATAGGCACGACTCAGCCAAATTATCCAAATCGCCATGAATTTCCATCATTCAAGTGACCTTCTGGGTGAAATATGACACCGCAAGAACATGAAACGATGTGATTCGATTTCGTACGTCCTATGGTATTGATAATTTGACGAATTGACCTAAAATGGCTCCCGGTACCAAAAACGTTCCGACGGGTGATTCTATTATTACTACTTGAAATCCCTTGAATATCGTCCTTCTAGAACCTGTCGGGCCGACGATTACCACAAAAACAAGCATTCCAGCTAAACTTATAGTGACAGGCTGGCACTCCTCCCGAAATTTATTTTATATCGACAAGTCGAAACGCCGCTGCCTGGCAGGAAAGGTCCTAGAGACACATGCGCTCCAAAGGGGCACGACCCAGCGGTAGAGTAACGGCTGGAAGTCTTCCTCTTGTTTTGGCGAAAATCCCGACTCGCGTAATCCAAAAAATCGCTGCGAGGAACGAGCATCATCCGATCACTAATTCGTGTGTGGTCGACATAAATCCCTCTCGGTCAAATTCCCGCAAAATTCCAGAATGACAAGAAAGCCTGGAGCATTCGTCGCGAGACAGACATCAGATGCGCGCGGCAAGGATCAGGGGGGAAGCATCAAGGACGCAAATATGCTTACTAGATTCTCAAGGCAATGCAGCGGACAACATACACACGTACTCTGGATGAAACTCGTTCAAGAAAGTAACAGATATAGGTTTCAAAGCCATTCTTTCCGGAATTCAGATAACGTTGTTGGTGAGTTGTAACATTGACAACACTCAGGTAAAATAAGGCGATTCAGTTTACTCGCATTCTCGCATCTCACCCGGCCCCGAGTTTATATAGAACGATAAACCGCTCATTCCGAAATATTTTCTATGAAAGTCCCATGGGAGCGAGGCAGCGAGTCCAGTCTGCCCCACTTCCCTTTCACCTTGCAGCACCAGGCGCGCTAGCATCAGCTTGTGGAATTACTCGAATATAGCTCCTAAACCATTCAAATCGATAACTCCTAGCTACCGGTCGGTGTGTTCTTTTTCAACCTGAGCTTCAGAAGTTCTGTCGATCCAGTATGAGAGCAATACATGAAACTTTTATTGGGGCTCTATGGTCCTTCAATTGACGATATTTCTACATAATCTCAAGGACGCCAACTCGAATTTCTGACGACCAGAGATCCCACGCCAGACACGGATAGGTCAACCCAGGCACGATTCCAACAGACGCTGACTTTCCTCTGATCGATATTCAAATTCGCACTGAAATGGCATGGGCACTCTAGAGGAAAGGTGAGCGATACTTGGCAGAAGAGAGAAGTTCTTCATACAAAAATAGCCCCTCGTTCGTGAACCTCTCCTCTACGTGAATCTCGGCGCCACGTGAATCTTTCGCCTTCTTGATATTGAAGACAGCGAGAAGGCGAACCGCCATAATCCAGATGGCTGCCTCCGCAAAATGTCTCCCAGGGCACAATCTGCGGACGTCAGCCATTGTAAATCTGATAAGTGAAGGTGAGAGCGCACCTCCTGCCAAACCCCCATACAAAGCTGGTCTCATCTTCTGAAGAAAGCGTGCCCTCCTTGGTGATGAATCTCTCCGGGATGAATTTATCTGCATCCAAAAATTTGTCAGGATCTCGGGACATGGCCCTGTGAAATGAAGAATCAAGGTTAAGGCAAGGTGTGTGGGGGCACAGGTGTTACCACAGATTTAGAATTATAGCTGTGCCTGTTCTGTACCGTTAGTTACCAGGCCCAATTACCTGAAATGCATCACGACGAACCTGCAGGAATGTGATAGCCTTGATACAGATCATCCTCGGTAGCTGAATGACCCGCTGCAGGCGACGAGAGAATAAGATATAAACTTGAGTATCAGCAGTATATAACGACGTACTCAATGGAACAGGACAATGCCACCTCAAACTTTCGCGGCAGATAGCGGATATGTAGGGCAGACTATTTTGATCTTCAAAAGTTGGCAGTCTGTGGGGACCAACTACTCGGTCAATTTCGGCCTGCGCACGAAGTTGAACATCAGGATTCAACAGGAGAGCAAATATAAGTGTCTGAAGGCCAGATGAGGTCTAGCTAATAATTAGTTTCATCTGTGCGACCTCCTCTTCTCAGATAACGTACAGTCTCGCCACCACCTGTGGTTGGGGTCAGTAAAATATTGATAGGAAAGGAGAGCTAGACCTGTTATCATAGATCCCACAGCATCTTTGACATCATCTTCAGAAGTCCCTGATTGGTTCCCCATTATATTATTTTCGATTATATCAGCAAGCCAAGACGGCAAATGTTTCTCAGTTGGCTGAAACGCAAGAGGATATCCCGATTCAAAACAACTTGAATTTGAGTAGGGAGAAAAACAGACCATTTGGGCTTTCACAAGGTCGTAAGGCTCATTGCGCATTCGTGATGTTAAACGACGTTGCTCCGCACCGGTCCTCTTAAAGCCAGCGCCTGGGAACCAAGAGGGAAGATATTTCACTAAAAATGAAAACGTTGGTCGTGAAATCTTTTAGAATATATTTTGACTCACATGCAGGGATTGCAAATAAAGCTTGGGAGCCAAAGAATAAGGACAGAGACATGGATGCGACAGCCTCGGTATTAAAATTTGTAATATTGTCATATTCTTCTTTGTTGGACAAACCGAGTAAATGCTCCATATTGCTATGGGTGGCATATCTTTCCAAAAATCAGGCATCGCTGCCCGTCAGGTCAAAAATCACTAACCTCAAAAACTGATCCTTATAATCCCCGAGAAGATTAGGGAGGCGAGAGAGACGGCGGTCGCACTCGGCAATGAGCAGCGCATGTATATCGGAAACGGAAGCGGGGCCCAACCCTGCATGGAAAAGACGGCGAATTTTCCGCCATCTAGGATCGTGATAGCGAATAAATGCCAAGCTGTAATCCCATCCTGCAAGTTGGATCATCGCGAGTTCAGGTCGGTCAGAGTATATGCTTGATCGCTTGTCCATTAGCTCGGCGGCGAGGGATCTAGAATTTATCACGAGGAAGTCGCGCCCAAGGATATTCAAGTGATTAAAGTCGCCTTTCCATCGTTTGCGTCGTTTAGATGGCGATATACTTGTGACGTATGACTTACCATATATTTGTGCCCATCGCAAAAACGTTTCCCAAGGAGCTATACGGTCAAGCTGAAAAACATTTCCGAAGAATGGCAAAGGAGCTGGTCCAGGAGGGAGGTTTTCCCGATGGACATACCGGTGGCCAAGATACCACACGGCAAGGACAGCAAGGATTCCAGTGGCGATGACTATCATCAGAAAGCGGTTGGAATAGAATGAACTACGATAGCAGCACTTGTGATGTTTTATAGCTATCGGGAAACGCCACAGACAGCCCACCACAGTAACACGTGCACAGCCAACCAATACCATGCCCTTCTAGGTAGTGGTGGTGTGATAGATAATCTCAAGACACGAGGTTCCCAGTGAGTCAGAATTGCGAGGCGCCTCTCAATACCTTAGTTGGGTTTGGTCAACATTCTACAACACTAACCCAATTTTTTTAGGCCTCTTTTTGGCCCCCGTCACACTGTTCAGGATTAAGTCAACAGTAATTGGGGTCTCCCTATCTAGAGACTTATACTACGTGGTTTAGAAACTCGGATCAGCAATCATAGTTTTACTTATGCCAGTTCGCACTCACCATTTCACCAATAAGGCTTGGACTCATTGACAAACTTTATTTTGGAAAGTTGAACGCGCTAACTTGAATTGCGCCGTGTACAAGGTCTGTGCAGAGGTCATTGTCTGAACAAACATTGCAAAGGACTAACACGTAATCAAACCGCCCCGCTGCCGAGCACTACAGTATGCATGAATGATCGAACGAGCCGACTTGGCTTTTACCCCTACTGAAGAGGTAATCAGATGGGGCGAAACTGGGAACATGTTGCAAAATCTAGGTTTACGATAACACCAACTTTGCGGACTACGGGTATTTTTGCCTTCGTCCACTGGAGTGATTCTGGCTTTATTCTGTCAGCCAAAACCCTGTATATCATTTAGATCATGTTACGATTTTACGTTGATGTAGGATAGTTGCATCCAAAGAAAATAGTACTACATACCTGTGTGGAGTTGATCGTGTCCGGTTTGTTTATCATAACCACATGGATGAGGTGCATCCCCCTTTGCGCCAGCCTTTCCCTGAAGCCTCATCCACCCCTTTAAGCCCGAAAACACCTCGACGCGCCCAGGCCGCGCCCGAGACTAGAAGAAGAAAAACGGGTCCATACATGAATAGCATTGAGGCTGTCCTGACACTCATACACCACTAGTATTGGAAGGTCGGTAAAGGGGCCTGCACGAGCGTGAGTTGAGGGTTAGTTAGAAAACCGATTCCGATACAGCCGGAGCTAGGGTGCATCCTCTCCACTATCAAACGATCCGCAGTTCTTTGTACACCAGCATTGTGGCAACCGAACAAACCTCGGCGACGCCCGACGTGGCCGCAGTTAATTCTAAATTACTGTTAAATTGAGTTAATGAGCTGGAAGAGTTCTGGGAGAGACCGCGGTTGTCTTCGGTGACAGCATAGGACTGGGCTCACAGTCCCATTGCGTTCCAACCTGCGCCTTCTCGGCTCCAAACCCTGTCAGGAAGTTACCAGGGTGCCCAGCTAATCCAAAAACGGCTGCCCAACTTAGCTACAACTCGGCGATAAACACCGTCCTTACAGATAGGAGGGACCGGGCAATGACGGATGAGCAGATCGTCCGGATGGAGGCATGTGTGATCCCCCATCCTTGCTTTTACTGCTTTGCTATGGATTTCATGGAAAGACCTTCAGGAGTTTTTATGCTGACGAAAAATAAAAAGGCCCATTCCTTCCTGTGGCATTAGTGAGCGTGATTATTCAATAACGTTAGCGTTAGCATGCTTAACATGTATATTTACTGCCTCAGGGCACCAAGCAAGCATCTAATCGAGCTGTTGTAGGACACTTTGTCTCTGTCTGACGAAGCGAGGGTTATCGGAACATCCTGGCCTTCAAAAAAGTATGGGATCGAGATACATCGACGTAAGGGGAGCACTGGAGGTCCAGTTGTGTGTTTGTAGAAACAGTCATTTAAAATTGACTGCCTTGGGCATCGCTTTGTAGGCCGTAGCGGTGGTTAGTCCATATAGTTCCATTGTTCCGGGGCAGGGTGCTTACTTTCTCCAAAAAAATTCCTCTCGAGCTCCTTTAGTCAGGCACTAAAATGCGATGGTGTACGCATGAATGTCTTTTGTGAGTAAGGTCAATCAAACTATCAAGGGTAAATTCGGCCACTTGTTCGGACCACCCTTAGAGGATATCTCAGTCTTAAACCATGCCCAGTATATCTAGGTAAGTAGGTCTTTGATAATTACAACGCTGTAAGATTCACGGGCCGTGTAGAATGAAAATTTCAATCGACTCCTGTGTCATCAACTTGCGCACTTGGCACTTCGTTATCGTCGTCATCAGAAGAAGAGCTGTCGACGACCGGGGCCCTACCCCAAAAACGGCCTAAGATGTTTCTCAAGATACGAGGCATGGGCTTATGAAAAACGACGACCCGAGTCAGATACGAATCAAAAGTGAAACGAACCTAAGCGTACCGAAACATCTTCCTCGTCCTCGTCCTCGTCTTCGCCAGCATTATCGTCCCAATCATTGCCTTCATCAAGCGGATCAGGGTTCTCATCTGCAAGGGCGTCTTCTTGCATTTGTCCTTCAAAACCTGGCATTTGTCCAGGCATTTCCCCGTGTCCTGGCACCTCTCCGCCACCAGGGGCTCCGAACATTCCGGCTCCCGCTCCAATCAAAATGTCCTCGACAGCCTCAGGTGGCAGCTGATTGATCATTTGCATAAATTGAAGAATCCCGCCAGGGAACTGTTCGGCAAGTTGTGGGTGTGCTTCGAAAAATGCCTATACAGAGAAATCTATAAATAACCCAGACGAACATCCAATAACAAGTTACTGACCTCGAATTGCTGGCGGAAAGCGGCGTCCGGTATGGCTTGCTCCATCCTCCGCTGGAGTGCTGCACGCTGGCGCCTGGATGCCATTGCAGGGTCCACCAGTTCCCCAGCGCCCTGGAAAAAGTCGTCGTCGTAGGTCGTGATAGTGGTGGGCGGTGGCAACGGATCACAAACCAACCCCTTCGTGTTTCCTACTGTCCGAGGCATGAAAGCAAATAAGCGTTGATAGGTCCCTTCGAGAACTATGATATGGCGGTAGGCCGAGTAGCGAATGCTTTCGTGTGTGAGGAGAGCCATGAGCTCTTCACGTTGTTTTGTCACAGGTAATGTTGATGGCAGAATAGAAAAAACATCCGTGACAGTTGTGGTAAACCAAGAAGCATGACTTGGTTCTTTCCAAACACTAAATGAACGTTGGACATAGAGATGAGATAACAAGTGCATAACGGAGGTTGAGGCTCCGAGAGAACTAGAAATCGGATCAGCATTTGCATTTTCGAATAACAATAAAGCATTCTTACCTTCCATCAGTTTCGATCCTAAAGTCGCGATGGGATCTGATCGCTAGCGGCAGTGACACATCTATTTTATCTGCCAGTAGAGGAACAACCATAGGAAACGAGGTTACGGCTTCCTTCAGAGCCATTGTACTAGTTACATGATCCTAGCTGGCATTGAGTGACCATAGTAAAGCGAAGAACGACCCTTGATACTCACTGTATCTTTCTTAGCATTTTCGATGTTCCTCAAGGCCAACGCTCTTGCGTATGCCCATCCCGGAAGGACGCTGGGATCCATACGCGTATCCTTCATGTCCTGGTTCTGTGCCCGTTGGGCACGCTGCCTTGCAAAAAGGTCATACATATCAAGCAGCCACTGGCTCATGCCAGCTTTTAGCGCGAGTTGATCAAGGTGATACAACGCGCCATGCGGATCATTCCATGGATCTAATGCATATAAAAGTCGTGCGAATTCAAATGCAGTTCTAACACAGCCTCTACGCTGTAGGTCCCTGTGTTCATGTCAGCCAGTCGACGGGGCGGCCCGGGAAAATGTGCATACGTAATTTGCCTGTGGATCGCAAGGAAGAAAGGCCGGTTTTCTACATGATCGAAATCGAGGCGGTTCGTACCGCTCGTGAAGTTGAATGCCCCGATAAATGCTCGTTCATAGGTGAAGATTGCACGATCGACGAAATCAACCGCTTGCGCATATTCTTAAATATCATGTGATCAGAGGGGTTGATAAAGGGAAAGATAAAAAAGGCTTCACCTTCACGATGCCTATACACCTCGGATAACTGCAGCAGTGTATCAGCGTGCCATGGCAGCTTTCTGAGAATTTCCCAAAATGCTTCCGGATCTGAAAGGGGCGTGAGTGAACGCAAACACGACATGCAGCGTTCCATGTACCGCCAGCCATAACACTTCGAATGAACGCCTTGGTTGCGCTTTTGTACCGTTTGCTATAATCCACCGTCCACCACTTTTCGTCCGTACGCCTCTGGCCTTTCAACTCCATTTCTCCACCCGTTAAAGGACGAATAGATAGGCCTTCGCGTTGACTGGCAGGCCACCAAGTAGGCTGGGGACGGGTCAAGTTAGACCTTTGCGCCGTGGCCTGCCTCCTCGACGATAATCCCGGTGCACCCGATGGCCCCGATTTGTTGGCCTGTACGACTTTGGCGCCAAAGAATTTACGCATCTCAGCTTCACTATCCAGGTGCGACAAAGAGACCGATAATAAGCTCGCTAATGACTGGGCGTTGGGGCCATGACTCGTAGACGCCTGTGACTCGGGATATCTGTGCTTGGGATCAGTCGGAATTGATGTATATTGTACGATAGAAATCCGTACTTCATAGTAAGCTCAGCAAGCGCTTTGTCCAGTTCATCATTCACCGCTTTCTTCTCCCTCGCCTTTGCCTTCTTCAAAGCCTTCTTTTCATTCTTCACGGGGGGCGTCGCCACAGGGGGAGTGTTTCGCGCTGACTTAGGAGTGCCAGGAGGCGAAGCAGCTGTGACTGCTTCAGGAATTACAGTTTTCTTCTTCTTTTTCTTCTACTGGTTTATCCCGTTAAGCTGATGAATATTTGAGTGTTAGAATGCCGACCTTCCGTGATTTGGTAGGTTTCACTAACCCTTCATCCTCACTATCGTCTTCGATATCATCCATCACAAGCAGCTATATCTGATATCAGGTAATGCGCCATAATTCGCTGGAATAACGATCACTCACGCTAGAGAATCCTGCCGAAGCAGTTTTTGTGATTGTAGATGTCTCATCCTCGCCGGAGACATCTGGATCCGAGTGACCCCCTAGTGCTTCGAGTTCTTCGAGCTCTCTTTGCTGGCGCTTATTGAGTCGAGGCGGCATCTTTCGATATTGCTCGCCAAAGAGTAGTCGAAGAGAGCGCGCACCAAGCAATTTCCATAATCCAACGATAATTATGTAATTGGATTTTATAATTATTACTTTCTGACTTAGATAGGGTTGAGTCCCTGATTGATTTCTTCGACTGACTTACTCCTCAATCTCGAATAATTGGACGTGTTACCTACAGAACTGATAGGTACATGGATTGCCCTGCCGATATCTCTCCATCATCGATGGCTTAAGGCACCAGCTGAGTCTTGGCCCGTACTTTTTGCAAAATTTCGTTGCCTTTTCCGAATCGGTAACACTTGAAGCGTCGCAGTTTACATGATGCTCTCGTTCGGGATCACTTGTATATGATTGCCCTGCCTCTCCACCCTCGGATCCTTGAGTGGTGTGGCAGAGAGGAGACATAGGCGTTAAGGCTTGACACATGTCTATCCTGTAATGGGCGTGCTACGCTCCAAGGAAGGTCAGATGCTTCCTCCCCGGACATGTTTTCTGAGGTGCCGGAAATACCTCTGAAATTTATCGCCGATCAGAGCAACCCTCCCAACGAAGCTCGGAGACGCACATGGACAAATAAATTGGCTCATATCTTCCGGATTTTATCCCGAGATTTTCCAGGGCTGTTATGATCCTTGTCTATGACCTTCTTGCCGCTCGGGCCCTTTCAATTGAGTGGCCTTGTGAACCCCAGTCAGGGCGGCTGGAAGAGCGCCAATTCTTATAAGCGTTGACTGGGGTATAAAATGGCATTATTCCCCACACTGTTTCTGTATCTTCTTTCCCCACAACCCACTTCGGAACGATGAAGTCTGGTCTCTCCTCGACTGTATTAGCTGTGCTGGTGGCCACGGCCTCAGGACACACGATTTTCCAGGTACGGGAAGCATCGCGCACATCCTAACTAATTTTAGCTCTGATCATACTCTTTTTATAACAGGAACTCCACGTCAATGGTGTAAGCCAGGGTCATATGAACGGTATTCGAGTGCCTGACTACGATGGGGTCGGTCGATTATCATACATACTCTATATTTTTCTCAAGCTAATCTTACTTCAGCCGATCAGTGATGTCAACTCGAATGGTGAGTCTATATTTATGCTTCTTTCACCACTGCAACATCCTTACAATCCATGTCCCGCCAGACATAATCTGCAACGGAGGCATCAACCCATATCACCAGCCCGTATCCCAGACTGTGATCAAAGTTCCAGCTGGGGCAACCGTCACTGCCGAGTGGCATCACACACTAGATGGCGCTAATCCCTCAGATTCCTCCGACCCAGTTGACTCTAGCCATAAAGGCCCAGTCATTGCATATCTGTACGCCACCAAGTCATTCACCCAACAATAGTTCTAACCGAGACGCACACAGGGCTAAGATCCCCAGCGCCACCCAGACCAGCGTGACTGGCTTGAAATGGTTTAAGATCTACCAAGACGGCTATAACGCAGCTGATAAAACATGGGGTGTCGACCGCATGATCGCGAACAAGGGAAAGGTCACATTCAAAATCCCATCTTGCATCGCATCTGGCCAATATCTGTTGAGACATGAAATGATTGGTGCGTTTGATACTGCGCCTAAATACGGATATTTCACTTACCGTCCTACAAGCCCTGCATGGCGCCGGCTCCTACCCCGGAGCACAGTTCTATGTAAGCAATCCCAGCCAATAATGATCAGTCCACTGATAGAGCCTCAAACAGATGGAATGCGCGCAGCTTGAGATCACTGGTGGAGGGAGCACATCGCCAGCCACTGTCAGCTTCCCTGGCGCCTACTCCGGTAAACCTAATCGACCTAGACCCATTACGCCACTGTTGACACCCCCCTAGGTTCTGATCCTGGCATCAAGATCAACATCTACCAAACTCTCTCTAGCTACACCATTCCCGGTAAATACACCGAAAAACACACCTTCCGAACGTCAACTCACCTCGCTTGCTAGGGCCCCCGGTTTTCAGCTGCAGCGGTTCCAACCCTACCACCACCAACCCCCCTGTGACTACGACTACTACCACCAGCGCACCTACCACTACGACCACAACAAGCCCAGGAGGAACAGTTCCCCAATGGGGACAATGTGGCGGTATCGGGTAAGTAATTTTCTGTGGCGCAGTTTTGAGTGGTGCTTAATCTGGACGGATCATGGATAGGTACACTGGCCCAACAACCTGCGTCTCACCCTTCCAGTGTATCAAGACGAACGATTACGTATGTGTCCCACCTTCATATCGTTGTCCGATGCTGACATGCGTCCGTGCTCTTTCAGTATAGCCAATGCCAGTGATCGGGGCGCCTAAGGAAGATATCAGACATCATGTACGACAAGTATTAGTATCTGTATCCAATAATCTGCTCGCAGGAAATCATAAACCAATAATTGTTTTTGGGACAAACTCTTTGATCTGAGTCAATAGAGGTTTCATTTTGTCCCAAAACTAGCTACAATTACATCTCACAGACTGTTGAATGAACGGCGGAGTATGAACAACCTCTTCCAACGCACAATTCAATGAGACACCAATCAACGGACCATTATGACGGCCATTTTCAGGGTGGGCTCCGTGAAGTCAAGGGTATTGTGGAGAACCAACCTTTCAGACGGTACCCGCCTCTAGCATTGTCTAATCAAGTGTCATACATCATCTGGTATGCATTGACTAGCATTTAAGGTACTGAATGCAATGTTGGAGGAGAATGTTAAGGCAACTATTACCGAGGACGTCGCCCAAATGAGTTGTGGTATTCTTCACAAATTCACAAATCGCGATATATGACTCGAAGCTTGAGCTTCCTATAGTACTTGCAAATACATGAAAGTCATGTCACCGTAACAGTTTTTCGGGCCTCTCAAAGGTTCCAAATTTTCTTCATGGTTAACGATTCTCCATTGATTAACTTTATTCTAACTGTATCTCAGATTCTCCGAATATCCCCTCAGTCAAATTGTACGCCTACTACTGGGTACTTCCCCAGAGGCATCTCTGGGGGTTATTACTCTTCGATTCGGAGGTTGCTTACAGCAGTTTCCAAATGGAATGGCACTTGCGTGAAAGATTTTCGACGTCATGATTTCACAAAATGACATAAATCCCTTTGTGGGACCCCCATAAACACGTATAACCTCGCAGGAGTATATGCCGATGGCAGGCAGTTATCCGATGAATATAGCTACCTAACCAGACGCCCAACACCGTCCCAAAAAGGACATTTTACGACATTTGTGAAATCGTGACGTCAAAGAAATTTCACGCAAGTGCCATTCCATTCGAAACCTGCTGTAAACAGATTGAAAATATACCCATAACGTATTTTAGTGATCGATAAATGAACAACGTCGCTTGCGTAGATTTGACCAACATGCAGCTCAATGGAACTCTACGGCCCAAGTCACACACGAAGGACAATATAGTAGTCAGTTCCATTTCTCTACAATCTCAACAACCTTGTGGGTATCTAATCTTGCGGACGGTATCTGGCTCCAACATTGTTCAATCAAGTTCCACACACCATCCGTCATGGGTCGACCCGTATCTGAGCTCGGTCTTTGCGGACGCTTGCCCTCCAGAACCTGAAGCATGACCGCAGTTTCGTGGATGACACCTGCAAACGGCGCTTTTCCCGTGTAAACCTAATGGAAGTCTTATTGAGGCGACACGCAACGGTGAAAGGTCCACAACACCTCAAGACACACACAAGCAAAGGCATAAACATCACTCGCAGGTGTTCGCACGAACCGATCGAATCCGAAAGACTCTGGTTGGTGTAATTCCGGTGCCATCCATCTCACCGAGCCGTTCCGGTTCGATGTTTGCGTTGCCAACGTTGCGTCGGACACTACAGTTAATCCGAAGTCTGTTAAGCAGGCTTCCCACTTGTCGTTTATGAGAATGTTATTCTGGTCACCGGGCGTTACACATATCGAATGGGATGTGTAAGACTGACTTACCCCGCGAAGATCCCCATGCACCACTCCCTGCGAATGTAGATAGCTGAGGCCTTGGGCAATCTCACTGATCTAGTCGTTCAAGTCAAGGTGAATAAGCTATTATGCCCTCGAAGTGACAACCTCACCAAATTATTCACATTTACACCTTTGTTCTCTGAAAGGTGTCGCAAAATCGTGCCACGGGGCATCCACGGAGAGACCATACATAGATTGGGTGAAAACGTTGAAGAATCTACACCAAGAAACGGGAGGACGTGTGGGTGGTGAAAGGACTTCCAGAGTAGAGCTTCTTTACAAAACGCCTACACAAAAGCGGGTAAGATACCCTTCGGTTGCAAATTTATCAGGAGACGACATACTTTATGGATTTCGCGTCGTTCCTGACCACGTTGGAATATCCTCATGCGTTTCAACGCAACTTCTTGGCTGTTATAAGAAGCCTTATAGATATCTGCAAACCCCCCTCCGAAGATCGCCTCCCTCTCCAGCAGGACGACACCGTGGATTGTCAATGACACCGGGATGACACCGGAAACTTCCAAGAGCTTGACAAGCAAGCGGCGTGCACGGCGCGAGAACTCAGGATCCCCACTCCGGCGGCTATCAAGATACTAAACAACTTCATCAGTACACTACTACGATGTGACTCAGCCGCAGGGAGTACCATTTGTAAGAGATCCATGAAACCCTGAGCATCTTCCTCTCCAAGTCCGGCTATTGCTTGATCTCCCGCGACGAGAATTTGTTGCAATAGCAGGAAAATATGTTCCTCGTCATCTTGCAGGGCTTGACGCACAGATGAGTTTCCCTGGATTTCCAGATTGGAACACATCTGCACAGGAGATGTCGGTTGACATAATATTGAATCAAGCTGTATATCTTACCTCCATTAACTGCGCCCGATACTGGTAGGACCGAGACAGTGCAAGGAGGTTGTTGTCCAATGACGCCAAAGTTTGAGACGCCCTTTGAAGAGCTTTCTGAATTCTACAAAGTGAAGTTAATTTATGATAAATATTATCATATCTGAAAGTTTAGCACCGATTTCGAATATTATTGTCAGGGGACCGTACTTCTTGACCAATGACGTTGGAAAGGTTCTTTAAAAATGTCATAGATGGTCACGCTGATGTTTTCGGGAATGATGGATCCTTACCTGGTACAAACCGGATCGACTACCATCTGTTGAGACCTCGGACAACAGATGAGTCTGCTTTGAACCCCATGTAATGGGTCGATGGCCTTGGGATGATTCTGCGCCACCTTGGTAGTCCAGCTCAACTTCAGAATCGAAGTTCTCATCCGTCCCCCATGCATCAACACCCTCATCGTCAATCCCATCTCCTAAGTGTTCAAGCATAGCCCGTGTTGGCCCCCGTTCTTTATCCAATATATGGCCTATGGGGTGCCCCCCATACTTGTAGCCCAGATGAGAATAGCCCAGGGCGTCTATAGATGGTAGTCTACGCGGCACATCCACTTTTACAACTCCGGCACTCCCAGAAACCTCTAAAGGACTTCGAGGTGTCGCCCGCAGCAAGTGAACAATACCGTTGATTTGCTTACTCGAAGGACCTTCTGGATTCGCGTTGTGGGGGTCGCGACCACGACTATATTCTACATTTTCAGCGCTGCTGGTCCCCGGCGTTGTGTATAGTGTTCGATAAGCCCGATTATATTGGGATTGATTCCATTTCGTTGCATTTCCGCCGCCACCACCACCACTACCAGGGCCAACACCTTTTCTCCATTGATGAACAGACGTAGCAAATGCTGATGTGAGTTTTGAAGCGTTTTCCGATGTGTCCCCTAACAGGCGCAGTGGTAATAGACGATCTTCTTTAATTGTTAGTTGATTTTTTGTTGAAGGAGTTAAAAGTCATTCGGGAAGCAAAGACTAACTCATTTTTACGTGTTCGCCCCCCCTAAAGGCTCGGCCACCCAGTCCGAGTTTGCGGTACGAGAGAGGCTCTGAGGAGATCATAGTGCCTATGGGTTCCTTCGCAGCCTTTTCCGTCTTCAGGCGCGGAATAGTATCTCCCATCTTCCCCACCAGTTCACGAGATTTTGACTTCACGTTGGTGGTCATATTGTGGCTTGTAATGACCATGACGATCTCAACTTCAGCTCTGTGGCACACAGGTTTGCTGGAAAGCTACTTGTTCTCTGGCGATTTGTGGGCGAGTGTTGACATGAGAGTTGCAGCTTCAGAACACGAGGCATAGTTGCAGTGCGACTAGTAATCAATTCCAACCTTGCCAAAAAAACACGAGAACGCAATTACCGATCAATGTGTTGTATTTTCTTCCCACGATATCAACCATTGTTACAAAAGGAGATGGTTTCTGCCCAGGACGTTTGCACCTAGATAGTATTAGTACTGTCCTGATACGACCTACTCTTCAGTCACACGTCACAACGGTCTGTGAAGTGAAGAGATACGGCCCATGTCATCGGTCACAACGAGTTTTGAAGACCGTGACGAAAATCACTTGAAATTTTCCTAAAAGGGAATATTCACAGCTAAAAAATTTCTAAATCTACTCCTCGTCGCTGCCGTCATTCGCAACCCAAAAACTCGACGAATAGAGGACGTTTGCACGCTTCTTGCGCTTACCACGTCCTTCTACGGCTTGGCAACCCTGAGTTGCATCAATGATCTCGCCATTAACGGATTCCCTTGAAGCACACTCTGCATCAGCAGTTGACACAAGGCCCCCTTCCTCCCCCGCTATGTACAGCTTGTCGTCGTCATCACAATCCATAGAGTCGGCGCATTGTGTGTGTGTAGAAATGACATCAGCCATGGGAACTTCGCTGTCATCACCATGAATATCAATAGCGCTCTCGTCAAGATCAAGACTTAAGTGCGCGTCAAGCCGACATCGCGGCGCGCGCACCAGGAAGACTTGCTCATGTGACCGCATATGATGTTCAGCGTGATTAGGTTTGAAGAGATTTGAGGTCTGTCACACAGGTTTCCCAATCTTGAAGTCCAGTCAGAAGTCCAGTATTTGGAATCAATTAGGAGTGTTTACCATGCTTTGTATCAATTGTTTTCCATTAACGCCGCTCCCATTCTCACATCTTTCATCATCATCTCAACAATGTTGGACACGGTTGGCTCTCGATTGATGCACAATAGTTACTACATTGTTCATTCGGTCAATTTCAATTCAATCATTTTGTTTCAAGTTTGACATTCACAGATACGGCAAATTTAGTCCAGTCTGGTAATAGCCCATGCTCACTGACATGTCCTCAACGTCTCGCCCTCGTCCTAAGCGTGCACCACGCAATCCATACTCCCAGACATCACTGGACCGTTCTCTAACTGCACTTCTAGATCAACGCCCCACCCCAGTAATAGGAAATAAACGGACTCGATCACTGAACGATGCAGAGGAGCGCCCAAGGCAAAGGACGCGGGTGGATGTGATAAATCCCCAGGTGTGTAATGCCATACAAATCTTCCTCGACAGTGCCTCACACAATTCTAGACAAATCCAGTAACTGTTCCCGGCTCAGTTGAGAGTGATCTGAATAGAGGAGATTCACCACAAATTGATCAAGAAAACCCTCCTCAAGTGCATGTTGAACAGCCCGAAATTCCTTCCCAGCCTCCTGCTACCTTCGAGCGCGAACCCGGCCTTGATTCTACAATCAACGAAATCCAGCGTACTGCAAAATTCATCGAATGTTTATGTGCAGCTACTCTTGATAATAGTTGTATGTCTAAAGAGGCTGTCACACGATTGCGCAATCCACAACCCGAACCCTTTCTGGACACTGAGGACAAACACTTTCAGAAGGCCCTCGAATCCTTTTTGGCAGTGACAAATGCCTCTGAGGAGACATACAATCGAAACCGGCGTGCTATGATGAGATGTTACCCAGACGACCCATTCCTTTCGTTCAAACAAATGAAGAGCCGTGTTGAGCAACTCAGTGGGATCTCTCCGATCTGGGAGGATATGTGTATCGACTCCTGTGTGGGCTTCACGGGACACTTTGCGATGCTTAATAGCTGCCCTGTCTGTGGAAAAGCACGGTATCGACCTGGAGGGAAACAATCCTACCGACAATTCCCAACGATTCCCATTGGCCCGATAATCCAGGCGCTTTATAGCAGCCCCACAATGGCTCAGAACATGCACTATCGAAAATGTACCACACAAGCAATTAGAGACTTGGCGCGCGAAAACGGAGGAGTGATCCTCGAGTATCAGGACACCTGTTCTGGACTCGACTACCTCCAATGCGTAAACTCGAATGAGATATCCTCAGACGATGTGATGTTTCAATTATCACTCGACGGCGCTCAGCTCTATCGTGATAAGCAATCTGACTGCTGGATGTGGGTCTACATTTTCCACAACCTTTCGCCTGATCTTCGTTACAAAAAAAGATTTGTGTTCCCTGGAGGGTTTGTCGGTGGTCCTCAAAAGCCTGTGATCCAGGATTCCTTCCTATATCCGACATACCACCATATTGCAGTGCTTCAGAAAGAAGGATTGCGCATTTGGGATGCCTCAACGCGATGCTATATTGAAAAAGCACGTCCGTTTTTCGCTTTTGCAACTGCCGATGGCCCTGCGATGGCGGATGTATCGGGAATGGTGGGCCACAGCGGGAAATTTGGCTGCCGAGTCTACTGTGGACTTCCTGGACGTCGCCGTACAAACGATGGACATTACTACCCAGCAATGTTGAAACCGGTCAATTACAGTGTGCGTGGGTGCACACATGAAGACGTGACATTTGCGCAGCTCAAGATATATCGTCAAGACACTGTTGCTCGATACAACGTGAATCTACAGCTTCTTGTCTCCTCTGCTAACCGAAACCAGTATGAGAAGAACCGACTCAAAACTGGATTAACGAAACAAACTCTTCTTTCAGGCCTGACACATACTCTCGGTGTCCCTAAAATGTTTCCAATGGACATTATGCACCTCGTAAGCCTCAATGACCCCGATCTACTTCTCGGACTCTGGCGTGGTACGGTTAAGGTTTACGCTCCTGACACGCGGGATAACTGGGACTGGTTGGTACTTGTAGGTAAAGTTTGGGATGCCCATGGACGAACTGTCGAGCTTTTGACACCATATATTCCATCTTCATTCGGACATGCACCACAAAACCCCGCTACAAAAGGAAATACAGGATACAAAGCTTGGGAGTACCAGCTTTATTTTTATGGGCTGGGTCCTGCTCTACTTCGACACATTCTTCCCGAGAAATTCTGGATCAATTACTGCCAGATGACGGCTGGGGTACGACTTCTACAACAGTGGAGCATCCCAACTACTGACGTTGTCGTATCAACTCACCATATACACAAATTTGTTGGGGGGTTTGAAGAGATGTACTACCAACGACGCGAAGATCGCATTCATTTCATCCGCCAGAGCATTCATCTTCTCCCCCATATCCCTGCTGAAACAGTCCACAGAGGGCCTCTTGCTTGCTATGCACAGTGGACACTCGAAACTGCAATAGGAAACCTTGGAGAGGAAATTCGTCAGGACCGTGATCCTTATTCGAACATTGCACAACGAGGTATTCTACGAGCGCAACTCAATTCCATTACAGCCATGCTTCCCGACATTCTTCTATCTGACGAATCACTTCCACGCGGTGCAAAAGACCTTGGTGACAAATATGTTTTGTTACGTGCATGCGAGGATACCCCCAAGCCCGTTACAACTGCAGAAGCAGTTGCAATTATGGATTACTGGGAGACACAAGGGTGGCCAAATCAAGATCAATGGCCACGCGCTGTTGCACGCTGGGCTCGACTGCGACTTCCCAACGGACAAACTGCTCGGTCAACTTGGTATGAGGAGTGCGCCACAAAACCTCTTCGCAAAACTTCTTGTGTGAAGGTACGTCTCCACCATTGCACAAGAACACCTGTACTTCAGCTAATATCCTCATCTAGTTTGGACTAAATCAACAACGAACTCTTCTCGCAGATATCAAATACTTTTTTAGGATCCGATTTGGCGATATCTCCCACACACTTGCCGTTATATCAGTTTTCTCTTCTAGGGACGAGGAGCTTTTCCAGAAATCTCATGGGACAGTATATGTATGCAGACACCAAGGTGACGCAGCACTGAAGGTCATCAATGTCAAATCAATTGAGTCTGTTGTATCCATGTGTCCCGACTACCAGGTTACATCAGAAGGGGTGATCATTCGTCCAGAGAACCAATTCTTTTTCATGGAGGCACCATTTCTGAAGGTCACTTCACTCTGGGGACAGGCAAACGATGAAGATGATAACGAAGGTGATTTTAGACTGGACGATACAGGTGTAACACAATAATGATACAACATGTTCAACACATGTTTGCTAGTGCAATGACTGGTTCTACTTATCCATCAGCTGTTTTGGATTGATCTCAACAAGTGTGGTGTCGGCTGCATTGGTGGAATCATAGTCATCTTGCTGTCCAGACGTCGGAAGAGCTGATGGAGGTGGATTGACGCGGTAAACAAGATATCGACCTGTCGAATTGATATACCGAGTGCCAAGGATGGGGAATTCGTCATTGGAGGTAATCATTAACTTGGTATCAGAGTAAATGCTCCTGGTATTGAGTTCTTCGCTATGAGCAAGCATGGTCATTATATGCATCTTGTTTATGGTATGCACAAACCGTAATTGATTACACTCCTCAACAAGCTCCCTGTATGCAGCATTTCCGCTCTCATGTAGGAGTTGGTGAGAAGCAGAGGATATAATAGCAAGTGACAAGGTAGTATTGGAGCTGTCCAGAGGGAGACACATTGTTGGTTGTCGACAGTAGAGTTCAGGAGGCTAGGAGCACTGGCAGCAATGACTGTAAATATTATGACGTCCTTTTACACCACAACCACCACCATCGTATACCCAATATTACGCACATTCTCGAAGTCAATTCTTATTGTATCAATCCAACTCTTGTTCTTTTCCTGATTTCACAGTTTCCTCAACCCTTCTTCAAGTTTTTCTTTTTTAATCCAGAGGCCGCATATATGTCACCCGAAGCAGCATCACCGTCAGTAACTACACTTTCTTCACACCACGCATCTTCTTCTTCCTCTGCCATACAATCCTTCCATCATCCAAGCCTCTCAAGTCCATATGAGTCCTTCTATGCTGGACACACTCACGATTCAAGTATCTCATCGGCGCGCGTGAGTTTTTAATTTGTCTCATTTGTTCGATATTTTGGAGTGGTGTGTTCTTACATACAGGATCTACAACTTTCATTCATGCGAGAAGAGATAGATGGACTGCGAATGAAGAATCATGTGCTGGAAACTGAGGTTATTGTTTGGAAGACACGCTTTGAGTCAACGCAGTAAGTACTTACAATCCCAAGCTCAATGCTTCGCCGCCTCACTTTCTCTAGGGAGGCCATCAAGATGTTCCAAGATGGCGCAGGTTCTGTAATGCTCCCGAACAATAACTCCAATAGCCTACCTGCTATCAAAACAATTCCACCACCTCTCAGTCAACTTTTGTTCATGAAGGTCAAGTTTTGGACTGCACGCGATTATGATCTGGAATGCAAAAAACTAGCTGGGGAGACTAACGGACTTGCAACACGTATGAAGAAGCGTGGACGACCCTCAAGAGCCGATTCTGATGAACTGGACGATGACGACAAACATCAATACCTCGAAGACTCCTCAGGAAGACCCATATCTCGTGAGCTCCTGACACAAGTAGGACACAAGGCACGTCGCCTTTGGCAGGCCCTCAAGAAACAGGAATGTGCACCGACTACATGGGGGAAGGCGAGCGAATTTGCATATTCATACTACGCTGGGGAGATGCTCCACATATGTAAGCTACAATGTAACGTACCATACGGTCCAGCGGGCATATACAATGTAGTGTATGGTACGGTCCGCGGACGCTACATTGTCCGCTACAATAAAAATATGTAACTACATGTAATCGTACCATGCGGTTCTAGCGGACCACGCACGGCCCCAACGGATAGATATGTATTTCCGCGTGGCCGTACGGCATTCATATTCGGCATGGACTACATGTAGTCCTCGGCCATGCGGCAATGATAGTGGGCCACACACGGCCCCATCCGTGTGGCCGTACACCAAGTTGTACCATACGGTTCCAGCAGACTACGCACGGCCCCAACGGATAGACATGTTTTCCCGTGCGGCCATCCAGCAATCACGTTCGGCACGGACTACATATAGTCCTGAGCCATATGGCAATAGTGTAGCATCAATGGCCAACGGCTAGATTTGTATTCCAATACTGAGAGAGCAGCAACAGTTACATACATATATACTACAAATATTCCCCATCAGATCCAGAACCTGTATAGTCCAGCCAGGTGTCGGGAACATCTCTAAAAGACTCCGCATTGTATGGACCTGGATGTACAAGTGGTTCATCATCTGAAGATATCATGGCCACTGCATCGATGGCCGACATTGCAGCGGCTGAAGCGGAACCACCTTCCCCGTCCGAAGCTGAGCCACTATGACTTCCCTCATCTGATGATATCATGGCCACTGCATCCAGGACCGAAATTGCAGTGGCCAAAGTAGAGCTATGATGATTTCCCTCATCCGACGATATCATGGCCACCGCATCCATAGCCGAAATTGGAGTGGCCGAAGCAGCACCACTTTCCGCATCCGAGATCATAGCCAATGCAGCAAGAGCTGACAATGGATTGGCTGCACCCCCATGACTTCCCTCGTCAGATGAGATCATAGCCACAGCATCCCGGGCTGAAGCGGAGCCATGATGACTTCCCTCATCCGATGATATCATGGCCACTGCATCCACGGCCGAAGTTGGAGTGGCCGACGCGGCATCACCAACCCAATCCGACATTGTGGCTGCTGCAGCTATGGTGGGTACACGGGCTGGGGCTTGCGTGATACGTTGGGGGGGGGCTGATTCATCATCTGAAGATGCCTGATCTACTGGCCGGGCTTTAATAAACACACGGTGGTGCGGGGCCGAAGGAGTAGGCAAAATTGTAGGCATGGGAGATGCCAGCGCTGGTGCCAGTGAGGAAGCAATCTGATCGGCCGCCGGAATGTCAGTGGAAGAAATGAAAGATATATTTGCTTGGGGGGATAAGGGACCTGCCTGACTATCTGTGGACATATGGGTATCTTTGTTTAGTGCTAATGGGGTAGGATGGGGTGCGGGGGACGGTGCAGTTGAACCAACGGCCAGCATGGCCGAGCTCGGCATGCCAGGGAGATCCAGACCAGGAGTGTGAGTAGGGAGTTTTCCCGATGGATACCTGCCACTGTGTCCTGATTTTCCAAACCTTAAAGGCCAAAAAGAAAAGTGAGATGGTATTTGAAGGGGGGACAGCTCAGGAGGATCCTGGATATCCTTGCTGAGTGGGCTGAAGTGTACATCACTAGGGAAGGTTTCATCGGCATCAGAATAACTGCCACTTTCCGCGCTATCGGCCAGGCTTGCATCATACCCAGAATGTGGCTGTGCAAAATCACGGTTATCTGAGCGCACAAGCTGGCGGACATCATCCATAGATAGAGTGATACCAGCGGACCATTTGAGGAGTGGTGCTGACTCTAGCCGCTGTTGTTCTGCACGGGCTTCATCCTCTACAGTGTGGCCGAGGGTGGCTCGCTGCCGCATTGGCAGCGGATTGTCCCTGAACACGGATTCAGTCTCTTTCAACACGGCAGCTTCAAATAATTCATTAAAGCCAGAAGCGCGCCGGATAGTTTGTCTCATTTGGCTGTACTGAGAGATTATGTGAGCATCAACCCGACGCTGCAAACCTTGGAGGGCCATTGGGAAATCAAGCCGAGCCGATTGGCCGATCGGCCATGTGTTTGCTGATACTGGCATATCAACGGCAGATGGTATTGCTGCTTGGGCCACTTCAGAACGATACTTCAAATCGAACCTCAGCGCTTTTCCAATAGTCTTGCTGTTGATATAGTGGGAAGGGTTTGCCAGTTTTGCACGGCCGACCCACCAGCTCAGTTGATATTTGGCAACAACTGCAGTAGGATCGTTGTAGGTGGTGCTAGCATCAAGTAACAACTTGAATGGCTCTGAGTAGTCAAGCATTTGCTGATCGGATGTGGTGAGTGACCGAGCGGCAGCAAGGGATCTGGTTATGATTGGGATCTGTATGTTGCGGCCAGTGGCAGTGGCCGATCCGATGCATGCCAAAGCAAAATCCTGAAAATTTGTTGGAATGTACACAAAAACATGCCAAATTAGGGGACATACCAACTCATTAAAGAGGTTAATCTGTAGTGCTTCCTGTGCCCTGCTGGATGCTTGGGCAATGGCAGATAGTGCTGCTCGGAAGCGTGATTCACAATAGAAGATCACCCTTTGTAGACTATCCAGATCTTCAATTAAAGTATCTGCTCCATTGATAATGAGGGGGTCAAACAGAGTGAGGTAAGCTTTGGGCATCTTAAGACAGTTTGTAGGCACAATGATAAGAAAAGGATTTTATTTTATCAATATTGATCAGTATGGTCAGCTGTTACATAAGCCGGTCACGCAATCCGCTCAAAGTTCGGATTCACGGCCTCAAACTGCCATTGAGCGGCCTCGGCAATTGTAACCCAAGTGGCCGATTTCCGTGCAGCGTATGCCTGAGCGCCAGCTGAGTTCCTGGTATCTATTCGTCTTTCCTTCCAGATGTCTGCTTGTCGACGGTAGTAACGGACTGTCCATTCCATCTCATAGCCAACTAATATTGCTTCCTCATTCCAGCGATGTTTATGTGCTCGGGCGCGAAGCCAGTGCACACGGTTAACTAGATTATTATTAATTAGCACTGTGCGGCTTGGTTTACAAGCATACTTACATTCAAGAAGTGATGCTGCATCCATATCATTGACATTATGATATTGCCAGATCCATGACAGCTTCACCTTGGTTGATCCTGGTATATTTGGGTCCAAAATAGCAGTACTGCTCTTTACATCCTCCCTTTGCAATAATTGATATTTTTTCAGGGTGTCAGCATCGGCGCCGAGCCGGATCATGGCCACACGGCATCGGCCATATGCACGGCAATGCAGTGCAATCTGATCATTTAATTTGGATATCTGGTTCCGTGAACGGGTTGTAACTGCCTTCCGTGGAGCATTGCGGATGACGTGTGAATACTGGAAGGATTTGTCTGCAATCACAGCACGAAGGGCAGATAGATGCCGATCGGCCATCTCTTCCCGTTGCCGGAGTTCCATTACACAGTACGGATGGGTGGATGGCAGGCATGTCGAGGGCATAGACAGTACCCTATCTTCGGGCGGAATCAAAAGTGGCTCCTCCAGGCCAATCCCTGCACTGGCCAGTGGATTGTTGTCTGTGGAATATGAACTAATGCCATCAATATTTTCAAAGTGTCCGAGCATATTGCTGTCCTCAAATCTGCGTAGCTCGTGAAAGCCTATGCGGATTTCCTCTTTCACACTGTCCAAACTGTCCATCAATGCAACCAAGAGTTGCCGAAGCCGTTCCACTTCTTGCCGATTGTCCTCCCGTGGGTTTTTCCGGAGGCGGAGAACCCGATCTTGTAAGTCCAGCCTAATAGGTTATTGAGTATTTTAATTGCAAGCCATAGGTTTACAACACACTGTTGCTCCTCAATGCTAAGCGCTAACTGTATCCACCTTTCACCTTCACTTGTGCCAGTGTGCAATCCGACATTGGCCGAATCCGCTTCCGGATCCGAACTGACTTTCCGTGTTGCAAGGACATCCATCATGGCTGGGTTATTGCAATGCTGGTCCTCTGCCATCTTTATTTCCTGTTCCCACACCTGAGTGTTCTCTATTGGGATGGCATCTGTCATGTTCATGAAATATTGATTAGCATGCTTTGCCATGGTCTGGGCCTCTTCAAATTGTTTGCACAATGAGGACACTGAAAATATTTAGCAACAAGATTGGCCTAGTGGAGTATGTACACACCCATGTTCAAGCCTTTCTTGTGATTTGAATCTGTGACATGATCATCCATCATTTCAGCCCAATGTGCCAGCGTTGCCGTTCGCATTGCCGGTGATACCGAATTCAGCCCTGCCCACAGAGATTCCAGAATTTCCCCTGCAACCATTCCAGCACCTGCTATGAATGAGGTAGCATACCGAAAAAAACACTGTTCCTTGTGCCCATGAACATGAAATAGACCAATTGCAGGATCTACTTGCAATCCGGCCGGTAGCAAGTGGCCGATCCGCCAGTGTAAATAAACCCAATATTGGCAGACAATATCATATATAAATGTCACACCTTGATCTGGATCAATCCCAAAAGCCTCCAGGGCTTTGAGAAATGACCAATCAATGTTTTTTTGCTGTTCACCTTGGTAAAGGTTAGCAATACTGTTTGGAACAAAACATCCATGACGGGCACATGCAATAGCCACAATTCCTGTGATATCGCATGCCTTAGATGCAAGGAGAGCCTGTTCTACTGCCCGGAACTTGTTTTCACATGGTGCTTTCTGAGCATATGCAGTTTTTTCAATCATTCTTATCTTCAGCAAAGGGGCTTACCGTTTTGCGTTCCCTAGCAGAGAGCAAAAATTGCTCATAATCAGCTCTTTTCCCCATCATTCCACCACCCTCTGATAGCCAGACATCCTTCACAATGCCCTTCTGCCGCACATGGTCAGCCTTGAAGTTTCCATCAGCCGTAAGCGATGGCCGATATACCCATCTGCAACCCCACAGATGGTTATGCAATGAGAACCAGACACTGGATTGTATCTTACCTGTTCTCATCTGTTTTCCAATCATCACGCAGGTTGATTCCAGGTTGGGGGCAGGTGGGACAAAATATGGCCATTTCACCCGGTGCCGGATTCTCCGGATTGGCCTTTCCATGGCCGAATCCGGCCCACTTCAACTTCTTAATCCATCGCCAAATACGAGAAAGCCTACGCAGTTCATGGTATATATTTGGTACCATTGCTGGAGCCATGGGGTTTGTGTAACGCCTGAGCAGCTGAAAATATTGATATGCTGAAGCTTTAAGCTCTAGACTAGAGAAACGAAAATCGTCAAGGACAGCCAGTGTAAACACTGTCCGGATTGTTTCAAAGCTTGTTGGCATCAGACCGGAAAACACAAGGTCTGATGGAAGGCAATCCGATCCCTGACATGGACAGGAAACAAGTGCCAGGTGATGTATGCCATTTGTATGAACCACGCGGACATAAGGATTGACCAGAGCATCTTGGCGAGGTGGCCGTCTGGCTGCATTTTTGGATGCCGGATTGACCGATGGCAGGTCCTCGGCCACATCTGGCACGGCAGGTACACGGAAGCCCAATTCATCTTCCACTATGTGTTCTTCATCATCCTCTTCGAGCATAGTGTCTCTATCTGCCTCATTATCATGATCTTCTCTTTGCCATGATGGTAAATCCATGCAATCCGAGACCCTGTGATACTGAGTTGCCGATGCCGATGCCGATGCCGATGCCGATGCCGATGCCGATGCCGATGCCGATGCCAATTCCGATTCCGATGCCGATGCCGATGCTGATGCCGATCTTGAATTTCCAGCTGGTGCCTCAGATGCCTTTTGCTCCTCAGCAATATCAGTACTTTCTTCTAACATGTTTAGAGTGTGCATCTGCTTCTTTAAGGCCTCACATATTGGTGCTCCATTTTGATGTTGAACCAACATGTAGACACCCGCCTCCCAGAGTGCCGCATCCCGGAAATACTCCCCAGTCCAATACTGAATGCGATGCAACTGATTGTCCTGATGGTAATGTCGGAAACACCCACGGCACATCATCCGGCCCCTATGACAATCTCGGCAACGCCAGCGAGCCTCCCGTTCGGCACATACATTGCATTTGCCTTCTGGCAAAGATTCACGTGCTAGGAGAGCCTGTAATATACCTTCCCAATGTTTCGCATGTTCTTGCAAGTAATATGATTGGTCCTGCTATGCATTTAGTATGTTTCAGACTCTTTTCATAATGCACTTACCTTCCCCTGTGATGCCACCGGCTGGCTATTATCCAGATCAATTGGGTCATTGCCAGTATCAATCAATGTCTCAGTTACACTTTCAACCCATGGTTGACCTGATACCCCTTGTCCACCATGTATTGCTGGACATAGTGGTACTTCCACTTTTTTCTCCACAATGCCTCGTTGTGTTTTCACTTGTACACGCTCTATGGTAACAGAATCAAATGCAAGATCATCATCTTCATGCAGGACATTTTTCTTGATGCGTCTCTTCTTTGCAGGTGGATGGGACATTGTGTTCTGCTAGTAATTGAGGTGGGGATAGGTGTGCAATGCACATATGTTTTATCAAACCCATTTTATCATTACTACCTCAAGCTAGAAATAGCCAATAGGGCCAATCAATCAATCAGGCCGGTCATGAGGGGCAATGATGACACTTAATCTCATCATCATCACCACATGGTTTGTTATCTGATTGCAGATTTTCCGATCATGTGGATTACACCCAGCATATTTATTAAGCATGCAATCCACCCTGCCGACTTAAATTGGAACCCTTAATTCTTCCTCAGGCACAACATGGCAACTTCTCCACGGAAAGCCCGCAAAGATTGTATCTACACTCCTGATGAACGCAAAGTGCTTGATGGATTTAAGGAACAATATTTCTTGCAAATGGACAGAGCTGGCAGAGGTAATGTACTAAGGTCACAAATCTTGCCAGCCATGTTCAATTTCTGGGAAATGCGTGGCGAGCAAAGTAGTAATGAGGAGGAAAGGTTGGGACGGGCAAGGGTGAATAAACATATTGCACATGTCACACCAGGACTGATTGTCAATGTAGAACCTTGCAAATTGGATATCCAATAATTGGCGGACAAAAGCTAACCATGCATTACCAAAACCCACAATCCATGTCAAACGGTTAGATATGGTTTGGAGGCTCCATCCACAAGAGGTTTGCAAGGAGGTCAAGGAAATACTTGGACTGGAAGGTGAACCAACTACTGAACAACTTTTTGAGAAACGAAACAAGGCAGCAAAAGCAGTGTATGACAAAATGGATGATATGGCCCGTAATGTGATTTTGCAGAAAGTTGAAGAGACTAAGCAGCAGGGCCATGATCCAACAAAACAAAATGAGTGAGTCCATGCCAACTCTGGCCAATCCGACCCAATCCGTGTGGCCGATTGGCAAACCGATCCTATCCGCGGTGGCCGCCATTGGCAATCCGATCCAATCCGCGGTGGCCGCCATTGGCAATCCGGTCCAATCCGCGGTGGCCGCAATTGGCAATCCGATCCAATCCGTGGTGGCCGATCGGCACATCTTGTGGGCAATCCAATCCAATGCAATGTGGTTGATTGGCATGACATTATGCTCATCTGTTTGCTAGGCTGGCTGCTAAACAGGGGGATAAACGGGTCCAGCAATGGGCCATGGAACGATACCTGGAAATGGGGATGTTGACTCTTACATTCATGGTCTACCACACCACAGATGGTAGGTTAGTGGTAGATGCGTAAGTATTTTCCACATTATACCAGTTGCTTCAAACTGACTAGGTACTACAAGGAATGACCAGATGGCTACAAACATGGGTGTACCATCTCCAACGTTTCTTGATACAGAAAAGGATCTTGTCTTGCAGTTCAAAAGAAAATTATTGGACTATGTAAAGTCACTTCGTACTCGGGAAAGTGGTGGTGATGGGGTGGGCAAGCCATCCATCCCACCAGAGTTGGATATCAAAGTGCCAAACACCTTCCCAGAGTTGTCACCAATATCCAAATCCACATCACTCAAAAAACTTCAACTCACTGACCTGCTACGGCGTTACTGGGGATACCACTACAGTGAGTACTTGAAGCAGTTTTTTCAGTTTGGAGAAGTTAGAGATCTCATGTTGATAATAGAGCTTGCAACCAACAACCGTACTACTCATGTCCCCTATCGCCAAGTTATATTGAATCCAGAGTTGTACATTCCCAGCAAGTACTTGCCAGACCACATAAAAATCCAAGACCCACAGAACATGCGAAAGGGGGAGATATTGGATGTTTTACAGCATATCCATGAGCGCCAAGTCCTGTATGGTGCTGCGGCAGCATTCCGGTTTTCCCATGTGGTATATGGAGAGGACCGATGTGTGGCCGAGTATACCACCCTATATAATGATGGAGTCCCCAGTGTTGCCACAGGAAAGGGCAAGGGTAGGCATGTAAATCCCAGGAAGCCCAGGCCGAAGGATGTGGCCACAATGGCAGCCATCCAGTTCCCGGCCACAAAAACATTGGCCGTCCAACCCCCAGCAACCCAAAGTTTGGCCATAGGAGCCTCAGCTGTGGAAACACCAGCGGCAGAAGGTTTCTATTGGCCTTGTAGCACCCAAGAGGTAATGGGATTGCAAGGCGCTGGTTACAACATGCTGCCTGTCAACGGCCCAAATGATGGAGAACCGCTTTATTTAGTTTCCAGCCAGATGACCCAATATCTTGGCACCATTGCAGATACACACTCTCAGCATGCCGTGCCCGACAACACTACGACAGGCATGACGGCAAATTCAGCACAGGTCACTATTCCAATTGACCCTGAGTTGCTTGAGCAACCTCCGGCCCATCGGCCACACCTGCCGTTGCCTAACACACAGTCACCACCAGCCATTCAGCTTGATGAGCAACCTCCGGCCCATCGGCCACACCTGGTGCACCTGCCATTGCCTGACACACAGTCACCACTGGCCAGTCAGCTAGATGAGCAACCTCCGACCCCTCGGCCACACCTGCCGTTGCCTAACACACAGTCACCACCGGCCAGTCAGCTAGATGAGCAACCTCCGACCCCTCGGCCACACCTGCCGTTGCCTAACACACAGTCACCACCGGCCAGTCAGCTAGATGAGCAACCTCCAACCCCTCGGCCACACCTGCCGTTGCCTAACACACAGTCACCACCGGCCATTCAGCTTGATGAGCAACCTCCGGCCCATCGGCCACACCTGGTGCACCTGCCGTTGCCTGACACACAGTCACCACCGGCCATTCGGCTTGATGAGCAACCTCCGGCCCATCGGCCACACCTGCCGTTGCCTGACACACAGTCACCACCGGCCATTCAGCTTGATGAGCAACCTCCGACCCCTCAGCCACACCTGGTGCACCTGCCGTTGCCTGACACACAGTCACCACCGGCCAATAGACCTATGCCAAGGAAGAAAGGAGTCTCAAGAAAGATGGTGAATGCTGATGCACTGGCTGCTGAGGAAGCAAAGAAATATGGAACTTCTGCCAAGCGGACCAGACAGAAGAAACTCCGGGCAGATTATGATTAGAAATATATTTACATGTATGGTATATTGATGAGCACTGATATTTACATGTACAAGATATGAACAAATATGTCTACAAGAAATCAACTACTTTCTAATTTTTTTGGTGGAGGGCACTTCCGAAGAGCTGGGCTCCAGAGGCCGCTTACCAGGCTGAGGTGATAACCGTATTGGAGTGCCCTCATCTCCTGGCTGGGGGCTAATACTTCTGGCATGTAGGCGGGGAGAACGCCTGTGAGGCATTGGTGGGGGGTTGAGTGATGGTGGAACAAGCAATTGGGGACCGGTAGGCACTTCCTGTGATGTAGCTGGGGTTGCAGGAATGAGCTGCACAATTGGATTGGACGATGCAGCTGAGGATTCAAGTGTAGATGCTGCATCCATTCCGTGTTCTGCCATTGAGTTGGGCTGTGCCACTGCCGAAGTTTGTATTGTGGCCGGAGGTGTTGTGGCTGAAGGAGGTGCTGTGGTGGCCGCAGCCGAAGGAGTTGTGGCCGAAGCGGGTGGGGTGGTGGCCGAAGGAGGTGGGGTGGTGGCCGTGGGCATCCTGGTGGCCAAAGCCACCTCCGTTTCCGGTGCCATCTGAGTGGCCTGTGCAGCTTCAGTGGCCGGTTCACTATCCACATCCATGTCAGTAGCCGCTCCCGACACCATTACTGGTGGTGCTTCCGTGGCCAATATGGAGGCCTGCCTCGAGGGGCTGTCCCCCGCATCACTACTCCGCAGAAGAGGGGGGGGTTGGTTGTGAGTGTCAACTTCCCTTACCCTAGGGGTTTGGACGCCCTCAACTGATTGCTCCCTCTCATACTTTGCCTGAGCTAGCCGCGCCTTCATGCGTTGCATTGTTTTGCGCTCCAACCATGCCTCCCCATCGTCAAACTCACCCCCATACTGTAGCCAAGTCTTTACCCATTCCTGTGTTTCCTGTGCTGGCCGTACATCCGTTACAATAATTGGCCGTCGGAATTCGTCGTAGCGGTTTCGCGGTTCCCGTGGCAAACCTTCCAGTGGTAATCCAAGATACTCCGCGATATCACGATAGACGACCGTTAAGGCATCAACTTGATTCTCCAGAGTTGAAATTTGTGCCATAGCATGACCAAGGAGGGAGGGGACATCTGCCAAGCCAGGTGCTCCCTCTGTACCTGCAAATAATGCCCCTATGTGAGATGAGGCAGCAACTAAGCGTCTGCTGGCCTCCGCGAGCGACATGTCGGCATTTTCACGAGGAGGGACACGGCCGCGGCGGGTTTGACCGGCAGCAAAGTGTTTGTCTTGTGGCCCTGCAATGTGCATTTCAGTAAGCATTGTAGTGTGTGGAAAGGGAACAACTTACGTTTTTCCGCTCGGCGTTCCGTCCTCCATTGCTCTGAGGGGCTATCGTCCGTGTCTTCATCCGGCCGGGGTTTGTCCACACGTCCTTGGGCCGCCGCTTTCCCTGTTCGTTTCCGTTTCTTGGCCTGTTCCACCACTTCCTCTTGTACATCGGAGGGATTATCTGAATCTGGTTCAGACTCTTCAAGAACCTTCTTCTTTTTCCCCCCTCTTGGGCCGCTATGGAGGCATTTCATCTTTGCCTCATAGCATGCAACGCACGCTCCACCCATGGCTTGTTTCTCACATGGAAGATTTCTTCGTATGCATTTTAGACACTTCTCGGCATGGTAGCGGCCTGTCCGCTGAGCTCGGCGCCGTGGCCTATTGTCAATCCGTCGCTTCTTCTGTGTCGGTTCTGTCTCCCCCTCGGTTTCTCTGGCAGTGCCCTGGACATCCGGTATATCCTCTTCCTCATCCTCTGAGAGCATAGCGAGCTCCTGAAATGACCGGAATGGGGCCTCATCAACCTCCATGTTGGTATTTTGCCGGTGACGGGAGGGGCCAGGACTCGCATTTCGTGGTTGCAAACGACGAGGAGCACGGGGCTGATTGGTTCTGGCACGACCCTCATCCATGGCTCCATCAGCTCTGAATTGCTGCCTAGCACCAGCAGATTGCTTCCCAGGCGCAATGTAAATGGATCCGGAGTCGTCGGATGGCCTTTCGCCAGCCTCGGATTGCGTTGCCTCAACTGCGGATTGCTTTTGACGCCTGCCGGATTGCCTCACGCCGCCTTCCAAGCCCCTTCCATCACGATCGGATTGCTTCCCTCGCCTACTGGATTGCCTTGCTCCTGCTCCTAACGCCCTTCCGTCACCCATGGATATCCTCCCGCTCTCGTCGGATTGATTCCCCCTAATACCAGAATGTCGGCCACCACTGGCCGAGCGACGGCCAGGAAGTGCGGATTGCTTTTGGTCACGGCCGGGGGGCACGGATTGCCTAGCATTGGTGTCGGATTGCTTTTGGTCACGGCCGGGGGGCACGGATTGCCTAGCATTGGTGTCGGATTGGTTTCGGCCACGGCTGGGGGGCACGGATTGCCTGGTGTCGGCCTCGGATTGGTTTCGGCCATGCAATCCGATAGCCGTGGGCGCCCGGCTGGCTGTTCCGAGGCCTTGTACTGGACCCTCTGTGTCTGAAATGATGAACATGTTTGATTTATATATATGTTCATTTGCCACTTACCCTCATGATTCCGCTCCCACTCCTTTAGGATTGCTGGTAATCGTGATGCCAGGACAGGAATGGGTTGTCGCTTTACAGCCTCTTTGACAAACTCAAAAATGAACAGGTTTGTGTTGCCGACGGATCCTGTCAGCTCGGCCTTGATGCTTTTTACCTCACGCCAGATCCGGTCATATTCATTTTCAAGTGTCCCGGATTTGATTGTGGATCGGATCTTCTTGTCAAGCAAGGAGATTGCAGAAGTTTTGGTGATGTGTTGCATACTGAGTTTGATGGATGAGAGGCGGCAGGGATTACAACGGCAGCTTGTGGCGGTTGAAGATAAACGGCAAGCATCAAAAGTTTTTAAAAAACACAGACATTACGTAAGTATCACGTGACCCGTTCGGCCTCTCTACTTGCAGCCGTCTGATCTCCATCATCCGATCGACTCCCTTCCTTTGCATCCAGAATGAATACACCCTCTGGATATACCACCATAGCCAATGCAGATGGGAATCCCATCATTATACCAACTTATATGATTGATGGTAAATCAGTCATCATCCCAAAGTACCTGCTGCCGGCCACAAAGCATGCCCTAGCAGCAAAGAAAGTCCAACAAGGCCTGGATCTTGCATCCAGCAGAGGTGTGAGTCACCTTCTAACCTAACCTGAACTGTAACACATTATTTACACCACTAACACAGCCATTCAATCCATCTGGAGTGTATGGCAGCATGGTGGCCGAGGGGACTGTGATGGTACCCATAGATCCAGTAAGCCTTCTCAATATATCTACAATTTCATTCTGTTTCATGCAAAATCAGAGCCTTACAGACAGAGAAATGGTCTCTCTACATGCTGAGGCTTTGTCCATGCAACAGCAATTGGGTATCAGCTACAAAGATGCTGCCCATCGCCTCTACCTGGCTGAAGTAGAGAAGTTAAAGGCACAGGACATTACCTACAAGGCACTCAATGCTATCCGGGATGACATTTCCCAAGCCATTGCATACCGGAACTCAGTGGATAGCAAAAATGATCAAGAGGCCTCCCATAGCTGAACCTGTTGTATATGCACAGTAATTGTAACTACTAAATTGCACCTATGATTTATTATATTATATACTGTGGTCAAATTTTCACCTCAATTGTATGCTCCAAGGCCAACAGTCATGTGCCGAGGGTCTGTTCCATTGTGGCCGAACTTCGGCACCAATTTCAGACTGCAAAGCTAATCATCACAAGCCGAGTCTGTGCAAAACATGATTGACGTACGGCCACTCGGATAGGCTGTAGGTGGCCCACTATCATTGCCGCATGGTCGAGGACTCATATGTAGTCTGTGCCGAATATGATTGCCGTACGGCCACACGGATTCGGCCATGTGTGGCCCGCTAGAATTGCTGCATGGCCGAGGACTCATATGCAGTCTGTGCCGAATATGATTGCCATACGGCCACACAGATGGGGCCGTGTGTGGCCCACTATCATTGCCGCATGGTCGAGGACTCATATGTAGTCTGTGCCGAATATGATTGCCGTACGGCCACACAGATTCGGCCATGTGTGGCCCGCTAGAATTGCTGCATGGCCGAGGACTCATATGCAGTCTGTGCCAAATATGATTGCCATACGGCCACACAGATGGGGCCGTGTGTGGCCCACTATCATTGCCGCATGGCCGAGGACTCATATGTAGTCTGTGCCGAATATGATTGCTGTATGGCCACACGGATGGGGCCGTGTGTGGCCCACTATCATTGCCGCATGGCCGAGGACTACATGTAGTCCATGCCGAATATGAATACCGTACGGCCACGCGGAAATACATATCTATCCGTTGGGGCCGTGCGTGGTCCGCCAGAACCGCATGGTACGATTACATGTAGTTACATATTTCTATTGTAGCGGACAATGTAGCGTCCGCGGACCGTACCATACACTACATTGTATACGCCCGCTGGACCGTATGGTACGTTACATTGTAGCTTACCTACCTGGATGCTCAACGACACTGATTTCGTTTTTTTTCAATACTGCAAGAGTAACTGGAAACTGGACCGTTGGACAACTAAAACATATGCATCCTGGGCCCGAAACCATATGCGAACGCCATCAAGACCCTCAAAGAAGCCTAAACATGAGATCCTCAATGACTCAACACTCCTGAAGATGGACGATGACTCCCCTAGTGCTCCTGGCGAACACATGTTGCCTTTCCCTAACACTAGTTTCGAGACGACCTCAATACCAGCAGAGGTACGAGTTGTGTATGGTAACGTTTATTGTCTTATCTTTTGTTCAGGTGCAATTAGCAACAGTGCTGCCGGAGGAGAGGTTCGAAATCCTTGATCCACTGTGAGTGACAATTACATCGTCACTTGTTCCCTCACAATCCTTTACAGGGATAACGACGACCTTTATGCCCCAATCAAAACCACCAACTTGGCAACTGCATCGATGGCCGCTACCACTGAAACAGAACCCCCAACCTCGACTGCCACGAACCAAGCCTTTGAAAGTTTCTCCACTCAAACAGCCACCACACAAACCAACGATCTGTCATTCGAAACACGTTCAACTACAACTCCCACCACCGAAAGTCCCCATGACGGATCCATAGCCCTGAACGAGGCTCCTGCGCAGGCTGCATCCCCAACACCCCCAATGACCAGAGCCCCCACAACTGGAACCCACGAGCAACCCACAACCCCGAACAACGTTCCTGCACCCCCAACATGTCCAACAACCGCCGATGCACAAATTGTCCCCGCCGCCCCACCTGTAACGTTGCAATCTTTAAATCCTGAACCAACTGTATCCGAACCTGCAAAAGCAAAAGTTATGAAAAAAGCGAAAGCAACGCTGGCCGTCATTGGGTCAGGATACACAGACAAGTAAGTCTTAATGCTATTATTTATCAGTGACTCATCCACTCTAGAAACTGGGCAATGCGAGCTTGGCTTACGACACATCCTGGAGGCCTCAAATCCGACTTCGAAGCACACTGGAAGAATATTCCCATTGGGGAAAAGGTGGTGCGTATGCTGACCGACGTAATCTTTCCCTCACTGATTTCACGTGCACATACAATTGTAGGTTTTTGCCCAAGAAGCGAAAATCGCGGTACGTCGTCAGATGGTCCACCTATTGCGGCATTAGCTGATCTTGTCGCCCATAGAAGAAGGCCGCGAAGTAGATCCGGGCCACAAATCCGCTACCACTTACAGCAACAATTGGGACACTACAAGTTGCATTTCGAGGGCAAGTGTAGGGCAGCTGTATGCAGGGGCACAGAATAGCAGTATATGTGTGGATACCGCCATATTGTACTGAAAATTTACTGTAATTGTTCGTGACTAAACGAAATGTATCACAATTGAAAAGATTCGTTTCGCAAATGTTATCGTCGATTATGAGCAGTTCGTCTGACCTCAACATGTAGTAATCGAAGATAATCGTGTTCTGTCTGCTGGGATATGCTATTGAGTAGGGTGTCAATTAAAATATGTTATTGCGGAAGGTAATCGATCATAATTGATTCCAAATACCGGACTTCTGACTGGGCTTGAAGAGTCAACTAGTCATTGAAATCTGTCACATGTCACAATGCATGAAGAGTAGGTCGTATCAGTACAGTATGTACGAGTTGAACGGCACAGCAACGAACTTTGTTCCTCACCCCAGAGCTCGGATGTCGATGATATTATGTCGATGACTGGCTTTACGGATTCGCCCTAGTACTACAGCTGGTCGGAAGTGTTGATATATTCTCACATATAATTGGGGCGTTCCAACATCTGCCATTCTGTCAGGATATGCCAATTATCTCAGCGCTTGCGGAAGATTTCAGACGTCAGACATCAGCAAACCCTGATTTTTCTCACAATCAGCTGACAGACCCTGTAGTGCCCATAGTCATCCATAGATGTTGTACTGAACTCTGCAGTGCTTTGCAGTTATGTGTAGAATCCACCATGTCTGTCCTGATATCCATAGTGGCTCATACCTTCTATACAGTTCTGTATATTTACCACCTCATCTGCCCAGGGGTATGCTTGATTTGATTGGCTGTGCAGAATTGGGCAGAACTTATTCAAATGACTTCATAATTCAACATGATTATATGTATGCAAAATACTACTAGGATTGGTCATTTTCTACTGATCAAGGGCATAAAATGTTTCCTTATCAAAATACTTGTTCAATAAAAAGTCTGTGCTGTATTCAAGGGTTGTTTCTTTTGTCAATCTTGGGTCAGCCTTTTTACCAAACCGTGGGATTAGGTCCACAGGGGTTCGCAATTGAGACAAATGGATGATGTCACCCATCATTGTGTTGTCCCTTCTTTGTGCACGTTTTAAGATAAACATTCCTGTTGTTGGATCTGGATATGGCCCTGCTGATTCTGACATCCCTTGGTTGATTTGAGAAATAACATTAAAGCGTTGAACATAGGCAAGGAAGTGGTCTGTTCCTGCCAAAGTCTCAGTATGATTACCACTGACAACACGGAAGATAAGTCGAAGTTGTACAGGACAGTGACCTAGGATAGATAATATATAGTAAGCATTTTGAACATAATAATTAGCCAACTACATACCTTCTAAGCCACTATCTGGCCAGATCTTGTCCTGATCAATATTGATCAAGACTGTATCAGCATGTCCCACTGGCCATGCAGAAGAAGGTGGTGAAGCATTGACAGTTTGTGCTGGGAGTGCATCATGTGGCTGATGATATGTATAGTTTTGGAGCCGAACTTTGGTCCAAACCTCAAGAGCCTTGACATTGATTGGCATTGGAGATCCAGTTGTTGCTATGCGGCGGGTACCAACCACAGGATTGTAATTGTTTCCAAGATTTAGATAGTCAATAAGAGCACAGTGGAGATCTGGGAGATGGAACATATCAGCTGTTTCATTGACACTCATGCGTTTGAAACTTGGATCACGTGCGAGATGGAGGGCTGTGTTAGCAGCCAAGAAGGTTCGTTGGAGGTAGGGGGTCTCAGATGAGGGCATATTTTCAAGATCAGCAGCTAACTGGAAATAATCAGCATTGATACGAGTAGCACCAGCCAATGGATGAGTTGGATCTATGTTTGATAAGAGAGAGGCTGTTGTATTGACTGTCTCAAGTTGTTCATTCTCTTCATCATCATCATTGTTAATGTCCAATGAGTGGTCAGGCAGGTCATGGAAATCAAGCCGAGCCTCACGAACAGCAGTGGCAAGATCAAACCGACGGCATTTATCTTCACGGTCCAGGTAGCGGCAGATTTGTGATTCAAGATTCTGATTGTTGCTTGAGGCTGATGGGTTTTTTATTTCAGTAATATGAGCACGCTCTGTGATATCTGCAGACCACTGGATGGCAACACCATTGTTGCGAATGTTTGGGACAACACTTTGCAGGAATTCAAGCTTTGGAATGGACCAAGCTTTAGCAACTTTCTTCTTCCCTGTGCGAGCCCCAGCTTGAACAATAGCTTCCTTGTTATCATGAAACTCTTTTAAGGCTGATTGGATTTGCTGACATGTATCTTCACTGATTTCAGGTGTTTGTGCCAGATAACGGAAGTCCATGAGAGCACGAATTGCAATGAGAAAGTTCTTTGGAACAGCTCCATCAATAAGAGCTACAATAAATCGTTGAATGTCACGATGTTCACGACCTGTGACCTGCTTGAGTTTGGATATTCCCCCTCTGAAATGTCGATATCCTGTGTGGGGATGAAGGACAGAGAACCGAAAATCAATTTCGGCATGGCCAACTGCATGAATGCACCACTTTGCATCATGATCCCAGAACATCTTGTGCCAGTGGTGGAGAGGTTCAGGGGTGAGAAATTGATAAGGTTCTGCCATTGGCCAATCTCTCCAGAATGGTCGGTGAACACCATTTAAGCGAAACTTTTCCAATGCAAGAGTTTTGTATGCAACAAGATCCCAAGGATCAGTAGTCTCCTCAAGAGCATGTAACTGTGCAAGAGTAGTTGATGCAGTACGTGGCTCATGTTGAAATGGATCACCAAATTGCTTGAAGGTTGCCATTGTGACAGATGAGGTTTTACCAGCTACCCCAGACAAAACAGCTGATTCAGGAGTGTCAACGATGTATGCAGCCAGCACAGGAAATGTATATCGAAGGTTTCCAAGTGGGTCTGACATCATTATGCCAAGCTCAGCAGCTTTTTTCAGTGGCTGTAGAATAAAGTCAAGACATTCATGAATAAGCCGAGATTCCAGTACCCCATGGATTTTGCTATCCGAGTGGATAAATTTTGGTACTGGGAGGAGGGCAAGAAGGAGAAAGGCATGGTTTGAAGCTTTCATACGAAATCCCATATCAATATTAGCAAGGCTTAAAAGGAGTGGGTGAGCCATCTGTCCACCAGTCATTGCAGAGATGTTAGTTTTGTCTGAAGAAAGAACAGTTCCAAGAAGGGTTCCCCCGACTGGCAGTTGTTCCTATCAAGAGGTTAGATGGGTATGATAATAGAAGTGAGAGGTCATACCTGCATTCTCCATGCAACATTGCCTGTCATCCACTCTGTGTAGACACGCATTGCCCTTGCTGCTGTTTTATAAATACGCATTGGGGTAAAGTGTAAGTGGTCCTTAAGTAGTGGGTTATGGAGAAGTGACTGTATACATTCTAGTGGGTCTCGGTAGAAGAGTTTAAGATCAGCTTTTGTTGGTATGTTTGTTGTCCATGGCTTGCATAGCCACTCTGGACCTGTTGGGAGCATTTCGGCTTGTCCACGGAGCTGCTTGGCAGAGTGAAATGATAGGCCTAGTTGTTTAATCTAAGGTATTACATATCAGAAACCTGGCATGAGTGAAGGATGATAGAACATACAAGAGAAAGAGAAAGGAATTTGTTTATAGATGCTACACTCAGGTTTGAACGAAGGAGGTATGATGCTAATTCCCACTCGTCTCTGGATGCAAATGGATAGTAGACATTTTCTGTGCGTTTTGATGCATGATCATCACTATCAAAGTTGTCCATAAATGTGGTTCCACCATCCTGTTTTGCAGCTGCTCCACTGAATCTCTCAACAAACTCCTCATCTTCATCCTCAGAACCTGAAGCTGAGTCTTCATTTTCATCCACATCCATTGGTCCACCTTGTTGTGACCATTGTTGATCCAGATCCTCAAATGCAGGTGCATCAGTTGTGATTTTGGTATTAGAATGTTCTTGCTGACGACGATAGTGTTCAAGTTCTTCTGCAATGTTGGAAACTATATTGAAATGGTTTTGGCAAGATCCAGAAGGTTGGTTCACATGCGAAAGGACTGCCCTTCTGTCAATGAACTTCCGGCCGCACTGTAAACATGAAGGCATGATGAAGTGAGGTCGTGGGAACATCCTACCACCCAACAATCCTGTTAACTGCGCCGCAAACCCTGTCATCTATCTGGGCAATGACCAGTGTCAACTTCATTCTCCCATACTTCTGTATCTCTCTCGCACTCAACATCATCTCCACCATCGCCATTGTTTTGCGACTCCTCTACTACCGCCATCACATCATGTCCATGCTGGGCAGTGCCCACAGAACGCAGTACATGATGATTGTGTCGATGCTCATCAAATCTGCTGCAGTGTATTCCACCTCTTCTCTACTCTTCCTCATATGAAAAGTCCAACAGTGCCAGCAGCGCAAACATTGCACCAGTTTGGTTGAAGATCAGTTGTCTGGGTTGTCACCGCACTGAGTTCCATGCGTCACAAAGGTACTCTTGCTGTTACTCCCCCTTCAAAGCTCATGTGCTTTTATAACCAAAGTCAGCAGTGCCTTTTCCTATCCTTGCACATCAAAGATTGCGACAGTCAATGCAATGCATACCACAACCACTACTACTTCTCTCTGACAATCCAATGGACATTGTCCCTGACTCTGAACCTCTGCGAGACGAGTCTGGGGAATCATCGAGGAGAACCCAAAGTCCTACCAAGAGTCCCATAAAAAGAGCTTTTGCAATATCAATCCTGCAGAAACGATTTTTGATTCTCTTGGCCTTGGTGAGATTTTTGAAAGACCAGCTCGAGTATCAATACCTTCACTTCTTCAAGCAGCTATTCGACATGTCAACGCTGAAGTTTCAAAAGTCATGATCTGCGAGACGTACAACAAACTTGCCTCAACTTGGCACAGCAATTTTAGCGAAACAGCACAAAATGAAATATACCATGAAGTGGTGGAGGTGAATGCCCTTGATGATTCTTTATAAACTCTCTTGACCTTCTACGAGACAGCGTTAGATGAGCTGGATACTAAGCCTTTCGTTGAAGACACTTTGGACGATAGCAGAACAGTGGGTAGGTTGTATCGGCTGTCTTTGTCTGGTACCACGGTCTAATGTAAATGTCAGTAAAGACATCGGCTCAAAAGCTTATCGCTACTATCGACGCAAAGTCTGCATTAAGCGGGTCTGATCAAACAGAAGGAAGAGGCCAGCATAAGCGTCCAGTGAAAATGATGCTCTATTTCAATGAGTCGCATGAACTTGTGTACAAGTCCGCTCATGAACAATGCGTACAGGACATTACCCGTCTGCTCTCCTTGGCTGCATCATCTATCTCATTGCTCACCCTTCCTCAAACCGATAGACCGGACGACGGTCTCCCACAAGGTGAAGAAAGATCGGAGCAGTTTGTCCTCGAAATCAGTGAATACTTTGAGCGGCTTGATGCGCTGCTTGCCATCATGGAGGGGCAGGAACCACTGGGGCCAGTTTGAGAGGTGAAGTTTAGAATTTATCGCCTCTTTACTTAAGTTAAAACGTGCATAGCTGGGATTCCTACTATTATACGGCCCTTTTTTGGGGATCAACTCTTCTGGGCGGATCGTGTTGAAGCTTTAGGTGTTGGATCGGGAGTCCGGAAACTCACTGTCCAGAACCTGACAGAGGCTTTGGTCGCGGCTACAACTGACGTGAAACAAATCGACCGCGCAAAGTTGCTTGGTGAACAAATTCGCGGAGTACGTCATTTCCCCTTCCATCACAAAGGCAGATAAGGATAATGAGGCACGGTCACCATATCAGGTCTTGTGCAAGTCTTTGAACAGCGTCATACAAGAAGATATTTTCATGGTTCACTTGTCCACCAATCTTCACAATCCAGCGCCCCTGGACATCCGCGCTGGCCTGCCCGGGACGTGAATCCAAACACCCTTCTCATGTCTCGTCATGAAAGTGCGCTCACGCTCTGAATCCGTCATAAGCGGGGCCAGCACACCTGGTGGTGGCGCGTTCAGAAGTCTCAGCGAAGGGGACCTGAAGAAGGCAGATGCAGCACTGAGTCAAGTAAACGGAACAAACAACAGCAATGACACAGTCAACGCAAAAGCCAGTTATATACCCGTGTAAATCAGTCTCACGATCTGAAATAAAATTAGCTTGTATGAAACAGCACACATCGCCGATAACCAGTATTTCAGTTGTACATTATTGTTAAGCTTTTCTCTCGACGTTTCTTGTCCTGTCGGGGATCTATTTACCTTGTATGAGACACGTACGTTATATATGGCGACGTGTATTGGACTGAAACCTTGGAATTGATGTTCTCATGAAGCTCCCTTTAGGGGCAACTCGGACGAACAAATGTTCACAATACTCACAAAAAGGACCCATCTAGTAGAATGTCACTGATGACAGCTGTTCAGTTACATAGTTCAAATACTTTGGTTTCTCAATGGCGATTTCATAGCCCGAGGACGGGGGCGCGGCATGATGTTTCACATTAATCATATGTATAGTTCGGACAGCAGCGTAGATAGTGTGGTGGCGTGTCCCTCTCCCCACATACAAACGAGACGTTTAGATGAAGCCGATCTGAGAACGAAGATTTTTTTTAGTCCGATAATAAACTAAAGGGGAGAGTGTATGCAAACCTTGTTAGCGACGTCCAGAGCGTCGTGGTCAGGCGTCAATCGCACGTATGCCTTCTTCTTGCCATCAGGTCTTCACCTCATTGTTAGACAAACCTTTGTGGGACGCGCGGAAAAGGAACATACCGAATGGGTGTGTTAATTTTAGCAGCCTGAACATCATACAACTTCTTCACGGCATCCTTGATCTGGCGTTTGTTTGATCGGAGGTCGACGATAAAGACAAGAGTGTTGTGCTCTTCAATATTCATCATGGCTGATTCGGTGTTCAAAGGCCTGGGTACGGGGTTACTCTGTTAGTCTCGGGTCGCAAGCGTACAAGTGGGTGAAGCAAGACTGGGAAGCTGTGCTCGACCGAAACGGCCCTCCCATGGTCCAGTCAACGGTCTCATCCCTCCGTACACGTTCAATTATGCACCTTCTGACAGCCTTAAACTTCCCAGCCCCTTCTAACCTAACGCATTCTTTTCTCTCTCTCCAGTCGATAGCAGGAATAGACTCACGAAACAATTGTCCTAAACTGATCCATCCGGGGTGCGTGAGGAATTGACTTGCGGGGGTACTTCAGTGCACGCGCAAGCCTCAAGGTGTTCAGTCGGTGGAATGATATGGATGTCCTCGTCTTCCTGGAGGCATGAGCATGGGCCCCCTGCAGCGCGGCCTTTTTCGCTGCCCTAGCCTTGCTCTCCTTGGGCGAAGTTTTGGCTGATCATAATTTCGTTTTTAGTCCTTGGTGCTGCGGTAACACAATGGTCGATTTTGTTGTCGTGGCCATGGCTTAGAGGGAGGAGGAGAACTTGCCTGAAGGCTACTTTACATAAGCTACCATCTCTGATTGTTGGACGAAGGGGTGGCTGTGTAGGGTGGCTGTGGAACTGTACAGTTCCATATCACGTAATCAACTGCCAGCCCGGTCAAGCCGATAATCATGTACAGAATCAGTCAGTTCCTTGAGATGAGTCGGACGGCCGTGACGCTCAGTGAAAAAAAATTGTGTTAGACGGTTCCTAGTCCGAAATTTCGACATAGCCGGGGAAAAGTTGTGTTAAAAAATCAGCTCAAAGTTAGCCGAAATTTATATTTTTTTTTTTTTGACTAATGTCGAAATTTGTGACTATTTTTTTTTACTGAGCTTGACGACTCTGGTGCTCTCTGATCTCTCGTCGCACTTGTTGGCCTTGGCCCGTTGACGGCTTGGAGTCCGCTGAAACCGGTGCTTGGTGAAGCTTGTGTGTAGAACTGTTGTATTCGACCGTGTCACACTTGGCTTTCTGTCCATTGGGCTAGCGATACACAACGGCTCTTCCAGTAAAACCACTCTTCAAGCCAATCAAAGCAACCGTCAACACCGTATCTTGTAATTAACTGAATTCATGGAACCTGATGGAGGCTTCAACCTTCGTGAATTGATGTGGGACGCGAACAATACCAACTATTTCGTAGGTGAGTAGGTTGGCTCGTATGACCTTTCTGACACTGATATATTTCAAAGTTGCCTCGTTGACTTTGCTCATGTTCGTCAAATAATTTAAACCTCGAATCGGGACAGTTCGTGTCTAATATCATGTCAGATATGACTACCTCATCAGTTTACGTGAAGAAGTAATAACACCTCCACAAGCTCTATGTCACTATAGATACTGACACGTGTGCACAAGGTCGACCTGTATGGAAGAGTCATTGGAGTATAACAAAAGGTGTATATGTTCGTCTTAATCTACCTGTTTCGACTTGCAATTTGTTTGACTCACCATGCGGACAGAGTTGGAGACCACTAAAGAAGGACTGGGAGTGGCCCAAGCAAAAACGGTTGAGTCCTCCCAGGCGGAAGTAACAACGTCGCGTGCAGATCTGGTGGTGTCCAAATATGTCGTGACAGCTCTGGGGGCGGAGTGGCTGCAACTTTGTGCATTTAGGGTTGTATAATATTATTTGACACGTGATTGCATACTGAACCAAATTCACCAGTCACACTGCCACGTCCTACTCACCTGGAGCCTATGCACAACACTCAAAACATCGTCTCATTGACCATCCTTCTGTAACTCTCCCACTCATGGTGCAAGGCAAACATATACTATCGGAGGATGAGGATGAGTGTCAGCAACCGGTGAACAAGTCACAGAGGACAGCAGACATTGAAGGTGAGCATTCACATACTCCTGTCATATTCACGTTATCAAGTTAATCTTTAGAAACTCAGTTGATACGACCATCCCAAGGTCACGAGGGTAAGCTTTGTTTTATTTATTACCTTTTGCATTATGAGACATTCCCATCCAGGCCACAGTGACAAACGACCAAAACGGGCTAACCACGGCAAAGGAGGAGTAGTCGCCCAACTTCTAAAGGTGGGCAAACAGATAACTCAAACACGCAAGAAGAAACCAATCACAACAGAATTGGGAAATAATATGCCTAAAGAAGTAACTCTGAACATAATGGCTCCGCCAGTAGTGAAAACCAGGGTTAGAAAAGGCATGGAAAGCATTGTGAGTACTTGGCTTTTCATCTCAATCACAACTGACATCAATAGCCCACGATTATCCCCTTGCATAAGGAAGACCCTCCCCTTGGATCAGGTCCTCCACAGCCTATTGCCCAAAACCACATTGACAACACAGACACTCGCTTCGGGTTCCGAGCTGGTCCACGTGGTACACGTACATCACATTCAAAAGCCCTGGGATCTCACATACCCATTCCAGCCACTCACGTGCCAGCCTCAATAGTACATCGAAGACCTGTGCTACTGCCCAAATTCCAACTGCACGCGGACCATCAAAGCCAAGTAGAACAAAAGAAACTCAAGCAAGCCACGTCTAGGGTTGCCGCAGGTGAAAAACATTGCCCAACTCTTCTATCAACAAAAGCCCAAATTCTGGACTGTATACTGACACCTCAACCAGACCGTGCACTTTCTGAGGTTATTCCAGACTCTGAAGAAGAGCATCAAAGCTCCCACAGTGATTCGGAACAGAGTCAAAAAGACAAGAGTGACAGCTGTAGTGGGGAGGAGGATGGAGGTTCCAAAGGCTCAGTTCGCAGCGACAGTGGGGGGGACAGAGAGAACCCTTTTGATGAAGGCCAAGGTGATACAATAGTTAATCTCCTTGATTTGGTTGATAAACATGACCCAGATGACATGATAGAAATGCAACAAGATCCGAACGCAAATGATGCATACAATGAAAACCGTGAGTTTCTTGTTGACAACTACATTTCTGACATCAACTTTAACATAGAAAATATGGATATTGATGAAGAATCACCAGGCGAAGAGGATGAACATTATGCTCGGGAACTTCACCGGCATTCCATCCCAGGTAAGCATAAAGTTTAGTCGGTTGCATCAATTTCACAGCAGTATTATACTTCTATAGCTGATGCACCCCAATCGCCTGACGCATACTCTGTGCTGGCTTTGCACCATGCAACGAACCGAAAAATCCGTGCCCCAGATCCCATTGATCTTGATCATCCTAACAGCCACCGAAACCCTATCACCAACCCTTCAAGGCACCGCCGCAATCATTCACATGGCACTAAGGGTGCCAACAATGAGGACGTCAATGATGAGGATGTCAACAATGAGGATGCCAGTGACGAGGATGCTGATGATGGGGATGATCCCATACTGCCCCCCTCGAAGACCCGCATGCCACGGAATTCTCAAAATATTACTGACAAATCCCCAACACGTACACAGTTGGGTTTCTACAGTGACAGTCCTGTGTGGATGAACCTTATTGAGTTTGCGAAGAATCACCACCGCCTACATCTCTATACCAGCAAGAACAGTTTCCCTGAACGTGCAGCAGCCACCTTGGGTATTGCATTAAAAAGTATTATGCAAGGTATCTTGATTCATGAGAGTGATCCTGACTCTGAGCCTCTCGATGACTGTGAGTATTTGAATTTCACACCACTTCATGCTGAATCATGCTTTTCGTTAGATTACTTTGATAAACATGCTTTGTCAATTCTTGTATGTCATATTAACATCTCCCCCTTGTATTTCTAATCTCGTGCGATTTCAAGATATTTGAGGATGGTGCATCCTACCATGGTAAAATGAAGACTATAGGCCGCGAGATTTTGCTCGCCCACTTCCAAGATGTTCTACGGCCCCGTCTAGACAAGAAGACCTTCAAAAACAAATCAGTGCGCCTTGCAAAAATTGTTAGTGATGTCAAGGCCTTGCTGCACCATGGGTCATTTTTGCGAGGTGGTCTTGATAAAAATGTATCGGATATTTTCTTCGGGTTTGAAAATATATATTAACCTTCCTCTATACCAGGGAAAGACAAAGAACTTTGGACATGCCGTCCTTGCAGACCTATGTCAACAATTTTATTACGGAAATAAAGATAGTCTGGGTATTTTATTTCCAAATCATTTCTGCTCGGAGCTCCCGCGCCCATGTTTAGCCATGGCATGTGCTTGTGTATGTTTAGTATTTGAGCCTCAGCCTTGCCTCACTAACCCTAAAAACACCTTGCAGCTTGTTAACTGCCTCCGCGAATATGTGACAGGAATACACATTTCCATCAGCTTCGAAGGCAAGGTGTTTGGACCAGTACAGACTTCAATGCTTGACCTGATCCATGAGCTCGATAACCATACCTATCATAGTTCCCGAATTACTCAGTTATTGGAGGACATTGCTTGGGCAGGAGGGTATGTAGTTTTTGATCAATCATTTAGTGGTGCTGATATGGTATTTAGGGTACAATCAGGGAAAGATTCTAACAAGATTGACCTCGGTTTTTGTAATGTTCTTGATTGATTGTTGGACTTAGCTACTAGAATCCTTGTTACCCATTAAATTCGTAGACAATGGCCCACCACACCAAAAATATGGCAATGTAATGGAATACTGTTTGCCCTATTCTTCCAGGCTGTACAAATCTCAAAAGCAAGGGGTGTATCTGCAGACTAGAACTGTATTCTCTTATGCTCTGCACAGTAATAGGTGTAATCTCCTATGCTCTGCCCAGTAATAAGTGGAGCTATTCAGAACCTTGTAGCACTTTACAGGAGGGCATAAATTGAATTATGACTGCTGAGAGCTGTGGAGGTCTGCACAGAATTGTACAGCAACAGAACCTACTCTATGGCATCTATGGCACTATGGGTGTCTATGGGTATCTATGCAGGGCTGCTAGCAGATCTCCACAGGGGACCCAGGATTTGCTGATGGATGGCACAATAAATACCCCTACTCGCAGAATTTCGATTTTGGAGGAAGTCTTGTGTCGCCACAACGCTGCCTACGGTTATTTCGGGAAGCATGCTCCGTTTTCTCTATCTCTGAATGGAAAAATCGTCATCAATGTCCCTGGGCGCGCTTCCCCCAACGTGATTCGGCGCCTAATGCAAATGCGTCTGACATGGTTGGGATCTTAGATCGGCCTTGGATCCTTCCATCTCAGAGCAACTATTCATTAACGCGCAGCCGGTGATGGCGGATCCAAGAATATGGCCCTTTGAAGTTGTCAGTTTTGTTCGCAGTTGCTGAATCCGTTTGTGACTTTCTATCCTAAGCGCAAACAATCCAAATGGCTTTAAACGGTAGTCGTTTCCAAGAATTCCACTGCCCCGTAATATTAATTATCCTCTGAATATCCAGTCTTTCAGAAGGCATTTGCCTCCAACGTTGCTCAATTAGGCGCCACACATCGTCTGACATGTATTGGTCTGCGTCTGGTGACGGTCTCTGCAGACGCCTCTCAAAGCCTGTAGCATGACCGTACTGTCATTGGCGATATCCGCGAAGGGTACTCGACTCGTGTAAACCTGAATGAGGTCTCAAGAAAATTGATGATGATGACAATAGCCGTTAAAATATACCTCGAGGCATACACAGCCAAATGCATAAACATCGCTCGCGAACGTTCGAAGAAATCGACTAAAGCCAAAAAAACTCTGGATCGTGCAATTCGGGCGCCATCCACCTTATTGAACCATGGCTAGATGATGTTTGCGTTGATAGCGTTGTTTCGGATATGACGGTCAATCCAAAATCTGCGAGGCAGGCTTGCCATTCATCATTTATAAGTATATTACCCTGATAATGAGTTTAACCGTTAAACTCAACTTTAACGTCGCGCGTACAAGAGATTTTTGGCGACTCACCCCGCGTAAATCGCCATGTACTACCTTTTGCAAATGTAGGTGGTGCAAACCTTGCGCAACCTCCCATAGCTAATAAGTATTCATATCAGCCAGGTTCCGAACTCTGAAATTGTTAGTGGTGGCCTCACTAATTTATTTATGTCAACGCTCTTGGTTTCCGACAGGTGCCGCATGATTGTGCCACGCTGCATCCATGGAGATACCATACAAAGATATGGCGAGAAAGTGTCAGAATCTACACCAAGGAATGGAAGGACATGTGGATGTCGAAAGATTGCCAGGTAAGGGCTTCTTTGCAGAACGTCTGCGAGGGCAGGTCAGATACACGCCGTAAGGGCATCAACAAGAAAGTATGCTCGGTGGATCTCATGGCGTTCTTGTTCACGCCGAAATATACGCATACGTTTCAGGCGAATATGCTATCCTTATAGGAAGCCCTGTATATGTCAACGAAGTCTCCACCAAAAATGGTGTCTCTCTCCCACCCTGAATCGCCAATGATGTCGTAATAATCCCGGATACTTATGAAAGTTTAACAAGAAAGCGGCGCGCACCACGCCAGAGCCCAGGATCATTTTAATATCTATCGAGTGTCTAAGAGAGTTAGTCAGTACATTAGAAGCACATTGCTTGATCTCTCATAAGTGTCGTTTGCAGGAGGTCCATGAATTATTCGGCATCATTTCCTTTGAGACTAAATACCGCTTTTCTAGAGCCTTTGGTGGAGACAATTTGTTGCAGCAGTAGATATATCTGCCCCTCATCCTTTTGTAAGGCTTGTCGTACAGACGAGCTGTCCAATATTTCCAAGGCAGCACAAAGCTGCATAGACAAGATTATATTTTTGCGACGTTTAACGAAGCTGCGCACACTAACTCCATTAACTGCGCCCGAAATTGATGGGAGTGCGGTAAAGCCTGAAGGTCGTTCAACGGCACTAACGACTTCCAGGCCTGCTCTAGGGTTTCCTGAATTCTATAAGATTTACATCAGCCCTTATAAGCAACATGAAATTAGGATAGGCCACACCGGTCTACACCCTTATGATCCGGAAATGCAGTTATTCCCTGACGAATATGATTACAAAGGTTCTAAAATAACATACCACTGTTGACACAAATAAATTTTGAACGAATTGAACCCCGTACCTGGTACAGATCATTGCGAAAATGCACAATACCATCCGTCAATGCATCTGGTAACTGTGACGTTTCCGGTGCTGCGTAGAGGAGGAATCCCCCCATTTTTTTGTTGGTTCAACTTCAGAAAAGTCATATAATTTAGCCCTTTGATCCCAGAGTCCATCCACGAGTTTGAGTTCACTCTGAAATGGATGCTGTGCGCTATTGGGTACATTGACCTTGCATACCCGCATCGCAACACTATTGTCCACTTCGAAAGGCAGGATTATGAAGACAAAGACCTCCATGGCTGGATCGTAAGACACGACCGATTCCTGAATAGTGTTATCCCCTGTTCGTCGAAGGTCGTCAAAGGTTATCCAATCAAGAGCTGGGTGCTGCAGATTCAGTTCAGGGCGATAGTTAGCATTCGCGAAGAGTGCACCCCGCTTGCCACAGTGAAGGAATTTGTGCAGCTATATATGTGAACTATCCGTAAGTTTCTTTAGGTGAGCCATAATTTGACACTCACACCAAATTCCCCCAAAATATATTCTGTGGTTTGTATCCAACCTAAGAGTGACGAAACGCTTTCATTCCCGTGCGGGGATAAATTCCAGTTAATTTTAGATTTCCCCTCGAGGATTGCGTGCTGTACGGGAAGGGAAGGCCGCGCCGTTTGATTCGATGATGGTGTAGCCCTAGGATGGTTTTATACCTGGTCTGTCATCATAGAGGACCGTGCTATCAGTATCGCCCCAGCAGCTCCTCCTTGCTCAACCCATTTGCCATCATCAATACGAGTCGTATCACCGCTTACGCATCCACTATCACTGAAGCCTCTTAGAATCTGGTCCAGCGGGTCGGATAGGTCAAAACGCAAGGGCTGACCCTCTCTCCCTACAGCTTACATGATGAATGCTTTTATTTGCTCTAACAAATGCGTTGCATCTTCCTCCATCTTGGCATTTTTGGCTGGGAGCAACACCTTCTGATTATTAGCATTGTTCCCTGTGTCCTTCCGTATTATGACCGACTCTGTTTTCCGGGTACCCAGAGGGACCGTCGTCACCATCTCTTTCTCTTGACCGAATGTCGTTCCCGCCATTTCCAGAGGTTTCGGCATAAATGATGATAGCCGTTAATGATGAACAGCAAAGCGTGTCTTCAGTGACGGGTTGTGATAGAACAGGATAAATTCAAGCTTTGAAGAAAAGGAGCGCATGAGCCTTAAATGGTACTTCTGCTCAACAGAAGGCCTATGTGCGGAGCAGCATTGAAACGGTTGATGTTGGTGTAGGGTCGACATGCAATTTGGCCACCGTGACGGACTTGCGGACTTGCGGAGAACCGTTGTTTGGTCAACTCCTTTTCTGCAAATCACGCGCCGTGAGAAAGCTAGAACTTCCTATGCCATCGTTTATTATCGACCGTCTCGAGGCAAATGCATCTGTCTCGTTATAGTTGCAACATGACCACGACATATCAATCGTCTGATTCTTTTGTGAGATTTCATTCCCTTTTATTTTATGGTGAATTGCCACGAGCCTTCTCTGATTAACGTTGGGTTTCAATCCTGCAATCGTTGACTCGTTGGTTTATTTGGGAAGTGGCACTGCATCGTCGGACACGTACAACGTTGCTAACAACATTCAGCCTGGGTTGGGAGCGACAGGTCATTTTTGATCATGGTGAGTCTTTGCCGCAGTTATCTCAACAGGCATATTTCGACGCAGCCATCAGGACCACTTGAGATCATGTTCGTGCCATCATGTCAAACGAACGCAGCTACAGTTGGAATCTCAGGGGAAAAAATATCACAAAAGACATAACCGTCTGGATCCTCGTCTTCCGGAAACATCGACTGTTTCGAAAGACTGCAACAGGACAGATGTCTAGCTGTAAATCAGGACCTGATCTGATGTGATCTGTAGTCCAACCAAATACAGGACGCGTCCACTGGTAATCCGACAAACTACGTCAGCTTCATCTCGGGTTTTGACATTCACACTCAACAATGGTCATCATAAACCGTATCCCCACCTTACGTCCCTTCTGAGCATGGGTGAACTTTGTTTGATCAGCTGGACCGGGCATAGAAGCACACAAATCACGCTTGGTCGGGGCGCCGTAAAACCATTACTAATAGGAAATGATACCCCCGCTACCAACCGTTGGGGACCATTTCAGAAAGCACCCGCGAAGATGCTCCATCTTGTACCCTCGAATGGTAAAACCCATACAAACGTCCCTGATAATGTTTTTGTCATCACCTCCCACTCAAAAAGTCTAATGCGGTTCGGCGCCTAATGCAGCTACATCTGACCTGAGGACATTTCGGGTCCACTTCGCTCATTAGATCCTTTCACCCCAGAACAACTATTCATCAAAACGCAGCTGATACTGTCCGACCCGAGCATAAGGCTCTTCGCCTATCGCTGCTCAATCGCCGTTTCATTCGCTTCGATTCCTCTGACCTGTCTTTCTCTATACACGAAGCGTGATGCATTCCAGCTGTCTCTATCGTGTGTGATATGTATCCACCACGTTCTCAGATGCGTGGACTCCTAGCTAAAGATCTCGCCCTTAATCGCGATCCCATCATCGGTGCAATCGGCGTGAATCTTCTATCGACCCTCCTGGATATACTTCTAGTGGCTTTCGAGATTTGTGGTATTTCCCATCCCTTTAAAGTTAGAACGTTTATTTCAATGCCTGTTCCAACATCGCTAGCTTGGGTTATTGTTACACGCTACAGCGCCATTCTCGCAATCGACAGATGGACGACTCAGAAAGACATACTTCTCGTTGGATCGCTATATGTTCAAATCGCAGTATTGTGCATCCTTCAGGATGTTTGCCTTGTTCAAGTCCGATAAGAACGGGCTCCTTGACCGTTTCGATTTCCAGTCAAAGGCACTTGGTTATCTGCGGACTACTTTGTGGAGATCGGCGTTATTTGGCACAGCCATATAGCGTTCTCGTTTACAGACAGGTCGGTACTCTCGTTGCTCGAAACGGAATTCTTCTGACCACCTGAACCTCTGTTCATCAGGGCTGTAAGGGCCATAATAGCCCTTGCCCTTGTCGCGGGTCTCGTGATATTCGCGATATTCGCTATGATTGTTGAGCCTATGCGTGAGACTGGGTTGACACCGACCAAAGTATTCCATACGACCGATTGGTTCTACGATTTTGACATGGCTGTACCCGTATGGAGTAACATTGCAGTACGTGTTCCTCAGCGTTCGGGAGGTACGACGAAAAAGATTTATTGGCAAAAAATAGTTCATTGATATGTCTATTCCGGTAGCCTCTCTGGTTGACGGCTTCAAAGCCTCCGTGAAAGTAACTCCACTGTGGGATAAAAGAGGTGTGCACGTACCTGAGTTCAATTCAGTTATGATTCACTAACTGGGATACTTATATGTAGGGTCGAAGCCCGATTGTATCGCTTTACCTGGGAATCAAACCTTTGGGGGACACGTCCAAGGCGTTCAGTCGGACCCGTATATACAAACGATTATCATATTCTGCCCCAGCCGCCTGCACTATGCTGTTACAGGCAAGTTTTCCTGCGAGGTACTGTCGCAAACGTGGCCAGCTGACAGATTTCTTGCAGCCCGAGAAGCTATGTCGAAAAAATCCTCCAACGTGCCACCAGACTAGTTAATTTCAGTCGATTCTACCTCTCTGGGGATGAACTCCGATTCACTCGACGATGCGCGACAAAGGACGGCTTCGATCCTAGTAGGGCTTACTAATAACACCGCAGATGTCGTTGCGAACACGGTCCCAACGCCACCCTTTCCCGGATCCCACTTGTACGGAAACGTCTCCCGGGAACCCCGACAGTGTCTTTCCAGGCCTCCTTTAGCGTCTCTTGGGATTTTCAGCATTTGTTTTTGTTTCAGTACTTACGCCCTTTGGCTATGTACTTACCAGGCGGTGTCCAGTCCTCAAGAACTTTCCTAGTAAGCGATCTGATCGCTCTTGTACCTGATCCTTCTCCTCTTGTACCACATCTGGACAATACAGTAGCACTTCACATCTACGGGCAGAATGGCTTCTTTGAATGGACGATCAACTAGGAATACAGGGAAAAGTCCGTGTGGGGTGGATTGCTGCCGTGGGAGGTTTCTAGACTTTTATAAACGGATATTTGCCCTTGTGTTTGGTACCGGTTTATTGCATATGTTTTAGTGAATAGGTTCTATGTTGTTGTGTAATAATCCACAGGTGACATATAGATTTCTTGGTGTAAAGCCGTTTTCTGTCTCTGTGCTTCTCGAGGGTTCACAGCGAGACTGTATTAGCTACGCGTTCAATACTGAGAATCCATTACTTGCGAAGGAAAGACACGCAGATCAACGTGACCTTATAAATTCCCTACGCGAACATGTGGTTGATGCGGATCTCATCACTAACAGAACCGTGGGCGAGCATTGTTCTTTGGATCCAGCGGCGTAAGTATAGACTGAACCACTGAGTGGGTACGGTTGTGTTCCGAGGGATTTTGGCTTGACATAACTTCGTAGAATGTCCAAAGCCTTGGAATATATGGTCAAATGCTTTGTATTATATATTCTGTTGATATTTGTATTACCAGTAGATGATTGTCAGGACGTGTCGGATGCTGTTAAACACCCTATTACGCCCCCAAAGTAAGATAGTTTTCTGAATAACATGTGTTGCCCTGGGAACCCACATCCCACTGTGTATATCCGAGGAGGTACTAACGGTAGAATTCATTACAGCGGGCCTAGCCGAAACTTCTCGTTGAATGTACAAGGGTGCAGGTTCCTCCGGGTAAAAATATAATTACCTCCGGTAAGGTTACAATAAGTGAAGTCCACACGGGATGAGAGGTCATGAAACTGGTGGTCGTTCTATTGGACCAGAATTAAGAAGGGTTTCAAGCTACGCAATCTAGTCAACAAAGGGTAACGGTAACAGATCTAATATACTTACCTGCTCCAAGACCTGCGACCCAGAACTTGCAGTAGCTTGCCCCTCCCCATGATCCAATTCTAGTGGGTTCGCCGGAGTATCCCCAGGGCCCGGAGTAGGACCCTGTATAGGGTACCTCACGTATAAGTACGGTGGTGGGGGGTAGAAAAACGCGGTATTCACCGGTTTGGCAGTGGCACCTTGGGCTTTCTTCCAAGATGACGATGTAGAGGCAGCAGGGAACGGCAGTTCGTCTCTTGGGACAATGTCAATGAGGAAGTCGAACTGGTCCGACTTACTCAAAGCCTTCGATATGTCAGAGCGAGACAGAGTACGGCGTTTATTGGAGTCCGCAATGATGAAAGCCCGGGCAGTTATTTCTGATATAAAGACTGCGCAGCGATGAGTTAGGTTTCTGGGCTAACTGATTGTTAGGACGCACTTTCACAAGCTTTACAGAATAGGATTGGTGCTAAACCGTGCTAACTTCAGTATTATTCCCAGCATTTAGAATTAGATCCACATACCATCTGCTGCAATCATCTTCCAGGATATCTGTTCAGGTCGTGTCAATAGATATGCTTCGGAAGCCTCACTTTGACATCGGGATCGCTCTTCATGACTTTCTTTATTCGAGCAAGGGGTAACGGTGGGTGTCGGTAATCTGGTGTCTCCGCCTCAGCAGCGTCCACCTGTCGTTGCCAGAACGACCTTAGAAAGTCATTGAGAGGTTCGCCAGCGCGTACGAATGGACCAGGTTGTGTCGACATGTTACGGGCGGCGAGGCTGTTGGAAATCTGAATTCGGTGGAACGATATTTCGAGAACTGCCCATTATTGACATTCGCGAAATTACGTAATACTAATAACTATTTAGTATGGTTCTCACGAAATTATGTCATTTTTTTGACGCCGTCAAGCGTGGATGCTGAGCGTACGAAGGGTATATATCTATAGAGACTACTGATCTTCTCCCACCCAAGCCTTACTCATAGATTATGCTGTGCAATATGTCGCATGATGGTGAATGACGCGATAATTTCTAAAATTGGGGTCAGTAGCGAGAATGGAAGTGGAACACAACGGCTCATACCGAGCGTTAGGTGAAAGAAGTGTTCATATATTGTCAGGTTGTTACCGGTAACGTCAAAGGCACGTACGTCCGGGGGCTTTAGATCGTAATGGGCCACGAGGTAGTTGTCTAATGTCGTACACTCAGAGAGCGGTTCAAAGGTTAGAGCAGTCTAGGTCCCAGAGGGATGGTAGCATAAACTCACGGACCACTCCTGGCCTTCGATAACCCGATATCCCCACCTGTATTCTCTTCCATCCGATCCCACAAATTTTCTCTGGAGAGATCTGTAGGGATTTCAAGCCCTTTAGTCCACACCCGCGAGTAAAGGGCACATCACACACCCCCCAAATATTGATGTTTTTCGCAGGTAGCGGCTCATGGGCAATGTGAAGTTGAGAGGTGGTTGCACGTATGATATCACCCCCAGGGATTCGTTGGGAGCGAAGTCGAGGATCGCGACGGGCTCCTGGTTGAACGGCAGTTTGTCTCGGTGGCGTGTACCACGCAAGTTCATACTATAAATCATCGTGGTAGTTTTTTGTGGGAGCCGGGCGACGCGAAAGAATATCCGATCGTACAAATCGTCAAAGTCTGAGCCAGTATTGAGACCCGTACGGTCTTCCAAGACGTAAGGTACTGTAACAGGCATTAGGAGGGTACTGGCAAAGAGATATCGAGATGGTGTGTACACCAGTGAGAGCTCTTTATAGGGTCGAGAGAATCGGCTCAAAGGCTTTCGGAAGCAAAGCAGATCACCGAATTGTCATATTGCTCCAGAAGGGTCTCCTGATCAAGGGTTTCCAGAATGATCACATAGCCGAACTGGTACCCAGAGGCGCTAAGTCTCTTTCAATCAATATGTTACGAGATTGACACTGCCTTTGGGAGAGGAGAGATCCTTTTCGGATCCATGCCGCTCCGGTCACCCCAACGATCTGAAGAAGGCACTAACCACAGGCCAAATTTGGTGGAAAGGCTATGGGTTGGGGCGTTCCAATTCAAAGAAATAGAGCGCAGCCCTTAATACAGGCGCTGAACCCATATATACCAAAGTAAAAAGGGTGCGAACGTCCAGTAGCGTTACGAAACCAGCGAAGAAGCTGAAGCAACCTGCGCGGGATCAGAAAGAAGGAGATCCAGTGGACAAGACAGCGGTGCCTACTTTCAGAAGACGGGTGGGAGACCTTGGGACTTATGTCAGCACATAGGCACGCCCCTTTTGATCAGCTGGTGTCTAGACTCCAAATGATCCAGGGCTGTAGGATTTAAAATAAACAACATGAAATATCAAGATAGTGTGATGTGAACATACTTTCGTATACAGCGGTCCCAACTATGTCACATTCTAAATGATGCGGGCGTGGCGGGACCTGAAAGATATGTCGCGCGGCCAGGTATGGTCTCAGCCTTGAGGTCGTGGCCGTGGCTGTGCTGTGTGTTGGAGCATCAGAGCTTGAGAAGCCAGAAGCACGGGTGCTCACTGATGTGACTACAACGAAAGACCGATGTAACGTGCAACTACGGACGCCCTCACCGACTGAGGCCCCAAGAGAGAAGATAACATCCTATCAGGCGAGGCAAGTCAGCTGGGGTGCGGAGATATAGCGGAGGAACGTACCCAGCCGAAGAAAAAAAAAGGACATCCTCGCGGATATTACCTGTCACCCGAAAAACCGCCTGACAGTCTTCATGAAAAAATAGGCAGGAAGGGGTAAACGAGGAATTAACCTTTCGCTGTTTCGTCATCGGACCCTAAAATCGGAGAATCAGTATTATTATGTATGGCATGATATTTGTTATTTAAATGACTGCCTTGATCAAATAAATATCGAGTACGGCCGTCGGCCAGCCAAGGTTCGCTAAAACAGGACCGTTTGATATTGATGTACGGCCAACAATGATTCATCTCAAAACATGAAACTCGTGTCAGACCTGTTAGAAGCTAATAGCGAACGTTTTAAAGTCTTCATAGCTTGATTAGTCTATAGAAGGAGACATTTTTGTGACTATAATACACGCCTCCACTTCGAAAAATGAGTTTGATTAGCAGCGAGATATGAGCCGAACTCACGATGGTACAATCAAGATAAGCAACCCCACCCCATTTCCGCTACCACATTTTCCCTCCATCAAACCCGCCTTGACCGATATTCGCAGCAGATGTCTTCGCGTCCAGGAATAGTTCGTTCATTTCTCCGATGTCCTCCACTTCTATCTGACTTCGCCCTGCAAGGTTTGCCAGTATCGATGCGGGGGTAAGCAGCTGTAAAGCATATCTACCGCGAAGTAAAAATGTTGTCAGACGCAAACGGGGATATAGCAAATCGAAAAAACTCTGAACCTCAAAGAAGATTTTTCCCCTTCGGCCGCCAGTCTTTCCAAAACACCGCTGCCGAGCTTCAGGCCTTCCACGATGGAGCGAAGGTGGACGACCTTTCCAACTTGCTCACGTGTGTACTGCTCTGTCTTGACGATCATGCATCTGCGGGCCGTAAAAATTCAGGGCACATCCACCAGCCACGAATGGTAGTGAAAATCACCGGTCAAGCAAATCCACCGGGATCCCATGGGGCGACACAATGTCAACTGTCCCGCGCACGAGGGAATTCCCTCTGTTGGTGGCAAAAATAACGGTCGGTGCCATGGCTGATTCCAAAAGGGCGTTCAGGTACGTGAAGCATTCAATGTCCAACATGTGAACCTGATTCGCCATAAACGGTTAGGCCGGCAGATCACCACAAGCCCAGGACACACATGCGTACCTCGTCTATGAAGACAACGCCCGGAATGACCTCCGCAACTCCTTGGTCGACATAGCCTTTAACAATCTTGTTAACCTCGCGGCGAAGCTTGTCCGTCACCTCAGTTCGGCCACTCTTCACAAGACTCCCCATCACGCTCATTATGTCCTGCCCCCCCTGTGGACGGGCGTTAGCCGCATCCAAATCGCCCAACGTCACATCTTGCACTAGCTCTTTCCGTTTATGCACGTCTCCCTTTGGGAGGGGCACATACGTCTCCGATTCGAGGTCATATGATGATGCGTACGCGTCCGATCGGCCAACACGCTGCAAGTTGAGGGAGTTAGGAAGCGAATTGTTGACGTGAGATTGACGTACTTTTACTGCGCCGGTGTTCCTTTCGATGTATATGACGTCTCCAACAACAACCCTCTCTTTTAGGATAGCCTCGTAGATTGTGGGGTCCAACCGAAGCTGCTTAGTGCCTTTGACCGTCTTTAGGCCAACCACGACATGTGATACGGTCTTTCCATAGCCGCTCAGAGGGTTCTCAGACTCCGTCGGTGTTAGCTCTGTCACTTCCCCTTCGTAGACCTCCTTAGTCTCTTTTATCCGAAGACCTTAAGGGTACCGATGGTTAGAAAAGAAATGAGCAGGAACAAGTAAAAAGGGAACAATGTAAAGTTTCAGAAAAGTAAAATACCACAATCAACAAGTCTCATCACTCACCGATCGCCCTCCTAAACGACTCAGCCAGCACTTCAGTCTTCTTGACTTCCGTACTATAGACCTCCGACCCCACCATTGGACAAAACGGCACCTTTGAGCCAAGCTCCTGAGCTACTGCCAGCGCAAGGGCCGTCTTTCCCGTTCCCGGCGCGCCAACCAATAATAGCGCCCGTCCCGAGAATTTTCGCGATTTTATGAGTTCTACAATGACACCACAAGCCTTCCTGTGTGATTAGGCTCCCCATAGATATCAACGACAAATAATAAACACTTACCTCGCGTGCGTTAGTCTGTCCTACGAATCCCGCACCATCGACATTGGCCAAACCCTCTGATGTTAGACCGAGCCCTTTTATGTGAGAATGGGGCGCGATTCGCGACGACCTTCCAGCAGATGGCACGGAAGGGGGAGGAAGCGCGTTGTGGGCGACTGGGGTTGACGTTGAGGCGGACGACATGAAATTTCCGAACGAGCAAGATAGTCTACATTTCCTGTCTGACTTAGCATTTCGCGATATTCGCACGGTTGGACAGATAAAACATATTAATAACAATTCACTGGGGAGTTGGCTTATGTACCTGATGATAATATTTAGAGTAAATTTGGATCAAATTAGGGAAAAACCCATTCACACTCTCCTGGGTAAATTTGGAGGATATTCATAATATTCTTTCAAATGTACTCAGCTTTTACTCAAAGTCTATTTTAAGAATTAACTCTTGAGCAGCATATAGAAAACCAATTTAGAAATTTGCTCCAATAATTCTAATTGCATTATTTCCATGCAATCTGGAATATATCCAATGGGCATACTCATAAAGCTGTTCCTATAGTGGTATTTCAAGGCTGTTCTCAACTGAAAGCCAAGATACTGTTTCACTACACTCTTCAATATACCCTGCCTTTTCTCCATGGATTAATTCCTATTTTTCCCTCAATATTCCTGATGGGTATATTGAGATATATTCGATGCTTCTTGATCTTTTACCACCACCATCCGACCGTGGGAATTCGTCCCTCCTGCACTAGGTTGTCCCTAAACTACCTAACACCTCATCCCTAATTGACATCGCCTTTCATCAGACCACTCTTTCGGCCTGGGCCACCATCCTTTTATACCATATCCAAATTTTTAACTTATCAGAGCTGATCCTGACTATCTGCAGGGTCATCTCATCTTGCCTGTACTGGGGGCTTCACTAATCCGTTCACATCCACCTCATCAACTACCAGGCCACATGAGGACACCACAACTCTAGTACTCTGCTTCGCGCAGATCCTTAGGGAGCGTCACCGCCAACATTCTCGATGATTTATTCGTACTTGCTTAACCACTACACCCAAAATACAAAAGGAGGAAGGGGTCTGGCCCCCAATCAGCTACTGTCCCTGCACAGAGCACACCTCTTGGGGAGAATGCCAGTTTATCGACCAATGGTGGGATTTGGCGGCCTCATTTTGAGGGGAGTCATCGCTTTGGGAGAGCGGTGTGGAACAGGGGGGAAAGTAATAGGGGGGATTCAGGAGAGGGGGAGCAGGTTTGAGGTATGGGTCGTTCATTTAGTTTGGACATTTATCTTCGACACTGGGGGGGAGTAATGGGTTTCCAGGGTGCCCTGAAAATACCAGGGGGGGAGTGGAACGGGGTACCAATGTGAAGGGAGGGGACCATGCCCCAACAAGCGAAGGCAAACCTTTAAGGTGTTGGGAGGTTCAGACATGGTACAGTACAATACTGTTGGACTGCAGGTATCCTCAGTCTAGACCAGTAATATGACCTGGAGAGCAACTTAGTGTACAGCTCCACCCTGATGGCTCATTACAGATTACTTAGTGGTAATAGGTGTCTATGCCCGCATGTAGCTGGGTCAAACCCACATGCGCTTAATATTATTTGACCAAAAAAAAAAAAAAATATTGAGATATATTTCTGACTAAACCCACAGAGCTAAAATGGGGTTTATAAAGAGAAGATTGAGATTTTTACTCTCAATTTTACCTGGGGGTCAATCCTAGCCCTGTTTATAATTTCTCCAAATTTTCAACTCTCGGGTTATATAAGCCAACTACCCGATTCTGGCTTTATTTCTTGATAAGTAAATAAACCATTAAATACAGTGCTAACTACCCTGCACAGCTGCACCCCCAAATTCAGCCCCAGAGGGGGAGCCGCGGCCGGTTAGCGCCTGTCTAGGAGATGCCATCCCCAGGATAGCACTCCAATATCTAATCCCGCTCCGCCGGCGAAAGAACCGGAAGGTCGGCCAATAACCGATTAGTTCTTGAGCACATCCCCAAGGTCCTCACCCTCCTCACCCGCGAAATACTCCGGCAGAACAAACGCAAGCTTCTTTCGGTCCTGCAGATCCTGCTTGTTCGACCGCGGCATAATACTAAACTTCATCGAGCCTTTCTCCCCGTTGATCACCTCGGCGATAGACGCATCCCCACCGGAAAGAGCGGCGTGCAGTTCTTCGATAACCTTGGCAGCCACAAGCCGCGAAGTGTCCGCGTTGGCTTTGAGGGTCTGGAACACGTCGGCTGCGGTGACGGCTTCGGAATGGGGTCTCCATGAGTCGTAATCCGTTGCGGTGGCGATGAGGGCATAACTGAACGGGGGAGTACACCCCGATGAGTAAGCTCGATTCACAAGTTGGACGTAATTCGCCTACCTGAGCTCCGCCTCCCTCGCCAGCTTCGCCTCAGGCAGCACACTCATGTTGATAAGGTCCGCCCCCCACTGGCGGTACATGATGCTCTCCGCCCGCGTCGAGAACTGCGGTCCCTCCATGCAGATAATGCACTTCTCCGTGAACAGCTTCAGGCCCCTCCCTTCCTCATCCAACACCCTCCTTACGTGCTCCTCCAGCCAACTAACCAATTTCTGACTGAATGGATCGCCAAATGCCGCATGGGCCACGATCGACGTATCCTGGAAGAACGACGCCGGGCGAATGCCCTTGGTCCTATCGATGATCTGCGACGGGAGGATGAAGGCGCCTGGGGCAATCTCTTCTCGGAGAGAACCGACGGCGGAGAATGCGAGGATGACGTTGACGCCGAGAGATTTGAGTGCAGCGATGTTGGCGCGCGCGGGGACAGATGAGGGGTGGATTGTGTGACCTGTACCATGGCGCGCCAAGAAAGCTACTTGGGCGCCAGAGGGAAGTGCAGCAATGGTTATGGGCGAGCTTGGGAAACCCCAGGGCTAAAGAAGACATATTCTGTTGAATGATTGGAATATAATGTGACTAGAACATACTGTTTCCGGGTTTACATGTTTACTGATTCATTGCTCCAAGTTAATCGATATACATCAGACAGTTCCAGAGCCCACTCACACGAAAGTCAGGTTATCCAGATGGTATAGTCCGCTTCCACCGATTACTCCGATAAGTACTGATGAATCACGAGAAGTGAGCTAACGTTTTCTGTGGATCTGTTTGACACACCATTCTCGTTAGCCATTCTGATGATTGTGGAAATGTAGTAGAGATGTGATGAGAAAGATTAGAAAGATGAAAAAAATGAATGATCGAACCGATCGAAACGTGGCCCTCGCGTGCCTGATCACTCGATCATCCTCGGCGGTATCTCGATACGGCTCGCCAAAGTGGGTCGACCACAGAGACCAATCTTCCCAGGTTCGAGGTCAGTGTCGTAAGTGAGATCACGGCAAGTATGATAAATTTTAAGATAGATAAAATAATATACACACAATACAAATACATTCCAACTTCATCCAAATTATAGGATAAGAAAAGCCCGACGCCGAACGCCCACAGTTTCAACAAGTCCCGGCGATCAGACCCTCCAAACCCGTTCACTTAACCGTTTCGCACCTTCGCTCCCAAGAGACTGCGACCGCCTCACACCAGGTTTTCCCGCCATCCGCAACTCAGTCCCCACAGGCGTCGTAGGCCGACTTTTATTCATTCCAGAACTAGAAACCGGGCGGGGTATGTTCGACCTAGGCATAGGCGTGGCACAGAGTACCCCAGGTCTACCACCAGGCACAGGCGTCAGCGGCCTCCGGATCGAAGGCAACGAGGAGCTCGAGGACGACGTGGAGAACCGCCTAACGGGCGACAAGCTTACAAAAGACGAGCGCCGGGTTGGTAGTCGGGTGGCGGAAGGCGAGAGGTCGAGGCTGGAGGACGAAGGAGAGGGAGACAGGGTAGACATATTAGAATGACCCGCACGCGGTGGGGATCGCTTGAGGCCGCTCGAGATGGTAGCCGCCGAGACGTCCCTCGTCAGCGTCACCTTCCGTTTCGGACTCTGCTTCGTGCTGGGGGGCTTGGGATTGATAATCGTGATCGCTGAATGAACTGGATTCTCGAAAAGTACTGAGCTGCTCTTGGGACTGGCACGCTCGGGAGCGACATTCGGCTCGGGCTGAATATCCTCATCTTTCCCTAGAACCAGGAGGGTAGCCTCTGGTGAATCAACAAGGATATCCGACAACGGCGGGGCTTCGGGCTCGCCCTCACCCTCGCAGTCCCCCTCAGGGATGGGAGCTAGCGCATGGCTATGGGAAGGATCATCCAACCAAGTGCAAACCGCCTCACGAAGGAACGTTTGCGACAAATTTGAACTTGCCTCCCATTCTCCTTCCTCCTCTTCGTCCACCTCCTCAATGCTCTCAACATCATGCCTCCAGACTCGCCCAGAGCCTCGAACACCAACGACGCCCAAGCCATCAAACGACCTTTCAGAGCCATCTTTCTTCAAGAACCCTGAGAGGCCGAGCCCATATTTGACAAGCGTCGGATTTTGCGAATGGGCGGGGGTAGGAGATAGCTGCGTATCGTAGATGGCCAAAAGGTCGTCATTGTCGCACGACGACTCGAATCGCGGCTGGTGGTGAACAACAGGGGTAAATATGTCGCCCGTCAGGGACACGGGAAGCTCAGGCAGCTCGTCGTCTTCGGAGGCAGAGGTGGAAGTGTCGCTGATAAGGGAAATGTTGAAGGAGGAATTGATCGAGGTATCGGGGTCTGGGCATGCATCTTGGCCTTCAGAGGACTCCTGTTCTCGGCGCACTTCGCGTCCGGAACCGCTAGTGGGGATAATGACGGTGGCAGGAACAGGAGGGCACGAGACTTGGGGGGCGACAACGGAACCTTTTAAACTCCATGGCCTGCCAGCGTCCATATCGGCGGCATCCAGCCCCACCATGCCATCTTTCCATCGAGTCGAGTATACAAGACTTGCAGGCCGGGGCTTGCTAGTGGTAGCGATGTCGCTGGCCTCTGGGATATCGGGGGCACTGGCACTACCTGAAGACATGCTAGTGTCGGTACGAAAGAACGAGGAAGGTGAGGGGATAGTGATGTACTGTGAGAGAACGTGTAGGATATGGCTGAAGAGGGCTGACATGTACAGACGAAGTGGCGAGGAATAGGCTGTGGACGAACAAAAGGAACCTTTACAGAGAGGCTTGCATGACGAAGTGGGTTATATATATATGAGGCTGACTGACACCCGCGAGTAAGCTGAGAGCCAGGCGGCTAACATGCTCAAAATCTCAACCGATGGACTCCGTTTCACAACAAGGTGCCCAGGCGCCTGCCGGTCTGCACTAGACGTGATAACACCGTTCAATCGAAAATAGCTCCCGTTAGGCCCGTTGGGAAGCTCTATTAGGCACCTTTAGTCCCCTTATAACAAACATGACTTGTCAGACAACACTATATAGGTTGCGTCTATAAGATTCGACGCACCTTCATCACGTTTGCGAAAGAAGTACAGGATAGTGTGCACAATGATCGCTACTCCAAGGCTCCCCAAATTACTGTAATAAGCTCGGCCATCGTGGATAAGACATGTTCATCCTGCTGCATTTGAGGGAAGACCAAGTTTAATCTTCTGGTGATATGTCTTGTATTCCACTGCGCTTTCGCTGGTGCTGATCATGGTTCAAGAGGACTGGTACATGTGTCATAAACGAAGAAGAGGAAGTTCAATAAGGACACTCGGACCATTGATTATGTAATATTTAACATGGGATAACCGAATAAATAGAGCAGTTTTCCACCACGATTCCAAAGCCGACTGTTGAATGCAATACGGTGCTTCGCTCGGAAAAACACAGCAGGCAGAAGTCCGATATACAGGACAGCAATCATGTTTCATTACGATTATGAAAACATCACTCTTCCATCTTCAGATTGGACCTCCCCAAAGCTTGCGATGTCTCGCCGCATGTCCTCCTCATGGCCAAGTGTGACATGAGTCATTTATACACAAAACCCGAGTCCGAATGATAGAGAACTTATCGTTATCAGTGCTCCAACAAGCTCCAGGACGTCACCACTAGCCTGAAGGATGATCAGATGGGTATTAACGGTACGCGCCACCCCTGATCCCCAGGTCGTGCAAATAATTAATGCTCATCACCACCCCCAGAGAACCCACACCCGGCGGAACGAGATATTTCGCCTCGCGCTCGCGATGACATGCATCGGAATACCCCTCATTACCCCTCTCATATCCTCCTCTCATTTCCGAACACTCACTAGGTGGTACGATCGCATGCGGTATATATGGATATGGCGGCATCCCTGGCAAATCCTCCAATCTCGCAAACCGCCCCCCGAAAATCACTACGTCACTTATCCGACATCCCGAGAGGAGTCAGCATACTGGGAGTCCGCACTTTCAGGCCAGAGACAGCTTGCCTCTTCGCACGCCTACCGGACTTCCCTTGGGAGCATACCAGTTATAACATCGTATAAACCAGCCCTGCTCCCCGAATATCGAAGGAAGAGATGCGATGTCGGCACAGAGCGTGCGGATCTCGGGGCGGAGTACTACCTCCCCGCCAAGACGCTCTGCAAGTGGCACAGAATGGTGTTTCCGGGCCCCGTAAGTGGCAAAATTCGTCATACCAGGATCCCAGCGCAGCCTGACCTTGAATTTCAACGAAGGCCCACCCGACTATCCAACAGGCGTCGAAACTAAGGAAACACTTCAGTAACCGCGATCTCCGCGAAATGTTTCGAACATCGCGCTTGGAATCGGACGAGGTTGTCTTTGCGCGAGGATACCGGTGGACCCCACGGTACCGAGGCATGTGGAAGAGGTGGCTGGAGGAGAAAGGCCCGGATGTTGCCGTTATATTTGCTTGATAAGTTAGGTTTTGAATGTATATCCGTGATTGGGAATATCGCATTCTGATGAAATAATTAGGCGGCGCAGCCGTGCCTATAAAAGGCCTTGAATGAAGACCGCGAGTGTTCTGAGCACAGCAAGAGCACTGGATTGGGAAACTCACGGGTATATTCATATCTAAGACAAGCAAGTCGCGACCTAAACAGAAGCACTCGTTGACATTCGATTCGAGTGGGGAGCCTTAGTCTGTTGGGAGACAGCGGACATCTTTGCAAGAATGGCAGAGAGTTGTTCCGGGCTCATTTCTACCAGAAGCCGATTCATTGCCGCGTGTTTTTCCTCGCTGTGCTGGATGAGTTGTTGCTCCGATACCGCCGGGCTGAATTGGGCGACTTGTGGAGGGCTCAGCTGTCTACAGTGTATGTAAGCGCAAGTTGATAGTAACGAGGTTGACGTGTTGGCTTACAAGCATAACCGACATACGCGAGCCTTCGAGACTTCTAATACGTGGTACACCACATCTAGATAACTCATACTGAACCCAGAGGCTATCACAATGGTTTGTGGAGGATAGTCAGGGATCACTCTTCGAGAAACCCAAGGACATGCTCACCGGCTCCTGCCGACTCTCGTTCAATATGTACTTCTCCCAAAGATGTGGAACCTTCTGTTGAGGGTAGAGAATCATCCATATCACAAGAGGGAGACGATATGATCTCTGCAACCCGTGGCTCCACACCACGCTCTCCGGAAGCCAGGCCACCTTCAGCCTCAAACGACGTAATGTTCGTTTCTGAAACAGCTTCCGAGGAACCTGTGGCAGAACTATCAAACACTTCATCTACCGATGACACGCTTTCAAGAGGTTGCTCCTTTTCTGCAGGATCGACCGCGGGGGTCTGATCGTGGGGAATGCCCACATCAAGTAAAGCAGGCACTTTATCAGGTGTTTTACTGACATCGGGGCTTTGGTCTGTAATGTCAGATGGACCTTCGACGACGCTGCTGGATGTACTGGTATCCGAATGCCCAAGGCCTGGAGCACTGTTGTCGAAGAATCCTAGTACTTCTGTGTTAGTTGTTTCTAGAGATGGATGGGTACTTGGTGGTCCAAGAAGCTGAACGGGTTCGACTTCGTGGTCCACAGGCGTTACGACTGCATCTTTTGTAGACGGATCTTCTGGAGCGGCACTGGTAGGTAGGTCGTGGTAAACACTTGTCTCGTCACCACTGATCATGAGGCCGGGAGAGAGAACATTAGCGGCTGGTAGCGCAAGAGGTTCGTTACCATGTGGCTGATTCACCTGCTAACCACGATCATAAGTATAACTCTGATCATGAGGAATATGCACATTAATTAAAGCAGGTACCTCGTCTTGGGCTTTCCCATTACTGGAATTTTGAGCTGTAATGCCAGATGAACCTTCAACAATGCTGCTAGGTGTACTGGTATCCGAATTCCCAAGGCCTGGAGCAATGCCGTCGAGCAATCTTGTTGTTTCAGGAGTAGTTGTTTCTAGGGATGGGTGAGTACTTGGTAGTCCAACAGGCTGAACAGATTCAGCATTGTGGTTCACAGAAGTTACGACGGGATCGTTTGTAGACGGATCTTCTGGAGGGGCGCTGGTAGGTGGGTCGTGAGATATATTTCTCTCGTCAATGTGGTCCCCCAGATGTGCACTGAGGCCAGAAAGGAGAACACTGGTGGCCGGTAACACGAGAGGTCGGCTAGTGTGTGGCTAATTCACGCGTCATTTGTGATTGTAAGTACATGTGATAGTTTAACAGTTGTGTACATACATCTTGTGGGCTAGATTGCACTTGATGTGAAGCATCGGGTGTGGGGAGGAAAGGGCTTAGGGCTTCTGCCAGAGCTGATGTTTAATAAGCACCGAAAAAATTGTTGCAGAGATACCTGACCAGAAAACAAACCTTTCAAAACAAGGTTTCGATAGTTAGGATTTTGGATGAAGGCTTCTTTCATCTTGACGAGAATTTCCGCATCGGATTCTGAACTGGTCCTAATCATGTCGTCCAAACGAAGATGCTGCATATCAGCTATTCGATTTTTGAGATCAAGGTTCTCCTGAACAAGGCGTTCACATCGTATTTCCACCCGAATATATTCTGTTCTCCAGTAAAGTAATGAACCCCCAACTTTATAGGGTCCAGCTATGTTGGATGGCCTAAGGGGTGTGTTTCGCAGAATTTTGCGGACGCAGTCATCTGCTGTGGTAGTTACTGTGTTGTATCCTGTAGGAAGTTTTCCGGGGTCTGAGGGCTCATTCTTATAAGTGGCCCATATTAAATCCGTTTCATCAAATTGGACAATCATGTCCGGAAAATTAGGATGAGTAATTTGGGACTCTAATGGACGAGAGGAAACGCCATCCCATTGAACCCATTGGTCTTTCTTGATCAAGATGCTGTGTATAGCGGTCGAAACAACAAAGAACATATCACCAGGAGAACCAACCTCGTCGGAAGGGAAAGAAGAGCTCCAAAAATGGGAGAATTGGATTGTATATATCCCTGGACCGTGTAGGGTGAACGAACGGGGAGCATTTTCGGGAATGGCATGGACTTGGAATGACTTGGAGAATTGTTGAAAAAAGGATAATGCATGTTTAGGAAGCTTTTCTGAGCCATTGGATTTCGCCTTTTTGGGTGTTCCATTAATGCTTGGTGCCCATACTTGATCCAGTTTGCGCTTCGTATTTGATCGGGATTTCGCTGGTTGGGTTGCGGATGGAATCCTTCCTTCGCTGTCTGAGATGGATCGAAAAGGGTGGAGATAGTCGATAAATTTGGTGACGTACCCCGTTGTGTTGAAGGACGTAGCACAAGCTCATTCCAAATGGGCGTGGAGCCCGTAATGTAATGTAGATAAAGACTTGGCCATAAAGGATGGATAACAATATGTGAAGGGGTCAGCAGCTTTGACCAGGTGCTCGCCATGCGTCCGTATAGCTCACATGGTTTTGAAGAGATGTCGATGTAGATATCCCCTGGGCTTCCTAGATGGCGTGGTGGTGGCCCCTTGCCACTAATTTCTGCGTAGTTTATTTCCACATCATAGTCCACCCCGTGTAGTCCACGCCTTATCTTTGTTGTGCGGTCCTTACGTGTGGCTATTAACACTATTTCATGGGAGGCTTCAGACTCTGGAATATTTCCTGTCCTTGATAACATGGTAGAAAGGAGCAAGGTTCATTGATGATTGTTCGCGTGACAAGTTCCACGTTCATTGTTGGGTTGCACGCGTGAAACGTGACAATGTGTCACTTGGTATGATGTGACTAGACATGGGACCAACCCGAAGCCTTACCGCCACAACAACATATGTAAAGTAAGTTTTTACTACCACGCCTTCTAAGCGTTACACTCAAGTCAACGTTGAAAACCCCGGATACCATGCGCCTTTATCTGTTTCTTCCTCACGAGAAGACCGTCTATTCCAGTCTTCCATTATCTCGTGTCAAAGATACACAACGTCCGAGTCTCGTGATTTACTGAATCTGCGAGAAAATTTACCGCCGGTACCGCTCAAACTTTGTCGGTCTCACGCACAAACCTACTTTTCGTCTGGCGTCGTCGCCACATGGGTCTCGACGCGGCTACCTATATGTTCTCCTGACGAATTCCACGTCATTTATTTTTGCCGAAATCACGAACCATGGTCGTTATGCAGACCGCAGGCGCCCAACGTCAACACGATACTGAATAGATGGGCACAGAAGTGTTCTTGATCATGGCGCCCTTACCTCAACAATCACGTTCGACATTTCCTAGAATTCCACGAATGTCAAACACTCGAGGTATTTTCAGACCAGCGCCGTGCGTAGCGGAGTCAGAACCATACGCGGTGGGCACCGATTTCCTACGAGCTGCAACAATTGCTGTAGACTCCTTCGGATATGCTCATCTGTGGACTCGAGCCCTCTCACGATATGCGTTGTTGGCCGTGTCGCATCCGCATTTGGCCAATGTCGGTCTCACTGCCTGCGCGCCTTTACGCGCACTATATGTCTGTAAGAGTCACTTCCTTGGTTAAACGAAGTGTCTGATAGGTATAAAATGAAGCCAAATTGCTTTACATTGTCTCCATTGTCCAAAGCCCTTTGACAACCACCCCCACTCCACACAACCCTCACAGCCCATCATGTTCGCTCGCGCTCAACTCCTTGTCCTCGCCGTTGCCGGTGTTTACCTTGGTACAAACTCGCAACGCTAATTTTATCAGCGTCAATGGCTAACTTACCATCCCAACAGCGATCGCTAACCCCCTCAAGGCTCGCGACGACCCTGTCTGTGCTCGCACATATACCGTGGTCGCTGGCGATACTTGTGACAAGATCTCCGCCGCCGAGGGCGTGTCCACGTTAGTTGTCCAATATCTCCATCATAGATTATTTCACTGATTCGCTATGCGGACGATAGATACCAGTTGGCAACTGCAAATGCTGGTGTTATCAACGCTGCTTGTGATAACCTCTGGATTGACCAGGTAATGAACATAATTCACCACTTCTCTAAATACAGCCGATTAAAAAACAAACCCCTTAGGTTATCTGTCTCGCGCTGGAAGGCCATGATTGCAGCCCAGTGCACGTCGTTGTCTCGGATGACACCTGCGACGCCATCGCCACCGCCGCAGGCACCACCTACGCCACAATTCTCGCGAACAACCTTAATGTGGATGCAAACTGCACGAACATCTACCCAGATGAGGTCTTGTGTGTCTCCCCTACCGTAGTCTGACGTGTTAATGTCATAGAAGAATCGTGTACAATTAAATCAAAGTGGAATTTTCACATATATACTTGTTATACATCGCCTTCCAAGGGCGTACTTGTGGGCCAGAAGGTTTACGAATTCAATCAAGACCTTCTAGTGGACCGCTCGTGGTCTTCTCTGAAGGTGGCACTATAGTGGCAGTGTCATGTAACTCTACAGAATCTATCCCTTGCTTTCCCACATTTCCAAGAACACCCATCCAGCCGCAGACAATGTTGTGGTCCTTTGAGTCCCTATAATTGGGTTAGAGAACTCGTACTACCCAGGATAAGCTCAAGGCACCCACTTTGTTTGACAAGCTTCGCTACAATACAATACAGCCTCACACTTACAAAGTGAGACGCCAGCGTTGCCACACCCCCTTTTTGCGCATGTCTTCTCCAGGTCGAAGCACGCGCTTTGTAGTACGTACAAGGTCTGCCACGCCCCATGGTCCCATATATTGCTATCAGGAGTGGGTATCTCATCGCCCTCGATAATCTTTGGGGGCCCCTCTATCCCCTGACGCTCGATGTCATGTTTGAGTATGGTACCAATGAGACGCCATCTGGGGAACTGAGTCCCCAGAAGACGGACGAAGGGCGGTTGCGCAGTTGCGATGAGGCTGTTCATGACGGTCACCACCGTACTAATTTGCACTTGCGGGCGTAGCCTCCCGGTCAGTAAAGGAGGGTGGAAATTAGACGAAGACGCTCACTTGTTATTCCTCGGACTTCAACCAACTGTTCGATACTTTCTTCAAGCGCGCCAAAAAAATTCTCGTTGGCCCAAATACGCAAAAGGGCTTCGCATTCCGCGGGGTTCTTGACCGTTGTAAGGTGCAGAATATCTACGGCCGTTCCCATCACGCTAGCCATGATACTCAACCTCACACGTTCATCCTCTTCCTTCTCTTGCTCCGAGAGACCACTTGTGCTCTTCGCACACTTTTTCATAAGTCGGAAAGCACTGTTCCAGAGGGGCGTCGACTTCATGGTGGCCGTCACCAGCTCCGGCTCTATTACGTTAGCGAGTCTGATGAGCTGCGTAAAGAACTCAAGGTCCATTTGAGCCGCACTCCCTGATAAATTCGGTAAGTGGTTCGCAAATGCCGTCACGAGTGCTTTTATCTGTTTTGGAACGGATAAAGTGGGTGATGGGCTGACGCCCAAGTAAATCCGGGAAAGGATATCAGGATATGAAGGTGGGTGAGCTTTTACGTAGGTGATATGATGTGGGTGCGTCGGGCTCAAAAATCCGTGGAGGACACCGGCAGTAGTTCTGGTATCAATGGCTGCTGTGGAGTGTTTCCAATGGCGCGCCATGATTTGTATAGTCAGATCGTTTGGACGATAGAACAAGCTGCATAATGAATTCTGAGGCTGGAGTGAGGCGTAGTAATGTTGGAACACACCTCAGAAATGATGGATCGCTGATAATGACTCGGACGACTATTTGAGCGACGGCAATGCGTTCAGCGATGTGTGGATCAGTTGGAATCAATGTGTTTTCAGGCTGCTCCCACAACTACAGAAAATAGTTTACGGGTGAGAACGAAGGGGTGTAGGATAACGCACTCTCGTCATCATCCCTGTCCAGTCCTTCTTTAGAGCAGCTATGACCCGCCTATCGGTCTTGCTTGGGGGGGTTCGGAAATTGAAGGTAGCAGCACGCAACGCCTCGAGCGCGGCGGCATATGGTGAAGGCATCTGATATGATTTGATTAAAGATAGATACTGAAATGGCTAGAAGAGGCCTTACCGCTTTCTTGGCCTCCTCTAATATCTCTGAGGGTGTTTCTGGAGGAAAATTGGCAGTGGTTGTCATATTCATGACATTGTTACAGAGGACTTCCGCGACGCCCGCCTCGACCAGCCTGTCCCATGGTTCGTTCTTTCCACCTTCAACTGGGCGAGCTACTTCCACTACAGCCGCAAGAGCAGGAAACACGTCACCCTGATTGTCACCTTCGCGAGTTTTCTGCCCTGGGGCAAGTGCAAGGGTACGGGCCACGCGCGACGGATTCGAGGCGGCAAGCTTTCTCCATTGAGCAGCTTGTTCAGGCGTGTGTGTGATGATCTGAAAAGACATCGAATTTGAAGGATCGTATCGCAAAGCCTTGAATCTCGAAAAATCGCAAAGGCCCGTGTGTGCAACGTTGCAATATCATGATAAGTCGGCAAGCTAAATTTTTAGGGGCGGGGATCTAATCTAATCAAGTCAGGTGGGTAAAGTCCGACTTCGGGCCGCGATTCATCCAAGACGCCACGTACCCAAATACCACGCGCAGATCCTATGACTATGGAGTGAGGTTATGCAAGGACAAGTGTCTGGTACGTCTATGCCTTGGGCTATAAATGTTTCGTAGATTCAAGCCAGAACCAAATCACACCGCCAGGCCACATGTCAACTTTGGACTTTGATGCGCGTCGCGTCGCGGTGATCGCTTTCCATATGAGCCATCTTCTGTGTGTAGTGGTCCTCTGCGTCAGAAACTGGCTAGTGGCATAAACATGAATTTATTTGAAGTAATTGGTAGGCTACAGAGAGGGCACCAAGCTCTCAGTTGGCAGGGTACATCTGTTATTCAACTTGAATGGGACGCGAACGCGTTCCACGCGGTACATACATAGGCTTAAGCCGTTCCTCTTCGTCCTCCGGATAATCCTCTTCGTCACTGGAGGATTCCTCACTATCCGACGATCCCAGGTCTTCCTGTTTCCGTTTATTACCTGTTGTCTTTGGAGCCCGCTTTGGTGCTTTTCCAGTACTCTCTTTTTTGCTGGCTTTACCTTTCTTGGCCGTTGATTTCTTCTCTCCCTTTGGTTTTGGAGGGGGAGGGGTCCAGGTTGGGAACTTCTCTGCGAGGTTACGTTGAAAGGCGGCGTCGTAGCCGACGCATTTCAACGTAGAAACCGCCATGGTCTATATTGGTGATGCCATCTGAGATGCCTGCGAAGCAAAAAAAACTTGGGTAAAAGACGAACCTCTCGCCCACGAAGGAAAGCTTCGCTAAATTGGGCAGGTGTAATATGTTTGAATTCCCCTCCAGTTCAGCATCTGTAGGTTCACACTTGGGCGTCTAGCGCAAATGGATCCGAGCTCGGGAATGTATCCCCCAGCCCTTTATACAGAGTTGTGTTGCCCAAGCATTTCGAACCTTGGTGGACATTCAATGGTTGTTCACACACCAACAAATGTACAGGACTGACCTTGGGTAACTGTTCTGTCCATTATTCCTTCGTCAATGAAAGAACTTGCTTCATCTTATACTGGCCACCATAGAGCCATATCGCCGAAGCCAGTCGTGCAAACAGCCGAAATACCCTTGGATCCTCTCTTTCATCTGGAGGACTGCCAGGATCAGAATCAACATCAAAGAAAAGACCTGGGGCTCCAGGTAACTGTGGTGCTTGAGGGTTCAGATCAAGGTTAAGATACATGAAATCCTTGAGTCCATGTAAAGCAAATATTTTCTTCGAGATTCTCGGAAAAGTCTCCATGGGGCTTCCCTCATACACATCGGACATAAACTGTCTACTCACAGTGGCATCCTGAATTGCTTTGTCCAAAGGGGCCGGATACAGGTCGTAACCGATACTCTTCATTCCGTCTCAAACAGTGTCAATACTAACTCAATGTTAGCCTTTTTTTTTCACAATTGGCTGAAGTAATGTAGGTCAAGTTTAGGGTTCAGGAAGAAACTCCGAGGTTAGTAACTAACAGGTTACTAACATGGCAGCTTTGGAGGGGGTTATTCACAGACATTAATAACATGTTACTAACATGGATGTTAGTAACACATTAAAAATTGTTAGAAATGTTATTAACACTGTTAATAATTGTTAATAATTGTTAAAAAATCCCTCCCCCCTACCAATCCCAGTTAGGCCCTTCCCCTTCATCTTCCTGCACTATATCTGGCCCTTTTAATTTTTTCTGAGTGATATTAACCTCTCCTGAACTCTCTGAGAACATATTAACAAAAATTGGAGATGTAAGATCAGTCAAGTAAGGTTTTTAGAGCTTGTAAGACTATGCATGAGGCAGAAGCCATGATGATGATGTTAGGACATAGTATTACTATTAGAGCAATATGAGAAAAATTGTGATTCCCATAATTTTCCAATAATCTTTCAGAGGCTAGATAAAAAATATGGATCAAAATCACCTAAAGTTGCCCAAAACTGTCCAGATAAACTGGGCAAAAAGTGGGATTATGCCATTACCATGCAGTCCTGAGGTAACAGTGTGTGGGGAGAGATGGTTAGTGATTGATCGTCAATAGGAGTTAATAGATTCAAATGATCTGTGGGACTGCTTTTTAATTTGGTTATTAACAATATTTAACATACCCTTTTGAGCGAGTTAATAATTAACATGTTACTAACATGTTACTAACCTGTTAGAAACTACGATGTTAGTAAATAAGGGGTTTCTTCCGGAACCCTAGTCAAGTTGCCTTCCCGGCTTCATTCCAAGACTTCCAAGACTCACTTAATCTTCTCTTCAGTTTCTTTTTTCTTTGCCTTCTCATGAACGCTTTTCCCTAGAATATACGCCAAGGTGGGGAGAACGAAGGCGTCCAAGGCAACTCGACCCCTCTTTCGCGGTGGCGGGGCCGACAATTCGGCATGGTCGTTCAGCTCCGGCCGTCCTCCAACCACGATGCCATTGATTTTTCCCTGAAATAGTATTGCATTTTGATAATCTCCATTTTCCGTAGAAGAGGAACTGGTTACTTACATCGAGTAGGGGGGGGGGTCTGCAAGTGGCATTTAGACATCACCCTAATAAATCGTCCTCATCCAGAGCATTCATTTCTACTTCCTGGGACACAGGTAAAGGGGATGTTCGCTGCGAAAGCCTGGTATCATTACTTATCGCCAAAATCTAGACATGATCATACAGGTGGTTGTTCGCCATCGTGCGCCCCTGTATTTGAGGGCCCCAACACCGACCTTTCTGGGAGCATATCTTCGGGGTCTTGTTCTGATATGTCGGGATCTTGGGATTCGAGGGAAGCCTCGGTATCCCGAGACTCTGCTTTGTACATGCCGAAAGGAACCAGTGCCGGTGATTTGGCCTGTAATGCAGGAATGTCGTTACTAATAAATTTGAGCTTCCAATTACATACATACCCTATTCATCCCTAAACATGCCACGTCCTCATCCTCTCCATCCTTGTTCGCGATATTGACGGGTTTAAAATCCTTGCGGTCCTCTCGTTTGAGGTCCTTAGAATCTTCGTTCTTGACATACTTGGCATCCTTGACGTCTTCATTCCTAACAGCTTTCGATTCAGAAAACGCGGGGTTTTTGGTGCCTTCCGTCTTGACTGCCGGGCCTGAGTCGGCCTAAATTCCCAGCAGGGAAGGCCTTGGGGAGGTTTGGGGAATAAAGTTGAATGCACTTACCATTTCACAGCAATTCTCCAGTTTTCGTATCCACTTAATCAATCGACTGATCGATTGATAGGCAGACAAACTTGAAGTAGCCTTAGGCTGTACCCACTCTATAAGGAGTCGAGACCACTTGCTGAGGCAGGTATAATACAAAAAAAAAACACTATTTACCATAATATTGATCTACTAAACTGTGTAATAGAATACCATATCGACAGGTCACAACGAGTATGCTACAGCCTAATGTAAAGTGATGGCAGTCATTATACGAAATGCGTAACTAAAATAGCAAATTTGAGATGTAAACTTAACAATGCAATTCTCCATCCATCCATCCTCCTGGTATGGGAGAGAGAAAAAAAGGTACAACAAACAAATCAGACTCTCCGCTTCTTCGGACCGGACATCTCAGTCTCCCCACTGGCATCTCGCTGCCGCTTCGCCGTCTTTGCCTTCCGTGATGGACTCGTCGGAACGAAATTCTTCGCGACGGTAGTGAAGTTATTGTGCATAAACGGCGTAGCCCCCGTGGAGGCAGGAGCACCAAGGTTGAAGCTCGGAACCCGAGAGGTTGGACGTGGCGTCGAAGGGGCTTCGGTTGCCGGCGGAGTGAGTGCCATAAAATCATCCTGTGGAAAAAACTGAGGTGGGGCGTGTTTGGGCATCTCCGTCAGACAAGCCCGGTATCCAGCTTGGACAATACCCATATATTCCACTGCCTTGGTGAAGATGCGAACGAGGAGTTCGGCGTGGTATATTGGCATCAGGTTCGAATAATCACCACGACCAGCGTTGTAACTTTCTAAATGAAGCAAGACAGTATTTTAGAATTTGTCAAGGCATAAAGAAGATACGTACGATTTGGATTCCGTTTGGAATAGAATTTGACAAAATCCAAAGGGTTCTTCTCTTTCATGCCGTAATGCATGAGCGAAAAATCAACGATGACGTCGTTGGGAGTCAGGGCCTCGACGTCGACCCCTGCATCACAAATTTTCTTCGCTTCGTTCACGATCCGACTAGCGGTCATAAACTCCTTAAAGAATTCGATGAGGGGCCAGTCGACCACTTTGTAGTCAACCATCTTGTAGAGATCACGATTACGGATGCGCTCGAATATCGTGCGTGCAGGTGCAAGTTCCTAAGGAGTTTCTTCGAATGAGCAGACAATAGATTATAATTTTCAGGCAACTGACTGGGTTGGGGTCCGCCTCTATCTCAGTCATAATGTTATCCGTGAGGTGAAGATATCTTTCTGGCTGAGATACCCGCTCTGCAATCTTCAGAACAGGATCCGCGGCCAATAGGCCATCTATAATCATATACTCGATAGCCTTAGCTGTAATGAAGACCATCACCGAGTGCTCGTGATGGGTTACCAAAACACGAACCAGATTTATGGTTATACACAATCTTGTGTAATTTGAACCTCATCGAACAAATATCGTAGATCTGGTTCGCGTCCTTGATGTCATAGCAAATTTGGTTGTCAAGGACCCGAGCAGATTGAATGATGCTACGCGTATGTTGAGACAGACGGCCTGATTAGAATGATAGAACAGACCGAGGGAGAGCGATGCTCATCGGGTCGCCTATCGCCCGTGAGTCGCGCAGAATATAGTCGAACCTGTATATATGTCAGCGAAAAAACGACGAAGCTCCAGAATCGACCAACTTGTCAACATCGAGTCCATTTCTCTTGTTAGCAACGATATCGAACAGAAACGGCTTTTCGTCTGCACTGAAATAGACATATTAGACGGGCCAACGCAAATAAATGCGCTATATACCTGCATCGGCTCAGCTCCCCAGCGATCAACGCCTTAATGAAACTCTTGTCCTTGTCCGACAGCGAGATATCATTGTCCTTGATCATGTACTCAAACATCATTTCCGACCCCTCTTCATGTTTCCACTTCGACCCTTTTCTACATTGGGGTTAGTTGCTCCATTTAGAATTAGGGACTGAAATGAAATGAGCTCACAGCGCCTGAGGAATGAACAACCCGTCCCAAACATGGCTCCACGGCCCATGACCCAAGTCATGACATAGCCCCGCAATTTCCACACATTCAACGTCTCTGTCGGTTATGCCCAACTCAGGCTGGTTCTTCTGCAAATGCGTCGTCATTAGGCGAGCAAGATACGCTACACCTGCGGAAACGATCAGAAGAGGCCTGACATTACCCGAAAGAAAAACGGATGTACCAATACAGTGTTCGAACCGGTTATGCGATGCACCGAGCCAAACGTAATACGATGTCCCGAGTTGTTTAATCGATCGCAGGCGTTGGAATTGTTTCCTGAGTGAAAATCAGTGTGCGTTTTTCCACAAAAACCAGGAAAAAGCCACGTACGTGTCGATAAACGACGCGAGTCTCGGTGTAATTGGAACTGAAGATAGTCAGTCTCACCAGCCTGACAACAAGGCAGCCAGGTACCCACTCATAGCGTGTATTGGATCCTTTACGGTCCGCGAGACGATATTTTCTGCGCTAGCCACATCAGGGAGATCTAGCTCATTGCCCTCCACAAATCCTCGAGCGAGTGCCATCTTAAAGTAAGTAATGAAGGGAGCGTGAAGGGAAAGGCGTTCATATGTTTGTCTAATTCGGATTAAATAGAAAATTAAGTGTGACGTGACACATCTCCATACTACTTTCAGTGTGACACGGAGGCTCCAGCATATTAAGCACAAGCATGATGCACCGCCACAAGATCTCTAATTGGATCTCGATCGGATAATGATCTGGCGGAGATCTGGGAGTACTAATCTTAAGGTCGCATTCCTGTAAACAAGAGAGAAAAAGCAATAAGATAGAATCGAAAGCCCATAACACCTTCTTATACAATAAATACCTCAAGTCCCGCGGAATCAGCCCAACTTTCAGAAAAAAATAACCAACGTGGTTCAAACGTGTCCAGATTAGTCCTCTCTAACTTCACCTGCGGAGCACAGAAGGAGAAAATGGCAGCACCCGTGGTCCAATTCGAAGGAGGGGATGTGGAAATGAGGTGAAGGACCCCAAGAGCTTCCCATCTTCTGTAGATCCTCGGATGGGGTCCGTTTGTGGAATCCTTGGCTTTGGCAGGCGACAATCCTTAGGCGAATAATCCTCCGAGGTATAGGTATCTTCAGGACACTGAGGCAAGTGGCATGACCAGGCTTCAAGAACGTATCAAACCGGCTGACCCCAAACTCCGGGTACGCAACAGACGTGCCGACAGGTAATGTGAAATAGTCGAAAGATATGGCGAAAAGCAAAGGGTCGAACACCACACGTCATTCATGCGACGAGAGGCCGCAACGTATGTACCCGCAGGAGGCGACATCCGGAGTGATACAACATTTTAGGAATTCCCACCGGGCCTGACACTCTGGGCATCATTTGGAGATAGTGCGGGGCGAAACTTTCGCCGCGAAAGCGGGTCGCGCTGGCAGTTCCTGCCACCATACCATCAAGCTTGGGAAACCACACGAGCCTGAAGTCAGATTCTGTTACCATATGCGCGATGGAATCAACCCCTGCGAAGAGTTTTACATGAGTCGCGCTTCGCTCGCTATTTCAGATTCGTACAATAACTAGACATGAATTCTTTGAATCTGGATTGAGATTTTATTCAACGCACCTGAAAAAAAGTGGCGCTTTCGGCCCATGCTCGCCCACTACCATAGCGCGTCATTATCGACAGATGGTTCCCTATCCGCATTTTCGGGCCTTCGGGGAGCTTGAGTGTATAGTTCCAAACGGGAGCAGAGAGCATACATAGTCTGGTCACTAAATCAGCACGTGAACGCGAGTAAGACAGCGAAACCGAGTAACTCAGCGACCTTGATTTCTGTCAGCGCGAAGCTTCCCCCTAAGTACACAATCGACCCCATAACCAAAAAAAAAGCCCATCGCCAAGATAACTGAAGAGGATATCGCCTACATAGACTCAACTTTACAAGAGCGGTCTCACAGTGGGTAAGAATGGAAATATTCTGTTAGATATCTGGTTATGGAACCTGGAACCTGGAAATAAGTTGTCCGCTATACCATCTACCTACACGTCAACCATCAACCATACACAAGCTCATGAAGTACCCCAAGAACCACCAGGTAGAGGGCGTCTGCCCATACTTGAAAGCGTCATTCGCGATAGTCAGCAGGATGTGGAGTAGTTGCTTCTACCCATGGCCAATGGTACCTGATACACCAGGCCCCGAAGCTACAGACGCACACCCGCCCTTCAAACAGCGCGCACGAAATATACGTTCGGAGAGTCTGAGGAAGAGGCTCATATTAAACCGTGTTCAGTAGCCCTTCCAACGCCATTAAATGTGCGCGGTGGCGGGCTATGAGACACAGAGAGGCCGGATATTGCGAGAATCTGGATCGATGCTTCCGCTTCATAATTAGCGGAACAGTGACGAGTCTACTGCAAAAGTGCCATGTCGACCTGGTTGATGTCGTTTTCGGAATGACCCAATAATTGACATCGAGTTACACCGTGACTTGCTAATTTTTCTCAACAGTTCAGGTCGTGAAAAAACGTCCGTTCCGAATCCCGACGGAAATAATACTCCAGGCCCACAAAACCCTCAGCCTGCTCAACCACAAACACCCATAAAAACACACACACACACAGTACAAAAAACACCCCTCCTACAACAACCCAACCCAGTCCATATACAAAACACTACATTTACAACAAGTAGATTACATAAATACATTCAAAAAAAAAAGATACATCGCTCCGTCTGTTACAAATAGTCCCATGATCAATATACAACGAAATTTGGGGCGGAGCGAAGGGCCGGATAGATGGATCGCGTTGGGGTATATAGAGAGCAGACACAGTAAGAATAAAAAAAATACTTTAGAGAACCAATGACGCAGTCTTTCAAGGAGCGTTGAGATAAGGGTGTGTGTGTATATGTCGGCGTCAGGTCATCGTTATCGAATCATTCACCCCCGGGTCCCCCAGGAAATCGAACTCATCCGGGGTATCTTCCGACAACTCATCCAGTTGGGACTACGAACAATCACAATCAGATTCCCTACCCAAACCAAAGAAATCACGGAGAACTAACCGTTTCGATATCCACATTCCCCAATGCATTTTCGTTTGCCAGTCGGAACCTCTGGGCCTTCGCAAGGACTAACAATCCAACCATTCAGTGAATAAAGACTCCAACGACGCAAGTCCAACATACCTTGAGCAACTTTTGCCTCAAACTCCTGACGCAATCGGGTCCGAGTCCTTTCCTCAGCCTATTCAAAAAAAACCCAAACGATACCATGAGCCTATCAGCAATGAAGCAATAATCACAAAAAAAACACGCTCACATCCTCCAACTCCCGCAGCAGCATCTGGTTCTCCCCATGCAACTTCAGCCTAAGCGCCCTCGCCGTGCTCCACTCCTGGCTCAACCACACAATCCGCGCATCCTTCACCTCCCGTTCCCGCAACAGCGCAGCATTCTCCTTCCGCAACGCGCGATCCCGCTTCTCCAGCTTCTCCCTCTCCACAATAAACCCCCGTATCTCCACAACGTACTTCCCCGCGTCCTTCCGGAGGGTATCGTTCTCGGCGCGGTATCCTTCCAACTGGGCTTTGACTTGCTGGAGTTCTTGGTACACCTCGTCACGCCGTCCTATCTCTCTGGCCAAGTCCTGCTTGTGTTCCTCCAGTTGTGGTTGTAACTGCTCATGCACGCTATTCCTTGCCTCGTCCCAGATCCGCTCAAGATAGTTTTTGAGTGGAGCCAAAACCACCTCGGCATTGGGAGGCGGGATATTCCTGGGTCCACCTTGTAAGGGCGGAAATGGCAGCTGATCACGTCGAGCCAATACTGACTGACTGGCGAGGGATTCTCTCTGCGAACGAGGGACTTGCGGGAACGGGGAGGGGGATGGTTTGGGTATTAAATTCTCAAAGTGGGATAACGATTGCTCGTTGAGCGCATGCTGCCGCTCCGAGGAGTAGGACAGGGGAGCATGGCGCTGTGGTTGCTGTGGGTAGCTGCTCAAATGACGGGTATGGTGAGCGTCCGGAGCAGAGTTGGAGGGGCCAGCATTGACAAACAGGGTGGAGCCCGAGGATGGGGCGCGGTACCAATTGGCGTTCTGACTCGTAGCCGGCAGAGATTGGGAAATGGAGAAATCTTGGTATGGCCGCTTTCGCGACTGGCTCGCCGCTGCGTAACCCAAATTCATTGTATATGTGCTGAATGGTTTGTCATCATCGGACGCTAGTGCATATCGATTGGTGTTCATAGTAGTCGACGTTGCCGGCGGAATCCTGGAGGGCGGGTCATGGGGGTGTTAACACCACCTACACCGGGTGAGAATTTCCACCACGACTCACATCAAGCCCAGCCAACTCTAGAGTCCAGACTTCAACAACTAGTATACTTGATTACCAGCCGTCAAAGCAGACCATGATGCGTATTTCGTCGACGTCCGTGAGTGCGATGAAGACGATTTTGGGAACGGAGGGCTGTTTTCGTCGATCGCGGACCGATCACATGTTCTTCGAACTTGGGTACGTTTCTCTCCATCCGAGTTGTCAACAACAACCACGCCCGACTCCAACCCCTCACACAAGAACGTGACCCCATTTTACTCACCAAATCCTCTCTCCTACGACCACCAGGCAGAGTTCGAAAGAAAAAAAGCTTGTATAAGGCATAATTTCAGGCATACAACAAAAACAATCAGCATAGTAGGTCGCATAAGGCATCACAAATCCGGATATCTTCAAGTCGTGTATCTTCATAATATGGAACGGGGCGCGTGGTTAGATATACAAATGCAGAGGAGAAAATAGCGCGCAGACAATAATGTAACAGTACATAACCAGAAGAAAAAAAAAGCAAATGCCATCATACAAAATACAAAAAAAAACACACCAAACCCTATCTCATAGAAAGCCGCCTCCGCAGCTCATACACCTCCGCAGGGTGCAACCGCGCAACATCCGCACACTCCCCCAGGTGCTCCCCCACACAATGGTCACGCAGAGTATCCCACGCACAATCAGTAGAAAACGACGTGACCGACGGCGCCGCATCACACGGGCCCACCTGCACCTTGCTCGCCGCCAGCCTAACAAAACGCGAAAAAAAAAAAAAAAAGAGAAACAAGGGTTCCAGTCAGCCAAGGCTCTACCCCCAAAAGTCCCCCGAGCGTACTCACATGCAGACTCGACACACGAGCTTCCCGTTCGTCGGCAGGTACATCAGGTCGACGTGGCTCAGCTCGATGGTGGGCGAGCGCCATTCGGCGGTGCTGGGGTGCTGGGAGGGCGAGCCGCTGGTCGATCGGGGCTTGCGTTTGGGTGTCACGTTGGTCTCAAGCTTGGGCTGCGACTCCGTAGCGTCAACCTCACTCTCAAGCTCCATATCACATTCACCCAGCCCTCCACCTTCCAACATAGCCAGCCGGATGGGCGTTATGGGTGGATCTTCGCTTCGCCGGCGCTTGATAGCACGTTCCGTCGGTATTAGTCGATCACCGTGTGGATTCTCAGTCACAGTGATGTCGAACGCAGTAAAGTCGCGTTTGGAGGACGAGGAAGGAAGTACTGCGTCCGCACTCCAGCTCCTTTTGTGCGACGACGTAGGTGATGGCAGAGGTGCGGCGACGACCGCAGTCGGGGATGGGTACGGCAATAGATAGTAGCTCAAATCGTCCTCGGGGTCAGACGCAACAGCCGTCGATGACGGCGTCGACTCCCGAGAAGGGGCCGACCGAAAGCTCTCAGAAACGGCCTTGCCATCACCCCCGCCCTCGCCTCCACCCGCGTCCTTGGTCTGATCCTCCGCACCGGCAGGCCGCACGAGGAGCGCCTCCCGTTCGCCAATCAGCGCGCGCACCCGCTCCCTCGCGATATCCCGCTCCTGCTTGAACGTGACGCAGTGGGCGCGCCACTTCTCCCTGTCCTGCCGCTCTTTCAGGATCACGCGCGTGCATATGGTGCGCAGGTTCGACAGCTCGGCGGCGCAGCGGTCGGCGTAGGTGCGGAAGGCGGCGTCGAGGAAGGTGATGCTGGGGATGTTGAGAGATGGGTGGGGGGCAGTGGGTGGAGGGGGTTGGGCCTGGGTGCGGGAGGTGGATGGAAGATTGGGCGGTGCTGATTGGGGTGGGACTCCCCGCGCGGATCGTGATCCTTGAGGGGCTGGAGTGTGAAGGCAGTCGGGTGCGCAGGTAGTGTCGAATTGGGCCCTCACTGCTGCCATCATCGCAGGCGTCAGGCGCTGTTGAGGTATCGCCCTCGTGGCGCCTGGTTTCGTGGGTGCAGCATGGCGAGGCTGCGTCTGTGGTACAAAAACGACCCTCATGAGTGCTTATCTGTAATCAAGAAGAGAGAGATACATACATGGCAATTAGACGTCGGTCGCGGACCTTCGTGGATATTGGTCAAGTTCATAATTGAAAGCGGGGTGAAAAGATATGTGAAGGCGAAATGAGTTATCAGCCTGAACCAGCAGCGTGCGATGCACGGCTGGACCCACGACCGCCAGCTTTAGTAGCAGCTCGTGCATAATTAACCTGCCAAGACAGCTGGGGCGCAAAGACAAAAGAGACAATAAGAGATGTCCGGATCGGGCCAGGAACCCTGCGGTTCTGCGATCGTGAAGACAAAAAAGAAATGCTTCCGCAGGTTTGTATCCAGGAGTCTGGCGAATGCAATGAAGTAGGGGAGGCGTCTGGTCAGGGTTTTGTTTTTGTGTTTGGTGGTGGGGTGGTGAGAGGCCAGGGTTTTCGGCTACTAAATCCGGTAGGTCCGGTGAATTCGACAAAGTTCGTGCGTTGCCTCTGTCGAGAACAAAAAGACAATAGAGGAGGGTTGTGTATGGGCAGGACTCGATGGTTAGTGTATCACCCATATGTGATAACGGAAGCTCGACGGGACATATTATGAAAAATCGATTTTGGAAATCTGAGGAAACGCCAGGGTAAATCGGTAACATTTATAAATTATTATAACGTCCAACAGGCTAGACTTATATATGTATTACCCATTTTTTAATGACGTCTCCTGCAGGCTGCTGGCCGCTTTTGTCACTAGCGCATTATGCACACAAGGCCGAACACCAAACCCTGGGTAACATCTACAACAACGACATTGATCCTTCTCTGACTCGAGTTCGTATACCGCACGGTGGACATGACCACTTACAGGATTACCTCCGCTGTCCGGAACCTCAGAGGTCGTGGAATAATTCGGTGACTCGATGTATATTCAACATTCAGTGCTTAGCCCCACCCGTTGCACAATTGGACGTTAGAGGGTCGACAGCGTACCAACGACAGCCAACTACCACATCAACAGCGGTTGTACCTTTCTCCACTCGAAGCCAATGAACTACTTTTGATCCTTGTCCAAGCATCCTGCCACGAGCTTTTCCTCAATGAAAATAGCACGTCACTGCGTTCGATTCCCTTTCACGACTCTGACCAAGCGACTGAAACTCCCATACCCGCCTTTTGCGCGTCCAGACGCGTCTTCCCAGGTTATTGTGCCTCAACCCATTGTCGGTACAATATCCTTCAACGTCCCGGGTCCCGCCTCTCGATGCCACTCTCGATACGTGCATATATCAGACATAGCCCACTGAACAAGAAGCATCGTACACGCGCAGAATGTCGAGGGAAAGGCCCAGGGAGGGGTGCAGGTTCGAGTGGAAGCAGGACATCGCAAGGGAGAGGGCCATCTCCCCCGTTCGCCCCCTCTTGCGATTCGACGTTACTATCCGCTATCTGGCTAATGAGAAGCAGCAGGTCCATGTATTGCCCAACCAGGAACTAATGAGGACCCTCAACACGACGACCAGCCGTTTACGCATTTCACTGGGCCCCTTCGAACCTTTTTTCCATCACAATACTTCTCACCAATATTGAACCGCTTAAGTAGTGTGCTGCGGGGAAGAGCCAGTCAAGAAGAATCAGTAGCTTATTCCTGCTTTGACGTTGAACGGAGAGTCGTCTCTGTTCGGAGTATATTCAGATGGACGAGTACTTAGGACGCTCGTGAACTATACGGCTTGTATAGGCCTCGGCAGAGTCCGAGAGGAGTTGGAGTTACGGTATATCTTGAGGTCGCGTTGAGTACATGATTGTGCGTGAGCGCTTTTGAGCAACGACTTGGATGATCATCTGCCCGTGTTTGGCTCGCCGCGCGATGCAGTCAAGACTCCCATGACCGTGACGGCGCCAATCTCCCCGCGCTTAATAGCATTCTTCTTGATGTACGGGGCTGTGCATTGGCCTACGTTCATGAACACTATCACACGTCGTGCGAGTTGGAGATTCCCAAGTTACCATCAGCCTTCACTCTTCCCTCGATTTGCATCTCCTCCATGTCTTCCGACGTTGTAGATTCTAGCGATTATGTAGGGCTAGGCATCTTAGGTTATCAACACACTGGTTTTTCCGTTGTCGCTCACCCCTCGCTCACCTTGATGTAGATATCACTTTGAAATCAGATAAGCCGCTCAAGTCAGCGAAGGTCAAGATCTCGACCGCCGGCGGATATGTCTTATATAGAGAAAAGAAGGCCCCTGATGCTCGTGAAGTAACGTTTCGCGCGCCAAGGTTGAATCCTTTTGCAAGACTGGCACATTCCCTGTCACTGATGGCTTTCTGCAGTGAACTATCTCTAGTCGCTGGTTTGACCCTGCGAGTAACGTATTCTCATTCACTCACGATCGACTCTCCCATCGGTATTTCCGGCGAAGACCTGTTAAGCGCATACAACCCGGATGGAGGAAATAACCAAGGTTCGTCTGCCCTTTTTGTATATGGTGTAATGTAATTCGGTGCTTGGCAGTTTGGAAGAAATCTTATGGAAAATTGGAGGTACTCGTAGCATTAGAGGTATCATCATTTCTTCGATCTGCCCCCTGCATTGATCCTGACGGTGACAACACAGGACCGTCTGCATCCAACAACAGAAAGGATTCTTGATATTTGTCCCAGGTAAGGTACTCTCATCCTTGCATCCCGATGCTGGCACTGGATACTCGACCTCCAGATTTCGGATCCTCGTCATTGGAAAGGTCATTCGTGTACGCCTTATGCGCAAATCTACCATTTCTCATCCTGTATCTAGTCCGGTGTTGGAAAGTCGTCGCTCATCAACAAAGCCTTTGGTGTCACTGATGCAGTACGTCAAGCCTGTTATCTCCGACTCCCCGTTCACAAAATCAACTAATCACGTAAATATCATAGAAAGAGTCCATTGTTCTGCCTGGGGACGCCGACATTGATCAGGAGATTCTGATCAAAGGCAATTCCAAGTTTGTACTGCACGACAGCCTTGGTTTTGAGCAGGGTGAAAACAAACACTTCAAAATTGTTCAAGAATTTATCAGGCGTCGTGAAAAGGAACCCGAGATAAAGAACAAGCTTCACGCTGTGTGGTAAGCCCTTAAACTCCATCTGATCGTCTTTCTTCTTAGTCTATTTCTAGGTTATGCCTCCAGAGTCCCGCTCTGAATGGTCGCTTCACCGAAACGGGTGCCGAAAACTTTCTGAAATTGAAGGCAGAGGGGAAACTCGGTGATGGCAAGTAATCTCAAGGTTACTGCTCCATACGTCTTCTGAGTTCCCCGTTCATAGTCCCCATCATCGTGGTATTCACAAAGTATGACAGAGTCGTAGATGCGAAAAGAATGGAGATGGTCAAAGCAAAACGACCGTCGACGATTGAGGAAGCCACGAGAAATGCCAATGATAAGCTGCAACAGGATTGCATCACGCCTCTCAAGAATGCTATACAGGGAGATATGCCCTATGTTTTGACCTCGAGTATGTGTTGATCGTCAATCACTGACCTACCATTGTTGTTTCATCTGCTCACATGTTATGTATATAGCACGCTCTACGTATACCCAAACTCTGAGCGAACTGATCAGAATCACCTATGAAAATGTTGAGAAATATATTTCGGAGGCCGCCATCGTCACCGGAATGTCGCAGAGAATCAACGCACAGGTGAAGATCCGTGCTTCTATCGAGTGAGGTTTACAGTGGTCGGATGATGACTTTTATCTCACAAATTGTCATCATAGGGTCGGAAAACGCAGTAAGTGCCTCAGGCTCTCCTCCCAAAGGTTTTGTGTTTGATGTGACTATAGAACATTGGAGGAGGCTAACATCAAATGCGACAATGCGAGGAACGTTAGGAGATTTCCTGGATGTACTTCACCACGACATTGTGAGGGTATGGAACATGGATGATCATGAAAACGTACGACTTTTCATCAATCTTTTGACTTCATTATTTGAAAGAAATTTTTGGCAGTTTCTATGCTCACCCGAATTCAAAAAATACATGTCAAATTCGGTCGATTTAGAGACGCCCAATGCGGACACTATTTCGTATTTGATGTTTTTTAACCATCACCTCTCTATTTTCTGATTCTTTGCTGTTCCAGCATTATTCCCGTGACGATATGTGATGCGATCGCGCGTATTGTCGAGGTACTCTCAGGGCCTGCAGGGCCAATCATAGTCCCGGTCATTATGTTGGGGCTCAATTGGGTCAATGACCGGTACCGCAAAACGTATGTTATCCGGTCTCCTTCTAGAACTCCCAATTCACGTTATTCCAGACACACCAACTTACGGCGAATCATCATCTACATCGTCAACCTCACGATCGTGATGCAAAACCTGTTCTGGATCCAGAGCATACTGGCGACGAAACCCCGCCCCGAGGGCAACAGCAGAATTTCGGATCGAGTCGTGGTCCCGATCAAACGTCGTTATATCAATCTAGCGTTCAACTTATACATCACCGCTGCCGACCGTGACAAGCTCTTGGATCAGATCCACGACTACACCAAGAAGGTGGGCTTTGTTTTCCAGGCTGTCCCTTGGTTGGACAAACATGATGAGACAATCAATAAAATCATTGGTCTGATCGCTTCCTCCACCATCAAAAACTCGGATGCGTTCACACAGCGAAATGGTGTTGAGTTCGATGGGTCGTGGGAGGGAGATGAGGATGAGGATTGGGTTGTGAATTCTAGTGGGCCCGGTCCGGAAAAAATGTAGTTTATGTAGTTGCCATGTAGATAGATGGAAGAAGCGACACCCCTTCCATCTCCGACGCGTAGACCACAGAATGATAATTATTGGTTGCCGATTTCTCGACTTTGATACAGGTCAACTTAAAATAGGAAATATGATGTATGCTATACCAAAACGATGAAAATCTTCCCTTCGAGTTGCATCAATCAAGCTGCCACAGTCTTTGCAACACACTCCTCCGCCTCACTGAAGGTCGTCCCGACCAACTCGTCAAGGGTAGTCTGGTATTCCGCTACGTAGATGGTGAGTACAGTGACAATTGAATGTGACGTCCGACATACTTGAGACTGCAATACACAGTACGCTCCTACCCGCGAGAATCTCGAGGGGCGCGATGCACTCCCTCTGTAGCCTCTCTTTTGCCTTTTCTTCTGCAAGTTCAAATGCTGTTTCTGAACCGGAATTCTTCATTGCCAGCCTCTCTACAGTGACGAGCCTGTCATATTTCGTCAATACCACAATGATGGGGACTACAGAAAGGATATTTCATGTTTAGAACGGTTCGGGCGTGAAAGTTTACTCGCACACCGTGTTCAAGCTCCTTTTGCGCGCCCGCTCTGAGAAATTCTTCAACACTGGTTTCTATCAAACGACCATTCGCAATGGGGATGCTAATACACAACCTGAAAACAACGCATGTAGACCTTCGACGCCTGTCTATGAGTGAGCTCACCATATAGCATGAATTCTGTCTTCGATCTGAGCTTCTTGACTACGACGTCGTAAAAACTTTTGAACGATTTCGACGGTGTTGTCCTCGCAATACTCAAACCCTAGGCTGTCGTGGAGTATGAACCGTGGTTTTTCACCTTGTGATGACAGGATTTCGCGGTTGATATCAGCTTTGCCAGGTTCGGTATGCGACACTTCCTACAACGCGAAAGTGTCAGAACCCACGAGAAAGTGAAAAGGCCGGAAGATCGAACCGCATCGGTAATACCAAATGCGCTATTGACCAGCGACGACTTTCCAGAACCGCACTATATGCAAGGTAGAGCGTTAGATCTGACCATCGCTCGCGGATATTCCCAAAGGACCTTTCCGACGACCAGGATCCGAAATCTGGAGGGCAAGTATTTAATACAGGCTGCCATGATGTTGTATAGAAACATGGTTCACCGTGGACAAATTTCAGATATCTTCTCTTCCGTTAAACCCAAGGCACCGCTCGTGTATCTACGGATCTTCACCGCTTAATCAGTGTTCGGGGAGAGGGCCATCTGGGATCGCCTGCATACCTTACTCAGACTCTTAAAGGTACTCGGGTCTTGGCGACGTTTGATAGCTGCAGGGCTGGGAGGAGTCATAGGGAACTCGGAATTGGGAGGAATACGGTGGTTCGGTGTGAGGATGCATCACGAGGACACAGCGTGTGGTCAAATTCGAGGGCTGAATCTACCTTGATGGGATATCAAGGTGATGACAATTTCAGCGTGATCAATCACTAGGTACCTTTGTATTTCTTGACAGATGACAGAATGCTTGGGGGGTGTTGGAACGGATGTGTAGACAGATTGGCGCGCGTCATCTTAATTAAGACCATGTATATCAGTGAACGTATCTAATGAGGAAATCCCTGCCCTCGAGAGCACTGTCTGTCCCTCCCCAGCATTCCGGAACCATTTATCTCAACCTTCCCCTTAAACGGCTTGTGACTTCGCCGCGTTCGGTATCTCCGTCGTCGTCGAGACTTGTCCATACGTATGCCGGCCAATTACACGGTAGCACGTGGGCGAACGCGACATGGAGCACGAGTAGAGCGGAAGTCAAACCAGTGTATTCGCGTTTATCTACACGCAACTTGTTTACTCTTTGCCTACCTTTACCCTTCCTTCGGCCGCTACTGCTCAGTGCATCCTCCAGTCCCTCACTGCAGTCAGGCTGATGTATCATCCTGGTGATAATCAGCATAGGTCGAATTTATAAGCATTTGTCTTAATAGAGGCAAACATGACGGACGTACATGATGTCGGATGGTGAGGAAGTCATCAGGAAATTGGGTGGTTTGTATAGTACTTCAGATATCAGATTTAGAAACTATGACTCACATACTGGATAAGGGTAGGGTACATGCAAGACGAACGGCAGTGATGTCGAAGGGAAAGAAGTCGAACATTTTATTTACGGGTTGATCTGTGATCTCCTTGATCGAATTTGACGACATGCGAGGATCATCTCGGACAACTCCAGCACGGTCTGCGTTACTACATGAGGAGGGCAATTAACGTGATGTCCAATTGATAGCAAAAGGGTGATTGTAGTGCAGTGAGAGCTCTGACTGTATACTTTACACGCCCCTGCAGGCTCGCATCACTTCTTGCTGAGTCCTTCATCAAGGCTCGTCTGTAGTCTTCAGGGAGAATTGAGAGCGTATGGTGAGAAAGAGGCAATAGGTTGCTCGATTATGAGGCGGGACGCGCTTGGAATCCCTCGCGTGAGGAAGAGTAGTGGCGGCTGCCTGGAGGAGAGCGGAGAGAATGAAGCTGGAACCATGAGTGTCGTCGGATCATTCCGTTGCAGTCTGAGATGTGATGCTCAGTAAAAAGGCCGGTCGGCTGTTGGTCTGGGTACTATCACTGGTTGGGAGTTTCAAAATTTTGATCAAATTGTGAATAGAAGAAGATCGGTTACACATTTTGCTAATCGGACTTGGGGAATCGGTTCTATGACGTCTGAACAAGGTACAAACCTGCTAACTTGGAAAATGGTGGATGTGTCGTTGTGTCGGAATGAAGCTAGTCGAAAAGTTAAGAGTTTCAAAATTTCTGTCACGGAGAGTAATGCTGACTCATACGGCCATCGGCGTCAAATTGACGTGATGCCCCGTTCCTCTCGAGAATACTCATTGAGGCTACTTACAGTAACTAGAAACTATATACACTAGTCTAGTATGTACATAGAATGATTATATGTTTCAATATGTACAGGATTAGTTGCGAATAATGTAGAGATTAGCCACGAGGATTGACAAGGGGAGCACTGTGATGGTGGAATGGTGGAAGTGGCAGGTGTATCGGATGAGGGAAATGGGTAGTAGGAATATGCAGAGATGGGCTAATTGAAGGGTATGGAGAGGTATAAAATGACGGATGCACATGATAAGAGGATGGATGACAGGAGATGTGACTGTGGAGCCAAGAGTGTCAAACAAACACTTCGCGTCATGCTGAGTTATGGACTTTGAAATATGATCACCCTTGTCACGCTAAAATGCTCAATCCTTTGTAGCTTTTGTTCCATTCCTCTCAATGCTCCAAAAATTTAAATGAGACATCTTAGACATGTTTGGATGATGCTTGCAAACTTTGGTGATATTCCGCTGAGTGATCCTTAAATCCGAAGCTGTTTAAATTGGGTTTTTCATTTTTTCTCATAATGTTGGCTATATCGCAACACATCTGTGGTTGATTTCCCTCATTTCTGTTATGGAGTCTATTATAGTGGTACATAGCTAGACTATCTCACCAAAGATCAGTGTTTTTGTGCCTGTGATCCCTTAAAAACCTACATTTTGAAACTCCCAACCAGTTTTGAAACCCCTAACACATGATAGTAGGGTCTGTTGGTATTTGGTCTTTAGAATATTAGTCAGTTGTGAGTCAGTTGCCAAGGGTAAATTATATTTTTGTACTTGATTGTCACTAAGTCATGACATCACAATGAATACATGCTACTGGGAAGCTGCAATTCTCAAATTATTCCATCATCTAACCCATCTTCATCTCTCCCACACTCCTCTGATGTTAATAGATCCAAAGCTGGATGCTTCTGTAGGATGTAGATATGGGATGTCTCATCCCAAATACCAACAATGTCAACAATATCAGATGTCTGCATGACATAAACATTGTCTGACCATGAGTGTCCACAGATTGTACCCAGAACTGTCTCAACATTTGTTAGTTCTTGGTACACAATGTACAGTTCTGATGTCTCATCTGAGAGGACCTCGTAGAAGGCAAGGGCCTCACCAAATACCTGTTTTCTTGGTATTGGATCAACTGCCTTTTCAAGACATAAAATGAGCTTTGGGTTAAATATATATGGAGGACAGAGTCCACTCACAGAGAACCAACAGTATCTCCTGGAAGGTTCTCCAGCAAATTTCACTTTGGAGAACTCTGTGGTTGGGTAAACAGTATTTGCCCCACCTCTTGATTCTGTTATATTCCACCATTCCTTCATTGCCAAGATATGCAAAGCAATGGGCAAGCAATGCAACCAGATGATCAAAGGCTGAGAATTGAGAATCAGAGCCCTCTTTACACTCACTCTGGCAAAGTGGAATTTTTTGAAACACCTGTTTTTCCTGAGAATTTGACCCCATTCTATCATTTAAGACAAGGGATGGGTAATAGAGATGGAGGAGCTTTGCTTTCTCCCATCTGACTATCAAATTTGTGAGAGCACTAAAAGGAGACTTCTGATCAAATCCTGCGTCCCATTTCACCAATGCTGTGCTCAACTGTGGCTTGCAAGCCAAGGTGAATAGACCCATTCCATTGAATGTGCACAGGAATATGGATAAGTTGAAACAAGCATAGGCGTGCTCTTGAGTTCAGGCTAGGGTTATCTCCAATATAAAGCCTTTCAAATCCAGTTAAGAACTTGACCATCAATGTGCATAGCTCAAATAAATCCTCTCCAGTCCTCTCCTTGATAGTCATGGCAAACTCCATTGCATGCACAAATTGTGAGAAATTCTCCAAGACTGTCAAATTTATCTGAAGCTCAAGAAACATTGGCACAAGGTAGAAATGCAGAAGACCCATCCATTCATAGACTTTATACTGGCTTTGGCACTTTAGATGAATATTGCAAATTGGCCCACAGAAAGCAGGTGGAAGTGTTGACATAGCTTTGGTTATCCAGATCCCAAGTGTTTCTGCCTTTTTTACTGGTGGATGAGTTATTTCATGGGGCTTAGTTTCAATTGTCATGAGATCCCAAAGAAAGGCTGTTGAGTTTTCATAGATTAAATGGAATGGGTCCAATGGAAAAATTGTGGGATGAAAAAATGCAGGGCTTGATGCACAGAGGGGGAGCCTGACAATTCCAGTAGATCTTGAGATAACCTTCTGCTGATTTTCATTCTGGGCCTTCTCAATCAAGTTGAGGGTCTCAAAATATTTTTTGTGGCTCTGCATTGGAAGGTCATCATATGAGTATTGTGGCCGAGTAGTATTGTATTTGTCTTGTATTAACATGGGGTAATATTGGGCCTTTGCACCCCTGGTTTCACTTGATTTAGCAGCTTGAATTTCAGTGAACTGATCACCATAAACAGCAGAGTGTCCTCCCATGCCACTGATTTTAGCAGATCCAAGCATATCACCATTACCAAGGACAATTGCACCACAAAGCACAAAGCAGGATGAATCAATTGCATCCCAGATCCATATCCCTTCTGAGCCTCTTGCCATCTCTTCAAACAGGATCCATTCAAAGGACTCAATATCTCCAGGGGAGTTAGGGCCAGGTGTTGCAAAGTTGATGATGATGTGTTCAACTATGTAACAAATATGGGCAGGTAAATTTAGCAGGATTAATATAAGGAGCCACGTGTTGGAGTGTTTCTTCATTGTGAGCTGTGCGCCATCAGTAGATAATGCAAATGCAACATCTCGCCCTTCTTTGAAAAGGCCTGTAGCATTGTGGTGAATATCAACATGGACTTGTGAGTTTCCAAAATGAGAATATTTCCTTTTAGCAGGTACAGCACCTGCTGCAGTTGCAAGTAAGTGAAGGACCTCCTTGAGACACTGGTCCCAATCCCTCATAAGGGCAGAAGTAGTTTCAGTTGCATAGAGTGCCTGGATAGTTGGTTTTATTGGGAGGGCAGTAAATTGTGCAACAGGGATTCTACAACCTGAGCAGTGATGGGGTTTGAAGCAAGGCATATTACAAGGTATTTTGGTTGCACTAGATATGTATGGACAGGCTTCAAGATGTGCATATTTTCCAGTATAAGCAATGCAGCTTTTGATACACATATCAACTTTTTGTGGTTGAAGATCAGTCAGTGCCTCAGCCAGGTGTTCAACCTTGTAGAGTGAAAGTATGGGGATTGAAGTTGCTTTTTCCAAGACTCTAGCATGAAGTTCATATGCCTTGGCAGTGCCATTTGATTTTTTCCAGGCTATGTAGTGCTGTAAACTGAGCTCTTCATGAGGATCAAGCCTTTTTATTGAAAATGGACTTGAAGGTGGTTCAGCAGGAAGTTTATAGCCATTGAGTAAATCCTTTTTGAGAGCTTCCAGAGCAGGAGTAGTATAATCCAAATTAGACTCTTCGGCTGAAGCAATATCCTCCATAACATGGTCATCTAGAATTGCATAGTTAGTAGTGGTTGCTGCAGATAAATGGTTTGAAATAGATATGGAATGAGAATCCAAATCTGCTCTATCTACTGCCATATCATCCTGATCATTGTCCAGGTTTATCTCAGAGTCATACTCTAAATCCAGTCACTCTTTGCTGATGGAAGAGCAGTCTGAGTCTGGGTCATCATAGGCAGACTGGATTTCTTCAAAGGGTTCTTGCTGATATCCTTCAGAAGTCTGGGAATTATCTAGATAGTTTTCTTGAGTTTGGTTTTCAGAAATCCCTCTGCTTGGATTTGTGTGCAGATCATGTTGATTGCTGTGTAAAGTAGGCTGGGGTGGTCCATGAGTATCTAAGACCACACATTATCAATAAGGATATTGATGTAATGTGGCTCTCAAACCTGGGAGGCCATTTATTGATGCATGGGTTCTCTGAATATAGCTCTGCAAGTGTTGGACAAGATCTGGGGCTACAGACCATTGAGTTAAGTTCTCCACTGTGCTCTGATCAGCATCACAATGGGAGATTGCTGTCCATCATTGGACAAGCCTTCTCCCATGGCATTTTGAGCAGAAACAGGTTACATGGGATGTACTCATGATGAGTAGGTAGGAGTTAGAGCCAGAGCATCAACACACTTAATCAATTGATTGATGCAATGGCTGCTAAGATTGGATTCCAATGCACATGATTTTGCTTGACAGCACAGCACTTGTCTTTTCCACTGTATGATTTCCACTACACAAGTTCTTGACACAACCTCTTGTCTCAATTTCCTGCAGAATCTGAATTTTAACTAATGGACCTCTTGAAGAGGTCTTTACACTAAGCTACATAACCCGTGCAGACTCCGCGCAGAGTCTGCACAGACTCATTTGGCAGGACACTCAGCCAAATGAGAATCCGTGTCCGTGCCAAGTCCGCATCAATCCATGTAAAATCACGTAGACACGTGGACAAGCACGGATGGATAGCTTACAGAGTCTGCACGGCTAGTCAATTACTAATTAGATGACTAATATAAATTTTATTTACACAAATTATATATACTATTTGTGATTAATAACATAACATAATGGCAGTGAAAAACTTGCATCTGACTAGGTTTGAATGTGTACAGGCACAAACATTATGTAATATGTTTGGCATTCATAACCGTTGGGCAAGGCAGGCATTTCTAGCTACAGGCTCACTGGCCTCAAGTCAACAAACTTAGGTCACATGATTACAAGGCACGTGCAATGGTCACATTACCATTGCCATGTCTTTGTTGGTTCTTTTCAACCACATCAATGATGTCCACCAAACCGCTGAAAGGGGGCTCCTGGGCTATAAGTGTGCTGATGCTATGAAATGTAATCTCTTACACACACACACACCAAATCTAACAATCAACACACAAACAGTAGGAATCGCCTGTTTTGAGTTCGGGTTCAAGTGCTTGGAAGCACTAAGCTTTGAATAGTACTAGTCAAGGCTCTTTCCAGTGATCTCTCAATGGATTTGGTTCAGACAAAGCTTCAACACAAGTTCAAAACTTGCTAGGTATATTTATAATATCTCTCAATCCAATAGACTGAGTACCAAGTGTACGTTCAATTATTAATGATCCCAAGCAGATCTATAAGTCCAAGTGACTTATTAAACAAACAGTGCCAAGTGCACTAAGGCCAAGTGCTTAGTAATTCCAACAGACAATGTGGTACTAAGTTCCAAGTGAACTAAGACTCTTCAATTCTGTAATCTCTTCAAACAATTCCAATGAAGACAACTTTGAAGCAATCTGGGCCTCAATTCGGGCATGCAATAGTGTTTTAACAAATGTGATTTGTATACTCTATAGTAGCGCAAAGTGGGGGCAAGATTCCTTACCTTTGCGCTACTCATCTACAGTCTATTTATAGTGTACAAACTAAATATCATACAGAATTGTAAATTTTATACGGAACCATGCTCCCCCATGCCAAGGATCTGTAATTAATGCTGACTCATCCTCTACAACTTGGCGCACATGCCATGCATGCCAATTATGTTGTTACTGGTTACTTATCAAATATTGAAAGAGCTGGCTAAACTCTTATCAAGTCCCAACCATGTGCTTGGTTATTTAAAACAGCGCGGCACTGTCATTTACTTCTCCTGATTGTCCTGGTTGTTATTCACGGTGTCCCGTCTCTTCCAGTAGTTAACACCAAGTGCCCCTGACTAGGATTGGGTTGTGCAAGTCCCAAATTTACAATTACTTCTCCTATTAATGATGATCCCCGGTGACAAGCATGGCCTCGCTCCATGCGTGTCAAACGGTCTTTTCCTTAACTGCACCATGACCTAGGAAATCCCCACTACCGAGTAAACATGCGCCGCCGCCGAGATCATACGGAATAACCACTGCCGGTCCCATATCACGAGTTCGCCGCCGCCGAAGTATTGACTCTCACCGAACATCATGCCGACCGCTTTCCTCAACAATTCCCGCCGTGGCTCCGTCGCCGCCGCCGCCGCCGGATATCCCTTCGTCGATCGCGCCGCCGACCACCGACTCCGAAGTCACGTCTTCATGTTCCTTCAACATGTACGTATCGTTGGTATGGCCACACCGACGTGCCCGGTGGGCACAGACACCGAAGTATAGAGTCCGCCTTGTAGTATGAAACATAACGACGCATTCCCACACCGACGTGCCTGGTAGGCACAGACACCGAAGTATAGAGTCCGCCTTGTAGTATGAAACATAACAACGCATTCCCACACCGACCCTGTATCTAATTTATCTATCTCCTCCTTCATGTTTCCTTGGTCACATCTGTAGACACAGACTCCGGCCTAGGGTACAACTTTTAGTATAAATACCTCTGTATTTTACTTACTTGACAGATATCAACTACCTTCTCTCTCTCTCTCTCTCTCTCTACGGAGCTCTCGCTCTCTTATAAGACGCGTCCGAACTTTGCACCAAAGTTGCATCCCGCACCGAACCCGTTACGCCGAATGCTCGGACATCGCACCGCCGAGTCCTGTTCACCGTACAGTCGTACTGCGTCGCCGACCGACGCGCCTCCAAAGTCGTGACCACCGACTCCGACAATCTCCGACCCCCTTCACACCTGCCGTCTGACACCATTCTCTGGTATATTCCCATTGCCTTTGCTACGCTGATCTTCGCTCTTTCTGCATAGGAATTCCTCTATTATTTTACAACTAGAGGCCTGCTCGGAGTTACAAGTCTGACGACTTAACACACTCCCAGTGAACTCGGTACTGTCATTTTGGAGCCCACCGCGAGGGATTTCCAATCATTGAAGGCAGAAGATCCCGTGTTGCAGCACAGAATCTCCGCGAGGAGGTTAACCGCGCAGTTAACGACCCTATCAACCCGCAGATATCTCGGGTATCCTTTGAATCGCGTACGTCGGTAACGCCTCCGAACACCGTTGTCCGGCAACGCGATAGTACAATCTATTCGGATATTGAGTTTTCGTTACCGCCCCTCCGTTCCCTCACCACGCCTGACCCTTCCATTGCCTCCGACTTCTCCAGTGACGAATCATTCACCGCTCCGACATCCCCGTCCACTCCCACACTCTCTAATTTCTCCACTCCATCAACCCTATCCACTCTATCACCCCTTACTGTAACCAGTACACCCCGACTAGATCCGAACCACCTATCTCCACTCATCATGTCCGAAACACCATCCCCTGCTCTCGCAATGGGCCCGACCGTCTACCACATGCCGGCCCGAACACACAACACGGCGCCGAAGTTCGACGGCCAGGCCACCTCACTTCAGAGGTTCTTCACCGACTTCGAACACTTCGCCGACCTCATCAAACTTCCCGATCCCGAACGCAAAAGGGACATCGTAAAGTACTTAGACGTCGAGACCGCGCACTTCTGGCAGAGGCGGCCCGAGTTCGCCGACGTCAATAAGACCTATGCCCAGTTCAAAGACGCAATCACGACCCTGTATCCCGGAGCAATCTTGGAAGAACGTTTTCGGATCAACAACCTCGATCAGCTCGTCGGAGCAACCCAGAGGAACGGTATTCAGACACTCGCCGAATTCGGAGACTTCTTCCGAAAATACTCCACCATCGTCGAATACCTACAAGGCAAAGACCGGATCGGGAAGCGGGAAGTATCAATGAACTTCCTCCGAGCTCTCCCGCCCGATGTTGCATCGAAGATAGTATTCCGCATGCAGATCCAGAACCCGACGCAGCACATAGACGAGCCCTACAAGCTAGAAGATCTCTTCGAGACCGGCGTCATTATCATGCAAGGGTCGGCCATCATCGACATGCAGAACCCTTATTCATTTTCGGCATCCTATGCGGCACCGGCACCGCAGACACAGCCCGCTCCGATCAATCATCATCCCTATATCGGCGCAGGGACCATCGTACCGCCGTTCGGCGCGCTATCACCGTCGTATCCACAGCAGCCCGGCACGTACCAACAGCCATACCAATACGGGCAACATCAGCCTCCGGCACCGGCCGCCGCCGCGGCACCAGCCCCGGAAATCTATCAACCTCTTCCCCGAGCCCCGGGAATCAAAGCCGAACCGGGGATCAAAACCGAAGACGTCATGACCATAGCGAACACCATCGCCGCCGCCTTCGCGAACCAGTTACAGCCACTACTACAGCAGCAACGCGCGTCGGCGCCGACGCAGAATCGCGGCCCGTACATCTGCAACTTCTGCGGTGTCAATGGGCACGGCGTCCGAAACTGCGACATCGCCATGCGGTACATCAACGAGAACCGTATCAAACGGGAAGGCAACCGACTCGTAATGGCCGACGGTTCACAGATCCCGCGCGGCCAAAACGGCGAAAACATGCAGATGTCCATCGATCGGGCACAACCTGCAACCCAAGGGCAGCGCACCGCCGCGATGCTCGAAATATACTCTCCCGCCGTCGAAAACAGCATCAACGAGCAGACCGCCGAGGTCAATATGCAAGAGCGTCTTGACGACGACGCCCGCGACGAAGCCATCGCCGAAATAGAGGCCGCCGAACACCAGCTGTTTGAACTCCGCCGAAGAGTCAAGGCCAAGTTTGACGGCGTCGAGTTGACCCAACGCAACAAAGGCAAAGCAAAGGAAACCCCGTCGGGATCGGGTTCCAACAACACCTCCGCCTCTCGACCCTCGGCATCACATTCGGCAACTCAACCGTCTGCCGCCATCGCACCATCGGTACCGAAGCCTGCCGCCGACAAGGCCGCCGCACCTAAAGCCACTTACAACCGTGACGACCCTAAGCCGCGTGAAGAGCCGAACTTCAGGTACGCCGCTCCGGTCGAAGACCGCGCCATCGGCACCAAGTTGTACGATCGAATTCTCGACGCACAAGTCACGGTCAGTGCCCGCGAAATCCTAGCCACCTCGCCGGAAGTGCGCAAACACATGAAAGAGGCGACCACAACGCGCAAAGTCCCCAATAACATCACTACCGCAGCCGCCTACGTCACCACCGACACCCGTCAGGTCTTCCAGCAGTCCCTGGAAGCCCCACAAATTGGAAAGCACCTGGTCGTTGCCACGGAATCGCACGCGCTCCGAGCCATCACCCCGATCATCGAAGGTCTCCATGAGATCGAATCCATTTTAGATCCCGGCTCCGAAATCGTCGCCATCTCCGAAGCCGTCTGGTTGACGCTCAACCGAAGTCTTAACCCGATGTACAAGATCTCCCTTACATCGGCGAACCGAACTACCGATACCACCAAGGGTATCGTCGAGAACCTCATGGTCGACGTCCATGGCATCAAACTCTACCTCCAGGCTCATGTGATCCACAATCCCGCATACGACATCCTCCTCGGTAGGCCCTTCGACGTTCTCACCGCCTCCCAAGTCAACAACCATCGGAACGGCGACCAAACCATCACCATACACGACCCGAACTCCAAGAAAGTCGTTGCATTGCCAACGGTCCGACGCGGCGCTCCTCGGTACAAGCTGCCGCCACCCGATTCCATCCACAACAATGACTGCGACCACACTTACCAAGAAAGTTTTTGAATATCGAGGATTTGAGTAACCCAAACACTCAAGGAGATTTCCCACTTGTCATATCGGCCTTCAAACTGGCCGAGCATATAGATATAAAGGCCGTCCCCGAAATATACGATACCCAGTCCATTCCTGGTTATGCCATCTCCCTCCGACCCGCTTCCCGAGTAGACACCGAGTCGGCGGACCCACCTCCGCCGACATCTATAGATACCCCTACTCCTCCATTCGTTACTTCTACATCTACTAGTTCAACAATCAATTCATTTATACCCTATTTCACGTCCGAACCGAAAGCGCGACCGAGCGACTCATTTTATCACCGAACCTCACCGACCGAATCGCCGGATTCGCCGAGATCACCGAACGCCGAAAGACCTACACTGGTGGGCAAGAAGAAGTACAAGCCCGTGGCTCGTAAAATCAAACCCGTAGGCGCAACTCTGCCCGAAGAGTTCCGAATAATCCGAAACATCACCGGCGACCCACTCGCCGAACTCCCCACTCTTTCCCCACACACCTCCGACTTCACTCCGACCGGTCGGTACGACGCCGCCGCCTACGACATCATTGAAGAAAACCATCCACCCGGCTTCCTCACCGACGAGGAACGCCGATTCATGCACAACTTCATGATGAAACACGAACAAGGATTCGCCTGGACCGAAAAACAAAAAGGTTCATTCCGATCGGACTTCTTCCCTCCTGTCCGAATGCCGATCATGGAACACGTTCCATGGGTACTCAAAAACATGCCGATCCCACCGGGGATCTACGACCAAGTCCTGGACGTTGTCCGTGAAAAGATCGCCGCCGGCGTCTATGAACAATCGAACTCGTCATACAGATCCCGATGGTTCACCGTGTTGAAGAAAGCCGCTGGCAAGCTCCGCCTAGTCCACGATCTACAACCACTGAACGCCGTCACCATTCGGGACTCCGGCGTTCCCCCCTACACCGAACAACTCGCCGAATCATGCGGCGGACGCGCATGTTACGGGCTCCTTGATCTATTCGTCGGTTATGACGAACGTGCACTCGCGCTAGAATCCCGAGACCTCACCACATTCCAAACACCTCTTGGTACTCTCCGCCTCACATGCGTTCTGATGGGATGGTCGAACTCCGTCCCGATCTTCCACGCCGACGTCACATATGTCCTCCAAGACGAGATCCCCGACGTCACCATTCCCTTCCTTGATGACGCACCAGTCAAGGGACCACTCACTCGGTACGAACAAGCAGACGGCACTTACGAAACCATCGCCGCCAATCCGGGCATTCGCCGCTTCGTCTGGGAACACTTCCAGAACCTCAACCGAATTGTCCAACGGATCCGGTACGTCGGATGTACCTGGTCCGGACCGAAGGCATTCCTATGCGTGCCCGAGGCCCTCATCGTCGGCCACATGTGTTGTTACGACGGGCGCCGCGCCGCCGACAGTAAAGTAGCCAAGATCCGCGATTGGGGTCCCTGCAAGAACCTCTCCGAAGTCCGAGCATTCCTAGGCACCGCCGGACTCATGCGCATCTTCATCAAGAACTTTTCAATGATAGCCCGACCGCTCACTCGGCTTACGCGAAAGAACGTCGACTTCGAATTCGGCCCGACAGAGATCGCCGCTCAAGAGGAACTCAAACGAGCAATCATTACCTCTCCGGCGGTCAAAGCCATCGACTACCACAGCGACCGAACCGTTTTCCTCTCTGTCGACACTTCATATATTGCAATCGGCTATGTTCTTTCCCAACTCCTCCCCGACTCCGATACCAAACGATACCCGAGTCGCTTCGGCTCCATCCTTCTCAACGAACGCGAATCCCGATACTCCCAACCGAAGCTCGAACTCTACGGACTCTTTCGGAGTCTCCGTGCCACACGCCTATACATCATCGGCGTCAAGAACCTGACTGTCGAAGTCGACGCCAAGTACATCAAAGGCATGTTGAACAATCCCGATATCCAACCGAACGCGACGATCAACCGGTGGATTGCCGGAATCCTCCTCTTTGACTTCAAACTCGTCCACGTCCCCGGCGCGACACATGGCCCCGACGGACTCTCTCGTCGGCCCGCGCAGCCCGATGACCCTCCGGAAGAAGAAGATGATTTCGAAGACTGGATCGACCGAGCATACGGTTTCATGCATATGATCAATCCCCTGTCGGTTTCACGCGGTCAACGCGTTAGTATGTCACTTCTCACTCTCTCCACGCACGACTCCGAAGCCTACACCTTCAACTATCGACTCGCCGAACACCAACCACTCCCTCACCGAACAATCATGACCGACTCCATCGACGCGACTCCCGACTTCACTCCGCCGCCGACGCCGCCCGACACTGAAGTAGCAATTCCCCGAAACGCTCAACAAGACAAAGCAGACCTCAGACTCAACACTGCCGTAGCCCTCCTCCGAGACCTCAAGCGGCCCGACGGCATCACCGAACAGAACTTCAAGACGCTCCTCCGATACGCTCAACAGTTCTTTATGAAGGGTAAAGTATTGTGGCGTAAGAACTTTCACGGATTTCATAAAGTTGTCATACCGCCGCTCCGACGGCTACCGTTGATCATCGAAGCTCACGACTTCGTTGGTCATCGGGGTCTCTATCCGACACGTTCACACCTCGTCGTCCATTTCTGGTGGCCGTCTCTCCAAGCCGATGTCAAGTGGTTTGTGGATTCTTGCCACATCTGCCAAACCCGACAGACGCGACAAATTAATATACCGCTGGTAGTCGCTATGCCTGCCCCCCTGTTCCGCAAAGTCTACATCGACACAATGATGCTACCGAGGGCAGGCGGCTTCCGATACGTGGTACATGCCCGATGTTCTCTTTCTTCTTATCCCAAAGCCCGCATGTTACGTTCCGAGAACCATGAGACAATTGCTGACTTTATTTTCTAAGAAATCATTTGCAGGTGGGGAGCCCTCTCCGAAATGGTCACCGACAATGGCGGCCCTTTCGTCAAAGCCGCGAAGTACCTCACCGAGCGGTACAAGATCAAGCACATACCGGTATCCGGGTACAACGCCCGAGCCAACGGCCTGGTGGAACGCAAACACTGGGACCTCCGACAAGTCCTCTACAAGATCGCCGACGGAGACAAGAAGAAATGGCACCGAGGATTCTATTCGGCGCTCTGGGCCAAACGCATCACGCCGACTCGGACATTGGGGTACAGTCCCTATTTCGCTGCTCACGGTATCCATCCCATACTCCCCTTCGACATTGACGAGGCGACCTACCTCCTTCCCCCTCCTGACGCATTGCTCACCTCCGAAGATCTCCTCGCCCGACGCGCGCGCCAGTTGCAACGCCGAAAAGAAGACATCGAAGACCTCCGGCACCGAGTTCACCGTGCCCGCCAACAACACATGCACCGATTCTCGGAGGCACACGCTACAAAGATTAAAAACTTCAACTTCGCCCGCGGCGCACTTGTACTCATCCGGAACACCAAAATCGAAAAATCTCTAGACCGAAAAATGCGACCCCGGTACCTCGGTCCCTACGTTGTCGTATCCCGCAATCGCGGCGGGGCTTATATTGTAGCAGACTTGGATGGTACGGTGCTAGCATCGCCGATCGGCGCTTTCCGTGTCATCCCGTATTATGCCCGAACCACTATCCCCACCAATGACCTTTTCGAGAAAATCGACATCTCTCGCGCCGAACTTCGGCGCCGCGAAACGTTGGACGAACCCGATGAAGAATTCCTCGGTACTGACTTCGACGACGAAGATGAACAGGAGGAACAATGATCACTAAACACCTCGACATCGCCCACCAAGTTCGTCATCTACGAACCATCTATCAAAAATCCTTCGAAAAACCCAATTGCGCCGCCGCCGTACATACCGCCGGCACCATACATCATAGGTCGCCGCCGTCGCTCGGACTTTGTATCAAAGTCCGAGGGACAATTATCTCCCTCTATCTTATTCACACTGATTTACCAAGAAGACTAATATATATATATATTTAAAAGGTGTGACAATCTAAATATATTCTAAAGACATGTCCGCCGAACGATACCGCCGCCGCCTATCGACTCCCAGACGCTACCCTATTCCTCTCCTCGATCTTCCTCTCCAAAGCGGCTTTCGCATCATGCAAGGCCGCCAGCATCGTATACTCAACGTCCATGTCGCATTCGATCTCTTCAATCCGACCCAGGATCCGGGAAAGCTGGCGTTCCGCGCTTCCGATCCTATTGTCCAAATCCAATGTCGAGACCAAATGGCTTGCGACCGGGCGCCCGTGCAGTCCTAACCCCTGGCTTTGAGCTGACCGAACAGGCGTCCACAAGGGTTCGGCAACAGACGTCCTCCGACGGGCCATCCTCCGTGTAGTCTTAGCTCTTTCGATCTTAACCGCGACCTTGTCTGTTGATCCGACGCCGTCCTCATCATCCTCCAACTCGTCGCTCTCCTTGTCATCCGCCGATGCCTCCGGGTCCACGACTTCTATCGCCGGTGTCACAGCTTCCAGTTTCCCTTCCACCGGCGCCGCAGTCTTTCTGGCCGGCTTCGCCTTTGACCGAATAACCTCCAACCCGTCGTCATCCACCGTCGCCGACCGGCTCGTACCTTGGGACTTCAAAGTTGCCTTCGGCGCCGTCTTCCCCTTCCCTTTTACCTTGCCTTTCACCTCAGGATCGTCTTGTTCCGCTACGAACGCCGAGCACCTCTGTTTGCGTTTCTTGCACATGTAACAGACACCTCCTGGTGGGCCGCCGCACATCAAAACCTTCGACGCGCGGCAACTAGCGCATCTGTCCGGGTACATCTACAATAAGCAAAGTCAATATCTTCCTTTAATAGGGACGCTTTATCACACACCTTGTCACTCGGGACCCGAGTGTTCAAAACGTACAAAACAAAAGAATCAAGGTGCGCTTTCGGCGCTGACTCCTGATCCTCGTAGAAGTATTCGACGGCTTTCGCCTCCTCGATGCGCCGTTGGTCATTACTAATCGTCCTCGCCGCCCGGGGGATCTTCCTCGCCTTTCCACCTTTCACCGCCGAAGAGTCCGCAGCCTCGTCCTCATCTATCTCCATTTCCCCTTCCGCATCATCGTCATCCGGTATGTCGATCGCCTCCGGTTCCACGGTGGGAGCACTCCTTCCACTCAGAAATGCCTCGGAGCGCGGAGGCACCGACACCTCTAGCTGCAATCGCGACTCCGTCCGCGCTTGCTTGGTTTTCTTGAGGGAACCCGGTGGAGACGTAGCCGTTCGCTTCCTTTCGATCCGTTGCACCTTGGAAGGAGTTGTCGGTTCCTCGTCCTCACTGGTATTGATCGTGGGTTTGCTGACGATGCCACGGCGCGCAGCCGGGCGACGGGCCATTGTAGACTGCGAACCGGTATCCTTCCCTTCCAGTCCAGTAACCACAACTTCTTTTCTAACCACCGCCGTCGAAGCCCCACCAATGCTCCTTCCAATCCTGCTAGTCGACATCATCGCAATTGGACGCGGTTGGGGACGCTCAGACGCCGGCGTTTTGACCATGTCCCGTCCCGACGATTCGGACCCTCCAAATGTACCACTTCTTTCTCGAGCTTCACCCTCCACCGCCTTCTGTTTCCCTGCTCTGACGGCGGCCCGAACTTTGCGTTCGTCCTCGGCATCTTCGTCTCGTACCGCCGCTGGCGTCGTCTTCGGGCGTGCTACCGCCGAACTGGTCATCTCCCGTTCTTCCGTGACCTCCATCGCATCTTCCCTACCCTCCGCCGGACGTGAACTTTTCTTCGGACTTCCATCCCTCATTTCTATCTCCTCCGGTGCCAAGGCATCCTCAGTAGTCACCGGCCCATCGTCAACCGGATTTGAATCCAACCACACGGCGTATGGGACACCCAGAATGCGCCAGGTTTCAGTGATATGCGTCCGGATCCATGAGTGGAACTTCCCAATTTGCACCTTCAGGTCGACGTCCGTTAGCACTTTCGCGCGCGTAAGATGGTCGATCTTCTCCTACAAAGCTCCCTCGGTCACTAGGAAACAAATAATAGAAATAAAATCTCCACTCACCTTGGCCTTCACCAGCCGTTTTGCCTTCGAAAACGCCAAGATCCCGTTCTCCGTCTCTTCCACAACTGCGTCATCGAGACCGAATCCGCTCGCGTCGAGCATCCCTTGCACATAGGCGAGGTCACCATTGAAGTCCGGAGCGGGGGTCGACATGTTGAAGTAGTAAAGACTAAAGGGTAAAAAATGGCAAAGTCGAACACGCGATCACGTGTCGAGTCCCCACTAGCCACGTTTCCAAGAGTCCCCGTGCTTCGCGCACGTGGGATCAATCACACCCCCGATCCGGCAAATAAACGAAAATCTTACCAGTCGATCCACGCCACCGGTCTCTCAAAACGCCGCCGCCGTTTATCAAGTAACCCGTGCCGCCGCCGCCTTGACTCCCTCCCGCCGATGTCGACTACCTTTCGAACAACACCGACGCCTCCTCCGTTTCCCCTACATAGAATCCTCTGTTTCATTTTATCAGCCGCCTATTTCATTACTGTCGTCCTTTCTTTACCAAGCTCCGCTCAATCTCCAATCCTCATCTCACATATTTTATGTATTTTGATTTTTTTAGTTTTTCTTTGATTCATCCCGATTTTATTTATCATGGACTTGTCTCTTTCGATCTGTCTATCCAATCACCGAATGCTTCCGCCCTCCCGACGGTCCCGCCATCGACTCCTATGGTCACCGATCCATCATTTCCCAACACCTACAATCACCTTTAGGACGACGGCGCTGCCTCCACCCAGCTATTTTACGTGATCTCCGACAAGCGGGTACACTCATGAAGATCACCTTCCAGGCGAGATCTACATTTCCGTGATGCTTCATAAATTACCGCCGATCGCCTTCGGGACGATGCCACCATTTCTTCCGCCGAACCCCGATTACCCGTGGACGGTCAATTTTCAGTCCGAGGGAGATGACAAGCATGGCCTCGCTCCATGCGTGTCAAACGGTCTTTTCCTTAACTGCACCATGACCTAGGAAATCCCCACTACCGAGTAAACATGCGCCGCCGCCGAGATCATACGGAATAACCACCGCCGGTCCCATATCACGAGTTCGCCGCCGCCGAAGTATTGACTCTCACCGAACATCATGCCGACCGCTTTCCTCAACGATTCCCGCCGTGGCTCCGTCGCCGCCGGATATCCCTTCGTCGATCGCGCCGCCGACCACCGACTCCGAAGTCACATCTTCATGTTCCTTCAACATGTACGTATCGTTGGTATGGCCACACCGACGTGCCCGGTGGGCACAGACACCGAAGTATAGAGTCCGCCTTGTAGTATGAAACATAACGACGCATTCCCACACCGACATGCCTGGTAGGCACAGACACCGAAGTATAGAGTCCGCCTTGTAGTATGAAACATAACAACGCATTCCCACACCGACCCTGTATCTAATTTATCTATCTCCTCCTTCATGTTTCCTTGGTCACATCTGTAGACACAGACTCCGGCCTAGGGTACAACTTTTAGTATAAATACCTCTGTATTTTACTTACTTGACAGATATCAACTACCTTCTCTCTCTCTCTCTCTCTCTCTACGGAGCTCTCGCTCTCTTATAAGACGCGTCCGAACTTTGCACCAAAGTTGCATCCCGCACCGAACCCGTTACGCCGAACGCTCGGACATCGCACCGCCGAGTCCTGTTCACCGTACAGTCGTACTGCGTCGCCGACTGACGCGCCTCCGAAGTCGTGACCACCGACTCCGACAATCTCCGACCCCCTTCACACCTGCCGTCTGACACCATTCTCTGGTATATTCCCATTGCCTTTGCTACGCTGATCTTCGCTCTTTCTGCATAGGAATTCCTCTATTATTTTACAACTAGAGGCCCGCTCGGAGTTACAAGTCTGACGACTTAACACACTCCCAGTGAACTCGGTACTGTCACCGGACTAATGATATCATACTACAACAGTTACTTATGAATTAAGATACTGAGGTTGTAACCGGGCATGGTGAACAGGACTAATAATAGGCCATACTCATAGTCCTCTGTACTGATAGTGTATTATCCATTAGACTAGTTCACTCTGATTAGCCGTCTTGGAGCTCAACTCTAATCCTTTATTACCATTTACTTGGTTATTAGAAATGATACTAATAGCCTTACTTGTTGACTTTATAAGTGCAAACAATTTCGGGCCCTATCACCGCCAATGCCAACACCAATGCCAATGCACCCATGCCGCCAACACCAACACATCAAACGCCAACTGACATCAACATGATGACACACAAGGTGGTGTGCGGCAAAGGATAGAAACGGACATGGAACGAGGGGACAACAAGGAAAGGGCACCCCCAGGGGCAGAATGAGGTGAGTTGTACACTGCTGCTCACCCACACGCTCACCACGCAGCACGTCTGCCCCCCCCCACTTCAGGAACTCAAAACAAAGGATACGGCCACCAACAGCAACAGTGAGGAAGGCAGCAACAACAACAACAACAACAACAACGAAGACAACAATGAAGACAGCAACAGCAACAGCAGCAACAGTGCTGACGAGGCCTGTGGCAATGACGGCAATAGCAGCAGCAGCGGCAACACTAACAACAATGCAACAATGATGACGACAACTACAACAAAGATGACAACCACCACCATGAGGACAACAACAACAACAATGACTAAGGACAACAAGGAAGATAACAACAACAATGACTAAGGACAATGACAACAACAGGGACAATGACAAGAAAAGTGGCCAGTGCCACCACCACAGGGGCCAACGAGGACAACGAGGGGGCGGGGGCAGGGGCCCCTGCCCATATTAAATTATGTTTTATAATCCATGTATTATATTTAGTAGCAAAATATATAATTATCCTATCAATGTATGTAGAATGTTAGTAAGTAAACCTTTATATGTAAGTAAGTAATTTATAATTGAAGAAAGTAACTGAGTCCACACGGAGTCTGTGCAGAGTCTGTGCAGAATCCGTGCTGTCCATACAGAGTCCATGTGGAGTCTGCAAGGACATGCAGGGGACTGTAAAGTACAGCTCTCAAATCACAGTGCTGGGGCATCTTGGACCAATTTCCAGGATTTTGCATCAAACAGCTCAACCCCATTTCAGGCAATGAACAATGATTCATCTGCACCTTTATTTTTTTCTCCTTTGCATTGAAGCCTGCCTACACCAATTACGCTGAACCATCCAATATGGCCACTCTCATGCACATACCTGAGGTTAAGAAACTCTATGATACACTTCAGTCAACTAGTGCAATGTCTGCAAAAATGTATGAAGAAAATCAGGGCTTATGGTTGGAGATTGAGGGGTTGAGGGTAGAAATTGCATCTTTGAAATGCAATGGGGATACTGGGCCATAGTGAGTCTGTATCCTATGACCTTACTTTGTTTACACTCATCATATCCAAGTGGGGTGGCAAGGTGCACATCTTTTAGTGTCAGCCCAAGTGACTCCATCTCCCAGCAACCATCTTGTCCAAATACTGCATTTGGCTTTGCCATGCCACCAGTAAGTATTGGATGCCACCCAGTTGAGAGAATGCCCAAAGGAGTACCCATTTGAGATCCTGTGGTTCAAATATGACTGCCAGCAGGACACCAATGCCTGCCCATCAGATGCCAACCCATCATGTCCACCAATGAAGAAGGCAATCTGTGATGAGCATGGGGACATGATCTCAGATGAGTATTATGAACCTATCCTGAAGTCCGCAACTCTATACATTAACAAACTGGTTTTGCTGGTCCATGCAAAGGTGCCAGCACAAGCACCAAGAAAATCTTACCTTGAGAGGCACTTTCCATCCCAATGGCGCAGCGTGATCAGCAAGATTGAGAACAAACACCCACCTCTTGCTCTTTGTGCCTCCCACTGGAAGACTGATCAGCTACTTTCCGAGATGCTGTGTGCTTGTAAGCCAGGCATTGAGGTTGCTGAGGGTAAGGTTCCCATTAACAATGCTTCCTCCTCTAAGAGAAAGCAACAAAATTCTGGCACACTAAGTATTACTAACAATAAGCAGAAAAAGCAGAAGCCTACACATAGCAAGCACCAAGATTCTGATGGCAAGTGCAATGGCAATGACAACACTGGGAGGGAACCACCATCAGATGACCCACCTTTTCATGCCAATCTGGAGCCAAGCACGTCGTTTGAAGTGGTGGAGCCTGCTGCTACTAAAGTCTCCCCCATGCCCAACCTTAAAGGCAAAGCAAAAGAAAACATTGCACTCTGTAAGTTTGATTTTGACATGCTTCATCATATTATCTGACTTGAGGTAGGGGGCCATTACTGGCAGATATGAGTCCTTATGTTTTTTTTTTGATTAACTTTTCTTTATATTTCTAGAACCAGGTTGTTGCAATAGAACTAGCTATCCAGAATCTCTTCAACTTTATATTACTTTTTGTTGTTGATAAGTTTGGTTCTGGAACACTTGTCAGGCATTGTCCTAGAATTAGATTGTAGGGTATAGGGAGTAGCTTGACATCATGGAAGGCCTGATGGATACACAACATGAAGATGTAATATGACCACACATTTGAGCTTGCAAAATACTTTTTGCACTTCTGTAAGGGGTCATGTTGCCAAGAGGCTCAGACAGGGAGCAGTATACACAGTATGAATAACCATGCAGGGAAGGGATGAGCATAGAGCACTAGAGGCTTGACTATGAGTAGAGAACACAGCCCAAGTCTATTGCAAAGGTGCCCTTCCATGAAGAGGAAGGGGCACCTTATATACAGTACATTGTACCTATGTCTCAAATAACAACAGAATCTGATATCAGTAACTCTACTGATGCAACAATACATCTGTGATATGTTAGTCCAGAGTAAACTACTATCTGTCAAGGGGTTAAAGCAGTGTGTGTCAGAATAATAGATATAACAGTGAGGCTATGCAAGCTGTGCAATAGTGATTCTGATGGCTAGATGTGGACAAACAAGTGATCCCCTTACAACTTCACCCATATCCATGGTTATGCCAATAGAAGTTGGTGTTTATAGATCCTATACAAATATCCACCAATAAAAGGTAACAATATATATCTAGGCATTTTCCTTAAAAATAAGTCAGCTGGTAAAGTGGGGACTCAGACTCTCAGAGATGGACTATGTGAAAAAATTAACAAACTTGGAAATGTAGATCCATATTTGTATATTCCAAATATACAACCAACTCAGTAGCTTCTCTGGGGACTTTATGCTGAGCTATATGGGCCACACAGACCACACAGACAAATGCAGGTGTCTACAGTCTGAGCTCAGACCCTGTTTGGCAGGGAGCCCTGCTTAATTGGCAGTCTGCATCTGAGCCAAGTCAAAGCTAAGTCCACAAATCCACACTGTTACTTGGATGCTCAGACCCAGTTTGGAACAACTCCTCATGAAGTCCATGCAGACTGTCCAGATTGCTTACTTAATCATAGTTACCATTGCTTATTTGATGCACAAAAATGCAATATTTTGGAGAGTCAAATACAAGGCCTCAAGGTTACATGTCATGTGCATAAAGCATGCAGATTAACCATTTGGTAAGTCCAAGGTGCTTGTTTTTATAATGACCCCTGCTGCCTACTCTTGGCCATTACTGGCAATGGCTGAATATTGTTGATAGGTACTACATCACCTGTCAGCCTTGTTGTCAACCTCCACCACTACATTCCCAGCTGCCCCACCCATCACCTCCCTGCCATATGATTGTGCACAATACTGCCAAGTACAATGCCAGGTCCCACTGCCATGGATACCACCACCCTCTCTCATACCCACCCCTCTCAGTGAAAATAACAACTGCAAAATCACAACAATAAGAGCTGCAGCAAGAACTACAGAGGCACCTGCCACATTACCAGTGACTGCCTGCCCACATCTGCTAGTGAGCAGCTAGCATGGTGGACATGGATGGTGCAGTGGTGTATTCCATATGGTAGAACCATCACCTGGTGGCTGGGTGTGCACCCCTGGATGTGCTGTCTAGACCAAGTAGTGCCAATCACCCCTGTGCCCAAACCAGATGTGTGTAAGGTGAGTGCATATGTATGTGCCTCACATCTAGTTGCTCAGATATACCTTGTTCTATTGTATATGCACCTATATGCTGCTGTATACCTTGAGACTACCTTGGTGTAATTCTATCTACCTTGTAATATGTTCTTATTCCTTTTACAAATATTAGTTTACTTCTTACTAATACTTTACCCCTGTACTATTTGCACAGCTCTAGTAGGCTGATATAGACTTCTGGTACACCCACAGTATTTATCCAATGTACCTATTTATAGATTGGACTACCCAATTGTGAAACTTAAACTAATTGTTTAAATTTTAAGACAATTAATAAACAAAGAATATACCAAATAGTTAAATCACTAAGGAAGTAATATTGATCCAAATGCCTACTTGGGTGGAGTGGGCCAACACACTGTGTGGCTCCATTCCACATTCAGGAAGTTGTAAATGAGTAGAAACAATGTAGATGATAGTTTAGAGAGGTCATGTGACCATGGGAAAATGTTACCAAGTAAACAAGCAATACCTGTGCACAAAACCCAATGCCATAGCTTGCCTGGTTATGGAGAAAACACAAAAACCATCAGAACTAACTTTTCTCAGGATCATGGACACTAATAAGCATTCAGATTGTTGTCATGTATTTGGTATACTTATATGGTGGAATAGATCATGTGACATGTGCCAATAAATAGAGAAATCAATCTAATTTGTATTTCAGGTAAATATAGTAGTAGTTGTTGATTATTCCAATGTTTAGGATAATTTCCCACAAGGGTCATGTTTGGTAAGGGTCATTGTTGTTATAAGATGTTTGTTCACCCCTGACATAACACACAGACCTTCAAAACTAGCTGAATCTGGACATTTCTAATATTTCACTCAAAATGGACTGTGGGAAAGATATGCTCAACAAGGAAATTGTAGAGCCATGTTTGTACATTCCAAACATATAAAAACAAAGTTAATAGCTTTACTGGTTATGGAGAAAAACACAAAATAAATTTTGAAACACAACACTCTGAAATATTAGATATGCATAATTTTGATGGCATCATCAAAGGCATTATGTAAGCATCCCAAATACATGCAAATTATGTCACAACACTTTGTATTTGTGGAGAAATGCTGTAAAAAGCTATAAGAGAAGAAAAATCCCATTATGGAAATATTTCCCACAGTGTTGAAATATGAATCAATGAATCAATCAATCAATCAACTTTTTGCCCGAAAACTGGGTTGATAAAGAACTTGTAATAATAGAAACAAGTTCCCATAGTATTGAAATGTATACCAACCATTCAACATTTAACATTTTATTTCTAGCCTTGCATCCTGGGTTAATCAAAAACTTATCAGATATGCTAAAAATAGAAATATCATCATCAAAGACAAAGTTCAAACAAATGTACATATGTCTGTTAAGTGTTTTTTGTTGTATTATCACATACTATATTTAACCATACTTATATAGCTAGCCATTGTCAAGATATTGAGCATTATAGATTCCAGGAGCATCCACATTGACTTGTTTGGCTATGCTTATGGCCAAGTAATATATAAATGTGATATTAAAATAGATATAATAAGAGATTATAATCAAATTTGGAAAAGCAAACAGATATAAATATACATTTCCTGGTGTACCTCCTCCATAGGTCTAGGGGTAGTAGCAATTTCAATTGTCTCTGTTAGCCTTGTATTTGCTGAGATATGCATCATCTATATTGTGGGAATTTCATTAATATTGTTTGTTTGGCCAGATGTTGGCAAAGTAATATACAGATCATATTCATTTGTAATATGTAGTAAAAAGGTTGTTGTTGATAATCAGATTTGGAAGGGTACAAACAACTACAAACACATATAAACAAACACGTCATGTATTCCTTTACAATGTCTAGTCGTAGCATGTCCATCAGCTTTGTATTTGCTGAGATAAGTATCATCTATATTGTGGGAATTTCTTTGATATTATTGTTTGTTTGGCCAGATGTGATGAAGTGATATACAGACAGTATTCATTTGTAATATGTAGCAAGAAAATTGTTGTTGATGAGGTTTATAAAAATAAAAACAAATACAAACACTTACAAACATATACATGAGGTACTACTCCACCATATCTAACACTAGCAATTTAAATTATATCCATAGGCCTTGTTGTTGTTGAGATATGCAATGATTTATATTGTGGGAACTTTGATAGTATTGTTTGTTTGGCTAGCTGTGGCAAAGTCATATACAAACTTGATATTCATTTGTAACATGCTTGTAGTGAGAGAGCTGCTTTTGATCATGATGTTTGAAGGTGACCAAACAAATACAAATACATACAAATATACCAATTGGGTAGCCCTTCACCATATCTAGTGATAGCAATTTAAATTGCATCCATAGGTCTTGTCATTGTTGAGATATTCAATGTTTTGTAGTGTGGTAAAAGTTTGGCCCAAAGCGGAAGAAGCCTCTTGTAATCGTGCTTACATTTGTCAACTACGCTGTTAGAGCTAACAGCGTAGTTGACAAACGTAAGCATGATTATGCAGTGGACAGTTATTAATCAATTCTTGAGATATCCCAACATAAGACCAATTAACTCGAAATTATGGTATTGAATGCAGCTTATGTTAGCAGTTGCCTTTTTTGCTCGAAATCCGCGCGTCGGCCAATATTGATTCCCACAGTTAGAAAAATATTTCCACGACTACAAAGTGTTACTGATGTACTTCAAAATGTTTACTGATCATGTTCTAATGAATTCTCGGAACACTTCAAAATTACTAACCGTGGGAAAAACAACACTGGATCTTGTTGGGTACGCTGAATTTTCCCCGCAAACCCAGGATGATGAACGAGTTACTTATGTAAACATAAGGACTTGTAACTTTCTACTCAGATACTTGTTAGACATTTATATCCTCTCCTATGTCTTTGGCAGAAAAGTATGCCTTGTATATAGATGGATTACTACAAGCATATTTTTATCCTATTTTTCCTCATACTATTAGCCTATGCACCCAGTGGCAGCAACTTTTTGAAGCTTCACAACAAGAAGCATTCCTTCATATATAGAAATAGAAAAGAATAATTTGCTAGAATAATGAAGAAACATACAAGAGACACTTACAGGGGCCCAAATGGCATTATGGAACACATCACACACAAGGCATTGTTGGCTTGTATGTAACCATGGGCTGCACTAGTGCTGCAGAGGTTGGAGATGCATGGGAGTAGGTAGGAATGGCCAGAGGATGATGGAGGTGGAGAGGGGTTGTCCAGTCATTGTCAATGGTGATGAAGATGGATTTATAAGGGGATCACTCATTCAGACCAACATTGTATAACATCACACATCACACATCAGAGATTGTAAATGCAAGCTGAAGACATAGATTGCAAATCAGAATCACATGTCATAGGCCACATCACACATCAGAGTTTGGAGATCATAAACCCAACTGTCATCTCAATGTGCACCCCACTTGTTGGAATCATACAGGCCCAGTATGTGAACATATCTATTGTACTAGCAAACCCTATTGTGTGACCCTGAATGATGTGACAACAATAGAAGTATATACTGGCATTGTGTAAACTAGGTATATAGTGGTCACACCTCTATAGGGAATCCTCAGATTGATCTCTTAGGATTCCCCCTACCATGTGAGTAGTTTAGACATGTATCAGACCAATAGACTTAGGATTTCCCCTACCAGCTGGAAGTTGGCTGACTTGTGATCATGTGCACTCTGACTTAGGGTTGCCCTAACAGGATTATTGTTTGCATGAGTTATTTCTGCACAAGAGCTGTAAGTATTTTGAAACAACCCATTGCAAACCTGCCCAAACAGGTGTGGGTTTTGAACAGGTATCTCAAGCATGACCCATACCTGTACCCACCTAACCCACACCTGCATACCTGTGGTGTGCACTAACTATATTTGAAACATTATCTTGGCTTTCAGTTTGGAGCAACATTGTGATACCACTTTAAGAGCAGCTTTATGAGTATGCTCATTAGATATATTCCAAATTGCATGGAAATAATTAGTGCTTCAAGGTCCGGTTTACTAAACCGGAAAATGACCAGGACTGAACCAGACTGTAACCGAAACTGACCAGACTTCCAGTTCGGTTACAGCCAAATTTGCCCATCAACGGTTCCGGTCTATCTGATTTCAAACACTGCTAGAACTGGCATGAAACTGGTCTAAACCAGTCATGACCGGTTTTCGATGTACATAGGAAGAGCTTGAGGAACACAGAAAATAATTGTTACTTGATGGAGTTGGAAGCATGACAAATAATGCCAGCACAAACAATTTTCAGGATTCAGCTACAGGTCTTATTCCTTCGAACATGGCTAAACCAAAGGGCAGTAAAAAGAAAACCAAGAGTTCAAACATGACACAAAAGGCGGGCAGTAGGTGCAAAAGACAAGCAATCAGCAATGATGATGATCAAAGTTCGGATGATGAAGGCACAAAAGCAGTCCAATCTCAAAAGCAAACCAGGCGCAACACAATTGTGGAGGAGATTGATGAGGAAGAGGACTCAGGTATTAAAGTTATTGAAGAAGTAGTTGATCCTGCAGAAGATAGCAATGAGGTATCATAACAAGACACTACTACTAATCCATTACTTACTGGTTGACAGCAGAGTGACCTCGGATCACAACACCAAGGCGAAATTCTGGAGGTATTGCCCATAAAGAAGGACAGCACTAAAGACCTCTTGCTGATGTTCTCTGACCATGTAACCATTGTATTCAAGCTCAAGAAAGGAAAGGAGGAAATGTTGATAGGCCGGTGGTGCTTAACATGCAGGTAAGGATCATCAACCAGATAGTAGAGCAAAGGCAAAGAGTACTCATGTATGTGCAGGGCAACTAAAGGACTGAAGGGTGGGCAAAAGAAGGCTTTCTTGACAGGAGGTAATTTGAGCTGTCGTGCACATCTATGCCAACACTATGAAATATACCAGCAATGGTGCAAGGAGGAAAACATACCAGAAAACCACCACTGCATCCCTTGGCACATATGGAGGGCAATGAAGACCAGAAAGAGCCCTGTTGTGCAAGGGAGCCTGGACGGTGTATTCGCAAAGGAGACAGGACCACAGGAATTCAGCTGGGAAGCAGTTATATGTGCTGTTGCACAGTTTGTCACTTGCGACAATCAGGTGTGTTGTGAAGAATTGTTGGTGGATTGTAGCTGATGTTGATCAACAGGTGCTGGCCGTTGCAGGCAAGGTGACATTCCGCAACTGCCTCGTTGCAATGAGGCCCAAGGCAGGAAGTGTGGATCTCCCAACCACACACAACATTACAATGTATATACACAATGAATTCGTTGAATGGCTAAAGAAGCTGAAAGATGATATAACCGTGAGCAATCTAAATCGTATCATATACGGCGCTTACCTCGATGACACAGAATGCTCCTGGTAAGGTCTCCTTGACAGCAGATGGGTGGACTGCAGACAATACGAAAGCGTTGTTTTTGGGGGTGACAGCACACTGGATTGATGTAAAGGAAGGGAAGTGGTTGTTACGCTTGGAGGTGATCGGTTTCAAGGGTGTTTCAGGTGAGCATAGCGGTGCAAATCTGGGCAGGTACTTTGTTGGGCTTTGTGACCATGTGGGGATTTGCAACAAAGAAAGATCAAAGGTCAGTAGGAATTCTGATCAATTACTGATAAGATAAACTGATTATCACTCAGCTCCATATGGTGATGCTCAACAATACGTCAAACAACAATACCACCTGCGAGACCATCAAATATTTCCATACTCGAAGGAAATACAGCCCATGGAAAGCTGCCCAGAACCAACTGCTGTGAGTCCATCAGTTCCGACTTGCTGTTCTTCAGATAACGTTGTTCAGATGCCTCGAACATGTTGTCAACATCGCTGTCATAACCATAATGGGCTGCATCACCAAGACTGCAGCTGTGGAGAATACAACCGCCATCTGGGAGTACGATCCAGACCTACCTCATAACTGGGTGTTGGGCGGATCTTTGGACGTCATTGCTGTCATCCACACTGTTGTGATCAAGGTACGTTCAATACGTTGTTTGCCGTGGATTGCTCAACTTACCGTGGTGCCAGCTCCAAGCCTCTAGCCAACGAATTGAGTACTTCGAAGGGCTCCAGATTCAGTGTAAGATATCCAACCCACTGAGAATCCCACTCCATAGCAACGTTTGGTGGGGCTCGGCCTTCTACATGCTTGATTGTTCATATAAGCTGTGTCAGGTGAGCCAAATTTAGTTGGTTGCTATTGATACTTATCTGATTCGGCATGCATAGCCAATTGGTCTTTTCTTGAAATCCGCAGACTCCCTCTTTGGTCCAATTACGACCATTCGCCGCGATGGCCAGATTCAAAAGAAGATCCCCTGGAGTGCGTTCCAACTCCACAATGAGGACTGGGAACAGATAAGGGATGCGCAAGACATACTACAGGTGTGTGGCCTTCTTGTACCCCTGCTGGATGATTGACTAACGTTTACAGATAGGATTCCAACCATGTCCAACACTACTTCTCTTCAGATCGGCTTCCCACTCTCTGGTGAGCACTTCCTGCGATAGAGGAGTTACAAACCGCATGGGAGGCAAAGCGTGATGACACGAGATTTGCCATTTATCGTGAGGCTATCAATGAGGGACTTGCAAAGCTGCAAAAGTACTATTTGCACTTCAACAAAAAGCCCGGCTATATTCTTGGGCTCTTCCTTCATCCATACTACAAGTTAGACTACATCAAGATGGCTTGGGGTGGCGCAGAGGAACAGGCAAGGGAGCATGCAGCGGGTAATGCACATGCAAAAGATTGGCAGGACGAGGCAAGGAAGATAGTCGAGCAGATGGTGAGTCCAACATATAATCCTGCCTGCAAATCCAACTGAATCCAATGAGATGGTGGACTATTACCAGCACCGACCTCAGGCTAGCGCTGACCTGGCAGCCCCAGCTGTAACTGAGGAAGGAGACCTGGAATTGACATCCTTAATATCCGACTACGACCGATATTGATGCAGGCACGTCACTCAGGATGACAACGAGGGGTGGGCCTCAGAGCTGCGTCACTACATCAAGGACGTACCTGCAAAAGTTAAAAAGGATACCGACATTGTTGAATGGTGGCAGGTATGTTCATTTCCTCATTCCTCCTTCATGTACTGACCCCATCTAATAGGATCATGCTCAAATGTACCCGACGCTTGCCCTCATCGCCCTTGACACCCTCCCTTCCCAAGCATCCTCCGTCCCCTGTGAACGTCTCTTTTCTGCTAGCAAGCAGGTAGCTGATGATCGCCATGCATCTTTGGGTGCGACGCGATTTGAGGAACTTCAAATCATGAAGTTTGCATGGCAAAACAATATCTCAGATCTTTCAGCCTGGAACTCAAAGCTCGTTGAGGAGGTGGACATGGATGAGTACTGTGAATTGCTTGCTACCGATAATCATGCAGCAGAGTCTGAAAGAACTGGAGTGGCAACTTTCGCGGACTTCAATGATTAATAATAGGCATAGTATACTCTAAGTCCTGTCGGGGAACCAGTCTGAACCGCACCTCAACCAGTCATAACTGGTTATTATAGACTTCTGAAAATAACTGGTTAAAACTGGTTACGAGACTGGACCGAACCGTGGATAACCGGTTCTGCCCAGTCCAGTCCGGTTACAACTACTTGGGCTTGTTTTGTGAACCGGTTACGGTCCCGGTTACACCGAAAAAGGTGAAAAAACCGGACCGAACCTGACTTTGAAGCACTAGAAATAATTGCAATGAGAATAATTGGCACTAATCTCTAATTTGATCTTTTACATCCTGCTCAAGCAAAGCCAGAATTAATTCTGAGGATAGACTTTGGGTAAAAATTGAGTATATTTGGAAGAATATTTGAATATCCCCCAACTTTACCCAGGAGAGTGTGGATAGGTTTTTTCTTAATTTGGTCCGAATTTACTCTAAGTATTATGTTCAAGTACATAAGCCAACTCCCCCAGTGTCAATCAATTCAACAATAAAGAAGCCAAATGAAGTAATACAGGCTGTTTGCTATCTTGTGTATAGATCACAGCTTCAAAATGAAAAATAGAGATAACACAAGGATGCATTGGAGTCATTGGACATGTGGTGTCCTATGGATGTAGAAGGTAGGGAGTGAGGAAGGAAGATAATATTGATGGTAGATGGATATTGCCGAGTACAAATACATGCTGCAAACTGTTACATGACGATCCCAACCTGACGAGAATAAACACCATATCAATAAAGGGACGGAGAGGGTTTGTAGACACTACAAAACATATATCCCTTATCTCAACATAAAGCCAGCAGAACTCGAACTCGTCATTCTCTGACGTAGCTCCCCGATCTGGCTTGGGCTGAGCCGTTCGAGCTCCTCCCAGTCCTTCGGGTGTCCAGTCTTGCAGTGCCCGACGAGCTCCGGCCAAGTGGCTTTCGTAGAGAACGTCATAGGCGGTGTTTGTTTATCGGCATCTTTGGGGCGACTCCTGTATCAGGGACACGAAGAACGTAGTGAAATAAATTAGAGGCGCATTTCCGAACACGTCGGTGGTGCTCACCTGCACATTCGACAAATCATATTATCGCCCCGCGTCTCGTACAATAAGTCCATGTGATTGATTCCGATCTTGTTCGGGCGTGGACGCGTAGCCTTGTCGATTTGAGGCTTGACGTCAACCGCCACCAGCGTCGGAAGTGCCTCACCAGTATCAAGTTTAGGTGTTGTCAATAGTTCTCCCTCCTCGAGCGGCCGCGTACCGGCTGTAGAAGACGACGATGAGGTTGTTAAGGTAGTGGATGAGCTCTGTTCCATGGACGCGGAAACGACCTCTGGCAGCGTCTCAGCCTGCGCACAGATACGTGGTTCGTCCAATCTTGGCCGCGGCCGTGACCTTTCACGATTGTCAGAAGGATCCGTAAGTGATCTCGCTGGGGCTAGGCGACGATGCTCGCTCGTCCACCGAGCGCTACCTTCATGTTCAAACTCTGTACGACCCCTCTTTCGTTTTCGCAGGTCTGGGCTGCCTTGGGAGGGCGATAAAGGTACAGTGAAGCGCGCCACGATCGGCGGCGTGGTAGCGGCTGAGCGCGGAGGTGAGGATGGAGCATGGTTGGTTGTGGGCCTGTAACGTTGGTTGCTGGGCCCTGCGAGCGGTGTGGGTTTGTGGTAGTCGGGCCGAGGTGGGAACTGGTGACGTGGAGGTGATGATTGGTTGTGTTGTAGTGAAGCAGATCGATTTCCGGGCGCTTCAAGGGCAGGAGAGTGTTGGCTGTCAGTTCTATTGGACAGCGGTCGATATTCGGACTGTGAAGGCGACTGGACCGGAGGGACAGCCGTAAGCAAACGAGGTTGCTGCTGATTGGTCTCGGACCTCGGGGCTACAGATAATGTGGGGCACTCGTCCGGCCCTTTGTCGCGCAGCCGATTGTCACTAGACGGGGTGGGGCACGGCGCTGGGGCGTGGTCGCTACTGTCGTGGTTCTCATGATGCTCTCTGAGTGTGTTCGAGACGTGAAGGTAGAGCGAATGGGGCGATCGCGAAGCTGAGGTTGAAGGTCGTGGGGACTGGACTCGTGGGGAAATGCGTGGGGAGTGCGAAGAGGGCGTGGATTGCCTCGTTGAAAGTGGTTCCTGCTTGACATGGGGTAGTGATGTTTGTACTAATGGAGAATTGGAGGTCGCCCTCGAGGGAGGACGCGAACCGAAAACGCGTTCACCACGTGCGATCGGACTGTGCGTTCTGTCAGGATCTTCTTCACGTTCAACCTTGAACTTTGTTAATTCTATTTCCGGTGTGCCGATGAGCGTAGCGGGTTCGCTAGCCTGGCGTTCTTGTTCCGAGCAGAATTGGGAAGCCGATAGCAGGCCATCCGTAATCTGAAATGAAAAGAGTAAGTAAAGAAATGAAATACACTCGTCACCTCATGGAAACTTACCCCTTTGAGCTTCTGCGTTGCTTCAGCAAGCCTCTTCTCCGCGAGTGCCCTCAACGACCTCTGTTCCTGAACTTCTCTCACTTTGACAGCCATATCAACCTCAAACTGTTTCGCCAACTCAGCCCTTATCGTCTCCACCGTCGAATGTATGGCGTCCTTCTGCGCTTGCTCCCCAGCCTGGACTCGTAACATCTGGGCCTGGCCCTGACGATGCAACACCTCATTATTCGCCTGGAGCCTGCGGAACTCGACAGCCTGTTCGTCCCTATCCAATCTGACACGCTGGACCTCAGCCGCGGCCCGCTTGATATCCTCCCTCACCTCCGCGTTCTCTGCCCGCAATCGATTCGCTTCTTCGAACACGGCATCCCGCTCAACACGCATCATCTGGCTCTGCCGTCGCTCTGCGTCGAGCAGCCTCGTGAGCTCGCCGTGCATTCGGGAGATTTCGTGCTGGACGCTCGCTACGGTCCGGACCCATGCTTCTTCATAGAGATGTTGGATGGGTGTGAGGGCTTTGGCTGCGGCTTTGATGGCGTCGGGATGGATGGGTGCTGCTTGGGATGTGTTTGGTTTGCGGATGGATACGGGATTTGGTGGCTGGGGTGCGATAGGTGATGAGGCTGCTGATGGCGGTGGCCTTTGTGGTGCTGAGGGAATAGTCTGCTGGTTTTGTTGCGGTTGCTCCTGGTGTGCTTGCTGCTGGTGAGGAACTAGATACGGCCGCGCGTGATGCTGTACCCTTGAATGGTTTGAGTCCTGGGTAGTACTATCATATTTGAAGTTAAGTTGAGGTCCGTCCCTGTACGTTTGCTCTGACGGGCGATTCTGATGGTCTTCTTGACTTTTGAATTGACCATAGGAGTGTCCTGGGGGTCCTGGGATTATGGCGTTGCTGTGCCTCTGCAGACCGTGTTCCGAGAGTGTGGGATGTGAAGGCACACGCTGAATAGGCGGACCTGTTGCGTAGGCTGCCACTACTGACGTCGGCAGCATAGGTCGGCGCTTTTTTCAGATCTCTTAGTGGGGTACCTCCTGATGCGTTGGAAAAAACATACCGTCTCTTGTTGGACCGTTGGTGTGACAGGTTGATATTGTGCAACTGAGTCCATCGAATTTCTTTTTTGACCGTTTGGTGGAGGCGTGTATCCTCTTGTATTGTCAAATCGCTCATCAAACGGACTCCCTGTAGCCCCGCCACTCCTTTGCACTCCCGAAGTATTGCTCATTCACCGGTTGTGTCGTATCGTGGTTACGGTTTCTAAGTCCGGTATTCGTCAACATACAAACCCTGGATAACTCTGAATTTTCGTTGTGTCGCGTCAAGAGGAAAGGTAACGATGCACGTCTTTGTAGTTGTGTTAGGGAAATTGGTATCTAACCAATCAAAATTTGGTTTTTATACGCGATCGACGAGCCGGTATCCGATTCAATTTTGGACGTAAACCCGGTGCCTGATATTTTTGCATGTCGTCCATGCTTTTACCTCGTTTTGATATCGTTGGAAGAAGTGGGCAGAACACGACTCATTTGAGTGGCTTCTTTGGTGCTCTTCGGTGTAAGTAACTAACCCCTTCTATCGCTGAAACTTCATCGATGATCGATGAGGATTCAAATTTCATGGCTCAAGCGAAATACGATTCATAACTTGTCCAAGGGCGATAAGTATTTTTGATTGACAGATTGCCTCCCTACAATATTATGTGAACAGATCGTGGCCTATTAATAATGTCAGAAGTGGGAAAAGTCTTGAATCAACGAAGGACTTAAATAGATCAATTGATTTACTAGGCTACTGTCGTGAGAGTCCCATTTGCCCCGTTCTTCGAGCAAGGACCTTGTGATCAGTTTCGTAGATTCAGAAAGATTCAGAACTTGCGAGAACGACCCAATTTGAGTACTTAAGGAGGGACACGCACATTGGCCGCGGAGTCACAGTGCCTATAAGCCCTATGTTTGCCCGGCTGTCTTACCGACATGACTTTGTCTGAATTTTGACGATTATGAGTTTACGGAACGATATATCCAGTAATTACTATATGTGGATTGTTCGACGTGTGCTGACCTACCGCGACGCGACACGTCATGTGCCTAGATTTTAGTCCCACGTGCCATATTTTTCTTTTCCTCCAGGCTCTTGAAACTATGCATCGAGTTCGCGCTTTATTCCTCCCCGATCGAAACTTAACGTTTCAACGTCGATGTCCTCTAAAACTACTTGAAATTCCCACAAACCAACACAAAAGATAGATAAACTTCGTTCAGGGACTTTGTTACGAAGAAAATATTTCTTCTCAAGCAGAGTGGACTTTCGTTTCGATCATCAAGCAATCTTCTATCCCAGCTCAGCCGAGGTGAAATGGTAGTCAAGGGCACCCAGAATGTGACGGAACCCCCAAGAAAGCGTCTCAAATTAGACCCCAAAAAACCATCGCGGAAATTCACTTCTGTCGAAGAGATTCGTGCTGGACTACGGATACAGAGCCCTGAGGGCCTCACAGAAAGTGAGTACTCGCAACGAATTAGCCTGTCTTTTCTCATCATATGATACAGCTTTGACGGCTTTGCGAAACCAGTTATCGATTAAGCCAGGTGAAGATTCGATTTCACCACAAGATGCACGACTTTTGCTGGCCCAGCACTGGATGGAGAGTGTTCCTGGGGCTCATGATATATTCGAAATTTGGGACAACACGACACAGGTGCGTACTGCGATCCTTTAATCATTCTCTTCTCTAAATACTATCGTAAAGCGGCAAACGTCTGCTCTTGCACTGATAGTCTCCGTCCTCTCGTCCGTGTTATCGCTACTATCCTCTCACTATACGTTCCACACTCTCGGCCAACCCATCCTCAAGACCCTTCTGACACCCCCATACACGCGGCGATTGAACTCTTATATCGGCGGTTCACATTCGGAATTGATCCTGACGACAATAAAGCTATACAATGGGATGTCCACATTTGCCGGGGGACGAGAGAGGAATGCTGTTTTGGATGCGTTCGGATGGGAAATAAAGGTTCATTTACTCTTCGTTTCAACCGTTTGCCTAACTTACGTGGATTTAGTCTCTTCCCAAAATTCTTAACATGCGCCGGAAAACGAAGGGCGAAACAGTCATCGATCCTTTAATAAAACCAGGTAAACCAGGTCAATCAAACGGCCCACTCATCCTTACTTCTTCTCAGATATCAGGACACTTTATATACTTTTCCTTCTCTCATTCGTCGACGTGGGCAGCTCCACCCAAACCAAAACAACGTTCCTTGAGCAGCACCGGGATGCATTCCTGTCTATGTTCAAGGGCCTTGTACAAGACTCTTATCCTGTTGCGCGCAAAATCCTCGAGGTGTGCTGGAGCGGTGTTTGGTCAGACCCGAAGATAAAGAGGACAGTGAAGATAGGGTTGTTCAATGAGACAACGATATCCCATGTTAGTCGACATCTTGACTACCATATTGATTTCTCACTTTGGGTGTAGCTTGCGAAACTCTATGAACGCACAGTTTCTGAGGACGACGAAGCGGAACAGGTCCCCGCTGATCTAGTTCATCATTTCTTGCTCGCCATCTGCACCCGGCCGGGTGTTGGCATCTGTTTCAGGGATCGTGGATGGTATCCCCGTGAAACCGACGGCGACGAACGCACTGGAAAAGAAGACGACGACTACGAACCTACGAAGAGGGGTGGAAAGATATACAATAAAATATTATCCAATGTTCTGAAAACCCTCAAGGTCAACGAAGATGTGCGACAGCAAGAACTAGCAATGAAAATTCTCGCTGCATGTCCAGAGCTCGTAGCAGGGTAAGTCTTTACATCTTCTGCAATATCTCATTCTCATCATGTTCAGATATTGGAGTGGAGCGGCGTTGACACTGGAACCGCGGCTCTCGTCAAAATGGATCGCAAATATATCTTTATTCGGATCTATCATCTCCCTCCCAATACCATCCGAGACCTTCCGTCTCCCAGGTGGCACGCTTTACCAACCTACACCTCCACCCCTGAACAGCATCATGGAAAACATCTTGCCCTCCGTAAACACCAAGGCTCACTTTTCCAAGGGACTCTTGTCATCATCTGGTCTCGTCCAGCATTGTACAGCGCTAGCTCTAGCGAAGTGCTTGGACAAGTACCAGCAGGTTCTCGCCTTGTTTAGCCAGATTGAGACCATACTAGAAGAGAGCGAGGCTGATGGGCAATGGTGCAAACGGAGGAGGGACATCGAAAGAGAAGCCCGGCGACGTGTACCAGAATTCCAGGTCATAGTCGCGTTCTCGCAGCAGAAGTTGGGTGAAGGTGCATCAGCAGGTGGTGCCACGTCCGTCCCTCCGAACCCCACAAAGGTCGCCCTATTGTCGGAAAGCGCACAACGGTTATTGTGGATGTATCATCGTTGCCTGCCGTTAATGGTCGCAGAAGCACGATTCGACGTCGGGAAGCTTTTGCAGAACTTTTCAACAGATGTGCGGACATCCAAGGTGAACCCGGAGAGTGATGACCAAGACGAGCCCCCTGATGCCGCTGCTAGACTCCACATGGTGCGGCAGTTGCATGTCTTGAGGTTGTTGAAGGACAGCGACCAGTTCGTCTGGTCTGGAAAGATGGGTGAGTACGGTATTTTGCTGGGTATAATTGTTTAACTCATCGATGCGTGCTTCATAGGCTCGTCCCCACAAAGCTATCTTGCTACACTTCTCAAGGCCTATACAGTTTCTGATCACCCAGCTACTCGGAGCGCCTTGGCGGGCTTGCTTAACCACGTCTTAGCGGAGAGTATCATGTTCCAAGAAGACCCAGACGGGCCGCACCCCTGGCTCGATTCTCTTCCGACTAGCCGCCGGGCTCCAGGCTCAGAATCTCCAGATGGTGCGTCGCTGACCGACGAGGCAGATGGCGTCATCTCTTTCCTGGACGACTGCGTTCAGCGGTGCATGAAGACCCCGTACCGTTATATGGAGGAGTTGTATTCGTTCGGAAACCCAGACAACACGGATCCGAACGAGGGCTTCTCAGAGCATCATGACGTATATCCTAGTCCATTGCTTATGACAGTGCTTGAGCAGCTCGATATCAAAGTAGGAAAGAAGATCCTCTCAGCATCGGATGTCTTTGCGTTGGCTAGCTTCCTGCGAAAATTGGTGTATCGCTTGATGGCCAAGCAGCAGAGTCTACAATTTCTGCGATGCGTGCTGAATAAAGTCGATGGAATCCTGGATTCCAGTCGGCTATTCCCTCAGTATCCTGTTATCACAGGTGCAGTCCGTCGGGAAGTATCCTTACTTCGGACTTGCTTGGAGGGCCCTCAAATTTCATCACCTGAATTTAACGGCCGTAGTCAAGCAACTCAAGATTTCCTGAATCAGGTTGAGAAGTTGCCAATTCGTTAGTATTCCTATTTCGATAAGGGGAATTTTGTGTAACGTCTATGACTTCACAGCTGCCTCTAAACAGCAGCGCGCCCTAGCTGCGAGTGAGTTCATTGACTGGGTACGGCTGGTGGATACCACTCTTGGTCAGTCAGAACTCCGCCGAGTGTCGGATATTCTCCTTGCCTTTCATCCACCCGCCATCACGGACCTTGCGGAATATACAGTCCCTATGCAGGGATCTCTCTGGTATGGACTAAATATTCATTCGAACTTTAGTCAAGTCCAGAAATAGTATGTATTCCGACGAAGCATCGGGTCCTATTGCTTACTTTGGATCTCAGCTTGCGATTCCATTCGCTATTCCTTCATTCGAGCGAGGCCGAGACCGAGGACGCGGCCTACCGTAGCATCCTCGTTGACGTGGCGTTTGGAGGTGTATCGTCATTACTCACCATCAAGAGTGCCGTTTCTCTGATTGTCCACCGTTTAACGATCGCACGCTCGCATGAGACTTTGACCAAAGGGCTTTTGTTACTCTTGGCGTCCGTGGTGGAGCGAGCATTAACTCTATTCTCTGCAGAAGACATTGGAGCTTTGAAGGAAACAATCTTCGCCCAATCAGAAGTGATTACCGTCTACCTCATATCGGAAACCATATCAGAATGTATACGAGAAGGTAATCTCCTTATTTTTCCTACCAAGTTGCTGCGCTGATCAGCTTGTAGCGCTCCACAATCTTGTGAAAGTTTCTTTCGATTCAACCAGCCAGACTGATCAAATGCTACTCGCGGATACGACTACATACTGGTTGGATGCGCTCAAGAGAAGCTTAACTGGAGAACCCATAAAGGTAGCTACGAATAGTAGCGTATGCCCATCAACGGCAAGCTTACACGTCATACCAGACTGCGCTCGTCTTAACCTGGATACCATATTTTCAATCAACGGACCTTCTTGGCATCCTGGATACACTCTCCGAAATCATCTCATCTTCAAGCTCATCCTCGCTCGTGCTCGAGACTGTGCTGCATTCGTTGCGGTCGTCGACTGGGGCTGAGTCGTCGTCGGAACTTGCCCTTAACCTCAAAACAAGGCTACCTCAACTCCTGTCTCTCCGAGAGGCGATGCCAGACTTGGCAATACTTGAGGAGATAATTGCAACTGCTGTCGTTACCTCCGTCCCAGCCTATGGTGAGGGAAGTAGGCTTGTGGGAGAGCTCTTTGAAGAGATTACCCTGAGCTCCATCATGGCACGTTCCAAGATGCGCTGGTCCCAACATTTGGATCGCCTACCAGATGAACTTCCACTTCAATCCTTCTTGGATCAAACTACCTGGACTGCGTCAACGATCGAAATTCTGACCAGTTTACTCTACCGGCGATCGATACCAAAGGATAGGTTTATATCCTGGCTTGAAACGGACGGTCCTACACGTCATTCCACCGAACAACTTATACCTGTCCTGCACGCCTTCCTTGACGCATCATCCTGTGACGGGTACAAGATCGAGAAGCCCAATGTCGATACCTGGATAAGCCTAGTAGCAAAGCTTTTGGAGGCTATCACTGCCGACCACCTCTCTCCAGGGTTGGAGTCGATGAGTAGCTCCTGCATAACACTCATTGCTTCTTTAACCCCTTCTTGTCTACCCCGAACCCTCGCAAGTATCGTTAACACAATCGACGCCTTGCCGGTGACATTTTTAACTACGAGCCTCTTGAATCTTGGGCACCAACTATATTCGGTATTCCCCGCCGACGCTGCCCCCGTTCTCACAGCACTGGTAAACCAGGGAATGCAATGGGCGGTACGACGAATTGCGGAGGAAGGCAAATCCTTCGAAGCGATTGTCGAGGAATTAGGTAAGCCTAATTTACGTAAACCCTACGGTTTACTGAGTATTGTTCCAGCACATCTCGTACAAGTTTCCTCTGATATCAAGCCGCATCTCGCTGAGACAGTCATTGGGGTCGTCATTCATCACCATTTAGCGAACATCTCGGCCCTTAAATTAATAACTTCGTTGTTATCTAGGGTTCAGTTCAAGGTCTGCTATTACTTCCTCACACAATTAATCAAACGCTTATCTTTTGAGCTTAGCCCGTGGTAATTAACCGCTTCTTGCAGAGTATCATACAACATCCGCAGATCTTCAAACTATGTGGCAGCACGGCATCGAGTGTACACGTATCTCGAGATGCCATCGTCAACACATTATATGTGTTATTCAACCTTCATCCCAACAATACATGCCAGATCACTCATGTCGAGCCCTTGGTCAGGCTTTATAGAGGAACGTTGTCGGTATCGGACGGCCAGATCCTGACGATTTTCCGATTATTTGAAACTCAGCGGAAGATGTCCATAGCACCGTTGCTCAATCGTTGGTCATCCTCGCCCGATCTCCCATCCGTCACTTCTCTCGATGCAATCCATAGTCTTGATGCGATCGTGGTACTCCGCACTTGCCTCAGTTTTCCTTCATGGAGGCGGCTCGATGATTCGTCAACAGCACAGGCAACCGCCCATGACGCCCAATTATACGACCCCATCTTCTTAATCCTGCTGTTCTCCCAGACACTCACAGAAAACCCTCCTAGTTCTGCCTTCGCGTGGGTTGAACTATTCAGAACGAACATTGTTAGTCTGCTTATTAGAGCGATGTCTTCAAAAGATGATGGAATCCGTGATGCAGCCTTGTGTCAACTCGCTGGGCTCTGGGAGTGCCTTGTGGTAGATCTCCCCCTTTGTTCCTTCATATGGTCAGCTGAGCTTCTCTTTCATAGGATGCGGACTTGCAAGAAAAATCGCATGTTGTGTACATCTTGACCCTCTTGAAAAATCTTCTTCCGATACCTTCAGACGAGCCTTCAAAACGCTTTCCATCATACACGACATTGATCCTCCTCCACGCATTGCGGGGCATCTTCTACCCATCGAACTTTATCTATCCCATCACCGCCCGGTTCCTTTTGCAGCGCCCAGAACTCGATATTACTGATGTTCCCATGCTGTACAATATGCTGTACAGCAGTACGGACGATTGGAAGAAGGAGCGTGGGTGGATGATACGTTTCCTATCAGATGGCATGATGAGCACTGAAGATTGGAGGGTGCTGAAACGCCGACACACCTGGGACTTGCTAGCTAGTCTGTTCCAGAGCTCTGAAGGCGACCATGCATTGCGCCGTGGCATTTTCGAGGTACGTCCAACGTATGTATTCATTACATTGCACTAACGTCTAATTTAGATTCTCGCTAATCTCACTTGCAACGCGCAAGCTACAACGTCGTTATGCCTCAAATCTGGCCTACTTGCCTGGATAGAGATACAGCTTATTACCTCGAAAGACACCGAGACTGTTGAGTGGATCAAAATCCTCGACAACATTATGACAATCGGGAATGTTGATAAGTTCGAATCGTCAACCAATGGTGAATGGCGCAATGTGATAGGCCGATGTTTTGTTATATTGTTGCATCCGGATAGGGCCTGTGAGTCCATCCTTTTTCATGGTTAGCACGATCTGATGCCCGTGTAGCAAATACTCCTGGCATCTTTCCCTTTGCCGTGTCAGCGCTGTTAAGACTTACTCTGTTGCAGGGTCCTCGTATTATTGACCTTCCCTGTTTGTTGGATCACGGATTAAGCTACTTGAAACAAACGGAGCTCACACTTGTCATCCCACCTGCGGGTACTCGAGTTCACACCTTGAAAAAGGCCATCCAGACCGCTCCATTCAGAGCACACGACATACACGAACTGTTTTCAGGCGAAGATGGGTTGCAAACGTGGGGGACTGCGGTCGAGGCCCTCTGGCGTATCACAATGACCTTCGACAACAAACCCCCTGTCTGGGATGCACTAACCGCCCGGCTGCTAGTTTGGAGGGCTGTCGTTGGCGCTGAAGACAGCAGTCTAGGAGAGTGGGCACGAAAGCAGGTGGTGCACAATATGGGCACATGAAATCAGGTTGATACAGTGCGCTCTGACTCCATACGATGGTGCTGACTGTTGGCAAACGCGAAACAGAGGGATACACGCTGGTCTCAAATGGGAATCACTTGCAAGTAGTCCTTCGTGGCAGCCCTAAACCCCCCCAAACTCCAAAAGTTTTTACCCGGTGTAAGCCTGGTGAGGCACACTGTATGTATATTAACGTCGCGTAGGTGGCCCACTTCTAATCGACACTATTTATTATTGTGGCCATGTGGATACCACCTCACGAGGACTGCAATTTCCAAATGAATTAAGTGTCCAAATTTTCCATTTATTAGTATCCTGGGTTGATGATCCGCAAAGTGATGAGACTTTTATACAGTATAAGGAAATATGTGTGCGGTGGCAAAAGGTACCGTTAGAAGCAAGGTGGGCATAGTGATGAGGGTGATTAGAGTGTGTATGGTCATAATTTAGATCTGGACATCCGTGCTGCGTCGTTAGTCAATGCTTCGTAAACAGCAATTCCGAGCCGATCTGGAGCCTCTTGTGGTATCTGCGAGCAACCATATGGAGAAGTCAGTCATATATGACAAAGCCTGTTCCTTCGCCTTACCAAGTGGCCAACGTCTGCGAGTTTCGTAACCGAAACAAACTTGCGCCCAGAATTAGGATCAAGTATCGCGGCATGTACTCTTGCTGGTCTAAGGGACCATGAAGCGCCACTCAACCAAAATCAACTAAGGACCCACATGAAATCATTGATAGCTCCAATGATGAGGTGTACATAACCTGCAGCACATGCCTCGTTCAAGTCTGCCACAGGCTTTGTCGGCCCATCTGCGTCACGGTACATGGCCTGATCACAACTTAGCTTTGTGTACTGTATATAGAGGGAGACCAGATTGACATACAGCCTCCTGATCACGACTACAGGCCAGAGTCACCCCATGATATGGCGTTTCCTCACAGTAAGAGCCTGGATGGGGTTTTACGGCATGTTTCTATCGTACATGAGGTAGAAACCAGGCCTGACAAGAAAAGACATACCACAAAAAGATCCGTAATCCGAGGATCCCACTTTCTCGTTCTCTCCCTAGTCTTTATCGCCCTCATGGCCATATCACGATCAGACCAGACGTCGCGCCGCTCGTATGCCCCCTTCACAAGAATTGATCGTAGTTTGTCCAGATGGTGAGACCCCGCTGGACTAAGTAATGGTTCGACGATGATAATGGACGAGAAGGCGACAATTGGCTCGAGATGTTGCAGAATGAGCCTAAAAGAAACCATGAAATTAGTGTCTCAAAGATTGGTGCGGTACACACATTGCGTTTCCTCCAAGTGAATGCCCAATTCCAACAAGCCTTCTACTCCTGAAATCGACTCGTGCCCCATTGTTAGGTCCAGCAGAGAGGAAGTGATGTACAGCTTGAGAATATTTCTCGCATGTAACTGTTTGAGAAGCATAGGCGCCGTTAGCGCACAATTCGGGCAACAGCGAGGTCCACCATACAATTATTCTGAAATTGAGGTAGCATCAACTCTTTCTCATTCAGTCGACCTGATTCGCCATGGTTCGGACAATCCAGTGACCACGCCTCCCGTATCTTGACAGTGCTCCTCGGTTGTGCTGAAAGTGTGAAGATGCGTTCAATCGTTGGCTCCCATGTTTCTTTGTGAAAACTTGTGGAATGCAGTAAAATCAAGGTTAAGGCGTTGGGATCCGATGCATTTGCCTCGAATTCAGGTATCCAATAACGTTTCGCTGATACATGGAGGGGATAGCCACCTCGAGGAAAATCGGTTATAGATTGAATAAGCATGATTTTTGGAAAACAAACTTTTCACACAACCACATTTTACTTTCCGGCATTTGGTGCTCCAAAAAAAACACATGGACCGCTTATCATGATCCTGCCCGTTCTCAGGAAAAGCAATGAGGGAAGAATTTGTGTTGTCATTTTTACTATGCTCTACAACGATAATATTGCTAATTGCTATAGGCGCCCCCGCATAACTCTCAGCTATGGTATTACAACTTTCAAGTAGGGTCCCTTAGAAGGTCAAAGTCTGGCCAGCGTTGGCGACGACTGAGGACCTCACACTTGAAACAGAGAGAAGATTGTAGGAGTATGGGGCCTGGGTGAATGTACCGGTGGGTGCAGTGTTGGAGGCACCACCGAAATCGTTTCCGCGGGCAACAGCGAATCCACCGTCAGTGGAGTAGAGGGGCTTGTCAGTGCCTGTGTGTAACAATGAGAACTCGTCTACCTTAAATGGCGGAGGTTGTGCTTACCGGTCCAAACGTTGTTCTCAACAAGGAGCTGAGCGCCTTTTGGAATATTCACATGTCAGTGGCAAGTCATCGAATCTATGGGTGCAACAAACCATCACGGGTGTTGATGCCGTCGTTGTTGTTGTCGAAGACGTTGTTGAAGATGTGGCCGTGGCCGAATCGGAAGGAGGGGGTACGAGAGTTGAGGTTGTTCCAGTTGTTGTTGGCGTATGTCACGGTGATCGGGGTGTCTTCAGAACCATTGCTGTCGGAGTGGCCCACAAGCGAAGCTTTCCAGTGGGTGTAGAGTTTGCTGTTCGAGACAGTCACTCCCGTGCAGCCGTGGGTGATGTCGAGGAGGCCATCGTAGCTAAGAGGGAAGTGTTAGTCAACGCCTGGTGGGCAGAGAACTGAACTAACAAGTCCTGAAATTTTTGATGAGTTCCTTTTTATAGATTTTTTGAAAACGAGTGATGCTTACTTTGTCGTGGTCCCTGTCACTGGTGAGATCGAGGTGGTCAAGCCAGACCTGGGACGAGGCTTGGATTCCGATGGCATCACCAGCCTCGGCCAAGACCTTGGAGACCTTGACGTTACGGATGATAACGTTCTTCTCGTCTAGGACACGGAGCCCAACACCGACCAAGGCTTACGGTACGTGTTAGCATAGTGTAGACAAGACTGCTGATAGTTCTTACAGGAGCCCCTAGCGCCAATGACGGACGTGTTGGAACCAACTTTTACGACAGTGTTACCTGTGATCGTCCCTGATGTGGTGTAAGTCTTTGGGCTTTCCACGAGGGAAGGCTGCCTCACCTGAAATGATGACGATCTTTTTAGCGGTACCGGCCACGGCGGATGTGAGTGCAGAGAGTGTTGTGACAGTGGTAGTAGTTCCACCAGACCCTCCGGATGTGCTATTTCGAAAACTCGTCAGGAACTTGCCCAAGGGCAATAACAACCCTGCGCTTACCCTCCATTGAGAGTGGCGTATCCGACGTTGGCGACATCACCAGTAGAAGCGCGCTTCTCGATGATAGTAGACTGGTTGGGAATCATAAAGGATCAGAACGCGTCCAGGCAAACTTTGTAAGTGCTCACATATGAAACCTTGGCGGCGGAGAGGGCGAGGAGAGAGGCGAGCCACTTCATGTTGGAGTTGGAAGTCTGAGGAGTAAAATAACTGGTCTTTGGTTTCTGCTCGCCGTTGCCTTAACGATTTTATAGGAAAAGCGACATCCCATCGGAGAAACCCTTGGGTTCGACAAACATAGCCTGTCAACAGAGAAGTAGAGTCGCTTTGTTGGTCTTGGCGGTCCGCCGGATCCGTACGGCCCATTAGTTTGAGGGGAAGAGAACTAATGACAGGTAATTGTATGAAGTATGAGATGTAGACGAACTTCATAAGAAGATGTGTAAACTCTGCCGTTGCTCAAAAAGTTCCGCATATCGGCACCCCGGATTCGCGGCGACCCGCTTGCTTGGTTCATAGACGGAAAAATATGCAAGTGACGCGACGTTACAGCGCTTATGAGGTTGTGAGTTCTCCACGTCCCAGTGATTGCGGGGAAATGCTCGGCTAGCAGGTATTGTTATTTATAGGTTTGAGAGGCATGCGGTACTCTTGACGAGGTGTAGAACGGTCCGCCGGGGTACCGGAGTGTTCATGTATTTTGCTTCTCGTCATGGGGTGGAACGTGATTTCGCAGCCATGATTTCGAAAACGCGTGGATGCGATGCTGTTCTTCAAGGACCAAAATATACGTGAACCCTGAATTTTTTACGTTAAGTATAAATATATTTTTGGAACACTCGTCATGTTTACTTGTGATCTATCAAGGGTAACGACATGTAGAGCTCGAGCCATATGGTCGAGTCCAAGTTATGGGAGTCATGGGAAATAACTAAACGTTTTAGCTATTTGTTCCAGCCTGCCATTGACCCCTCTGTCAACCTTGGCAGGCACCAGCGATCCTGCTTGTGATCGGTGCTTATTTCCGTTGGTATGTCTTTACGTGCAGTAGGGGGTAAAGAGGACATGGGGCCGACAGCCATAAGGATACGTGAGACTTTTCCTTACAGATTCTTCTGGTCTTTTCTCGATCGGAACTTTTCAGGACATATTTCCTAAGTAAAGCAATTGTTTCCTCATCTTCAAGAAGAGTCCTCAGCCAGTGCAATGGATCAATACGTGGAGCTCGTTCAGAGTCGGAGAAAAGCATGTCATTTGGGAAAGTGTACAGTCTATATTACACGCCATGATGTACTACCCCTCAGAAGGACAGGGTCTGGCCTGCGCTGGAGACAACGGCGGACCTGACGCTGGAGGTGCTGACCATGCTGTAAGAGTAGGGGGCAGAGGTGAATGAGCCGTTGGGTGCAGTGTTAGCTCCTCCGCCGAAGTCGTTCCCGCGGGCCACAGCAAATCCACCGTCGGTGGAGTAGAGGGGCTTTTTGCAGGCTGTTGGTCCCTCAGAGTTAGTCGAGTAGCATCACTACCAGTTATATGACTTACCGCTGAAGACGTTGTTCTCGACGAGGAGTTGAGCACCTGAAGAAAATCGGATGGTCAGATGATGTATATGAGAGCGGTTTGCGGTTCAGCCACTCACCGACACGGGTGTTAATTCCGTCACCGTTGTTGTCAAAGACGTTGTTGTAGATGTGACCGTGGCCGAATCGGAACGAGGGGGTTCGGGAGTTGATGCTGCTGAAGTAGTTGTTGGCGTAGGTGACGGTGATCTTGGTGTCCTCAGCGCTGTTGCTGTCGGAGTGTCCGACGAGGGAGCCCTTCCAGTGGTTGTAGATCTTGCTTCCTGTCACGGTGACTCCGGTGCAGCCGTGGGTAATATCGAGGAGACCATCGTAGCTATGCGAGGGTCAGTCCGCTTGTCAATCACGCATGTACTGAAAACTGACTAGTCCTAAAGGAAAAGAAACGTTAGTAATTGTAGGAAAGGTCAGAAAGATTGGTTCTTACTTTGTCGTGATCCAAGTCGCTGGAAAGGTCAAGGTGGTCAAGCCAGACCTGGGACGAGGCTTGGATTCCGATAGCATCACCAGCCTCGGCCAAGACCTTGGAGACCTTGACGTTACGAATGATAACGTTCTTCTCGTCCAGGACACGGAGCCCAACACCAACGAGAGCTACCCAGAGAAATGAGCAAACAACGCCACTCGACGGTGGACGAATACTGACCGGAGCCCCTTTGCCCAATGACGGAGGTGTTCGATCCGATCTTCACAACGGTGTTACCGGAGATGGTGCCTGTACAAATTAGTCGTGTCGAAACGAGATTAGCTATCAGCAGATTTACCAGAAATGATAACAATTTTCTTCGCGGTGCCGGAGACGGCGGAGGTAAGGGCAGCGAGGGTGGTGACCGTGGTGGTCGTTCCGCCAGATCCGCCAGAGGTTCTGGAAGAAGGAGAATAATAATATTAATTTTGGACGAACAAGCAGATAGACCTTAAAACCTACCCTCCGTTTTGGGTAGCATATCCAACTGTAGCAACCTCACCGACGGAAGCTCTCTTGGCTAATTCGGGGGCAGCCTAAAGAAGGGGTATTTTTAGAAAGCGTTTCCCATGGACGACATCTCCACGTACCGAGGCCACTTGGACAGCGGTTAAAGCAAGGGCGGAGTATAGCCACTTCATATCTTTTTATGAGGTTATTGAGAAGAAGAGAATTGATTCTGGCTTACTTGGGCTCAGCCAAGAGGCTTTTATACGTCGAGCAAGCTGTTGTCGGATAACTATCGGGTACCAAGTAAATTTCAATCTAGTGCAGCACAAACTATGGGGGACACTGCATGGTAAGATGTAGCGGACCGCTGGACCGCCCGGCCCCCAACACGAAGAGGCCTACAGTCAACGAATAACTCACCATCCATTCAACAGCTTTCTGTTTGATCTAGATTTTTCCAGGTCTTCCCCCCGAGAACAGCAATGGCTGGAGAGCGGGCGGTCCGACCGGATCCGACGGTAGACAACATCAAAAATACGAGGGTTCATCTTGACTGCTCGAGGGGTGGAGTCGAAAGAAGTTGAATTCCTAGTGGTGCCAAACTTACTGTGTGCACTTTGGTTCCGAGGAAATCAATCGTCAATCACGTGGAGACAGGGCGACGCGAGGCGGCCTTCTGACCTGCGACGGGAAAACCTGCATGTGAGTGAAGATCTTCGGAAAAATATCACTGGGTGATTGACAGTCGATTTCATTGGCCCAGTACAGGCATACTATGGGGTAGAAAGGCTAATATCAATCACTCCCGACTCGGGCCCTAAGTTGGCCCCAGGGCCCCAAGCCTTCCTTGGACGCAGCGTTCTAGGAATACCAAAAAACTAGGCTCATTGGCCTTTTGTCATTAATCTATTCATGTTTTCGGTTCGAATGGCCTAGTGACAGTAACTGACGGTTGAACAGTTGAATTGTTATGATAGAGGGGTACGCCGCCGGGCCGCCAGGAGCCCACGACCACGACTTGCACGTCATTCACAGGAGAACAACACCGCAACGCTTCACTGAGGTAACGTCGGAAAATTAGTATCAATGAATTAACTCTAAAGGCAAAAGACACACCACTTGCGCGTGCCGCCTTACGAAGGAAGCCAACTCCACTGTGAATCCGCTCGCCAGAAATATCCAAAAGAAGTCCACCAAAACTCACATTGCCTTGTTATCATAGTATACAATTGTAGTTTGCGACTCGGAGAATACACAGCCTCATGACCGTTTTACCTCGTACTTCTCCCAGCCGACTTCCTGCAGTTTCTCGACCTTTCCCATGACCTCGTGCTCCAGGCCTCGAAGGTAGCTGTCCATAGCTTCTATCAAAGGTGGGATACCCGCTGACAAGATCCGCACAGCAAGCAGACCAGCGTTAGTGCTGTTGTTGATAGCCACTGTCGCTACTGGGATGCCGCGCTACGCGCAGGCGTAAATACACACATGTAGTACATAAGGCCGCAGGACTTACCGGCATCTGCACGATACTATGTAAAGAGTCGACTCCATCGAGGGTGCTTCCCTTGACGGGGACCCCGATTACAGGTAGCGGCGTCATCGATGCCACCATCCCAGGAAGGTGGGCAGCGCCCCCGGCCCCCGCAATTATGGTACGTATGCCTCGGGTCGATGCGGATCTCGCGTACTCTACCATGCGGTCTGGCGTGCGGTGGGCAGAGACAATCGTCAACTCATACGGTATGTTAAAGCGGTCTAGAATCCGCGCTGCTGGGAGCATCACGGGGAGGTCAGAATCAGAGCCCATGATTATACCTACGAGGGGCTGTGGATCGGAGAGCCCAGAACCGGGGGAAGTAGCTGCAGGTGCGTAAAGATCTATTTCTTCAGGAGTGCTGTCGGGTAACGACTGGAGAAGGGGGCGCAACCGTGCCCGAAGCTCAGCGTCTGAGCCCGCCACAATTGTGATGTGCCCCATCTTCCGTCCCTTCCGACACTCGGCTTTTCCATATAGGTGGACGGACGCGCCTGGGATGGTCAGTGCAAGCTTCGTAGTCTTTGTGATATCATCCATGGAGTTTGAGTACCCGATTAGGTTGAGCATCACCGTGGACGGCACTTTGAGAGCAGTGGATCCGAGGGGTAGAGACAATATGGCGCGCAGGTGATTCTCGTACTGTGACGTCTCGCATGCTTCTATGGTATAATGGCCAGAATTGTGCGGCCTCGGGGCGATCTCATTGATGTATATCCCTCCTGCAAATGGGTTTTAGGCTGTTTTTACATTTGGATGATACACGAAATACGCACCATCTGCCATGAGGAACATTTCCACTCCAAATATTCCAGCACCTGTAAGAGACTTCACAGCAGCTTCAGCGACCGTACGTGCACGTTGCGCAAGGGTGGCGTCACGGCTCCGTAGGGGTGCAAAGACCAAGTGACAGATGTTGTTTTTGTGCACGGTCTCGACAGCGGGATATGAGAGGACCTCCCCAGCGGTCGTTCGAACGACCATCACCGCAATCTCCTTCGCAAATGGGACCCATTTTTCTGCATACAGCGGACGATCCCCCAGGGCGGATATTGCTTGTTCCACTTCAGAGAGATCTCGAATAGCATAGTTCCCTCGGCCGTCATATGCCAAAGTACGGCTTTTGAGCATCGTGGGAAGGCCTAGCTGATGGATAGCAGTGCGAACAGACTCAGCGGTGGATTCCACCCCGATGAATGGCGAGATGGGTGCGCCACTTGATGAGAGGTTCTGTTTTTGGCGGTATTTATCTTGGATGATGTGAATGGTAGATGGGCTCGGATGAATGGCGATAGATGTCGCTTTTTGCACCTCTTCTAACGTCGCGACATTGACATGCTCGATTTCGACAGTGAGGATGTCTACTTTGTCGGCAAGGATGCGGATCTTCTGAGGATCTGAGAATGATCCGTCGACGTGAGCTAGTTGTGCGGTCGTTGGCGCGACAATTTGCTTTGCTGGAGCGTGGTCTCCCACATCAAGAATGACCACCTTGACGTTGAGTAACGATGCTGAAGCAGCCAGCATGCGCCCCAATTGCCCTCCCCCTGATCAAATAAAAATCGGTAACTTGAACTGAAGAGCGAAAGAAGTCTAGAGTAAACATGAGATATGTAGCTCGATCAAGCAGAGATAATGAACATACGCCTACCAAGGATTCCGACTACCTTCTCTGACATGATAGTAAAAAGATTTCTCTGCGCGACGTCCTGCACGGTAAGTGACTGGAAGATGGTGGACGCTCCTCAGAATTCAGTATTTTATTGGTTTTTCGAAACCGAGTAAAACCCCGGGTGGTCACTCGGGGCTGTTTTGGACGTTCGGCTAGTTCCGTTCCGGCGCTCAAATCATTTTTAGGTGTTTAACCAAACGTCGACCTTTTACCCCAAATCGGAGCACCATTGAAAGATATGGTCATGATCATCTGGGTCTTGGAGGATGTTCTACGAGGCCTGTACTGCCTTCGGCTGGGTCGCGTGCCCGTTGGCGTTTAGGAAATGGAATTCAATTTCCTGACTATAAAACCTAACCCTAGTTTATGGTCAGATAGCCACGTGCGCCCTGAAAATTTTCTCTGTCTTAGAATCTAAAAATCTCCGTTTTATCAAGTTCTTGAGGTATGCCTCCTCCATCGGCAAAGCCAGCTGCGCCAAGAAAGCGGATTAGGAAGCGGAAGAGACGGGCAGCATCTTCTTCTTCTTCATCATCTTCCTCCGACTCTGAGAGTGAAGCTGAAGCCCCACCTACAACGAAGAAAGTCCTCGCCAAACCGGTCGCACAAGCAGAGTCGTCTTCAGAATCTTCATCGGAATCCTCGTCAGATTCAGATTCAGAGCCCGAAGAAACAACTCGCACTGCTCCTACTACTCTCGAAGGGCCAACCACTGGAAAACCCAATCATGCCCGACGGAAGTCACCCTCACCATCGCCTCCGCCTTCACAAATCCCATCTTTCTTACCTGCAGCAGGCTCGGACGGACAGGATGGTGTGGAACACGAGAGGGTCATGAAAGAGCGTTTCAGGAAGTTTTGGATGTCATCCATAGCTGATGGATTCAAGAGCGACCTTGAGGAGATCCGGAAGGTCCGTTTGCTAAATCGCCTCTTGCATTCTCATATCCAATAAACGCAACCAGGAACCCAACTTGGGACCCTCTCGCCTCTCGTTGCTGATCGATTCTTTAGCCTCTGGTGCTGATGTCTTCGCCTCATCACGGCACGACAAGAGTGCGATTAATGAAGTCGAAGTAATTCTTGAGTAACTCTGTTCAGGCCGTAAAAGTACATGTATGATCCACCAACCACTGCGAGACAAAAGATACGCAGATGTACGTCAAGAAACTATACCATTGTAAACTAGGAAATATATCTGAGAAGTAGACCCTCTTGGTCATCAGACTGGATATCAATCCGTTGCAACACCAGACTTTCCCGGCGCTCCTGCGCTTCACTATCTTCTTCCTTCGTCAGACCCTCATCATCCTCACGAACGTCCTTGTCCTGCTTCGGGGTAACACGATCCAAGCCTCTTTGCACAGATCTCTGTACATCGATGAGGTGGACGAGCTGTCGGTGACCAGGAGCGGCTGCAACAGCTTCCGCGACGACCTCCAGTGTACGCTGGACATTGATTTGTTCTGTAGGGTTCTTGTTCTCTTGCTCGACAACGACAACAACCGGTTTTGCACTTTCCACCGCTATCGCTTTGGCCAATTTGACGTCCATCATATCCGCAAATTTGACTAGCTCTTCTGCAAGTCTGGTTTTCTTGACCAGCCTCCCGTCGCTGAACAGTTGTTCAAGCATGGAGCGGAGCCGGGGAAGTTCGATTTCCAGGCGCTTGATGTCGATTGGTTTAGGTTCCCTGGAGATATCGTTGACGTTAATAGTATGGGGCTCTTCGTTTGTACGCTGGTTGGTAAAGTTCTGTGTGCGTTCCATTATGTCCTTGAGAGTGGCCATCTCCAGGGGTGTTTCACCGACTCCGTTCTCCATGTACAGCGCAGCAGGATCCGCTTTCAGCAATAGACCCGTAATTTTAGGGAGACCTTTCTGGACTGCCATATGAAGTGGGGTCGAACCCTCGCTGTTACGAATGAGGAGAGTGGTAGTTGTAAATTCGACAATCAGCTTGACGGCCCTGGTAGCAGCGGCTTTCACTGCGAGATGGAGAGGCTGATTTGTTCTTAAGAGATACTACCACCGTTGGCCTACAATTGAAACTTACAGTATCAAGCGTGTTTTTTGAGTGTTGCGCAAGCAAGACTTCGTTCACATCGCGTGGCAATTTCGTGAGCAGGTGCGCCAACAAATCGCAGTGGTTCTTGCGACACAGGATATGATATATATTCCATCTGTAATGATTACGAATTAGTTCAATTATCTCATATCAGACGCAACGACTTACCCTCGAACTTGATGCGTTTCTGCGGGAGAAATGGACTTCGCTAGCAGGTAATCAATCATTGCGGGGTCGACGCCTACATCCACTGCGACCATCAAGGCATTGTATCCAATAAATTTTATCCTGCGAACCGTGAGACGCATGAGCCACAGTTAACAAGACAGAAGGGCCATGCTTTACTTTTCGTGAAGTGTAGAAGCCATGAGATGTGGGTTTTTGGAAAAAAGTTTCTTTAGAAGCTCGAGGTCCTTACTCAAAATTGCCACGGTGAAAGGTGACTCGCCCAGTGCTGTTAATCTCCACCCAAGCCACTGAGGGAGTACCTTTTCCAGGTCTTCCGTGCGACGCAGAAGGAGAGCCAATTCGTCACCACCACTCGAGGCGTAGAATCGGTAAGCTGCCAGAGGCCCATCCCCTGAGAGGTAGTCGACGATGCCTTTCGCCTTTGCTAGCACGGCCCTCCAAAGTAACGGATGGGTGGTCGGGGTGTAGGTTGCATTTGGGTCGTTCTTCTTCGCAAGATCTACCCTCTTCTTCCCGTGCACGGACAATCCGAGGTAGAGTCTGTTCGTGTCGTTTGTGGCCCACACCTCACCACCTTTCTGAAAGTGCTTAACGTCGATTCCAACACCCGTCCTTCGGATATATTCGTCAAGCATATTAGCTCTATCTTGGTGAATGATCGCCTCGACAACGTTTGTGTTCAGTGTAATCAGTAGAGGCGATGTTTTGGAAAGATTGAGAATGTTGACGAATGCCTCGAAATCATTCTCGTATACCGATTTGTTCAGTAAATTAACGTAGCCATTCAAGTACGTTCCGTCTTCTTTTTCGACCGCCGATCGGAAGTTTGATAGATGAAGCAACCGGTTAGGGTGTACATTAGTCTGGATGACTGATGGTCTGTGGGCAACGTCAACGAAGGTTGGTTCTTCTCTTTCAACCGTGGCGTCGGAATTGCCCGAATCGGATTCGTCGTCCGAATCATTGTCTATTAGACGAAACTTCAGGAATATCCGGGTGAAGTGTGGTCTCAACTTACCCAAGTTGATTCCCTCAGTCGAAAACTTCTTTTCTGTCTCAGTGGAGCGGTACTGAGCGGCGGCGATCGCCATTATCAGCTTCGCAGTCTCCCATCGACGACCGCCGATAGCGGCGTAGAGAGGAGTGTAGCCTTAGGTCATTGGTCAACGGGCCATGGTACAGAGGATTAGAACGAAGGTGTGTACCTGTCTGTTGATAAATGCTGAGGGGATTGGCCACCTGAACTTGGATCTGGAGGGGGTGCAAGTTCTTGTGCTTTCCTTCGATGGGGAGGCAGAGTTCCTGGATCTTGTCATTGTCGCTAGCGAAGCAAGCTTCAAAAAGCTCATCGTACTGAGTGACTTGGTGCTGGGGAACAGCCTGGCTGCCGTACGTATCAAGGGCCGCGTAAGTCCGAGCCGGTTCTGATTGCGTTAGGGGAGGGGCATAAGTAACCGGATGGGTAATCGCGTCGCCGATTCCCAGGTTGTCCGAGTAAATATCTTTCCAGGTCTTGGCACCACGAGCGACGAGCGCAGAGCAAATCTCTTGCATGTAATTGCGAAGTTCTTCAAACGCCGTGATTTCACCTTGCACGAACTGCTGCTTCGTATCTGCCTTCGAATTCTGCTTGGTGCGGGCGAGCTTAGCTTCTTCTTCTACAAGATAGGTCTTCCAAGTCTTGGGCACCTGTCCTGCCACCACCACGTCCGCCTCCACCACCGTCTCGGTCGTTAGATAGGCGAGCTCTACCTTTTTGGCATTGATCTTTTCGTCCATAGCCTTGACAGCAAACTTGACCCAATCAGCTAACGACCGGGCGTTCGTTTGCCCATACGCTTTCTTGCAGCCGATATCAACCTCGGCCCCGATGGCGATGAGGAGTTGTGCGATGCCATCGTGTGCTGCTATTGCCGATTCGAGGGGTTGGAAAGTATTATGCATGACATTTGAAGAAGAATTGTAGCCTAAGAAATAGCGCCGCTTGTTAACGGGGCTAAGGGCCACAATGTCAACATCCCATGTCTCAATATCTCAAACTCGACTCACATGGCTTCCATAGATCTCGTTACATGCTCTTCCGTGAACACAACACTTGCCCCATGCGCAAGTATCAAGGCAATCATAGCATACTTCGAACGGTGGATAGCAGAAACAAGCGGGAAGTACGCATTTTGCCAAACAAACGACGGGAAGTCCAGCACAGTCTTGGCATTCGGGTCGCACCGTAGTATCGTAGAAACGAGCTTCAGCTTGTCTTCCACAAGGGCACGGTGGAAAATCGTGCGCATCTGGTCGTCCGCCGTGGACGTCGAAGCCCCCGCCAAGATGAGCCGCTCGAGTATCCTAGAAGCTTCGTCTTCGTCCTTGTGGAGGATCGTGAGCGTGAGTGGGTGGAAACCGCTGCCGCGGGTTGTGTTGATCAGTTTCGGATCCGCTCCCCCCGCGAGAAGGGTCTCAACAACCGGGAGTGAGCCTGACATGATTGCATGGGCTAGTGGAGTGAAACCAAGATCCCAGTCTGGTAGGTTGACATCAAGAATATCGGGCTCATCATCCTCCTCGAGGAAGTTCTCGGGGTCTCGTGTAGCTTCCACAAGTATGGTCGCCTTGGTGTCCTTCTTGGGCTGCGCCTTGTCGTTATCGTTATCATCTTCACCGTCTTGCTCACCCTCATCGCCGCAATCGCCTTCATCACCCGAGCCCATAGCCATATCGTCATCCTCAGAACTCCAATCGTCCTCCGAGGATAGGCGTTCTGGGGCGTCAGGTTTGTTCGCACCAACATCATCACCCTTATCTTCCGGTTTGGCTGCACCGTTCTGCTCCTGGTTCACAACGCTGCGTTCAAGAAGCTTCCGTACGACAGACGGCTGGTCAAGCTGCGCAGCCAAGTGGAGGCAGCTCCGTCCGTCAACAAGGCGGGCCGTCATCCTTGCTCCGGCATCGATCAAGATACACGCAATTTCGCTAGCTTTGCAGAGGATCGCGACGTGAAGAGGGGTGCGCCCAACGTGGTCCCTGCGGTGGACGTCTGCCCCCTTCTTGAGCAGCCTGAATACGCCCTCCTCGTCGTGCGCGGCGATGGCGGCGAAGAAGTGCCCCGTTTCGCCGATGTAGACTTGCCCGCTCCATTCTCCAACATCGATGGGGTTGAAGCTTCCGGACATACTCTGACGGCCGGGGTCCTCTTCGATGAACCTGGAAGAAATAATTAGTATTCTTTGACGTGGGTGGTGGTTCGATTGAGCTCACGCAATGCGCCCTCTGATGTACTGCTTGTCTTCTTCCTCTTGTAGTTGACGTTCATCCGCATCAATGGGCGGAGGGCAGTGCTGAGATGGTGTTTAGGTTACCCAGGCTTACAGACTGTCATACATAACTTACTTCACAACAGTCCTCTAGACACTCCACCATAGTACCGAAGAAAGCAGGGTGTCGATGCAGCCGACGGCCCTCGTTTTTTGGATTGAACGTAGCTAAAACGAAGCGATTAAACAACTTAGAATGATGAATGAATAGTATGAGTTACAGTTCATTCCGAGATCCTAGGTAGGAGGAGTAAGCACATATTACACCGGAGTTGAACGAAGAACGTACTGTCTGATACACCAACTTATCGATCCTACGAGCATCCCATCCAGGACCATAAGGGATGTGAAGAGTTGCGACGTCGTAATCGTTCATTTCCAGGCCGGCAACGGACGTATTGGCCTTCAGGTCTCCGTTGTGTTTGCGCTTGCGCCTGCGGTATTGGTTGAGAGGATTGGGTCTGCCACGTAACGTCCTTCGAGACTCCAAGAAAGCATAACGAACGTCCGTGTTGGTCAGTTTCTCCAATACAAGAAGGCGTGCAAGCCCTTCGATTCGGGAGATGGAGCGCTCGTATATCTTTATGGAACTCAGCCCGATATTGCACATATAGTGGTTGGGAACTCACAGTTGGATCAATTTTTCCTCTCTCCAGAGTTGGAACGTAAACCTCAAAGCCTCTACCTGAGTATTTGGCGAGCCGGACTTCATATGAGGGCGATCGACGTGTCATGTCAACGGTATTGCACTGCCGCATCATGGCTACAATAGCTCGCGGATTCGCATATACCCGCTCGCCTGTAGACGTTTGGATTCAGACAGGGAACAACAGTTGAAGTGCGCGATCCCGTACCATTATAGAAGCAACAAGGCGCGTCAATATCGAATCCAGCCATGATCTCAGCAGGGGATTTGTACAATCTCAATACAATTTGTATGGAACGATATGGGTATTGAGCTAATTTTGCATTGAGCACTTTTTTTTTTTCGAATATCTGATAGTGATACGACAACTTACAATGAATAGAAATCGTATGTTTAGTCCGCACACATGTCACATCCCAAGGAACAGAATCTCTAACAGCTTCAAAAATAGCATTGATCCTCTTTTCAGCCTGGGATTTTGGTTGAGAAAAGATTTATTATTTCTAAAACGTGGTGCTTACCTGTGCCGCATCCATCCCCCACAAGAAAAGGTCGACGTCCGACGAAGGATAAGCAGCCGAGTGATAATACTTTCTCATGGATCGCTTCGACTCCTTGGCGGCGTCAGAGAGCGGTGCCAAGCATGCAAGAACAGCACCTCCAGCAGCTACGACGTTGCTCCAATCGAATAACTGTGACAACGAGCCCTCGGTGAAGACCGACCAGCTCTTCTTGAATTCCTCGAGATCGTCAACGATACAGGGTGTTCCTTCCTTCCTGCGGTTGTTCATCGACAGGGGCATAACATATTTCCTCGACAACTCCTCATCATTAGTCACAACTCTCGCCCTCGTGGTTCTGATATCTGGGGGAGCAGCAAAGACGTCAACGAGGCCGACAAAGGGGTCGTTCAGCCTCGCATTCGTCTTGTCCGTGGCGAAGAGCTTGCGCAGCTCAGCCTCATCGTCGAGAGATGGTTGTAACGCGTCGTCGAGTGATAATACAGGACCCGCAGGTAAGGATGCGATACGCTTCAAAAAGGCCTCAGCCTCGGCGGTCTGCTGCATGTTCGTTAGTGTTGAGGGCCATGTCGATTTGGTTCTTGAGAATTATATGTGAAATCGAACCGCGTTCGGAGTATTGCGGTCGTGAGGCCAAGAACTCATGTACGCGTCGTGGATGCCAAGTATATCCTTTTGGGCAAATCGGTCCCGATGCTTTCCCTTTAAGGCCTCCCGCCCACGGCCTTGAGCGGGATACACAAGAAACCCGCTCGTCAAGGCGAGTCAACGACGAGAAGCTTCAACAAAATGACTCGTTTGTGAGAAATGTGTTCGTAGCAGCTGTGATTGGGTAACACGTTCACAATATGGTCAGGGCTGCTACTCAATGCCATTACTCAACTATTTGTCAAGAATGACTCCAAATTCAATTTGCCTCAAAGCAGGGGTGGCAAGCTATAATGATTCAACAATACCCATGATAAACATATGAAGGAGAGGGTGTAAAGTAGTGACTATGCATGTTGATACTCATATGATCCTACAGCTGGGGCATGTTGTGGAAGGGTTGGATCCTGCAGTAGTACATTCTTTTTTTTTTCTTTTGTGGTGCTATTGGTAGGTGACAGCTAGTAAGCACTAGCCTCACTTCCCAACAAGAGCTGCATAGGGGATTACACCCTACTTGAGACAACATATTAAATTGAATCCACCCCAAGGAAATGCTTTTCACACACTTCTGGTGTAGAAGCTGTGTGGGACTTGGAGAGGCACCTTCAAGGAGGGTGCCTTGGCAATCCCATGTATCCACATACATGCAAATGTATTTGGAATATAAAGGATTCTGTGCACACACTGTACATATGGTTGGAGCTGGGATTTAATCCTGTACTTCACACTGGCACTTTGTAGCCATCACTCACTACTTCCACTTGCCCATCTCAAGACAAGGCCCATATTGAGAGGCAAAAAACCCAAATATGGGTGTATTAGCTTTTTATTAATATTCTTGATGAAGCCTTATAGTTTTGCATTGGAATTCAATTAACTACTATAAGTACTACTATACTAATTGTAATCTATCAATAAAAAGTACTTACAACAAGGGGGAGGATGGGAGGGGGCCAACAGGCAATGGTTGTGGTACAAGAGCAAGGGGAAAAGTGTGTGAAAGCAGGCTGCCAACACATGATACAGCTTGGAATGTTCAGCTGTCAAGCATCTTGGTCAACAAAGCCATGTGATCAAATCTTGGGGAATTCAGCCTTTACAGCTAACTCATTACCTGAGAAATCTGAGTCACCTTGTATAGGAGCAATATGACTGAGACACCCAATTTGATCACATGGCTTTGTTGACTGAGATGCCTGACAGCTGAACATTCTGAGCTGTATCATGTGTTGGCAGCCCACTTTTGCATGCTTTCCCCCTTGACCATCACCTGCCACAACTTCTGCCTAGCCCCCTGACCCCTTCTCCAGCCTCCCTCTTCAGTAATTTGGTAAGTAAAAGTCATTTTTTAGTATATAGTATATAACAATTCTATACAAATGTAGTCAGTACATTATAAGTACTCAATATTGAATACAATACAAGTTTTCACAACCTGAGCTAAAAATAAAGAAGCTAATGATCCATTGTAAATAGGTGAGCTAGAACTGTTGCTGCAGGCACAATGTGTATGACACCCCATGTTTTATGAGACTGATGAGGACATTGCAGCTTTCTAAAGGCCTTGAGATCTGGTGTGTATACACTTACCTCCTTTACATACCAACTTACATCTTTCTCTCTCCAGGTGAAGGCACATTATGGGCAGTAAAACAGTGCTTTGTGCATGTAGCTGCACTAAAAGGGACAACTCCAAGACTGAGAGCCAGCACTTAAAAGGGAAAGGGCACTCTCACCTCATGTCAAAAATCCTATCACAGAACTGGTCTCTTATCCAGAGCCTCAACCAGGAAAATCAGCCCCAACAGAAAATATCATCCTGTTCCAATTCCAAGCATAAAGTTATTGGAAACACCCCCCACCCATGAGCCCTACTAGCAAAAAAACTGGCCCCTAGTTCTACAAAGGGCAATGCCTCTTTCGGCTCTCAAAATAATGCAGAAGGAATTGTTGATAATTTGACAGGCAAGGCAGGACCATCTGGATTTCATAACAGCTCTCCTGATCCACCATTGGTGCCTCCTTTCCTCTATTGGAGGATTGCTCAAATGAATACAGCTTGTCCAACTTACACTGCTCTTCTCACATTGCAGGACATATCAGCCAGCTCAGCTAGCAACAGTGGGGGCCTAATTCAACACAACAATTTACTGTTGATGAAGATGATGGGGACAGCAATGACACTGAGATTGGATCTGGAGAAGACAAAGGTCACAACAATATGGGGGGGAGGACTTTGATGGTTCCAATGAAGGCTTTGGGGAAGACAGTGATGGATTTAAATCTGATGGGACAACACCCTATTCCTATCTAGATTTCTCCCTATTATCCCTCAACTCTGTGCAATGCTTGGAAATTCTTTGTATGCTCAAAAAATGCAGTATCAATCCAATCACAAACATGATCCAAGAAAAATAACAGATATCTTTAATGGCACCCATTACTGACTACTCTAGAAGACATTTGTTACAATTGGTGATGAAGAACTTCATCAGGAAAAACCTCACCTGAGAATTAATGTATACTGGTGCATAATAGTGCATAATTATGTGAAATAGCCAAGTTAAGCAGGATAGTCATAATTAGTCCCATTATAAGTATGTTATTCAGAATTCTCTAGCCCCCCCTGTTTAATCTTTGTTACTTCAGACTAATTAAGCCTAATTTTCCACAATTATGACCAAATTAAGAGCCATTTACGGATAGGTTAGTAGCATTGATGCACCAATTCTTACTTTCTTACTACTCTGAAAGACAGATAATGGGATGGCTAGTCAAGTTTATTCAGAGACTGGTGACTACATAAGTAACAGATGTAATGTATGCAAAGGGTGTGATCTATATAGCATATACCAACTAATCTGAAACTTTGATAAGGTCCCAATTGACAGATTCCAAGATTGTTGCTGAGGACTGAGCATCAGCTCAAAGGAGGTTTGTTGAACCACTAACCCACAATAAGCATGACACAAGGGAGATTGGCTCAGAAACTACATACTTGGCCTTTTTGAAGATCTTGTACATGAGTTTGTGGTAGACAACAGGTTGAGCCAAGCGGATACTCGTCAGGAGAAGCATGAAGGCTCTGTATGTGCCCTCAAGGACTGCCCCACTAAGTTCCTGGCCAGACTGCAGCTGAGCTATAGATGAATGACACTGCGAAAACTAACATAAGTAATATATAAACATATGATAACCAGCTTACCGAGGTCATTGCAAAAGCGGCCATACTCTGTGGGACTTCATACTTGAGGGGTTTGTCATGCAGGGATGATGTAAAATTGTTGGAATATCTCGATGCAAGTTGCCCAGGACCAAAAAACATTGCCTTGACTGCAAGAGCAACAAGCTCACTTCTGAAAACTTTGTTGGTGTTTGCCATGCCCTGCAATTATCATGAGGAGATAATAGAAAAAGGTATTCAATGACATACATTTACAATGGGGTATATGTAGCTTTTCCCTTCTAAAATTTTGGCAAGTTGTATTTTGTCATTTACATTGTCCTTCAGCTGGGCAGGTATGAGACTTGATACAGATTTCTTCAGCTTGGCATGGTACATCGCGAGGCGCTGTGCAACCTGTTAAAGTGACTGGAGCGTCAGATAGTGAGAAATTGAAATTGACTCACATGGTCAGTTAATGGGTTCAGGTACTCCTTCACATTCCCTCGTTCCAGTCAATCTGCAATATCACCTTCCCCATCAAACCCCTGCTTCTCTGCAGTAGCAATAAGTGCACTGGAACTCAGCTGAGTCAAGCCCCTGGAAGAAATTGGTGAGTCCATACTCATGATGTCATCTCCACGCAGCAAATCATTGCCTGGTACTCCAAATGCTATGTAGAATTTTCCATGTTCAATGCTATTCCAGATGAGCTGTTTGATGACAAGCAACTGAGGGCCCATATGTAGTTTGTGAAGATTCCCCCAGATGGATGTTATAATGTCTGTTTGGGCCATCCACAAAATCTTGGCTTGATCACTCATGTCTTGCTTTTGTCTGGTGGCAGCATGTTTGGCTTGAATGATGGGCATCTGATGACAAGTTGAGTGAATGCGAGAAAATGGCAAGTATGCACATACCTCTGCCTTGAGTTTCAGTTCTCATTGTGTGGGTTTGAACCTTTGTACCTGAACATAATTATTCAAGCATGCTTGGATATGTGTTAAAAGGAACATCACAAACATCTGGTCTTGTTTTTGACACAGGAGTGGGTCTGTGGAGTTGTTTGTCAGCAGAACTATTAGGAATAACCATTTGTGAATGCTTTTGAAGCCTTGGAGGTAGGAACACTTGGGTTTCGGATCCAGATTTGGGGTCATCATCAGTACCACTGGCAGGTGGCTCAGTTGGTATACTTGGTGAATGGCTGGATGTTTGTTGTTGTGGGGGAACTGCTCTACCTTCTGACAAAAGCAGAGGATGAGATGTAGCATATGTTTCGCCACATAACTTACGTTTCTTGGGAGGTACATGGAAACATACAGCCTGCAACATGTTTGGATCAGAAAGCTGAGTGGAAAATTCTATATGGAATGCATGCACCTTGGAATCAAAGTCAATGATAGACACCCCTTCATCTTTTTCTTCCCTTTCTTCACCATCACTCTCTCTGCCATTATCATTTCCATCCATCCCATCAGACTCCTTGCCTTCATCATTCAAGTTATCTTCATCAACCACTGATGCCACATCGCAGGGCTTTCCATGGAGGTGCTGAGGTTTCATGGTGTTTGTAGGAGGGTTTGTAGTGGCTGTTGGGGGCTGCCTTGACACATCATTACTGTCTGAGGAATCGGCTTCAAAGTCAATAGTTGGTGTGCATCGTGCATGATGTGCTGGGGGTCTAGGTCATTGACTCTGAGTCTGTGGGGTGTGAGGGACTTACTTTGTTTCAAAATGGTCTTGAGATCAATTCTTACAGAGTGTTTGACTGGTGGTTTCTTGGCTATAACAGTTGTCATGGGCCCTTTGTGTTTTTTTGCTATGGGCTTGTTGCCAGTTGCTGCCAGGGGGGAAAACTGAGTTTGAAATCCGATACATGTGACATAAATTGCACAACATACCTTTTGTTGATTCCATCGATAATACTGACATTGCTCTTTTTTGCATTGTTTTTGCAGTCCATGCTGCCATGGAATTAGGTACGACTCCAGATACTGAACTGTAGGTAGAACTTATGTGGAGATTCAATAGCTGCTGCCTTTGACTTGCAGATAGCTGCTCAGAGGCTTGGATTAGTAGGTGATACACATCTGATGAAAGGTTTTTCCTCGACATACCACCAACAGGCAAAATGTTCTGAGAATCCACAATTGCGGCTGCCAGTGTGGTGGCGACCAATGGCAGTGAAACCTCAGCACAAGGTGCTGCAGTGTCAGCTGTTGATTTCTTTCCCACTTGTTTACCAGCCATTATTGAGTGTACTAGATGGACTGAGGTTTGGTGAGACAACCAGATAAGTTGCAGGAGTGTGTTGTTTGAATTGAGGAGAGTATGATGACAGCATGTTCAGCATGAGACTTTGGGCTTAAATGGTGATCCATGAATTAGCCAAGGTTCAGCCATTACTTGCCGTTTTACATTGATTGAGTAATCATGCACACTGATGGATTGGGTGCAATATTGCCCTGTATCACTTCAAACCATCACCACCATGCACTTCATATGCCCTGGTTGTCTTGCGACATTCAAAGAACAACGTTATTTCATCCAGCACCTATGTAAAACTACATGGCCTGAATGCAAAGCTGCTCATGATGGTCTAACACAGCAAATGAGGCCCCCAGTGAAAGGTGGCCGCCATCCTCAACATTGGGCTGGATCTACAGCTACCCAGGACATCCCTAGAACCTTTCAAGGTGATTTTTTTTGGTGGCAATTATGATGATGAAGACTTTCTTTTCCCTCAAGACTTAGTTAATGGTGCCACTGTTGATGTTGATGCATTGTTGGACAATGCATATGACAGTAGTTCAGATGAGGATATTACTTCTGAAGGTGAGGATCATACCTGCATGCTTTGATACTGTGCTTGTTCATGTTCAGAAGCTTGAAGAATCAATAGGTGGATCTACACTCAAAGGTTACTATATTCATTGCACCTTCTATTTATATCTTGACTAACTGGTCTCATATATATAGGCAAACAAATTGGTCAAATTCATGTTGTTTTTTCTTTACCCAAAGCCACACAACTGCTCCTCTTTCCAACTGGAATATTTCCTCCTCAACACTTAGCATATATTGAATGGTTTTCCAAATTCACTGCAAATCCAGAGGTTGATTCAAAGTTCTACAAGGTCAAACAATCCATGGTGAATGGTGAAAGGCTTGTGTCAGTTCTTCCAGTGTCTCTAATTGAGTGCAGTGTACATCTGTTACCAAAGTGGGGCCCCTCTGTTCCAGTGGATTGGACCTCACAAATTGTTCTTGATCAATGCCCAACCTTTTTCCTCAACAACTTTAAAGACAACCATACTTACTTTAATGTCTACTAGTATACCTACAGTATTTATAAGCTATTCAAATATAGCCAAAAATGTACATAGTTCTTAGTAAAGTCTACTAGTGTATTGATAAACTATTCAACAATAACCCAAATATGCCTAACTTCCACTAAGATCTATTAGCACACCAATAATTATTGATACAATATGCGACAATAGCCCAAACTATGCATATTTTCCAAGATATTTATCAAACTTATCAAGATTAGCATTAGTTTTACTAATTACTGACAAATTTGACAGGGAGGTTTTTCCTGATGTTCCAGAGTGGTTTTTTTCTGATCCTTGTGATATTGCACTCAGGTTATCTACAGATGGCTTCAGTCCTTTCAAGTGCTATACCAAGACAATATGGCCTATAATCATGTTTAATTATAACCTCCCTCCTGAGGAAAATTCCTCAAGGATAACATAATTTGTCTAGGGACTATTCCAGGGCCCAAAAAACAAGATGACACAGATTCATGTTTTTTTTGGCCTATAGTTCAGGAGCTTCTGTGGCTCAAGATCGGGGTTTCAGCCTTTGATGGAATCAGTAAATAAATCTTTCTACTTCAAACTCACCTTATTTTGTCTTTGGTGATATTCCTGCAATGTCAATGCTCATGTGCATAAAGGGCCACAATGGAATATGTCCATGCTAAATGTGTACTTTTTGGATAATTCATATTCCCTTTTTACAAAAAACAACACACTATGTTCCATTGTGACAAAATGGCTTTCCAGAACTACAAGAACAACATTATGTGTCCACACTTCCACTATGAGAACATGCAACATTCTTAAGGCAAGCAAAGAAGGTCCAATATGCCTTGAGCAATGCAGAATCTGAACACCTTGCTACTAAATATGGTGTCAAAGGCATTCCACTACTCAGTACTTTGAGTTCCCTCTCTTTTCAGTCTCATTTCCCTATGACTTTATGCACCCTATATGGTCTGATCTCATTCCAAATCTGATTTCCCTGTGGACTGGAAATTACAAAGATCTTTCCCATGATGGTGCAGGCTATGTGTTAGCACCAACTGTATGGAAAGCTATTGGTCAGTCTACAGCAAAGGCTGGGGATACAATTCCTGCAGCATTTGGTTCAAGGGTCCCAAATATTGCATTGGAAAAGGCACATGTGCCTTTTCCAGCTAGTTGTTGTTCAGGTGAGTTTGCCCTGTACTGGCAGGGTGGGCATGGTGGCTGATTGCACACAAGGTGGAGGTGTGATGCTGGTGGTTCCTGTGTCAAGTACTGTTAGATTTAATCATGTCTGATTTGGTCATACTGCTGACATCATATCTGTCATCTGACCAGATGTTATATTTAGATACTTCACTTACTGATATATTACCAATTCCTTACTAAGATTTACACATCAGATCTTAGTCACCTACATATCATCTTGTATATACAGTGGCTCAAAAAACTGCCCCAATGTTTGTACATTTTTGAAAGATCAATATGGTATGAAGTGCTGACATAAGCAGGGGACCTGGGGTAATTATGTAAGATACTATGACATCGTGGCTTTCCAATGGACCCTGGATCATGTGATTTGGATCAATATCCATTAAGCTATAAGCCAAACAAAATGGTTACTTATTGGGGCAGTTTTTTGACCCTTATCTTATTTTCCATTATTCTGGCATTTATGATCCAATGCAAGAACATTATGGACTGTGGGAAGAATAAACAATGTCATGTGACTTTATTTGTATCAATTTGACATGTTGGAATTGGTTCAATCATCTTCTTGACCTCTTACCACCATCATGAAAGCCATTTCTACTGCTCAGCACAATACTGTTGTTTCTCTCCTCAATGAGGGCTATTCTCAGCGTCAAATCAAGGAGAAAACTGGTCTAGGGAAGGGTACCATCAGTAGGATCAGCAAAGATGTGGATGGAAACAAAGAAAACAACCTTGGTGGCCACCCCTCCAAGCTGTCTGTTCGTGACAAACAGTCAATTATTTGTCAAATCAAGTCAGGGAAGCTTGATAATGCAGTTCAGGCTACCCAATTCATCAATGGCATCATCCCCAATCCTGTCACACCCCAGACAGTCAGAAATGCACTCAAGGAAAATCAATTTTATGCTGCTACAAAGAGGAAAGCTCCTCTTCTCAAACGAGCCCATCGCATCCAGCGTCTCCAGTTTGCAAAATATCATGAAAGCTGGACTGTGGAGGACTGGAAAAGGGTTCTATGGACAGATGAGACCAAAATCAATAGGATTGGGTCAGATGGAAAGGTTTATGTCTGGAAACAAAGGGGAGAACCACCATCTGATAGAACAACATCACCTACTGTCAAACATGGAGGAGGAGGAAACCTCATGGTATGGGGTTGTATGGGGTGGAATGGAGTGGGAAAGCTCATAGAGGTGCAGGGGAACATGGACAAGGTTCAATACTGTGAAATTTTGGAGAGTGGAGTTCAGGAAAGTTTTGAGAAGTTGGAAATGGTGGATGGCGAGCACTACTTTCAGCAAGATAACGACCCCAAACACACATCTGGACTGGCCACACAGTGGTTTGAAGACAACAACATTCAAGTCCTTGGCTGGCCTGCCCAATCCCCTGACATGAATCCAATAGAACACCTTTGGGAACATCTCAAGCGCTGTCTTAAAGAATATCCGACACCACCCAAAGGAGTACATGAGTTGTGGGATAGATTGGCTGAAGAGTGGGGTGAAATTCCACCAGAGGTATGCCAAAACCTGATAGAAAGTATGCCCAGGCGGATACAAGCAGTTATAAAGGCAAAAGGTGGTCATACAAAGTATTAGATAGAAAATTAATAGAGGGTCAAAAAACTGCCCCAATGAGTAATCATTTTGTTTGGCCTATAGCTTAATGGGTTTTGATCCAAATCACATGATCCAGGGTCCATTGGAAAGCCACGATGTCATAGTATCTTACATAATTACCCCAGGTCCCCTGCTTATGTCAGCACTTCATACCATATTGATCTTTCAAAAATGTACAAACATTGGGGCAGTTTTTTGAGCCACTGTAGCTGCTTGTCTGACCAAGCTGATACCTCAGTCACAATAACACGAATACACAGATCTTTGGACTACTTGAGGACATTTAGCTCCAACAGTAGAGACAGGCAATTGCTTTTGTTCACTTGCTCTCTTCTGCTCATTCTAACAAGTACATGTTCAGTCCTGGGATGGGGAAATTAGCAAAACAGAAGTGACAAAAGATGACACTTATGCAGTTAGGTGCACTGGGGCACCCTGGGCATTGGTGGCCATGTCCTCCTTGTCTCTGGTCCCTGAGGTTTCCTTGGGGGGACATGCTGCATGGTGAGTGTATAGGTGAGTGGTAAAGTGTGACCCACCTCCCTCTGCCCCTTGGGGCACCCTTTCCTTGTCATCCCCTCATACTGCATTCTTTTCCACCCTTTGCCCTACTTCCCTGGCCTTGCAGTCTGTACTAATTTAAATTATTTATATGGTGTCCTTGCAGACTCCACACAGAATCTGCACAGACTTTTGCTGTCCACATGGAGTCCATGCAGAGTCCACACAAGTTATGTGGCTTAGTATAAAGACCTCAAAAGGACAGATGTTAGACATGCCACCACACACTTACTAGAATCTTCAGTAGTTGTTGCTTATCCTACTAGCCTTTTCATTTTCCCATTTCTGCTACAGTGCAAATGCTACCACACCCATGTTTGCTGGATTTTTCCCTCTGGCTTTGCTGCTTAGGTTTGAGAAGACACACAACAATGTGATGATGGTGGAGGAGCATGCCAAAAGCAGTGGTTTATTGCAAGCTGTGTTGGTAGGCTCAAGAGTGTGGAAATGATACACATTGCCTTAGTGCATATGGCCTTCAGGGACTGACAGCCAAAGTGCCGATACGACGCCACCACCCAAAGTGGCCCGGTAGCATGAAATCCGGCTATAACTGATAAAACTCTCAACATAAGTAGCAAAAATAGCCTGATCACGGGTGATCCCTCCTGATCCCGCCACCAGGGTTTTTCCGACATGCATAGTTACATCATATGTACATGTTCGGATGTTAATATTTGAACCCTGCCTATCCATATTTTTTTCGCCTCGGGCCTATTGATGTGCGATTAGCTGGAATGGGCAGAGTTATGTTGTGCACACTAGAGTCGGGGAAATTTGCAATGAGGGTGTTCAGGCAAAATGCTCCGATCACAATCTGTCTGAGGTCCTACCTTGCTCCAGCCGAACATGACCAATTTGCAGAACTTTGAAGTAGTGAATCTTTATCAATATGAACATGTGCTGTTTTATGCCCTCTGCAGCACCCAGAAGGCGATAGACATGTTCCTTTATCCCGTTTTCAGTACTTAGCAGTGACCCCAAACTACATCAAGCTCAAGGACGACGAGATAGTTGAGAAACAGAAACATGACACTGATGATACTCATGGCAAATAGATAAATAAATAAACAATTGCGACTCAAAAAAAGAAACGAAATCAGCGACCAGCCAGGGTTTGTTCTAGGTAATCATCCAAAATCTATAATTCGCGTTAGCACTTCACACCAATTTTGGTAACAAGAGATTACCTTATCCATCTCCGCAAACTGCCTGAACGAATTGGCGTATATATCCCTGACCTGAGGGTGTAAATCTTGTACTTCTATGGGTCGACCAAAGAGAAGCTCATCGGCAACGCTCAACGGTGGCAAGGGTTTCTTGGGCTTTAACCCTTTGGACTCGATGATAGCTATCATGTACGAAATCCCAAAGTCATCTTTGGGGATAACGAGCTGCCGTCGCTGAGGCTTAGGCGTCGTGACAGACCGGGGACTGTCCTCAGCTGGGGACGCAGCAAGCTGCGTCGGCGCTGTGTCATAGCCAGATAAGTCGGACATCACAGATGCAATCGATGGGTGCCGGCGACTAGTTCCAGCTGAAAGAGCAGGTTTGCCTGTGGGCGTGGTCGTCCCCGGCCTAGATCCCTTATCCTGCGTGTTCGAGCTAGTAGCAGATGGCGCCCTCTGCATAGTCTCATTAAAGTTGGTGGTTCGAGGACTTGCAGAGCGCGACCCGGAGCGCAGAGTAGCGTCCGCAGCACGTTCATCCAGGGAGTATTCCGATGGTGAGATGGATCGCCGTGAAGAATTGACACTTGAGAGCGATGCAAGGTCTTTCTCTCTCGATTTACCATTCCTGATCTTGCTCAACACCCGCTCAAGTTTATCCCCAACAGCGTCTTTACGTCCAAGAACACCCTCCAGAAGATCATTCCTGCTCGCAGAATTGCTCTCCCGTAGCTCTTCCTCGACAATGTCACTGATGTCATACGTCTCGCCATCAGGTTCGACATACGAGTAGCGCATCCTATCATTCGAGTCGTAGCGTGAACTCCGCAGCATCGCGTTGCCTGGGAGGAGAACGTCCATACCGCGCACCGAGTTCGTCTGCGCTGACAAGATTGCACGTTGGTTCGCGCGCGTGGCCTCACGTTGCCGTGCGATGATCTCTTGACGGGAGGGCTGCTTATGTTCCGTGTCATGGGAAGGACTTGTCGGATCCGAACCGGCGCTTGATGCAGACTCGCGGTGTAGCTGCTGGAGAGCAATCTCATCCAGAGGCGCAGACGTCCTGTGGCGATACGTTGAATTCCGATATGTGGTCGCGCGGCGCAGGATAAAGATAGGGTCATCAGGGTTGACATCGTCCAAAGTCCCCAAGATCTGAGTGGAATCGACCGATCGGCGCTTGTTGGTTGGTGTCGGGCGCTCTGCAGCTCTATATGTCGGGGGTCGGGGGAACGCATCAATAACCCGACTCGATGGTGCAAGTTCTCGTTCTGCGATGGTTTTAGTCTTGACAATAACTGCGTTGAAACTGTATACATACCGTGATTACCGGTATCTATAATGAGACCATACCGGACTCTCGTGGAGCTCCGCCGTTTGGTAAGTTTATCCTCGACCTCATCTCCACCATCCACAACACCTTCCGAAATCCCAAAGCGTTCAAGACCAGTCTCAATCACCTCCGCAACGGTAATATTTTTGGGAACCACAAAAACCTTCCTTCGCAAGGTGGGCGAGACCGTCGGCGCCATGGCCGCGTCTGCTTCCCTAAGGGTATCCTTGAAGACGATCGCCTCAGTGAGGGGGTGGAATATCATATCATCAGGCAGATCGTCGGGGTATATAACGAGTTGTAGTGCAAACCGGAACGACGGCGACGAAAACCGCTCCGGCGTGACGTTATGATTAGGCGATACTGTCAGATACTGCGACCGGATGGGCGAATACACGTCACTGGAATCGCCAAACGAGGAGTCGGCAATCAGAGTCTCGTCGGCTTCGTCCCCATGCCCGACAACGCTGTCGTCCACACCATCGCCCTTCCTATTCAGGTAGAACTTGACTGCAGAATCGTCAGTAAAATCATTCATGGGCAGCTTCTTGATGGCGGGATGCATCGAAAGGTTGCTCGACACGGAGCTGATACTCCCCACACTGCTCCGCTTGACCTTGGGCAGCTCCATCGCCTCAACGACAAGCGTTTCGAATACTCCCAGGGGCTTCTCTGCCGGAAGAAGCACAGCGGACCCGCCGCCCTCAACCTGCTTTACAGTTAGGTAGTACTCGCTCTCATCCTCTCCGCTGGACAGCCGAAATCGCTGTGTCGCCTGCCGAATTAGGTCCGTCGAGGTTGTAGACGAGTTCAACAGAACAGTCTTGAACGTGGCCTCGGTTTGCAAGTTTTTTCCGGCAAACACCCGGATGACGCTGAGCTCAGGCACGCCTGGTCCTTGTCCATCCATGATTGACTGAGTAAGAATCAGCGACCCAGGGCGGGGGCGGGTCGTGGGCGGGCCTAGGCCTGCACCTGATCCCCCTGACCCCGACGGGCTGTGGTAGGAACTTGGCATGATCGAGGGGGCGGATTGCAGGCCGTACGAGGGCTGCACCTCCGGCGGTGAGGATGGCGAGCGCGTAAGATACTGTTGGTGGTAGAGAGCCTGTTGTTGTTGGTCCCGTTGACGCAGCTGTGATGCATGTTGAGACACAGGAGCAGCACGTTCGGGGGTCTGGGGCTCAGGTTGGGGTTGAGCGGCGCGTTTGGAGTCAGACGAGATCCGTGCGCTCAGAGATTGCTGCTGTTGCTGCTGCATCGCAGTTGCTGTAGTGGGAGAGACCATGCCGTCCGCCCCAGAAGGCCTATGTCCTGAACGGCTCGATTCCTCAGACATCCTGCCCATAATGTCACCGCTCTCTAACGACCCGATCGAAGCGTTCTTCTCCTTCTTGTCCTTCTTCTTGAACAGGTTGCTAAATACGCCCTTCTTTTTCTTGTCCTTGGTGCTGTCGTCGTCCGACTCCCGCTGCTGCTCTTTTCGCAGCTTGCCACCCGCGACTGGTTTATTTAAGTTTGCTGAACTTACGGGCGTCGCCATCTTGTCCTTCCCTCTCGCCTTTTTCTTCGCTTCTTCCAACATTTCCTCTTCCCGCATCCTTTTCACTCGCTCTTCTTCCTTCTGCCTCTCCAGATTCGCGCTTGGCAAGTAAGGCTTGCCGTTCGTGATATTCTCGTCGCCTCCCCGCGCAATGGGGGGTGTAACGGTCATTTTACGCGTCTCTGTAGCAATGGCTGGGTCGATGCTCCTTGCTGGGTCTTGAAGATGTTCTCGTGATCCTGAAGGACGCAACGTCTGTGGTTGTTCGACGCTCACATTCTGTTGCTGTTGCTGCTGTTGGACGAACGCTCCCTGTTGTAGCTGAATCTGCTGTTGTTGATCGCGTGCACCTCCTGGTTGTAATGCCGCAGGGACTCTAGTTCCCTGTGCAGCCGCCGGTGCTGCTGCACGCATGCCCTCCACCGCCGAATCTTCCCATGTCATCCCATCATCGGGCTCCATACCTCCCGGACCGTCGTCCTCTGCCCGCATTTGCTCCATCTGCTCGTCCGCCAGCCCCACGTCCTCTCCCTCATACGGCTCGTCATCCCACTCCGTGTCTGGGTCGTCTATCTCATCCTCCTTCCATATAGCGGGAGGATATCGGTGCACGGAAAGCGACGGTGTGAACTGCACGCCTCTTCGCGCATCGTTAGGTTGAGGATTGGGCGACGGCGTCTGGTTCGACCCCGTGCGCGAGTTGAGATTGTTACGCAGGCGGTCTTGTGAGGCGTGTAAATTCTCGTTCAGCTCGGCCTGAGTTGCAGAGGCAAGCTGTGGGGGATATTACGTCAGCTTCATTAGAGGCGATGCAACGCAGCAGGTACCTACATCAACATTGCGATGCTTATTGAGCCTTGCAAGCCGCTCGAACGGCGTTTCAATATTTTCAGCGGGGATATAGCCCACTTCTTGTGTCTTTAGCACACGCACGAGCCACCAGTAGCTGTTGCTGTCGTCCATCAAAAACAAGCTGTCACCTTTGACAACGTTCGCCTGCCCTTCGACGGTTGCCGCAAAGCTGTGGAGCGAGTATACCAGGTCAAAGTCGATCGATTCGTTTGGAATGGAGAGGGATGAGGAACCGTCGTCATCATCGTCCATATAGTCATCGTGGTCTTCTCCATCAGAATCGTCTTCAAGAACAGAATGTTCTTCATCGTCGGCATAGTTAGCCGAGGCAGCGTCGGCGTGCGCATGGAGGTGTATATGGTCGTCTTGATGTATTTGCTCTCGCAGGTCGAACGTATCCTGCATGACTCCCCTCCTTGTATCAACAGCTTGCATGCAGGTCGAGATTGTGACAACGTGGCGTTAAACGAGTGACTTTTTGAGCTTTTGAGAAATTAGAATTCGTTAAGAGATATTAAGGAGCGGCAAAAGCTTTAGAAGGAGAAATAGTTGAAGATACACCGTGGGTGAAGGTGGTGGTCGGGTAAGAAGGGTTTATTGATGCTTATTTGAGATTGTTCAATACTGTAATGGGTTTGTGATCTCTATCTCCAAATCATTACAACATCCTTCCAAAGCTCAAACGCTCAAATCATAGCTTTGGTGTTTTTCATTCTCTAGCAATATCCGAATAGATTTTTCCATTGCTTGCACCTCTCGCAAGAAGATGTTTTTTTTTCTTAAAAGCTGAGGTAGTCGCGTTCAAGTGCCTCCAATTTCAAATCGTCGCGGACACGGGATAACACTACAATTTGATTTATTGGACAAGACACACCCTCAACGATTTCCTAATGTCGCTTCCACCGCAGCCTCCCATGAGCGCTCAGCCTGATGTTAAGCTATGGTTGTCATTCGACGGTGACGCCAAGTTGGCATTATCGATACCTCTCATCGTATGCAGCACCTTTGCTCTCAACCCTCTCAAATGGCTGCGTTTTCTGGGGTTCGCCATCTACGGACGAAAGTGTTATCTTTCCACATCGATGAATGGACCCGAAATCGCCAACTATACGGCACATATAGAAGCCCGGTCCTACTATTTCATATCAGAGGGTAAGTTGAACTTAAAACGCTGCTAATATAGTATCTTTAGATGACGCTCGTCTTGTTGATGTCGATGCAATGGAGGGCAGAACATCGGATGCATCACATTTGACCGAACACAGAGGAGACTTTAGGAATAGAGTGGTTGAGCGCGATAGGACTTGTATGATGACCGGTGATATGGCCATAGAATGTGATGCCTGTCACATCCTCCCCCATTCAAAGGGAAGCCATGTGCGTCTAAAGCCTGAAGAATATTCTATGGCCACTACTTACTCCAGCTAAGTACATCATGAATGTCCTCCGCCACCGACGTGGAACAAATGACTCCGCCATTGACTTGGATGACATCAATGACCCCCGGAATGGACTTCTATTACTCAGTCAATTCCACCGCGCAGTTGGGGCAAGTGAATTGGCATTTCTCAAGGTCCGCTGTTACTTCCCTTCCAGGCTGTTCCGTGGAACTTAGGTGTCTCATAGACTCCCAATTTTGCTTTGGGTGTTGATGATATCCCTTACCACCTGCCAAGAGAAGAAAGCCCGGCCAGCCGCCTCACAATACACCACTTCACCTTACAAGGTGTCATAACTGCCAAACTCGCTCCCCATAACTCTGATGCTCGACCGCCACAGGATGCCAGTGATTGGCCATCCACTGTTATTCTTAATATGTGTTATGCCATTGCAGTCCTCAAAGCATGGAGCCCCAAACCCTTCACCGAATATGCCCAGAACATGTCAAGAAGTTCTTATTATGAAGATGACCAAGCCAGTAATGATGTGTCAAATGGTAACGGGCGAGGTCACGCCAATTTGCAGACGGGCGATTGGGTGGCTGGACAGCATGGACCAAAATGTTACGTTCACGGAAACAGGACACCAAACATTCCCCCAGATCAACCGAAAGGGACCCGCCGCACTGACCTTATGGATTGTGTGAGCGCAGTATGGATGTGGCCCCCAAAGGAAGACAAACCAAAGCAAGATGGCTCTCATGCTTCGAGCCTTGTTCGCAATGAAAATGTCAAGGCGTGGCTGAAATCAGTAGAAGAGAGTACTCAGCAACAAGACCAAGCGTAGCGCGGGCTTCTTTTCTTTTCGAATCTCAGTAAGATTTTAATCAAGAGACTATAAAAACCATGTAACGTAATCAAAGTTCTCAACTCGAGCATGTCCGTTCACTGCATTCCTCGATCAAGCTCATCAACATCCGAGCCTTCCAGTTACAAGTTACATATGTCAAGGCAGCGTCCGAACTTCATCAATGCATAGCTTTAGACCACTTGCGTACCTGATTCGGACCTCACTCGAACATCGTCGGCAGGTCTACCACACGACCACGACAACTCCCCCGAGGAAGACAACAAGTCCAATGTTCTCGATGTCAACCTTCCGGACTGAGATCTCGTGTTCACCCCACTAGCCTATACAGCCATGTCAAGGCAGTGGACACTCCACCTGCCACTGAGTGGCGATCGACTACGTGATAGGTTGACATAATCCATTGCAATATCATTGTCAGTCCTCTATGACGGAAGTATATTAACAGAGCTTGAAAGTAAACAATGTGGTCTTCTATCGAAATCAGGAGTCATTTCGCCCACACAGCCCGATTAACTAATATTACTACTACCTACTCTTCGCATTCCACAGATGCTGCCTTGCTCAATGCGCGCAACTTAGGGCCGTATCTATAAAATATAAACGGTGCCGGACACCCGATTATAAGGCAAATGAAAGCAAGGAGCGAGTTACCCCAGCCTACCAGAGTGCCCAATACGCCTCAGCTGATAGCAGAGCAATTGATATAAGAGAACGTACCGTAACCTAATGTACCATACATCCTATCTGCGAAAAGAGGGAACCCAAAACCTGCGAAAGCTCTAAATGACGAAACTGCCGCGATCGCACTTGCGGCATAAAGTGCATAATTGTCGACCTGGAGCTTATGTGAGCACAGATCGTTTGAGAGGTTCTACGGGGAGCGCACGAGATATGTTTGGATGCAGGTCCAGTTTCCACCTAAGAAAACGTCAGCCTGACCTTGGTTCAAGAAAAATTGGACAGTAATCACCAATACCAATAGAAAAAATAAAAACTCCCAAATCTGTTTGTCGACGTCAATATTTTGGAACTAAACTAATCATACCCCATGTAACCTCACCAGGGACGAACCAAAAAACTCGCGCATTCGCTGTCCAGCCATAGATCAAAAGGCCAATCGGAAGAGTCGTTGCGGACACCATGAGGAGGGGCAATCTGTTGTACTGAATGAGTGTCTGGTTTGAAACGAGCTGGAGTTATATTCGTCACCTCATCTCCGGGGTCGCAACACCACCATTCTTGGCTTTTAGTCTATGATACACTGAATTCAGCACGCGCGAGCCGACCTGTCCGCCAACTGGTCAACTGGTCAGCCAAATGGGCTACAGGACATAACAAACACATACCTGTGGAACCCAATGCTATCGCAAGATAGTGTAAGCCTGCGATGCCTCTTGTTTGCCCGTACAAATCTGTATAAACTTTGACGAATGCTGAAAAGAGATTGAGCGTGTAGATTCTTTTGAGATTTAAAGGATTTGGAAACTGACTCGTTAAACTGAGGTAGAGCACGCCATATAGGACGGCCATGTACAGAGCGAATACTTGCACAATAGGTTCCGTCCCAAGGAATACGATAGGCTTGAACATTCCGCGCGCCATAACGACAGTCCAGTGTCGATCAGGACGCTCAAACGCCGACCGTATATTTGGATTACCCGTTGCTTCACGCACGACATGAGCCTTCCTTTTCAAAAGTTCTGGTGCGTAAGTTTCGCGAAGGAATATCTACGAACGGGCATTCAGAGAAGGGGAATAATCATGAAAAAGTGACTTACAAATCCAGCGATCTGTAATATGGTGTCTGCGATACTGACGCTCCAAAAGACCCATTGCCACTGGACACGCTCCGCAATCCAGCCTCCAACTAGCGGGCCGGTTGAGGGCCCCACAAGAGGTGCTAATGAGTACACGCTCATGGCCATTCCCCGTTCCTCGGGCGACCAGAGATCACCAACCACGCCCCCGCCTAGTGACTGAGGAGCAGCACCACCGAAGCCTGCGAGAAACCGAAACATTAGCATCTGTGTGGGTGTTTTGGCGAATGAGCATAAAGTGTTGAAGACTATGTCATCACTGTCAATAGAAGGACGCGCGGGGTGGTCAGAGCTTACTCAAAAACCAGATGTTTGATATTTGGAGTATTGGGAGTCGCCCATATAATTCAGAGAGCGGACCCCAGATCAATGGCTATAAAAATTTATTAGTACTGGTGCAAGTCGGATTCTCTACACGTACCCCAAGAGCGTACGCAAGGACAAAAATAGATAGTGACATATTCTCTAAGATCGACCCTGGAGGGATGCCAAGATCTTTCGAAATCATTGGCAATGCTGGTGATGAGATAGACGATGCAACAGGGCTAGATGTGCCAGGTCAACTTCCAATAAGAGAAAAGTCCAAGTCACCGAACCTGATAAAAGTGAACAAGCTAACGACTAGCGTAACTCCCCATCGGCGGCTTTTCGCCCAGTTTCGTGGGTTCATGGGATCGTCCGGACCATCCCACCCAATAATGGTTTCACTTTCGTGGCCGTGCTCCAAAAGTTTGTCGAGGTTGATAGATGAGGTGTTTACACTAGCGGTCGGCGATGTATCGTACGATTGTAAACTCAGAGTAGACATTTTAGGGCTCAAGAAAGGTTGGGTATTTTCAGCATCTTGACAAGGCGGTGAAATCCTTGTTGAGATGGGAGTATTATCTACGAGCACCACTTTCATTCTCATCCAATTCGAGTATTATCATAGTCACTTACCAGAGACAGAAGTTGAAAATTGGAATGAATGAGAGGACGGTGGTCGCAACATCACGGTGTTCGAACTGCACCAAGGGGAGGGATCTCTAGCGTTTCGATCGTAAGTCTATATTGATTTCTTGTCGCCTGGTTGTAGCTTCATTTTGTAGGGTGGCTCCACCTGGGCAAGGAGGTAAATAGAACCTCGTTTCCATGACTCTCCACTCCACGAGAATAGTGTCGCCTTTTCGGAACGTTCTCGGCGTCTTCCTAGGTGAAAAGAGAGCCGAAAAACATCTCTGAAAAGGTTTCCCGGTATGGAACGCCTATCGGGATTAGAGATGCATCGTCTATTAGTATTACACAACTTTTACGGAACGGACGAGTGGACCCAGTGTCAAGGGGGTTCAATGACGTGCGAGGTGGCACTATAGTGGTAGCAAATAGAGCGCGTTGGAGTCGTGACCGCTCATGTTCGATACCTGTGCACAGTTTTAGCTGTCAGCTAGCTTCATTCCAAGCGTCGACGGAAGTTCTCCAGCAGTTTTTAAAGTAGAGTAGGTACAACAGCGACTCGGAGTGACGCAAAGATATGAACCTGTAAGATTGAAGAACAGATGGTGTACGTAATATTTTAGTTTGACGCCACAAAGGGCCAGGCAATTCAACGAGTCTTAGCAACAAACGTTTATTTCCACCCGTCACCATCACCTTTCATGAATGATGAAAATACAATCCGTCTCGCCCAAGAAATGAATAGTGTTATATTAAGAATGAATGACAGATGTACATATGTGGCATTTGACAGTGAGTCACATAGCTTGAAGTTGCATGGAAGTTTTGAAGGTTCATTCCCAGTCTTCCCCACACGAAGGTCATATCCGGGATTCAGGGCCCCCTCCATCGCCTCATCACGTCATCCCGATGGCTTCCAACGTATAACACTTATTTGGTGCGCATTCAACCGACGGTAGATGTCAGAAAACGCTAAGGAGCTCCATAATCGGGCTCGGCTGAGATGTCGCTGCGCAATCATCGACTAAGGCTGTGTTGCTTTTCAAGGTCGCCCTAAAAAAATGGTCTCGTTGTCTTGGCACCGGTACTATAGTGCTCCTACATAGGAGCCATATGAGAGGATCCTATTCGCGTCGCCTATGGTGTCGGGCCGTTGGGGTGTCACGAGGTACCAGTCGTTTGACAGTTTCTTCCGCCCACAAAACTATGGAGTCAACTCTCCTCTCGTACGTACGTAACGTACATTCTTCGCTCAAAGCGGTCCTCCGCTCCGAGTCCGTGTCCGCCTTGTGTCCCATATCATTTCGTCCAACAGAGAATGTGCACACCCGGAACCTTCTGAACTCATTATCTCATGATCTCCCTGCATGGACTGCAATGAACACATCATATCACGTTCTAATTACAGAAGAGATTCTTGTCATACACCATGTCAACACCATGTCCTTTTCAGGGTACGAGTATCTCTCAATTGCGTCGGTAAAACTAAGACCTTGTGAGAAATGTTGTAACGGACTAATTTCTTTACTAGGGTAATGACGCTATCGCTACTGTATATAAAGCCGCTTGACTTCGTTGCTTCGTCACTTTTCATCGCTCAAAACCCCCCAACTTAGTTTTCGCCCCCGAAAATATCATCTCTATGCTGTGAGTACTCATTACACGACATGCACTCCCACTAAACCTTCCCTGGTAGTGCGGATCCGTCAACGAAATACCTACCCTACACCGCCGTACCATTTCCTCCCGACTACGTCCGCCAATGGCCTACCCGAAGGACTACTGTCGCACCTACGTGGCTTTCAACAGATCTTCGGGACGGCAACCAAGCATTGGTGAACCCCATGAGCAATGCAACAAAATTGGAGCTCTTTAGGTATGTTGCGATATTCTCAGGTACAAGTATATCAGGTTGCTAATGTGCAATATAACAGGGAGCTTGTTAAAGTTGGCTTCAAGCAAATTGAAGTGGCTTACCCATCTGCTTCGGAACAAGAGTTTCAATTTGTGAGATCAATCATTGAGAACGGCGAGGTTCCTGACGATGTCTCGCTGCAAGTCAGTACCGTTTCCCGCTTGAATATGGACATTGCTCACAAAACTGTTTAGATTATCACTCCTGCTCGCCCCGATCTTATCAAGCGATCAATCGATTCTCTCTCTGGAACCCGACACGCTATCATTCATCTTTACAATGCTGTGTCGCCCGTTTTCCGCGAAGTTGTTTTCCGTAATTCAAAAGAGCAAACTATTGAGCTGACCCTTAACGCGGTCAAGCTTGTCAAAGACCTTACGGAGGAAGAGACAGCTCGATCTGGTATGTTGAAATATGTTCCCGGTATTGTGTCAACAATTTATGCTTTTCCCAGGAACACGCTTTACACTGAACTATTGTTTCGAGACATTTTCTCAAACTGAAATTGACTTCGCAGTCGAGCTCGGGAATAAAGTTCTCGAGACATGGGGCAAGGCCACTCCTGATGACAAGGTCATGTTTAACCTGGCTGCAACGGTTGAATGTGCTCCGAGTAATCATTATGCCGATATGGTAAGCCACCTGCCGTTCATTGTCAATGCCAACGCTCATCTCATTGACTTGTGTATCTAGGTCGAATACTTCAGTACACATATTAATCAACGTGATTGTGTCGTTCTCAGTATACATCCCCACAATGACAGAGGTTTGAGTTTTTTCTAACGGCGCTTTAATCCATTTCTAAAATAAATAAATAAAAACTAGGCACCGCTGTCGCTGCGGCAGAGCTAGGGCTCCTTGCCGGTGGTGATCGAATCGAGGGCTGCCTCTTGGGAAACGGGGAAAGGACAGGAAACGTCGATCTTATAACCCTCGCCCTCAATATGTATTCCCAAGGTGTCTCGCCACGCCTCGATTTCTCCAGGCTTGCTGAAACGGTCGCACTTGTATGCCGATGCAATGAGATAGACACCCCCGTGCGGTACCCTTACGCGGGGCAGCTAGTCTTCTCCGCGTTCGCAGGTACTCACCAAGATGCGATCAAAAAGGGCCTCGACGCGCAAGCCGCTAGATGGGCCGAAGTAGACCGCTCTGGCCAGGGAATCAAGTACTGGGCGATGCCTTACATACCGCTTGATCCAAAAGACCTCGGGTACGGGTACGAAAACCTGATCAGAGTCAGCAGCCAAAGCGGGAAGGCTGGGACGGCGTACGTGATAAAGCAGACGATGGCGCTAGACCTCCCTCGACGGATGCAGGTTGCGTTTTACAAAGTTGTTCAAGAAGAGAGCGAGCGGATTGGGAAGGAGATGACAGCCGCATTGATTACGTCCGCATTCAAGCAGACATACTGCTTGGATTCTAAGCCCGTTGGCCGGCTCTTCTTACATTCTTATCACCTTTATTCTTTGGCGTCGCCACCCGAGCAAGTCTCCCCCCCGTCAGACTATGCAGATGACCCTCACAACACGATGCCAAGCGAAGACGTGGCCGGTCTATTGCGCTTCGAAGGAGAGCTAACCGTGGATGGCAAGCGACGGGCAATCAGAGGAGACGGCCACGGTCCGGTGCTCGCCATCCTACAGGCATTGCGAGCGGATCTCAACCTAGAGCTGGCCATCCACGAGTCCGCAGCTCAGACCATCAACCCCGATAATCCAGGCCACACTAAGGCAGTGGCCTTCATTGAGGTGTCTCTTTCCGCCGAGCCGCCTGGAAAACCCTGCCTTGAGAACGCCTGGGGCGTTGGGATATCCTCAGACGTTTCGACGTCCGAGTGTCGCGCTGTCATTAGCGCTGCTAATCAGCTCGTTGGTGATCGGGAGTTCCCCCAGTCGGAAAACGCACTCAGTCCACAGCCTATGCTTTCTAAAGCGAACGCTGACAGTTGGCTTCGTGAAATTACGTTGCGCGCAAGCCGTCTCCTTTGGCAATAGACTGACCAAAGAAGGTCTGGTACCCTCTATCAAAACGCCTACGCAAACATGATTGGAGCCAGAGAGTGATTATTGTAGCATATTTCCTTTTCAACGACGTAATTCCAGACCAAGTCGTTTTAAGTCATCTATCTGTAGTAAATGTAGCATAATCCAACCCGTAACATAGAATACCCTCATAGACTTTGGATTCCAAAAAATAATCAACGACCTGTCCATACTACAGAGAAGTTTATAAAGATTAATTTAGCTTATGTGTAAGTAAAGTTGACCGACCAGAGCCCTTGTTAGTTGTCGGATATGTCTGGAGAACATAAGACGGCGTTGCGTGTGTGTATATTACCTCGCTTGTCGAGGTCTCTGGAAACCCATAATGAAGCTAGTTTACGACTCATATCGCAAATAATGGCAAAAAATACCACTCCTTCCCGCAGTCCCATACTTGTCCCATATCGTCGTAGGGCATTTCACCTTCAGGAAACCACTCATACATAGCAAGCAAGGTCACCGGTCAATGCCGACGCGGTCGGCAATTCCCCCTTCGCCGTGATGAATTTATTTTGCTGTGTTTGTCCGGCTCTCGGGCTTATCGTTCCTCCTTCAAAGCTTCAATGCTTCATGCTTCATGGTCCACCCCACCTTCATCGCCTCCATCTCCAATTCTCCAACCTAGTTCTAGGTGGATAACCTTGAGAAGACTTTCAACTAATATGAGTATATTTTGTACAGGCTGTCAGTGATATCATAGCTGGAAGGTGAGCCACGGACCCAGAAACGACCTGTCTCGAAAACACTCACTCTCCTAGAATGCACTGAGACAGAAAATCGACGAGGAATGGGTATAAACTGCGTGCCCAGCTTAGAACTTGGTTACTGGAACATGCTTGTATGTTCGTGACATACGGGTGCCATTGTGAAGCGACCTGTCCGCGCCTTCACTATGGTAGAAATAACCTTGGTGTTATACACGGTGAAGCCTGGCTGTGAATATGGCACTGGAAAGCACCTAGCTTTCGTCCCACCACCTTGTTACATCCTGGAAATAAAATCTCAAGCTATACGGGTCAATATCTTCCCAGATGCCGAAATATACTACGGCTGCTGATCTCACACCCCGAGGCCACCCTCGTCATTTCATTGCAAATTCCAGCAGTAAACGAACGCAAACGGCGATCTCCATCACGGCAGTCTTACTCCAAACAAAAAGCTTCCGCGGTAAGATCTTAAATATCGAAGTAGTTTACTCGGATAATGCCACCCCATCGAAGTCGCTCAAAGCCAAGAACAGAAATATGAGCTCACCACGGGTTTAATGATCTGCACTTCCCAATTGTCCTACATATATCATATGCTGAGATGCTCCGGAGGTCTATCGAGCAGCGCGACCAAACTGGCTCCATTCGGCTTGTACTTCATGTTGTCTTCTACTAGTGCCTGGCCCGCGGCGGTTCTGGAGATATGGAGAGGCTTCTTTGTCCACCGTAGGGAAGTATCCAAGCCAAGCTTATGCCGCAGTACCGTGAGTGCTTCTACAGGTTAGATAATAATGACCAAGATATGCTTCTCATACCTTTCCAAATTTTAGACATTGCCGAGGCGGAGTGAGACAGATTATTGCTTCGAGTGCGTGTGATTATAGGTCCACCACCGCCCCTTACTCGAAGCATCCCGCGGAGTACTCCTCATTTTTAACGAAAGGGGCCAGGTAAGAAAGCATGCGTGTTCCAAGTCTGATGTGAAAAAAATCACTCGATCAGGGGATGGAGGTGGACGCTTGGGACGCGCGAGAAGATCAAAAATACGATCTTCTGATTACAAGGCTTAGTTCCTCGGGTCCATTTATATGTGTTTTCTGGCTGATCCGTAATGGGTTTTTCCCTCTCACAATGTCGAGCTAATGTTTAAACCTCTAGCCACCATCATTATTGGCTACGACAGACAGTTCCGTGTGAGTTGGGAATCTATGCAAGTTGAGTGTGATCGATGTGATTTTTCTGATGACACTCAGCATATTAACTGCAAGTTTCTGACAACCCGATGTTCACATTGTAAACGGATAGCATGGGATTGGTACGGCTCTTTCAATTCGTTGATCTGCGGTAACACTAAAGGCGCCAGTCAAAGTATATTTTCTGGTGAACAATATAGGCCTCTGACCAGGTGCCATCTCCTTAGTGGTGACACCATACTTTGTTTTTAGCACTGGCAAGAAGGACCGATCCACAATCAATCGCACCTGCGGACCACTATTCGTGGAGCTACACCAACTTAGTGGTGACCGAGAAAGAGTCTCTCATGGGGAAGATCGCCTCGTGTTCCCTTACCTTGGAAAGGTCAAGATTGCCTTTTATGGCTTTGGAAACGTTTCCATTGCATGGGTTTTTCCCATGTGTATGGATGAGAATCTGTCCATGCTCCCGGCTGATCGGTGCGCTGAAGACACCCGTTGTGGTGGTCTTCATTTTGATGTGATCGTACTCGACTAATCGTTTAATCCCTTGTCACGGATACTTTCATCGGAACTTTTGGTTGACATGGAAAGCTCGTTCGGAAGTTTGTACCGCTTTCACACCCGCGCCAGAGGAGTACCGGCCTCGGGCTTATATCCCTTCGTCTGGGAGAACAAGAACCAGATGAGATGTTTTTTCTATTTTTAATCAGATCCCCCGGTAGGGACTTCGTCATTGTTCTTCAACCCTCAGTCTACCGCCAACACGCAATCATACTCCATAAGCTGACAAACTCCTCACGTATTTAGTATACAATTCACAATCGTACCTACAACCCCTGTTCCACGGATGCTGCTTTGCTTAAGGCGCGAAGCTTGGGTCCGTACCTATAGAATATAAACGGCAATGGACACCCGATTACAAGACAGATGAACGCAAGTATCGTATTCCCCCAGCCTGTTAGTGTGCACAACAAGCATGAGATAATAGACAAGCAATAGATGCAGAAACGCACCATTGCCTAATGTCCGGTACATCTTGTCTGCAAAGAGAGGAAACCCGAAGCCTGCGAACGCCCTGAACGACGCAACCCCAGCGATTGCGCTTGCGGCGTGAAGGGCATAATTATCGACCTAAAATTGATATGAATATGCAAAAACCGGAATTATTGTGAAAGACACACAAGGTAAGTTTGAATACAAGTCCAGTTTCCACCTATAACGTGTCAGTTTGGCTAAACTAAGTTAATGGAAGATTGGGCAGTAAAGTATCACCTATTCCAACTGAATAGATAAAAACTCCCAAATCTATTTGAAGGAAGGCATCAGTGATGACTAAACAGCAATGCAGAGTGCATGCTCACCAGGGACGAGCCAAAAAACTCGCGCATTTGCTGACCAGCCATAGATCAAAAGGCCAATTGGAAGTGTCATCGCGGACACCATAAGAAGGGGTAACCTTTTGGGTTGTGTGAACTTTTGCATTAAAAAGAGTGGCAGTTGTGTATGACCTCATCTCTGGCGTCCCGACACCACCATTGTTAGCCTTCAGTCTGTGATATACGGAGTTCAACACGCGAGCTCCAACTTGCCCGCCAACTGAACGATTACCTGATGAGATCAATGCTATAAAATAGGGAATATAATATTACCTGTGGAACCCAATGCTATGGCCAGATAGTGAATACCTGCAATACCCCTTGTTTCTCCATATTGATCGGTGTAAACTTTGACAAATGCTAGAAAGGAATGAGTATGCGAAAAGCTCACAATAAAATGCAAAAGTAAACGCGGACTTGTCAAGCTGAGATAGAGCACGCCATATAGGACAGCCATATATATGGCGAACACTTGAACGATAGGTTCTGTTGCAAGGAATACTATAGGCTTAAACATTCCATGTGCCATGATCGCAGTCCAATGCCGATCAGGACATTCATATGCCGAGCGGAGATTTGCGTCACCTGTTGCTTTACGCATGGCACGAGCCTTCCTTTTAAGTAGTTCCGGCGAGTACGTCTCGCGGAGAAATATCTGTCAGGTGGGAATTAGAGAACGAAAATAACCAAGAAAATATTGGTTTACGAATCCAGCGATCTGCAGTATGCCATCCACAATGCTAACGCTCCAAAATACCCACTGCCACTGGACACGTTCCGCGATCCAGCCACCAACCAGCGGGCCGGTTGAGGGTCCCACTAGGGGCGCTAAGGAATATACGCTCATGGCCATTCCCCGTTCCTCAGGTGACCAGAGATCGCCAACGATTCCACCGCCCAGTGATTGGGGCGCTGCGCCGCCGAAGCCCGCAAGAAACCGGAATACCAGCATTTGTGTAGGACTTTTTGCAAATGAGCATGCAGTATTGAAGACTAGTTATATCCTTGTGAATAGAAATATATATAAGGGAGTAGAGCTTACTCAAAAACCAGATGTTGGAAATTTGGAGGATAAGGAGTCGTCCATACAGCTCAGATAAGGGACCCCAGATTAAAGGCTATCTGGTTTGTTAGTACGATCACGCAGATGTGGTTGGACTGCGTACCCCCAGAGCGTACGCAAGGACAAAAATGGATAATGACATATTCTCTAGGATGGAACCTGCAGGGATTCCGAGGTCTTTCGAAATTATCGACAACGCTGGTGATGAGATAGACGACGCAACGGGGCTAAATTCCCTTGGTGAGCTCCAGATATCCAGGAAATTTTGGGGCCGCCAAACCTGATAAATGTGAACAAGCTGACAACAAGCGTCACAACCCACCGACGGCGCTTTGTCCAGTTTCGTGGGTTCTCAGAATCATTGGAGCCGTCCCACCCAATGATAGTTCCGGCTTTATGACTCTGATTTGATTCTTTGTCCACGTTGGTAGACGGGGTGCTTATGCTGACAGTCGCAGAAGCATTGTGATATGCATCAGGGTCTGAAACTCGTCGAGCCCTCTCGTCATCCTGGTGTAGTGGCGGGGACCCTACCAAAGTCGAGGTGCGACATAAGTGCGGTTATCGTTCAATCTGTTGCCCGACTCTGATATAAGTGAACACGTACCAGACGCAGAACCTGGAGCTTCTAGTGAATAGGAGGAAGAAACCATTGTGTTCCAATTCCAAAAGTCAGGCCGCACGAAAGGATAAGGGTTATGAGCTGTAAGTTTCCCACCCGGAAATAGCAGTCTAATTAAGGCTGCACGACGAGGAAATATAATAAAAACCCACCTTGGAATGAAAGCTGAATGGCCTTCGTATTTCCTACCTTCTAGAACTAAAACTAGTTCCGAGGACGAGATGCTCCACCGAGGAGCGTCCTTCATATACAGACATGTGGCTAGACATTCAATTGGAAGACTCTGGGAACAGTGCACGGTGGGCTGTGGCAAAAAAAAAAATGAACGTTTTGGGATTCTGAAACTCGTAGATACTTGTTCTGGGCATCTATTCGCTAGTCAAAGCATGAAGAAGGCCTCGGACTTCCGGCTCTCCAACGGTTTGGAAGATAAAGTGATACTATTATGATGAGCTCACCAATGTAGCTTTGGTAAACGGATGAGATTGGGAGAGACACCCGACGGAAGTGAGTCGGAGCTCGCCTGATCGCGTACGTAATCCGACTTTTACGGCATTGATGAGCTTACTTCAAAACTCAGTCCTTGGCAATTCTTTTTTTCACAGGAAATGAGGTTCGATTTGAATTCTTGATGTTCCATCGCCTTTCATGCAGTTGCGCCCTGTCTAAGGTATATCCTTTTCAAGGGCCCAATGTCACTGCAAGAATGGACTGAGCGTATTAACATTCACACAGAAATTTGGTGGTACGTCACCGTACGACTTCAGCTCGCGCGAAATGAACCTTGACGATGTACTAACTAAGCAAAGTTTGCCTTTGGTGACCGGGTGCTTCCATCGGAATTAATCATATACTCGCGAAATTGCTACCTGGACAAGTTTTGTACGTGGAAACCTACCAGCTTCAACAAGACATTGGAGTTTGCATGAACCAGTGTCGCTCCTCTTGTGGAACCTTCGAACTGCGGCCGACAAGGCCGTGCCTCTCCAAAGTGTGCTCCATTGGCTTGGCATAATTACTGTGCTATCGGCCGCTACATAGATTCGTCGTGTAACCTGTGGGATGGACCTTGACGAACATGCTGATCCTGTGGAACCAAATCCACGACTGTGGTGCGTGGCGTGGCCTCTAGATCTCATTCTTATTTGATCTCAGATTCTCGTCTCACGGTATTTCCGATCGTAACGATAAGTGTCCAGGAGGGGCCGTTTGAATTTATCTCTGTCACGTCTTCTTCTGCACGGGCAACACGCAGATATGCATAATTACAATGAAGACTCTTGGCACATACAATATTATCTTCTGGGCAAGAAAATCTCCAGACCATATCCACAAAGTACAAGACATGTGACAAATATTGCAGCAACAGGTAGAATTCCTTACTCAGTAAAAGGATACCACTATTTAAGGCCATATAATTTCGCTTCTAAGACATTTCCTTCCAAGTAGCATTTTCACCCTTCTCAAACAAATCATGCCTATGCTGTGAGTGTCCACTCTGTTACTTCGACGCACACTCAACCTTTTTCGGAAGTTCTGACCCATCCAATAAATATTTACCCTACACGGCGGTTCCATTTTCTCCAGACTATATCCGACAATGGCCCAACAGAAGGACTACCTTTGCACCAACATGGCTGTCTACAGACCTTCGGGACGGTAATCAAGCGTTAGTGAACCCCATGAGTAATGCAACGAAGCTGGAGCTCTTCAGGTTTGTAGCAAAAAACTCAGGTGCATCAAATTTACTAAGGCTTACCATGGCAGGGAAATCGTAAAAATTGGCTTCAAGCAAATTGAAGTAGCCTATCCGTCTGCCTCAGAACAAGAATTCCAATTTGTAAGATCGATCATCGAGAGCGGTGAAGTTCCCAACGACGTTTCGCTACAAGTCAGCTTTTTTGTCTTGACCATATTCATTTCTCATGAATCACCTTAGATTATTACTCCTGCTCGCCCTGACCTTATCAAGCGATCAATCGAGTCTGTAGCAGGAACTAGACATGCGATCATACATCTGTATAATGCCGTCTCGCCCGTTTTTCGCGAAGTTGTCTTCCGTAACACAAAAGAGCAGACCATCGACCTGACTCTCAACGCTATCAAGCTAGTTAGAGAGCTTACGGAAGTGGAGACAGCCCGCTCTGGTATGGAGATCCCATCCGGCATCCCATCCTGGCTCATATTTCTCCAGGGACTCATTTTACCCTTAATTACTGTCTCGAAACGTTCTCTCAAACCGAAGCCGAATTTGCAGTGGATCTCGCGAACAGAGTTCTCGGGGCTTGGGGAAAGGCTACCCCCAACGACAAGGTTATCTTTAACCTAGCTGCGACAGTGGAGTGTGCTCCAAGCAATCATTACGCAGACATGGTAAGCTATCCATTAAGTACACGAACGGACGCTCTAAAGAACTTTATTTTTAGGTTGAATATTTCAGTACGCATATAAATCAACGCGATTGTGTCATCCTTAGCATCCACCCTCATAACGACCGAGGTATGTATTCATTTTTGGCACTCTGCTCAAGTTCTTATATCTCGTTTAGGAACCGCCGTCGCGGCAGCAGAGCTAGGGCTCCTTGCCGGTGGCGATCGCATCGAAGGTTGCCTCCTGGGCAACGGGGAAAGGACAGGAAACGTCGATCTTATAACCCTCGCCCTCAACATGTACTCCCAAGGCATCTCGCCAGGCCTCGATTTCTCCAGGCTTGCTGAAACCGTTGCGCTCGTATGTCGTTGCAACGAGATGGAAATCCCTGTTCGGTATCCTTATGCTGGACAACTGGTCTTTTCCGCATTCGCAGGCACTCACCAGGACGCGATCAAGAAGGGTCTCGACGCGCAAGCCGCTAGGTGGGCTGAAATAGATCGCTCTGGCAAAGGAATCAAGTACTGGGCGATGCCTTATATCCCCCTCGACCCAAAAGACCTCGGCTATGGGTACGAAAATCTGATCCGAGTTAGCAGCCAAAGCGGGAAGGCAGGGGCGGCTTATGTGATTAAGCAAAATATGCTCCTCGATCTCCCCAAGCGGATGCAGATCGCTTTTTATAAAGTCATTCAAGATAAAAGCGAGCAGCTTGGGAAGGAGATGACAGCAATGCTGATTACGACCGCATTCAAGCAGACATATTGCGTAGACTCCAAGCCCATTGGCCGGCTCTTCTTGCATTCTTATCGCCTATACCCCCTCTCGCCATCATCACACGAACCGTCCTCTCCCGTATCAGACTACTCCGACGATTCTCACAACTTGATCCAAAGCGAAGACGTCAGTAGTCTGTTGCGCTTCGAAGGAGAAATTTCCGTAGATGGGATGCGGCGTACTGTTCGGGGCGATGGTCTCGGCCCAGTGCTTGCTTTAATCGAAGCACTGCGAGCCGACCTCTGTCTCGAGCTGAATATATGCGAGTCTACAGTTCAGGCTATCAACACCGACAGTCCTTCCCATGCCAAGGCGGCGACATTCATCGAAATGTCTCTTTCTGGCGCCTCTCCTGGGAATTCGGGTGTTGGGAACGTCTGGGGTGTTGGAGTATCGTCTGACGTCTCTACGTCGAAATGTCGCGCTGTGGTCAGCGCTGCCAATCAACTCGTTGGCAATCGGGAGATCCCCCGGCCGAGAAATGTGTTCAATCCTCGACGCACGACTTCCGAAGCAAGTGGTGACGGTTGGCTACATGAAGTCAAGTTGCGCACAGGCCGCCTCCTTTCCCAGACCACCGACCGAGAGAAACCTGGTTCCCTTAACATCAAGACGCGCGTCGCAGACATGATTTGAATGGAGAGCCAGTCGCATAGTATATTATCTTCCAGCGTCACATCTTCTGGACTGAGTAGTTCACGTTATCTGTAATAAACGTCGTATGAAACATGTATGGCATCTTCGAAATTTAAATTGTAGCATGATAGTTGATACTAGATTTGCCTTTGCTTTAAGATACACTCTGTAGATGGTTCGCAAATTCGAGAACGCTCATCGTGGTCCGTTAGATTCTAAGGAGGCGCTAGAGGTGCTATCGCCGGGGTGGCCCCATTGAAGAATGGTGGGCACTAGAGGCTGAACAGGAAACCACAACTTGCACTCGCATTTTTCGTCTCCCTGAAAAAAAACCAAAGTCTCCTCCGACCGGCCCATCCGAGATCCGGGATTCGCTTTGCGCTGCCTTGTAGAAATTGCCTCTTTTCACGGCGCTCTAAGCACACGAGCTATGGCACAGAAGCGCGAATTTTACCGAACTCCTCCAAAGCAAATTAAGATGAATTGACTTGAGATAAGGTTGAGTCTTAGAGGTTTCGCTCTTAGATCGATGATAGATCGTCCGGTACGTAAACCCTTCACGTTCTCGGCAGTGAAGGAGATCTTTAGATGTTTAGTGGGACTATCTCCATATACCTCCCTCTTGTAAGGAACTCTATCCGTTATCGACATCGATGACACATGTGGAGTCGTTTATTTAAATAATCATCAAGCCACGCGAGATTTATGGGCACAGTTGTCATGTAAAAGAATCCTTGGGTATCCTCTGTGCTCCAGAAAGTCTCTAGATATTCATTACATTCCTGATCGGTCCAGCTCCCCTAGTCCAATACTCAATATCAACCAAGCTGAGATGAGTGTACAACATGTCTAGGAAATTGATACATATCTTGCCGGGCGCACGGCCGCAAGTTTCTTCTTGTCCCTCCATGCCGCCCAGACGCCCAGCCCCATCGAGAGTAGGCACGCCCCCATGGTCACGTAGAGCATGTCGACATAACACAGCCTCCCCTGCAGACACTGCGGCAAGTTACCGGCAATTAGGTCGGATTCCGTTGCCGGCGTTTCGTGCGCATCCATGTTCCGCCCGAATGCAACGGAGAACAGGTTCCCTGCGAACATGGGCGAAAGCGAGAGATAACCCCAGTTTTCGGAGAAGTGTACTGTGAGGGTGTTTATGTTGTCAGTGGTACGACTTGTGAGAGAAGATTGATGACGCACGTATACCGAACCATTCGATGAGCACTTGTGGGAGCAGCGAAAAGACGCTGCCGTACCCTAGCCCAAGGAGAGCGCTCGCCATCCAGAGTTGCCTGATACTGTCGATGTTCGCTGCGGTGACTTGGGAGATGAAGACAAGGAACGCGACGAGAACGATCAAGTAGGACCGAGGAAAGTCAAACTTGCTTTTGACAAAATCGGATACAAGGCCTGAAGCGATAATCGTCAACAAGTTATCGCTCGTGATGCGACGAAGAGCTACCAATGAATATCCGGCCCGAAAAGTTCATCAAGCTGATTACCGACACCTGATCTGCCTGCCATCGTGCAGCCTCGATGGGGTCGTACGCAGGATTGCCCTGGGCGAACAGGGCCTGTGACATGGAGCCAACGTTGTTAATATCTAAGCGTAATTAAGATTGTGGCTCGCGCTGGTTAAGCTTAGCAGGAAGACCTACACATCAAGCCTGTCCCGCTCACTGGGTAGGAAGCCATGAGTTTCCAATAACCAAGGCAACGATTGGGGACATACGCATCGACAAGATACTGAAGAGTAACCAAAAATCACTGCTCGCCCAAAGCTTGCGACCATAAACGTTAGGTGTAAGACCTTCCCGCAGAGCTGTGCGGCGTGAGAGGCGGCGTGAGTCGGGGGTAGTTCTGTAAGGATAGGTGGCGTTGAGGGTCGGAACATGGTGTAAAATTCGATCAGACGTACAAAAGTTGGCGATGTGTGTTGTCAAGCTCGTCATTGTCTAAGAGACGTGCGCGATCGCCGTCGCCACTGCTTAGATCCACATCTTCGTCACTCGAGAACTCAGCAGCGGTCTCTAACGCATTGGCGGCATCCACTGGAGGAAGCGCGATGGGTCGAACCGTAAAGAGCCCAAGCAGCATGGGCACTGCCGTACCCACCGAAAGTAGGAGTAAAAATGAGGATGTGTTTCCTGCAAATGCGATATTGGATATTGTAGAGAATAGGAATGCTGAGAGGCCAAAGCCTGATATTACGATGCCTGTAGTTGTGGCACGCTAGATTAAGATTTAGATTGTGTTTCAGATAACGAGGCGCCCAAATGACTGCGCACCGCTTTGTCCGGAAACGTCCTTGCTGTAGCATTGACTGAGCTTGCTAAGCCCCCATTCCCCCCAGCCCCCGTAAGATAATTGCATGCCACAAGGAGGCAGAATGTGAATGTCGATATTGTTGTTGCAGAATCAGCGACGCCGGCGTCATATATATGTCTCATGCCAGAGTAGCCTATCAAAAGGAAGACGAAGGCAAATATAAGGGGGATGCGGGGCCCTCGTGTGTCCACGATCCTGCCCCAGAAGGGGCCACTGCTGTAGACACCGACTGGATCGCCCATAAGAGATAATAGAGTCGTTGAAAACGGTCCACTCACTATTCCCTGCTAAGCCAACTATGTTCAACCGTGTGTGGGATATATGAAGGCGGGCCCCGAGTTGCGGCGCGTACGCTGAAATGTTGTTAGTTCGTCTGATGAATGGAAGAGTGAGCGGTCCCGCTCAACTCCATCAATTTCACCTGAGTAAACCTGTCTTCTAGAGTGAGCGATCAAAGTGCAGGACGTTATGAATCGAAACGCACATAGTTTGAACCAGAACTAAGTGCCACGAGTAATGATCCAAACAGAGTCGTTATACGCGGGGCGCTCAGTAGCCCAGGAAGCGCCTTCTCCTTCGACATGAGAGTGGATGTTGGAGTCTGGAAATTGTCTTTGGGGCTTATGAAAAAAAGGCGAGCATGCCCTACAGCTCCGTGTGATGGTCTTTAAGAAAGCGGCGATATTCGCTTAGTAAAAGTGCCGAGCGATCATTTATATCCCATCTCCCCTGATTATTGCCGCCACAGCATGCCAGCAGGACAGTTTGGGCAAGAAGTACAATGATGTATCATTTGCGAGGCCAGGATAAGAGGACTCCTCGAAATCGTCTTAGTTTACGTCAATTATAGGCTTTCGTTTCCGACCACCACATCCCTCAGGCTTTGTGGCAAGTTGACTATCCGACATTTGGCGACCTCTGATATAGGGCCGCCGGGCCGCCACTCACCGCTCCTATCTTCCAAGCCTTCCTCCCAAGCCCTGAATATTCTGAATCATGATAGAGGATTATTAACGAACTAGAAGCTCAAGGTCCGACAGGAAAATACGACAGGAGGAGGTATAAGTACTACAGAGCCTAGGAACCATGTATTTCTGAACATCGAATTCCCAGGAGGTTTGACGCCTTCCAAGCTACAATCACCCACGTGCAGCGGCGATGATAACATCCGCTGCCTTTTCTGACATCTAATAGAAAAATTTCAGGGTCATAACGATGTATGAGAGCAACGGGGGGGTCGTACCATATAGGTTGGCGTCGTGATGAAGTATCCCGGAACATTAGGCCAAGAACTTGCATCCACCACTCGTAAATTAGCAACGCCACGAACTCTGAAGTCCCCATCCAGAACTGCATTTACATCTAAAAAGCCTCGTGAGCGGAAAGGCGCTTCGTATTGAGGAATTAATATATACCATCATCTGGCCCGATGGGGTTGGTACAGCAGGCATGATGGCCTGCAAACGAACATTCGCTATCTATCAAATCTGTGACGCACTGAATTATGACCGTTTACGTACCAAATATATTTTCGTAGACATATGAGTCAATGTCTTCATCAGACTGCGCTTGGGAGCCTGGTAAAAACTCTTTTTGAACGTAAAGTGAAATCAGTGAGTTTTGCACAATCGAACGTGCACGCCTGATTGCATCCCGTAAATCGGCTACGTCTCGGGGACCTTCCGCGGCTTGGAAATGCATTTTTTGAATGTTCAGTTTATCTTGAGGGTGCGACCCTGTGAGCTGAACAGTGCCCCTGGAGGAAGGATGAGCTTTAAGGATGGTAGCTGTGAGTGCATTGTGATTGTCCGCGATCTCTTGGGCGAACCCTATCAAAAGGGCATGCGTGAGCTCCTCTTGTAAGTAGTGTGATTGCTCGAATAGTTTACCTCGAAAGAATCCGCGGAAAAAGGCTGGAGCAAAATAGGTCAAGACGTTCGGTGCCGAAAGGTCGGGCGAGGATTTCGTCGTTATAGCATCAAATGACGTTCCGAACGCATAAAGGTTCCTGTGGCCTACATTCTCCCAGTACTCAAGACACGGGTCCTGCGAAGGGTCGGACCCGAAGGTACAGCCATCGAACAACGAATAATTAGCCTTCATTCTCCAAATGACGCAGACTTCGTCGTGGTCTAGAGGAGATAAATCTCAGACGTATAGTATAACGATCTAGAAAATTTTATCCATACCCTGAAGATTTGCCCCAACCCCAGGCAGGTGCACAGCCGTATCAATCCCGTGTGCACTCAACTGCTTTGAATCACCAATTCCAGATAGCTAACAGAACCCATCAGCTAGACATCCCCAGGCCTATACAAAGCAAGAAGTTGCACACCATTAACTTTGTATTAAAGTGCATCAGAGGTGGGTATAACACACGAGGCAAAAACCAGTACTTACAAGTTGTGGGCTCTGGAACGTCCCCGCGCTAACGATGACTTCACGCTTAACAGTAATATTCTTCAAATCGAGCTCTGTCTTGCCCGTAAATGTACTCGCTATTGGCAGACTTGCACCAGGAGCGATGGTAACCCCATAAGCTTTCGGGCCCCCGCCTTCAGCCTCACACATCAACACCTTCGTGGCCAGTGTGTCCAAAGAAAACTGCATTCGGCCAGGTTTAGTTTTCTGTACATCGAGCAGCCTTTGATAAACAGATGACCGGGTGTGATCCTCGCCTACAGTGAAGCTTGGAGCATTCACACCAGCTGCGTTATCGCCCGCCCGTGTATTGAGGTCAAGGACAGGCGCGGCACTTATGGCCAATGAAGCAAACACGTCGACAACTTGTGGGTCTGGGTACACGGGTCGACACCAGGATGGCGAGGACGTGGCGGGTAGACTCACCAAGAAACTTCGGATTGAGGACATCCAGGATAGGGTTTATATTCGTCTTAAGCCACCCGTTAAAACCATGATCTGGACTCAATAGTGGTAGCAGATAGAGGTTGCGTTCGATTTTTTTGAAGTAGTTTTGCATATTGGATCGCGACCAAGTTGGGTCTTTGGATGTGGCAGCAAGGCCGTCGAAATCCTCCTTAGTGTTGGCTATAATATTAATTAACGCGTTATGGATCTACGATCCTGCTCAGATGTTGATGATACACAGATGGACCGCGAGCTTACCGTGGATCCTCCTAGGCCTTGCGCTCTTGGATACCTGGGTGTCCTGGTCGGAGTTTGCAGCATTTATCAAGGTCAGTTCTCACCAAGAATCGTCCCTTTGAAATTTAAAACCATCCGGGTATTCATCGAGGGTATAATTAAGCTCCATCTGCGGATCTTGGAAGAGATGGTGTAAGTCGACTCGCGTCGCACAGCCATTGCACAAACCTTCGACGGCACGACCGAAATATACTGGTATCGTGGTGTTGATATTATTCACATTGTGCCCAGCCTCAACAACGAGTACTGGGGGATGTAATTCAGCTTAATGAGGGAGGCCTGTAAATATCTGCTTTACCAGAGAACCCATTTTCCGCGAGGCGCGCAGCAAGTGGACCACCACCAGCCCCAGCTCCAACCACCACATAATCGAATTCAGCTTGACTAGCATCTGAGCACGCGGGCAACGCAGCTTGAACGAGACACGCCCCCGCGAGAGCCACAAACAAAGCGAAAGCGGTAGATCGACCCATTGTTGAGGTGTGAACGAGAACCTAACCTGCAGAGTTTATATGTCCTGCTTGGGGTATGTCAAATTCTATGTCAGCAATAACATCACGGAAGAAGCTTTTTCGATATCTTGGATAAAGGCATGTGATGGTAGATGTAACGTTAGACACTGGTAAAATTTCTGTAATTTTGGGACGGGGACTGATGGATGACGAGGCTTGGGTACAACGAAGTGGCCCAGAAACCCCGTAAAGGATGTGATCCTAGAGTATATGACGTGGATTTGAAGGGATCTTCCATGAAGATTGTTGTTAGGCTTGCTTCTTGTTAAAATTCAATGGGATTGTGGAGCGAGTATATTGCTTCCGGAGTCAGCAGTGCACGGACAACATAAGCGTCGAAGCGCACGAAACCATCACTTACCCTAGATTTTAGGTTCGACATAGATAAATTGAGGACGCTGTGTGTATGTTGAATCTATATGTTTTCCGACGCTCTTGGCCCACAGAACGGGTCATGTACCGTCATGTCATGGAAACTATGGAGCATCCTTGCTGTTTTAACATTGTCGTTCCTTTCATGAAACAAATGAGAAGAGAAATATTGGTTGCAAGGGTGATAATATCATTGGATGACACTCCATTCAGTCCTTCTAGGTCAGTATGGGCGCCTGCTGCCAACCAGTGTCAGTCTTGGGGGTCTTGTGACTTCAACGAGGATCAGTAGGTTCCGTTTGAGGATGGAGATTCACATACCGGGGAGTTGGGGCGATTTTATTCGATATGCTAAGCCGTGGAACCTGCGAGTGAAAGGCTCGATAGAGGGTTGAACTTAAGTATAATTAGGCATTTGGTTAGCACTGGCCAGGACAACTTTCTTTCTGTCTGTCTGTCTATCTTCTGTATATCTGTCTGTCTGTCTGTATATCTGTCTGTCTGTCTGTATATCTGTCTGTCTGTCCTATATCTGTATATCTGTATATCTGTCCTTCCTATACATGAAAGCAGCTGGGTGTTTTGACCCTAGCTTTGCTGACCTATTATTTGCTTTGCTGACTAAAAATATGACTAATAAAAAAAAAGATGAAAAATATTGAATGGACGCCTGAAACAGTAGCAGGCGGCATTTGCCGTTGGACACATCATTTAGTGATCATGTGACCAAAAAGTGTCCAGCATCAAATTTGAAATCCTGTAGAATGTGTGCCCTCTGAGTCAGACTGCTAACTACCAGCTAATGTACCCATTTGTTGCTGGGATCCAGAAGCAGTGTCATTCTTCTTTCTCCACTCACATAGTACATTCTGGAAAGGTCAAATCAATTAAATAAAGTTTCATGGCCATAGCCTGTTGATTACAAAATACTTATCAAAGCATGCATAAAAGTTTTGAGGCTCAATTGAGGTATACAGGGAAATATATAAGATTGTGTACAATCTAGAAAGTGCCTTGAATGTAGGCAGGAACATATCACATGTATTTGTTGTGAGACTGATTACCATCTCATTTACAAAACCAAAAGCCATAATCATGGTTCATCATCTATTCTTGCCACAGTAAAAATAAGAATGAAGCAGATGAATCTCTTCTGAAATACCAAGGTAATTTGTTGTAAATTAATTTCAATTTTACAGTTGTTCCTTAGAGTGGTATGAGGCCCCTGGAAGCTCCCCTATGTATATGTTTGGAAAAGTTTTTCACCAGAATGGCCCTCAAATCCACTGTATGGGCCAGGGCTTACATTGTAAAACATAAAACATATGGAAAAAAAAACATGTCAATTCTTGCCATACTAGGACCAAGTTTTTTTAGTGCTTCTTGAGGATTGTGAATCTGGGCTGTGGCTCTTCTCAAACTGAAACAGATCAAATGAACCAGTGACCCATTACTTGAAAAAAATCCTCAAGAAAGGTCCAAAATGTGCTATATTTAGGCCAAGGATTTTGCCAAAATCACCTCAGATCTGCTATTTTGGGCCAGGAAAATCATCATTTTGGGAGTCTCAAATCCCCAAATATTTTTCAAACATATAGGGGAGCTTCTGGGGGCCTGTAGTATGGGAGAAAAGAAAATCATTGGCATTTGTGGCCAACTGCAATCCACACTCCAGTGACTATATATCTGGAGCTCCCTTTATATATTTGTGTAAATATTATTTGCCCTCAGAATGGACAAGCCACCCCCCCATGCCAAAGGCACAGGTAGTAAGCTTGTCTGTCTATATTAAAGTACTACGGCCGTGTGAATTTGATTGTGACTAATCCTGACTAAGCGCTGACTAAGTCTGACAAAGCAGCAAAAAAGTTGTCTTTTAAGTAGAGTGCTGACTAAGGATGACAAAGCAGGAAAATTGTTGAAGTCACATGCCATGTCACCTGCTCAAGTCACCTGCTTAAGTCACCCTTAATTACCACAATAAATTCTAACATTACATATCTTGCTTTAAAAACTAATACATTATATATTTAAAAAAAAATCTATCCAGGTAACATGCTAAGACACATATTAATCACCTGATCTGCAACACCACATCACATGACCTCCAAAGCGGACTAAGTCAACAAATAACAAACAATACCTATTAACCTTAAGCTGCCTCATAAATTTCAGATGCTCAAACTGGAAAAAAAAAAGTATTTAAATGGTGCCACTACCCATAAAATTACAAATCAAAGTAGAACATGGAAAGCATGCAGATAAAAATGGAAATGAGTTTATCTGAGCAATTTGGTTGTTAATCCATAAATTAACATAAAATGTTCTAACACTACAAAGCCTGCTTTAAAATCTGATACATTCTATTTTGAAAAAATTACTCTCTGTCTAACCCTATCTTTAGAACAATAGGAATCCAGTGCAAATGAGTAAGGGAAATAGTAATACATGGTTGAGAGAAATATTATAGGTAGAAGAAACATTGATTCCAAGGATTTTGAATAGAGCTGATCCCTATCAAATTAGAGCAATAACAACTAACTTTTCACATAATAATTTGCAAATGTGATAGGAATTGACTACACAATATTGGACAGCATTGTTGCCTTTGATGCAGTCAACTGGCTATTCCAAAATATTAGAGGAGATGATAGAGCCTTTGGTAGGCTAATTATAGTATTTGATGGTGCAGACTGTGGGGATGAACTTCAAATACTCAAACTAAAGAAAAATCTGTACTTATATGGTGTTACTAATGATAAAATGAGACTTTCCAAATGGCAAATTGAAATTGGCCATGGGAAGCTTACAGATGGCAATGGAAATGTCACCTTACCTAGCCACTTTTATGATGCTGAGAATACTGTGGAGTCTCTAACTGACACATTATATCCTGACATTGGAAACCCTGTTCTAAAACCTGATACATTTTACCCTGAGAGAGCTATTCTTTCTGCCAGAAATGGTGATGTTGACTCTCTCAATAAAAAAGTACTGGATATGTTTCCTGGAGATGGCAAGATGTACCACAGTGCAGATTGTATTGCATATGAAGGAATTGATGGAGCTGAAGCAATATACCCTGTTGAATATCTGAATGTTATCAATGTATCAGGGCTACCTCTATCTATGTAAGCTAACTTAAAAAGTGGGGTGCCATGTAATGATATTGCACAATTTGAACACAGTTGATAGTCTTTACAATGGGTCAAGGGAAATAATAACATGGACAAGCAACTGTATTGTAGAAGTATGGTTGATTGGGGGGCAAAATGATGGGCATAAAGAATTTGTCCCAAGGATTCAAATAATACCATCTAACAGCCTGATAACTTTTAAATTGACAAGGTTGCAACTACCTTTACAGCTGGGATTTTGTATGACAATCAACCAATCCCAAGGGCAATCACTGCACCAAGTTGGACTTGACTTTAAACCTCCTGTTGTCAGTGATGCAACAATAACAGTCACTGCAGGATATCAGAGAGTAGAAGAGGAGAGATAGCACAAGAGATAGAGAGTTGAGAAGACCTGTCTGTATTGCAGAGAATAGAAAAGATCAAGACTACAGAACAAGTAGCTAGAGGTGCAGTATATATACAACTACCTAAGGGGGACCAGAGTAGAATAAATATGGAGAAAGGTAAACCAAACATAACCAGGGTAGTGCACAGCATCAATCAAATGATGAAATGGAATGATGGGAATGATGGGAGAATTGTAACTACTGGGGATAGATGAATTAACAGCCGATCCCCCTAGATAAGAGATAAGATAAGATCAAAAAGACGGAGATAAGATGGGAATATAATTTACATGACACCTGTATTTATACATGGACAGCTTTATGTTGCAATTTCACATACAACATCAGTACATAGAATCAAAGCTATCATATGAAATACTACAGACAATAATAGGTATATCAAAAATGTAGTTTACCAAGAGGTCCCTTTAGACTAGAAATATTATATAGATTATAATTTCTATAGGCAAAAAAGCTCACTTATACCTAAAATATTGAGATTGAGCACAGAATAAAGTATTGGGATTAAGAGGGGGTCTGGGGGCAGAGTGCCCAGCAAGCTGAAGGTTCTGTGGTGGAGCCATGGGTGAGCGTAGTGGTGCCATGGCATAGCCACGGGCCATAAGCTTGTCTATTATAAAATACAGTTAGTGTGTGAATTTGATTGTGACTAATCCTGACTAAGCACTGACTAAGTCTGACAAAGCAGCAAAGAAGTTGTCTTTTAAGTAGAGTTACGAGTTCTTTATCAACCCAGTTTTCAGGCAAAAAGTTGATTCATTCACTCATTCATTCATTCATATTTCAACACCATGGGAAAATATTTCCATAATGGGATTTTTCTTCTCTTATGGCTTTTTACAGCATTTCTCCACAAATACAAAGTACTGTGACATAATTTGCATGTATGTGGGATGCTTACATAATGCTTTTGATGATGCCATCAAAATTATGCATATCTAATATTTCAAAGCGTCGCATTTCAAAATTTATTTTGTGTTTTTCTCCATAACCAGTGAAGCTATTACCTTTGTTTTTATATGTTTGGAATGTACAAACATGGCTCTACAATTTCCTTGTTGAGCACATTTTTCCCACAGTCTATTTTGAGCGAAATATTAGAAATGTCCAGATTCAGCTAGTTTTGAAGGTCTGTGTGTTATCCCAGGGGTGGATAAACATCTTATAACAACAATGACCCTGACCAAACATGACCCTTGTGGGAAATTATGCTAAACATTGGAATAATCAACAACTACTACTGAAATACAAAGAGGATTGATTTCTCTATTTATTGGCACATGTCACATGATCTATTCCACCATATAAGTATACCAAATACATGACAACAATCTGAATGCTTATTAGTGTCCATGATCCTGAGAAAAGTTAGTTCTGATGGTTTTTGTGTTTTCTCCATAACCAGGCAAGCTATGGCATTGGGCTTTGTGCACAGGCATTGCTTGTATACTTGGTAACATTTTCCCATGGTCACATGACCTCTATAAACTATCATCTACATTGTTTCTTGTCATTTTTACAACTTCCTGAATGTGGAATGAACTTATTTCTCCTAAGAAAAGAAATAAAGAACGAGTACCTGCCACACAGTGTGTTGGCCCACTCCACGCAAGTGCTGACTAAGGATGACAAAGCAAGAAAAATAGTTAAAGTCACATGCTTTGGACGCTTCTTGATCTTTTACCACCACCATCTGACCATGGGAATTCGTCCCTCCTGCACTAGGTTGTCCCTAAACTACCTAACACCTCATCCCTAATCAACATTGCCTTTCATCAGACCACTCTTTTGGCCTGGGCCACTATCCTTTTACACCATATCCAAATTTCTAACTTATCAGAGCTGATCCTGACTATCTGCAGGGTCATCTCATCTTGCCTGTACTGGGGGCTTCACTAATCCGTTCACATCCACCTCATCAACTACCAGGCCACACGAGGACACCACAACTCTTGTACTCTGCTTCACGCAGATCCTTAGGGAGCGTCACCACCAATATTTTCAATGATTTATTTGTACTTGCTTAACCACTACACCCAAATACAAAAGGAGGAAGGGGTCTGGCCCCCGATCAGCTACTGTCCCTGCACAGAGCACACCTCTTGGGGAGAATGCCAGTTTATCGTCCAATGGTGGGATTTGGTGGCCTCATTTTGGAGGGGAGTCATTGCTTTGGGAGAGCGGTGTGGAACAGGGGGGAAAGTAATAGGGGGGATTCAGGAGAGGGGGAGCAGGTTTGAGGTATGGGTTGTTCATTTAGATTGGACATTTATCTTTGACACTGGGGGGGAGTAATGGGTTTCCAGGGCAACCTGAAAATACCAGGAGGGGAGTGGAACAGGGTACCAATGTGAAGGGAGGGGACCATGCCCTGAAAAGTAAAGGCAAACCTTTAAGGCGTTGGGAGGTTCAGACATGGTACAGTACAATACTGTTGGACTGCAGGTATCCTCAGTCTAGACCCGTAATATGACCTGGAGAGCAACTTAGTGTACAGCTCCACCCTGATGGCCCATTACAGATTACTTAGTGGTAATAGGTGTTTATGCCCGCATGTAGCTGGGTCAAACCCACATGCACTTAATATTATTATTTGACCAAAAAAAAAAAAAAAGTCACATGCTATGTCACCTGCTCAAGTCACCTGTTCAAATCACCTACTCTAGTCACCTGTTCAAACCAGCTCAAGTCACCTGCCTCAAAAAAACAACATGACCACCACATCACATGACCTCCAAAGTGCACAAAATCAATAAATATTAACCCATTTGTGTGTACACTTCCACATAAATTTCAGAAGCTCAAACTAAATTTAAAAAAATACATTTAAATGATGCTACTGCTCATGAAATTTTACAAATCAAAAGCAGACAGACAAAAATGAAAATGACTTTACCTGATGAATTCTAATGTAAAGCCTTGGATTCACACAATATATTCCAACATTACAAATCCTGATTTTTAATTACATCATATTACATTATATATTTAATTGAGTTTAAAATATTGTTTACATAAGTCTAATCACCAAAGGTACGACACCCCAGTGCACCCACACTTACCCAATTCTATCTGTGCACTCATGTCCACCTCACTCTGCACAACCAACAGGCAATGAGATGTAACACTCACTGTGTAACTGGATCTAGTCCACATTTTGTTACTGTATCCTCAATCATAATCGAGCTCCCTTGTCTCTGTGACAAAGGTGAGACATTGGGCCTCCTATACCTCAGCCTGGGAACCTGACCCTGTTGTGCTCCCCTCCAACCTCTCAGGTTCTCCAGGTGAGTGCGAAGTGTGCCAGTGCCTACCGTGCTCCCTTAATAACTTTCAGGTTACTACAGTTCACACCTTTGGCACTCCTTATTCCATTCAATTTTTTGTTGTTCCTCCCATTGCCTTTACATGACTCAAATGCACCATGCAGCCTCACAAGCATCAGAGAACCAGTCTGGAGAAGAAAGGGATAAGTCAGGTGGAGATGAGGGCAACCAGGGAACACAGGAGAGAGATGGGCTGAGTGAAGATGGACTCAGGAAACCCCTTGCCAGCTCACCCAAAATCTCAGAACTCTATTCAGCAATTATCAAATGCTTCCACAGCGGCAACCTTGCAAAGTCTACCGTTATCCTCCTCATCTGCAATATGCTTTCTAGAAGCGGCATTGATCCCAAAGACAAGTCTTTTATCTCAGCTTTTGAATCCTATGTTGCTATCTTGGATGGCTTCAAGTGTTTCTGCAGTGTTGCCACCTCCTGCAGGGCAGAACAGGGAAAATGAGACAGAGACAGCACCACCCCTGCAGACCGCAACACTAGGGAACCACATGATTCACCTATTGCGGAAGGAGGACCTTCCGGCTCTCCTTCTTCATCTAAACAATCCTGCTTGCCCTTCCCAGAAGACAAGCACCTCTCATCATGCCAACACATCGACCTCTCAGTCCTCCCATGGGTCATTCAAGAAGAGGAGGCACCAACACTCCTCTCACCAAGTCTCTGACAAACCCAGGCTGCACTTGAGAATTTCTCTTGGGATGTTAAGCTCACAAAGGCCTCCCTCATCAATTCACCAGGCTGCCCTCAATTTCCCAACACTGAGTGGGTCAACCTCCTCGCCAGAAGAGCAGTGGACTTCGACTGAGTCCTCTCATCCTTATACTCTGTATCCTTTGATGATCAGAAGTGCAAGAAAGTTGGTGAGTTTGAGATCATCGCTGGGCAGTGCTCTCCTGCCCAAACTGTTGGGTCACACTCGGAATGGGTTATTGCCTGTGACTTGGCATGGGAGGCCACACTCTATGTCTTCCCCCACCATGCTTCCAAATTGGTTGCATACGGGAAGTACATCAAGCAGCTCTTTGCCTCCTTCCCTGTATCTTGACTTGAGGTAGAGGGCCATTACTGGCAGATACGAGTCCTTATGTTTTTTTTTTGATTAACTTTTCTTTATATTTCTAGAACCAGGTTGTTGCAATAGAACTAGCTATCCAGAATCTCTTCAACTTTATATTACTTTTTTTTGTTGATAAGTTTGGTTCTGGAACACTTGTCAGGCATTATCCTAGAATTAGATTGTAGGGTACAGGGAGTAGCTTGACATCATGGAAGGCCTGATGGATACACAACATGAAGATGTAATATGACCACACATTTGAGCTTGCCAAATACTTGTTGCACTTCTGTAAGGGGTCATGTTGCCAAGAGGCTCAGACAGGGAGCAGTATACACAGTATGAATAACCATGCAGGGAAGGGATGAGCATAGAGCACTAGAGGCTTGACTATGAGTAGAGAATGCAGCCCAAGTCTATTGCAAAGGTGCCCTTCCATGGAGAGGAAGGGGCACCTTATATACAGTACATTGTACCTATGTCTCAAATAACAACAGAATCTGATATCAGTAACTCTACTGATGTAACAATACATCTGTGATATGTTAGTCCAGAGTAAACTACTATCTGTCAAGGGGTTAAAGCAGTGTGTGTCAGAATAATAGATATAACAGTGAGGCTATGCAAGCTGTGCAATAGTGATTCTGATGGCTAGATGTGGACAAACAAGTGATCCCCTTACAACTTCACCCATATCCATGGTTATGCCAATAGAGGTTGGTGTTTATAGATCCTATACAAATATCCACCAATAAAAGGTAACAATATATATCTAGGCATTTTCCTTAAAAACAAGTCAGCTGGTAAAGTGGGGACTCAGACTCTCAGAGATGGACTGTGAAAAAATTAACAAACTTGGAAATGTAGATCCATATTTGTATATTCCAAATATACAACCAACTCAGTAGCTTCTCTGGGGACTTTATGCTGAGCTATATGGGCCACACAGACCACACAGACAAATGCAGGTGTCTACAGTCTGAGCTCAGACCCTATTTGGCAGGGAGCCCTACTTAATTGGCAGTCTGCATCTGAGCCAAGTCAAAGCTAAGTCCATAAATCCATGCTGTTACTTGGATGCTCAGACCCAGTTTGGAACAACTCCTCATGAAGTCCATGCAGACTGTCCAGATTGCTTACTTAATCATACTTACCATTGCTTATTTGATGCACAAAAATGCAATATTTTGGAGAGTCAAATACAAGGCCTCAAGGTTACATGTCATGTGCATAAAGCATGCAGATTAACCATTTGGTAAGTCCAAGGTGCTTGTTTTTATAATGACCCCTGCTGCCTACTCTTGGCCATTACTGGCAATGGCTGAATATTGTTGATAGGTACTACATCACCTGTCAGCCTTGTTGTCAACCTCCACCACTACATTCCCAGCTGCCCCACCCATCACCTCCCTGCCATATGATTGTGCACAATACTGCCAAGTACAATGCCAGGTCCCACTGCCATGGATACCACCACCCTCTCTCATACCCACCCCTCTCAGTGAAAATAACAACTGCAAAATCACAACAATAAGAGCTGCAGCAAGAACTACAGAGGCACCTGTCATATTACCAGTGACTGCCTGACCACATCTGCTAGTGAGCAGCTAGCATGGTGGACATGGATGGTGCAGTGGTGTATTCCATATGGTAGAACCATCACCTGGTGGCTGGGTGTGCACCCCTGGATGTGCTGTCTAGACCAAGTAGTGCCAATCACCCCTGTGCCCAAACCAGATGTGTGTAAGGTGAGTGCATATGTGCCTCACATCTAGTTGCTCAGATATACCTTGTTCTATTGTATATGCACCTATATGCTGCTGTATACCTTGAGACTACCTTGGTGTAATTCTATCTACCTTGTGATATGTTCTTATTCCTTTTACAAATATTAGTTTACTTCTTACTAATACTTTACCCCTGTACTATTTGCACAGCTCTAGTAGGCTGATATAGACTTCTGGTACACCCACAGTATTTATCCAATGTACCTATTTATAGATTGGACTACCCAATTGTGAAACTTAAACTAATTGTTTAAATTTTAAGACAATTAATAAACAAAGAATATACCAAATAGTTAAATCACTAAGGAAGTAATATTGATCCAAATGCCTACTTGGGTGGAGTGGGCCAACACACTGTGTGGCTCCATTCCACATTCAGGAAGTTGTAAATGAGTAGAAACAATGTAGATGATAGTTTATAGAGGTCATGTGACCATGGGAAAATGTTACCAAGTAAATAAGCAATACCTGTGCACAAAACCCAATGCCATAGCTTGCCTGGTTATGGAGAAAACACAAAAACCATCAGAACTAACTTTTCTCAGGATCATGGACACTAATAAGCATTCAGATTGTTGTCATGTATTTGGTATACTTATATGGTGGAATAGATCATGTGACATGTGCCAATAAATAGAGAAATCAATCTAATTTGTATTTCAGGTAAATATAGTAGTAGTTGTTGATTATTCCAATGTTTAGTGTAATTTCCCACAAGGGTCATGTTTGGTAAGGGTCATTGTTGTTATAAGATGTTTGTTCACCCCTGACATAACACACAGACCTTCAAAACTAGCTGAATCTGGACATTTCTAAAATTCCGCTCAAAATGGACTGTGGGAAAAATATGCTCAACAAGGAAATTGTAGAGCCATGTTTGTACATTCCAAACATATAAAAACACAGTTAATACCTTTACTGGTTATGGAGAAAAACACAAAATAAATTTTGAAACATGACACTCTGAAATATTAGATATGCATAATTTTGATGGCATCATCAAAGGTATTATGTAAGCATCCCAAATACATGCAAATTATGTCACAATACTTTGTATTTGTGGAGAAATGCTGTAAAAAGCTATAAGAAAAGAAAAATCCCATTATGGAAATATTTTCCTGTGGTGTTGAAATATGAATGAATGAATCAATCAATCAATCAACTTTTTGCCTGAAAACTGGGTTGATAAAGAACTCGTAATCAATCAATCAATCAATCAATTTTTTGCCTGAAACTTGGGTTGATAAAGAACTCATAATAATAGAAACAAGTTCCCATAGTATTGAAATGTATACCAACCATCCAACATTTAACATTTTATTTCTAGCCTTGCATCCTGGGTTAATCAAAAACTTATCAGATATGCTAAAAATAGAAATATCATTATCAAAGACAAAGTTCAAACAAATGTACATATGTCTGTTAAGTGTTTTTTGTTGTATTATCACATACTATATTTAACCATACTCATATAGCTAGCCATTGTCAAGATATTGAGCATTATAGATTCCAGGAGCATCCACATTGACTTGTTTGGCTATGCTTATGGCCAAGTAATATATAAATGTGATATTAAAATAGATATAATAAGAGATCATAATCAAATTTGGAAAGGCAAACAAATATAAATATACATTTCCTGGTGTACCCCCTCCATAGGTCTAGGGGTAGTAGCAATTTCAATTGTTTCTGTTAGCCTTGTATTTGCTGAGATATGCATCATCTATATTGTGGGAATTTCATTAATATTGTTTGTTTGGCCAGACATTGGCAAAGTAATATACAGATCATATTCATTTGTAATATGTAGTAAAAAGGTTGTTGTTAATAATGAGATTTGGAAGGGTACAAACAACTACAAACACATATAAATAAACACATCATGGATTCCTTTACAATGTCTAGTAGTAGCATGTCCATCAGCTTTGTATTTGCTGAGATAAGTATCATCTATATTGTGGGAATTTCTTTGATATTATTGTTTGTTTGGCCAGATGTGATGAAGTGATATACAGACAGTATTCATCTGTAATATGTAGCAAGAAAATTGTTGTTGATGAGGTTTATAAAAATAAAAACAACTACAAACACTTACAAACATATACATGAGGTACTACTTCACCATATCTAACACTAGCAATTTAAATTATATCCATAGGCCTTGTTGTTGTTGAGATATGCGATGATTTATATTGTGGGAACTTTGATGGTATTGTTTGTTTGGCTAGCTGTGGCAAAGTCATATACAAACTTGATATTCATTTGTAACATCCTTGTAGTGAGAGAGCTGCTTTTGATCATGATGTTTGAAGGTGAACAAACAAATACAAATACATACAAATATACCAATTGGGTAGCCCTTCACCATACCTAGTGATAGCAATTTAAATTGCATCCATAGGCCTTGTCATTGTTGAGATATTCAATGTTTTGTAGTGTGGTAAAAGTTTGGCCCAAAGCGGAAGAAGCCTCTTGTAATCGTGCTTACGTTTGTCAACTACGCTGTTAGAGCTACACCACCAAATTTTTGAAAGGTGCCTGTCACAGATAACGTATGTGTGATTGTGACATAATCGATCAATATCGATCTAATGTGGCCTCCAGCTGGCCACCAGCTGGTCATTTTCCACCTCGCCGAGATGTGTGTTGGGGTGTGGCCACCACCTCTCATTGCCAGATGTCTGACAGATTTCCCTCACATGATATTTGCCTGGTTTTCTCGTTGAGGCCTTCTGATTCTTCATATTGTAATACAACTAGGTTTTTTGTCTCGGTTCGTTATCCTGAATATTTACTATGGCTACTAATCAACGCAGACCTACGCTACCAAGTTCAACTCTGCCTCCCTGGACATGGTCATTATTGGGATAAGATCGCGAACTTTCTCCTTGGCCAACTCCATCATCCTCTCGATCATTATCCATGGTGCAATCCTCTGTTATCCTGCGCCGTTTTCGTGTCAAAGTTATACAAGTCGTTGGAGCAGCCTTTTTCTTCTCGGCGGCCTTTGCTGCTGCTGCGGCTCGCTTTTTATCCTGCATTACATGGAGTCCCATCGCAATTGCAATGTGATGAGCCTCCCGGTCAAGAACAAATGGGATTGGGGCAATAAGTTCACGTGGAAGAATCGCCCGAAGGAGGTGAGCATTATGGAATGCATGCGTGTTGACAAGGAATCGCTCGAGTGGCTGGTGAACTATGTAATTCTCCACCACAAGTGACTCGATGCGCTCTTGCATGGCATACCATTCACCCGAGGCACAACATTTAGCTTGATAGCAATCATGCTGGGCATTGCATTCAAAAAGAATGTCCTGGGCGATAAAATGTGAGATTCAGTTGACTTGCGTCGTGAGTGATGACAGACCGTTGTAGGAATAACACAAATCTCAGTCTCATGGAACCGTTGAGTCAATGCTGGCATGCCAAATTTTTTGTCTCAGGTGGATGAAATTTGGAAGACATCAATAGCCACATAAGCTAAAGTTTCTGTACAGTTCTGTATCACCTCTACGATTCGTCCAATTATCGGAGCGTTAGTTACCTGGATAGTAATAATTTCAGTCAGTAACAGCTTCACCTCAAGACGGGTCAAAAACCTACAGCAATTGGTGATCTGGCAAAGATCCATGATCCAACAACACACTTATCCTGTGATGCGGCCACAACATTCATGCATTGACACCATTGATCAGTTGAGGATTGATTGACGATATTGATCGCCTTTGAAGCTAATGTTTGTGCCCATGGAAGTTTAACACGGGGAAGTAGCTTTTTGTTCACATCATATTTGAGCAGCTCGAGTTGAACATGGCCTAAAAATTATTTAGAAGGGAACAACATTCGAATGAAATATCATTCACGCACCAACAACATCCACATTTACTGGAGTCCACCCAAAAAGAGTCTGAAGGACTGGACTGGTAGTCATGTAGCTCCAAACCCCAGATCCCGCTCGTCTCCAGTCTCCTCCCTTTGACACCCACCATCCACCAGAGAGGAGATGTTTCATTAACTCTTGTGCAGCCAGTTGATATGCAATATCACGACTAGGAGCCAGATGATTCAAAAGGATAGAACAAAAGCAAAAGATAGCATTAAAGCACTCAAAAACCTTGGTAGCAACTCCTACCATTGGTCCGAAGCGAATTATGTCTTCTCGAATGTGTGCGAGGAGATGGTACTTGATTTTCGCAACAATCTTTGAAGGATCAATGAGAGCCGCTATGTCCAAAACATTTGCCACTGCAATCTCAATGTCTGACTGTGGACTGTAACTCAGTGATAGCTGATTGATCAAAGTGCATTGGAACTCACGATGTACTCCTCAAGATTGCGGATCTCCGGAAACCAGAGTAGTGCCCCCAATTCACCAACAGCCTTAGTCAAGGAAAACTGAAGGCTATTTACTAGGTCAAAAACATGAAAGACATTCACCTGCACAAGTGTTTTGAATTGCCGACCAATCAAAGAGTTCGCATACTGTAAAATGTACTTGGCACGTATTGCATGTACCGAGAGGCCATTGGTATTAGTACTTTGCAGTCGAGCAGAATACATCTTCTTCTGTGTCGAAGTCCAGGGTGTATGAGACCCATGCCATAGGTACTTTTCGATCCCCAGTAAAACTGTGTGGAGAATTTCAACTGGAGTGTCATGAGCTGCATCGAATCCTACATTATAAAGTCAGCTTCATCTGATATTATCAAGCTTTAGCCCTACCTTCCATGGTCAGGAACCCATTATACACCGCCAACTTGTGATTATTGACCCACGCCATCAACTCGGCTTGGATTTCTGCAACAGGCCGTCGAGGTTGTAACTCCCGCGCTTTCCGAGCACGTTCAATGAGGTGCTCGATCCAGTCTTGAGTAAATGCATCCTTGACTCCTGTCTCAGATTGTAGATCCTTGACGGTTTGTGCCACACCCAAACATGCTGCTTGGACCTGTTTCTCCACAGTTGCAAGGGTCTCTGCTGCTGAGCGGGGTTCACCCACCTGCGTAATGAAAAGGCAACATTCAGCGAAATTTTCTAAAGATAAAATCGAAATTAAAGCACATAGAAAAGCTGATGAAATCCCTCCTCGCTTTCCTTTGCTTTCTGTGTACCACCGACATGGCATTTCCTGCAGGGAAAGTTCCTGTTGCCACCAATATGGCCTGAAAGCTCACTCTGTGCAGGGTTATCCCCAGGTCCACAGTTACAGTATACTTTCAGTCGTATTTGTTGCCCGGTGGTAGCATGTCGGACTTTAAGTGGGTTGAGATGTGTTGATCTAAAATACAGTGAGTCATGGAAGTCAACATCTGTAGTGTGGGACGACTTACTCAATTTTATTCTTGATCCCTTGAAACTGCTCTGGAATGCTGGCGTACATTGACGTTGACACAAAATAAATATGAAATTCCTGGTGGAGAAGCTTTCGGGGCAAATTCCGATGGCTGATGTACGTGTTCCAGTGTTTGTTCCAGCTCTTGGATCGATTACCTGATACGTCATCCCCAAATATATCAATAAAGTTGGTGTAAAGTGGATCTCCTTCAGCAAGCTCACGATCAGGATTGGGCATTCGTGCAGGATGTCCTGCAGCTATTGTGATGGAACTCCAGACAGGGATTGACGCGGCATCCTCAAGATCAAGCATATTCTCCTGAAGGTCCTGTGCTGCAACCAAGGTGATCTTCTCATCTCTTATTGTACTTGTGGCCTTATTGCAGCTGATTAGTAATGCGTATACTTGATAGAAGTACTAAGGCCTACATTCTTGGCATCCCTTTCAATCAACCACACTTCTGCGACAACCTTACCATCGGCACTTTCCAACCATCGGACAGGGATTACAAACCTTCCATCTTTCATTCGTGCTGGCTCATCAATATAATAGTGTCGTTTTTGACCATCATCATACATCGGGCTCAAGATGTGTCGGTCAAGGTCTTTCCGCCATTTCTGAGCATGCCAGACTTCAGAGATGACTCCATTATGTGGAATTACAGGATAACATTGAATGTGTGGGCATACAACAGGGTTTGCATAGTCCTATTAGATTATTCTGTCTGTAAGTTAGTCATTCATTTGGGATATGCAGTTAAAAGCTTACATTTGCGACAAGAGCACATGGATTGTTGAATGAGAATGTATTCCCTTTTGATGACATCCATGATACAGTTGGCACAGCAATTTTGGCCTGATTTCTCTTTTGAACTTGGCGTAATGCCCCAAAGGTGGGGACTTTTTTCACTCCAGCTTCCTGAAGGAGCCACAGGATAATTCTCATGAGTGAGTTAGAGATTCAAAGACGGGGTAAGTTATCGATAGTATCGAGCAAGAATATCAATTTTGATTTATATGGAAACCATTCTGTGGGGTTAGCTTCGGACTGGTCATTCACAACCTCATGTTGAAGAGCTGGACATAATCATGAATCAGGGTTGTTATAAGTCGGGTAACATTTTTAATCTTACCGATGTTTCTCATGACTTCTGACAACAGCTCATCATGCTCTTCCTCATCCCAAAGGAGCTCAGTGTCGTTGATATCAACCTCATCTGGCTGTCTTTCGACTCCATCCCACATGCCGAATTCTTGGACTCTTCTTTCCAGTGTTCTAGTTTCCTGCTGCAAGGCTTCACCTGGATCATCGCCTGCCTCAAACAGAACCTCGTTCATCGCAAATTTGTCCCACATGATCTGTTCAGCTGCACAATCCACATCTTTCTGGGGTGCACTTAGACTTGGAGGGACCACCTGGAAACCCATTCGAGGAGCGGCAAATGTCTCCTCTTCTTGGCGATGCATGGTGTTTAACTGAACTGTTGCAATCTCTGCTTCTTGTTGTCGCTCCAGAGAGACCTTGTGAAGCTGTGACTTTTGATGAGACGAGAAGCTTTTCTTTTGGATCCAAGCTCCATGGTAATCCAAAGCATTAAATTCTATGCAAAGCTTGCAACGAACTCTTCCATCCTCCTCTGTGTCGACAACTACAACAGAAATGTTTACGCCTGAATTCCCTATGTGAAAATTCAATCAAACTTACGTGATTTGAGGGCATCTGACTGGTGGCCTTTATCTCTTGCCATGGGCGTGGTGTGCTCGCTGCCACCTTGCTTTGACTCTGGCCTTCACAGTGCACACAGAAAGACAGAGTCTGGTGGCGCCATTCAAAATTACCCGCGTGACATGTCACTCCCTCAAATTCAAATTTGCTGCAGTTGTTTTTTATTTTAAATAACGTCTGTTCACCCTCCAGTATTTCCCCCTCTTTTTCGTGTCCTCTTGCCTGTGCCCCCACAGTCGTTTCTCCACTTTCCTCATGTCGTCCTTGCCCCTCAGTTCTGGCATGCCTAACAACCCTGATATCCCTCATGACAATGAGTCAGATGATGACGAAGCTCGACGTGAGTTGGCAGAGATGATGCGCTCCAGTCCTGCTCCAGAGGAAAATGAACCCAATGGTGGCAGACAAGGTTCCTTGAGGCCCCAAGGTCTGTTTGATAGTGCAACAGGTCATACCAGCAGCCCCCTTTTGGGCAATGACAGTGCTCACAGTGGACTACCCACAACACCAACCCCTCAAGGACAACTCAATGGCAACCGCAATGAGATTATTGCAGCACGAAGGTTGGCAACAAAAATTAAGCTCCATCCATACCAGTGTGATGCGGTTGAGGAATTTGTCAAGGTGCATTCTTCCATGTCTTGTGCATATGTTGCAGTCACTCACCCCAAATTAGGATACACTTGTTGGTCGACAGGTGAAGCTATTTGTCCAACAGTGTTTGATCGAGAATAAGCTTGATGCTATTATTGTTGTGACTCCACCTTTTGCTGTGTCTGATGCGTTGATGGTATATTTGCCTACTTTTCTTATCTGTGCACCTCATACTAACATTTGACTAGGAGAACATCAAGAGCTATGCAATTGCTGTTCTCTTGTCAGCCAAATTAAGTGCCTACAAGGGTAGTATTCCCCGTAACCATGTTGTTGTAAGGATAATTTATATTCTCACTGTTGCAGCCTACAACTTACTTTATTATGAGACTATCATTCGAAATGGGGGTCTGCACATTCCTGCGAACATCAGCAAGGACCATCACACCCAGAAGGAAGTCAAAGCCGTCATTCAAGGTGAGCTCACCCAATCCCGCGCAAGAATTAAGAAAGACGTGAGCGCTTCGAATATGGTTCTCACAGTGGGACTGTGGCTTTAATGCTGTACTTTACACTCCCCCACATGTCCTTGCGGACTCCGCGCGGACTGCAAAAGTCCGTGCGGACTCCGCACGGACTCCGTACGGACTCCGCAAGGACAGCACAAAGTCCACACGGACTCTGCACGGACTCCGCGTGGACTCCGTGTGGACTCCACAGAGTCCGCGCGGACTCACTTACTTTCTTTTATTATGAAGCACTTACTTACTCTTTTACTTACTAACAATCTATATAATTAATAGAATATAACATATATTATTACTAAGTATAATACATATATGATAAAATAATTTAATATAGGCGGGGGCGGGGGCCCCCGCCCCCCCGTCGTCCTCGTCGGCCCCCGCGACGTCGTCAGCGGCCTGGGTTTCAGCGGCGGCGGCACTGGCCACTTGTCTTGTCGTTGTCCCCGTTGTCCTTAGTCGTCGTTGTCGTCGTCGTCCTCGTTGTCCTTAGTCGTCGTCATCCTCGTGGTGGTGGTGGTCGTCTTTGTTGTAGTTGTCGTCGTCGTCGTCGCGCCGTTGTTAGTGCCGCCGCTGCCGCTGCTGTTGCTGTCGTTGCCGCAGGCCTCGTCGGCACTGTTGCTGCTGTTGCTGTTGCTGTCTTCGTCGTTGTCGTTGTCGTTGCCGCCTTCCTCCTGTTGCTGTTGGCGGCCGCATCCTTCGTTTCGAGTTCCTGAAGTGGGGAGGGGGGGACGCGCTGCGTGGTGAGCGTGTGGGTGAGCGGCGGTGTACGACTCACCTGGTTCTGCCCCTCGGGGCGCCCTTTCCTCGTCGTCCCCTCGTTCCGCGTCCGTTTCTATCCTTCTCCCCACATCGTCTTGTGCGTCGTCATGTTGATGTCGGTTGGCGTTCGATGCGTTGGCGTTGGCGGCGTGGGTGCGTTGGCGGTTTTGGCGGGCGTCGTTGATGTGGTTGAAAAGAACCAACGAAGACGTGGCAACGGTAATGTGACCTTTGCACGTGCCTGGTAATCATGTGACCTAAGTCCGTTGACTTGAGGCCAGTGATTCTGTAGCTAGAAATGCCCGCCTTGCCCAACGGTTATGAACGCCAAACATATTACGTAAAGTTCGTGCCTGTACGCGTTCGAACCTAGTCGGATGCAAGTTTTTCACCACCGTTATGTTATGTTATTAATAACAAATAGTATATATAATTTGTGTAAATAAAATTTATATTACTAAGTCGATTAGTAATCGACTGGCCGCGCGGACTCTGCGAGCTGTCCGTCCGTGCTGGTCCGCGTGTCCGCGTAAAATTACGCGGATTGATGCGGACTCGGCGCGGACACGGATTCTTGTCTGGCTGACGGTCCTGCCAAATGAGTCCGTGCGGACTCCGTGCGGAGTCCGTGTGTCCGCGCGGAGTCCGCACGGAGTCCGCACGGGTTATGTGGCTTAGTGTAAAGACCTCCTTTAACGATCCTTCCTGCCCACCCAGATCAAACTTAGCAAGGAGAAAAATCACAGCATTTACGAACTTGCTCAGAAAGTGGTATTAAATACCCACTGTGCTGTGAGCGTGCCTCTCTGTGCAAGATTAGCTCTTTTGGTACGATGACTTTATCATCAATCTTATCATGCAGGAACTGATTTTCGCCCCAATCCCAGCGGAAAATGCACAGTGAGAAATCCGATCGTGATTACTGGAATGACGTTGATCAACGCCTTGAATTGATTCGCACCACGGCAGGAGACAACCCAGAAAAAATTGACAAGTCAGGGTAATCTTACTATTTGTTCAAATGATGTGGCTTATTGTGTTTACCTCGGCAGGGCATTTTCTACAATATTAAACAATGATTGCAAGAAGTACGGCACTGCCGCAACCTACACAATTCCGTGTGATGGAGAAGAATGGCAACAATCTGTTGATGACACAATTGAATTGGCCAACACTGCCAATCAACAAGTGGAATCGTGTGCAACTACTGAGAACTGAGATGGAAACTTCCCTTCCTATTTTATCATCAACTTTATTAAACCCCACACTCCTTTGATATCTATAGTATTCCGTAATTTACCCTCCTTCCGAGGCTTCCTGTGTATTCATTCTATTGGCATACAAATTATACATCTAGTTTCTACTGTTTTTTCTATTGTCTTGATGCTTCCCAAGGCTGTGTGCCATGCGCGATGGACATTTAATCCACTCCATCCCATGTGGTGAGAACAGGACAGAGACACCAGTGCCAGGTCTCGTGAAATGAACATCACACTAATACATTATATAACAACAGCATATTATACAGGTATAGGTAATGTGCTCATTCCACATCGAGGCCACATGAAATGGTCACACTGTGTCGCCAGAGCAAATTCAAGCTGGTGGCCACATGTCAGGAACATGATGACATATGGACGAGTGTTGTGATCCCATCAACGGTTCCACGTGAGGCTAACCTGGCCACAAAATGGTGGTGTAACAGCGTAGTTGACAAACGTAAGCATGATTATGCAGTGGACAATTATTAATTAATTCTTGAGATATCCCAACATAAGACCAATTAACTCGAAATTATAGTATTGAATGCAGCTTATGTTAGCAGTTGCCTTTTTTGCTCGAAATCTGCGCGTCGGCTAATATTGATTCCCACAGTTAGAAAAATATTTCCATGACTACAAAGTGTTACTGATGTACTTCAAAATGTTTACTGATCATGTTCTAATGAATTCTCGGAACACTTCAAAATTACTAACCGTGGGAAAAACAACACTGGATCTTGTTGGGTACGCTGAATTTTCCCCGCAAACCCAGGATGATGAACGAGTTACTTATGTAAACATAAGGACTCATAACATTCCCACGTTATCCAATTTGACAGAGTAGTCCGACTACATGTGGCACAGCAGAGAAATCTCCTCCTCTCTGACCACACCACATTTACTGACCTTTCCATGCTCTGGCTCCAGAATGCCAGAGCCACTGCAGACATGGATCCCGGAGATTGGAGACCCCCTGTCAATTGACAACAGGAAGCTTGCCAATGTTGGAACGATGGGGTGTGCCCAAATGAAAACAGCACCTGTACCTACACACATATCTGTTCAAAGTGCCGAAACACTGGACACACTGCTCCAAGCTGCCCCACAATGCCAACAACAGCAAAGACAACTGCCCGAAAATAATCTGAAGGTTTTGCTGGAGACTCTCCTCAGTCTTCGACCTACTTATGCTTGAGATCTGATCTGGGCAGAAGATGAAGATGAAGAGAACACCCCACAACAGCGCACTTTAGTACATGCCTCAGAATACATGCCTTCCCTATCCCCTGTACCTGTTAATGAACTCAACAATTCTGTTGCCCTTAATACAATCCACAATAATCCTCATCTATTCCAGGTCTCTTCTTCCATTAACATCTCTACCTTCCGCCAGCTTCTGCAGAACCATCCAAACCAACCCCTTGTCAACTCTGTCTGCAAAGGACTACAACATGGTTTCTGGCCAAGAGCTGAAACAGCTGGTCTGAACCTGCCTTTCACTCTTGACAAGGTCTACAACCTGGATAATAAACACATACTGACAGCAGTTGCTCAGCGTGACAAGGAGATTGAACTTGGATGTTTTTCTCCATGCTTCTCGCATCTCCTCCCTGGCATGCTACTGGTCCCAGTAACAATCTCTGAGTGAAAGCCAGACAAACCACGACTCTGCGTTGACCACTCTGCTGCTCCATTTTCATGAAACTCCATGATCCCTAAAGCAAAGTTTTCGACACCACTTGATAATCTGAAACATCTGGGCCACTTTCTCTGCTGAGTTTGGATGTCCCTAGGTCCACATGTCCACCTCATTCTCTTTAAAAGTGATGTCTCCCAAGCCTACCAAACACTCCCCATGCACCCACTATGGCAAATTAAACAAGTTGTTAAGATTGATAAGAAGTACTCTGTTGACTGGTGCAACAACTACGGAAACTGTGCTGCTGGTGACCTATGGGGAGCCTTCTTTTCACTAGTTTTATGGATTGCTACTCATGTCAATTTTATTGAGGATATTCTTGCATATGTAGATGACTCCTTCTCATGGGATCTTGAAGGAAACCTACTCTACTATGCACCATATGACAAACTCCTACCAGCAAAACAAGCATGACTTCTTCAATGCTGTGATACACTAGGTGTCTGCCATGATGAGAAGAAACAGGAATGGGGATCATGCCTAACCATCATTGGCATGGAGGTCAACATCAATCAAATGACAATCACCATGCCCAAAGATGCTTGCACTAGACTCCTTGCCACCATTTACACCTTCGCAGTACTCAACACTCGAAAGTCCTTGCGAGAATTCCAACGAGTTGGGGGATGGATAAATTGGGCATTCAATGTCTACCCCTTACTCTGACCTGGTCTCTGCATTCTATATGAAAAGATAAAGGGAAAGAATGACCCCCATGCAAAGATATGGATCAGTGTTGGACTGACTTGTGAACTCATGAGGATTGCAGATCATGTCACAAACTCAAATGGCATCTTTATCATAGACTCTGTCAACTGGCCTCTCACAACAGCAAATGAGATTCTCTACACTGATGCTTCCAGTATAGGAATGGGCTACTGGTCACCTTCCCGCAACATGGGATTCCACTACCGGATCCCTGAGCAAGATTGCAAAGATAAGTCAAAGCCCATCTTCTATTTCAAAGCCTATGCTGTTGTCTCTGCCCTACAGTGGATCACACACCTACTTTCACCCCCACCACCACGAATTGTGATCTTCATAGATAATCAGAACACAGTTGACATTTTTGACTCCTTACGTGCTTCACCACAGTATAATCCATTCCTCATAACTGCCATTGATCTAATAATTGAGTTCAACATACAACTACAAGTCTGCCATATACCTGGCAACATGAATCTCATTACAGATGCCCTATCCAGGGGTCATCTTGACATTGCCTCCAAACTATCACCTGGGATCATAATACTCCCCTTTTCACCCCCTTGTCTATTGCTGGGGGCAGCTGATATCTAACCCACCAACTACCATGACCAGGCAACCCCCCTGACTGCCCTGGTCATGTGTGCACCTTGAGCATGAGCAAAATATTGCTCTGGGTGCTGTCCTCAAACCTGCCTCACATGCCTCCTACTCCTCAGCTCTAAGCTCCTACTTGAAATTCTGTGAACAGCATGATCTGCCCCTTGATCCCAGCCCCAACACCCTAAGCTTATATGTCATTTACATGTGTCACCACATTAAACCAAAATCTGTATCTTCATACATCACTGGGATTTGCAATGGTCTACAGTCAATGTACCCCTCTGTACGCAACAACTGCCAACACAAACTTGTCACCAACTCCCTCCGTGGCTGTACAAAACTAATGGCAGCCCCTACATTGTGCAAGCAAGCCATCACTCACACAGAGCTCATTGACACATGTCAAATACTCAAACCATGCTCTTCTCATGATGAGAAACTCTTTCTTGCCATGCTCCTGACTGCCTTCCACGGACTCTTACGTCTTGGTGAACTCACATGGCCAGATAAAGTTTCTCTCCAAGACTACTGAAAAATCACACTTTGACAATCTGTTACAATGTCAACCACCAACTACAGCTTCCTCCTGCCCTTCCACAAAATGGACCACCTCTTTGAAGGAAATAACATTCTAATCCAAGCTACTGACACTGATGATGACCCAGTAATGGTCTTTCAAGACTATCTAAAATCTCGTGATAGAAACTACCCACTAAATCCCGAACTCTGGCTGTGCTCAAACAGTACCATTCCTACACGACACTGGTTCATGTGAAATTTAACCTCTCACTTCTCCAACAATGTTGGAGGACAATCCCTTCATGCTGGTGGTGCTACTGCTTATGCAGAAGCAGATGTACCAGGGTATGTCATACAAGCACTAGGCCAATGGACATCTGAAACCTTCAAGATTTACTGTACATCCAAAAACATCCCACCTTACTGGCTGCCATTTCATGCCAATGCCAACGGAACCACCACTAATCCTTGCAGCTCACCATCGACTCCCCTATCGTCTCACCACCATACAAAATAATACAACACCACACCTCCAACCAAATCCAACAATAGCCTTATAGTGTTTCCCCATGAGAATCATAAAAAACCTTTTCCACAACATACCGCTGTTACAGGGTGCATCTGTGAACTGACTACCTCCATGCCCTCAGACTGCTCTTGAAGAAGTCCAAAGGTGGATTAAATATGAAAAAAAACACCTATCAAGGTATCACATGCTAAGTCACCTGCCTCAAAACAAAACATAATCATCTGCTTTACAACACAGGATAACCACCACTAAAGTAGACTAAGTCAACAAATGTCATCTGTTATCCTTAACTTATTTGCGTGTATACTTCAGTCAAACTAAAACAATAAAATAGGCATTTAAATGGTACCACTGCTTATAAAATTACAAATCAAGAGCATACAGATAAAAACTTAGAAATGACTTTTACCTGGCCAATTCTGCTATCAAGCCTTTAATCAACACAAAATAATCCAACATTACAAATCCTGTTTTGAAACCTGATACATTATACTTTGAAAAAATTACTCTCTGTCTAAGCCTATGTTTAAAACAATTAGAATCCAGTGCAAATAATCAAGAAAAATAGTAACATATGGTTGACAGAAATATCATGGGTAGAAGAAATATTGGTTCCAAGGATTTTGAATAGAGCTGATCTCTGTTAAATTAGAGCACTAAGAACCTTTCACCATAGATGTATGACAATTTACAAATGTGATAGGAAATGACTACACAATATTGGACAGCATTGTTATGTCTTTAATATAGTCAACTGGGTATTCTGGAATATTAGAGGAGGTGGTAGAGGCTTTGGTGGGCTGACTGTAGTATTTGATAGTGACTGCCAACAAACCCTACCTGTCATCCCTAATGGTTCACATGCACAGGCTGTGGGTACCTGACTCATGCACTCTCCCACTATGGAATGAACTTCAGATACTCAAACTAAAGAAAGATATGTGCTTATATGGTGTTACTGATGATGAAATCAAATTTGTCAAATGGCAAATTGAAGTTGGCCATGGGAAGCTTACAGATGACAATGGAAATGTCACCTTACCTGGCTGCTTTCACAGTGCTCAAAATACTGTGGAGTCTCTAATTGGCACAAGATATCCTGACATTGGAAACCCTGTTCTAAAACCTGATACATTTTGTTCTGAGAGCTATTCTTCCTGTCAGAAATGATGATGTTGACACTCTTGATGAAAAAGTACTGGATATGATTCCTGGGGATGCTAAGGTGTACCACAGTGCAGATTGTAAGGAATTGATGGAGCCAAAGGCATGTAACCTATTGAATATCTGAACTTTACCAATGTATCAGGGCTACCTGTATATAAGCTAACTTTAAAAGTGAGGTGTCCTGTAATGATATTGCACAACTTGAACCCAGTTGATGATGTTTGCAATGGATCAAGGGGAATAATAACATAGATGAGCAACTATGCTACAGAAGTACAGTTGATTGGAGGACAAAATGATGGACATAGAGGATTTATCCCAAGAATCCAAATAATGCCACCTAACAGCCTGATACTGACATGGTTGTAACTACATTTGTGATTGGGATTGTCTATGACAATGAACAAAGCTCAAGGGCAATGATTGCACCAAGTTGGACTTGAGTTTAGATGTTCTATACCCACACATGGGCCACTCTAAACTGCCATTTCATATGCAACATCAGTACATAGAATTAAAGTTATGATATAAAATACTGCAGACAACAATAGGTATACTAAAAAAAGTAGTATATAAAGAAGTGCTTTTAGATCAGAAATATTATATAGATTATGATTTGAACAAGGGAAAAAGGCTACACCTGAAATATTTTGATTGAGCACAGAATAAAGTATTGGGATTAGAAACGGGGGTCTGGGGGCAGAGCTTCCAGCAAGCTGAAGGTTATGTGGTGGAGCCATGGGTGAGCGTAGGGGTGCCGTGGCGTAGCCACGGGCCATAAGCTTGTCTACTTATTTAAAATGAAGCTTATCTTTTCCAACAAATAATTATTCTTGATAATATTAATAAGTGTAATAATAATATTGGTTTTTAATGTAATCTTCGGCTCAAGATCTTGAGCTTGAACCTCCACTACAAATCAGCTTTCTGAGGCTTCATTACGAACAGGATCAAATTTTCTTGCTGGGGGGTTAGAGAGGTCAAATATCGTTGCTTGGGGAGCTGAAACAGGGAAAGGTGAGCTTGATCGAAAGACTATAAGTATTACCTGTCGCGTTTAATACTCCTAAACTATGGAGGCTGGCGCTCGCGTGACTACTCAAGTCAAACCGCGACTACGCCATGGAAAACAACGGCGAAATCGACACGGGACCCCCTCCAGCGGTGAGGAGCCTTAGGTCGAAATTTGAGCAGCTTGCGCAAGAAACCTCTCCAAATGGGAGCCACAGCGAATATCTGTCTCCGGGCGGGTTATTAAGCCCTCGGCCGCGAGCATCCTCTAGCACATTCTCTAATCCTCATGCCGAAATTTACCACCTCCGTTCATCTTCGTCGTCCTCGGATCTCAATGCAGGCATCAAAAGACCACCGCCACCACCACCGTCTCGTGGATCTAAAGGGCCATCCTCATCACCTCTCCAACCGCCGTCCTCGCCACTGCTTCGCCCAGTTCCCGTTCCACCAGGAGCATCGAATAATCTCCTTGCAAGCCCTCGACTAAGCACCTCAAATATACCATCAATTAACGATGGCGATGAATCCTCTCCCCAGTCCGTTTCAACGCTAAGAAACATGTTGTAAGTTGCAATTCAGATGCGACTTATGTTCTCCTCCCCCTGCTTATAAATGCACATTACATAGCAACGCAGGATCGCCCAAACCTCTTAGATCATACCCTCCCCGTCAAAGCCCTATCATAACACATTCTGTCATCCAACCTGAAATTAATATTGCGAATACCAGTTCATCTCCAAAGTCAATCCTCCCGCCACGGTCAACGCGATCAATCAAAGAAACATTATCACAAAGCCCTGATGAATACGTCCAATTAGATCCACGTTTTGATACATCCAGCCCATTCTCAGACGAAGAGAATAGCGTTGGAAATTTATCCCAAGCCGCGTCTACGCCACCAGCGCTCCCAGCGAGAAGAGCTCCCACTCACCACATACATGAAGAGTCCATCAACAGCCTTGGCGAGTCTAGTCAAACATCAAGCGAGAGCGACCTCTCTTCGTCACTCTCCAGGTCACCTCGTTCTTCTGCACTTTTACCCCCTCGCCCTCCACCGCGATCCCGGCCCTCCGTCTCACCATCCGTGTTTGAATCACCGCTGTACTCCTCACCCAGTAAATCTAGTTCCACATTAGCTCCCCCATTACCCTCTAGGCGCTGTACCGCTCCCCAAGGAAACGAGGCTTCTGCAGCGCCCCCGCGCCTTCCTGTTCGACCCCCTCTTGGATCCCCGGACTCACCCGGCCCATCTCCAGTCAGCGAACGCAAGTCTTTTGGGTCAAGTAGACTTCCCCCACCGCCCACTCGTACAATCGCGCTTGGGGACAAGCTCCCACCAGCCAGGCGGCCTCCTTCACCTTCATCAGACGAAGACTCTGGAGAGGAAGACGACCCTAAAAACCAAGGCGTGGATTCGTTGCCGGACAGTAGCCGATCTTCACGGCGTCCGCCCCTATTGTCATTTCGTGAGGGCCATCCAGAACCCAAGGTCCATGTTCACGCGTTCACGGGACACGCCTGTGTCGCGGGGACTACTGTGGTTATTTCCCACCATCATCACCTGAAGGTGTATGACCTGGCTGTTTCCGATATTCCCATCCATGCCATTGATACGAAAGATATCGGAGCCAAGGACATCAAGGTTACAAGTATGGAATTCCGCCCATCGTTGAAGAAGGGAGACCGAGGCTTCTTGCTCTGGGTTGGCACCAAGGACGGTCACATCGTCGAGATCGATGTCCGAACTGCTTCTGTCACAGGCTCTAAATACGCTGCACACATACACGCGGTGACACACATATTCCGGCACGGCCGCATGATGATGACGCTAGATGATTCTGGGAAATGCCTTATTTTTGCTCCAGACAGCGATACTGAAGATATCTCTCTGGTGTATACCCAGCCTCGGGTGATGCGTATCGCGGAAAAGCAAGACATTGTGAAGCTCATTGGAACTCATCTATGGACGGCTGCACGTAGTGATCAACAGGCCATCGGCACGGCCTTGAAAACACCCATTATCCGGTTGTATGACCTTTTTACGCCTGGAAGCGTGCCGAGAACGCTGTTACCTACCGAGCATGTTGGGGCAGTTACCGCAGTGACTATGGTTCCTTCACAGCCTGATTATGTGTATGTCGGGCATGAGGCAGGCTTTGTGACCGTGTGGTTAATGACCGCAGAAGACGGCTTGCCCAGATGCATGGAGGTCATGAAGGTCTCTGCTTCAGACATATTGTGCCTGGAGGGTGTGAACGATCGACTTTGGGCGGGAGGGAGAAGTGGCATGATAACGGCTTACGATGTGAGCCACAAACCGTGGCTTATGACGAATAGTTGGATGGCACACCCTGGATTGCCAGTTCTGAAGTTGATGGTTGACTATTATGGGATTGACAAGACTGGGCGCCTGTGTGTTGTCAGTCTGGGAAGAGATGAACAGCTTAGACTCTGGGACGGGTTGCTTGGCTTAGATTGGGTTGGTAAGTTGCGGATCCTGCACAAGTTCTTTGCGTCCGTCTTGCTGATCAATTTCAATAGACGAGGAACTATTGAAGCGGGAGACAGCATTTAGCACCTTCCGAAACCTGACTCTCCTTCTCATCTCCTGGAACTGTGATTCAGCCAGGCCGGATTCTTTAACTGGAAGTCCGGCGAACGTCAACTTTCTGAATGAGGCGCTTCACAGCGTAGAATCCCCCGACATCGTGTCCTTTGGCTTCCAAGAGGTGATAGATCTTGAAAGTCGCAAAATGGCTGCCAAGAATGTTCTGCTTGGATCATCGAAGAAAAAGTCCGAAGAAGGAGGGCTTTCCGAGAAGGTTACTGGCGCATATAAGAGGTGGCACGATCGCCTGGTTCTGGCGATGCGCCAAGCACTGCCAGAAGACCAGTATGTTGTCATGCATACGGAAAGTCTAGTAGGCTTGTTTAGCTGCATATTCATCAAGCAGACGGAACGTCACAAGCTCGGTGATGTCGCAGTGACCACAATCAAAAGAGGTATGGGTGGAAGGTACGGCAACAAGGTGTGACATTTGCCCCTACGTCGCTGTACGTAAACTAATGCGTGTTTATAGGGAGGAATTGTGGCGCGCATGGTGATCGAGGACTCGTCGTTATGCCTTATCAACGTACATCTCGGCGCGGGCCAAAATGCTGTGCGACAACGCAACGCAGATGTCGCTGCAATACTCGAGGAGAAAGCCGTCTTCCCCGAGACAGACCACCCCGTAGCGTACGTTGGAGGAGGCGATGGGTCCACGGTCCTGGATCACGAGATAGTTTTTGTAAGTTGTCCTATATCGAGTAGAGTTTCCACTCACACCTTCACAGATCAACGGAGACATGAATTATCGCATCGACTATCGCAGAGACGCGATCATTGCAGCCATTCGCTCTGAAGACCTTGCCTCTTTGCTAAACCATGATCAGCTCCTACGTGAAATCAAGTTTAACCGTGGCTGTCGGTTCCGCGGATTTTTAGAGGGCCCTTTGACTTTCCCCCCCACGTATAAGTACGACCCACATTCCAGCGAGTATGACTCTTCGGAGAAGCGGCGATCTCCAGCGTGGTGCGATCGTGTACTGTGGAAATCCCGCATTCCAGAGCGTGTACACCAAGTCCATTATCGACGCTATGAAGCCAACGTTTCCGACCATCGGCCCATCTCCGCTGCTTTCACCATCACCATCAAACGCGTCAAGCAGGACGTCAGGGCCAATGTCAAGGCCCAAGTTGAGAAACTATGGATCGACGAGCAGGCTCGTCTTTTATTAGCCTCGAAGAGATTCTATGTTCAGCAGGCACTGGTCTGAAGTTTTCAAAATATGCATCCATCAGACTAAAATCGTATTACCACACGTGTAAGATATCCCTCCACGGACAATTTTTATTGGGCCTCATGTCATGTTGTGTACCACAATCCTTGTAGCCTCCCCCGCACTGTTCCTTATCATAAATTAGACGTTATGCTACTCCAATAGACCGGAAACCATTGACTTTTCCATGACCACGACATGATTATCCAGGCTGGCGGTGGTATGACTTCGATGAGATATTCCAGGCTTTGACCCTGGCTGCTAATAGCAACAAATACTAATGTGATAAAATCATTTTGTGATCTCAGCCTTATGTACACCCGACACGCAGGCTAGCCAGTGGATTATTAGTGCAATGAACACATCACATGAAATACAAGTTTTGAAAGGTAAACCTGAATAGTGTTATATCAATCCCATCTACCGCCCAACTTGCACGCCATCCCACCAGACGCGATCAAAGAATTCGGCAGCGACAATGCCGATGGAAAGACCTCTGTATCGTACGGGGTTCTGTTCGACAAGACCGCGAACACACGTGGGTTAAATCTTTGACTGTCCGTCACCCAAGTCCGACGCTCATATGGGCTTATCACAGTCGAAGCGTTAAACGGTACGCTCAGAGCCGCAAAACGTCAAAAGAAGGTAATCATCCCGTGTCTATAGTGTTGCGGCAGGAGAATAACATACCGTTAGGTCGCTTTTGATGCTGAGTTACTGATGATGCCGAAAGATAAAGACGTTCAGGTTGTGTTGTTAGATGGATGATCTAGATTCTACATGTAACAACGGTTTGATTAGGTGAATAGTTTCGACTGGATATATTACGAAGCCGCTCGGAAAAATCAAATGTCACGATCAGAAGATCAGGACCAGAGATATAATATCCAGAGATAATTATTGTCCAAGCCATTGACTAGGTGGACGAATATATTAGGTCAGATTATATCCTATATGATCGTTAGCTACACCATGCGCAATGTCTCATCCGATTGTTGTGAAACGAGTTCCTTGTTTTCCCTAGTCTCGGGGTGCGTACTTGGGGCGAGCAGCGCAGCCTGCGTACCCGTCAGACAAGATTGATGATGACCCATGACTATAGGATCACATACATTGTTGGGTGCGATGGATTCCGCCCCAATGGAAAGTTCGACATCTAAAAGAGATACTAGTAAGTGCTCCTGTGTCGTGAGACTGGAAAACTGTACAGATTGAACTGACCGAAAAACCGAGAGATATTGCCTCCATTCGACGGTGTACCTTTCCCAGGGGCCCCGCCCTTTCGTGTGAGAAGGTTCATGAGGACAGTGATCGTGTAAATACGTCCGTAAGAATTAGTGATGACAATGAATTCTGGAAGAGAGGTAGTTTTGCTATCTCAGAGTTTCACACGAGCAGAAAAGCTTACCGTGCCTCTGTCTCCAGAACAATGCGAGGAAGGTGATACCGACGAGGGCTACCACACAACCAGATGAGAAAGCCTGGAGGGAGACTTGGCGTAAAAGGCTGGAAGATTACAGTTAGTTGGACATGGTGTACACTGCGATTAAAATCACAAACCTTCGCGTAGACTGGAAGGTCGGATTGACCCGACGCAGTCGCCAAATAAGGGCTATAGGGATCAGAATATCTACAGAAGCCTGGACGCAGTACGCAATCCTTTATGAGGATAAATAAGTGCAGTAGTAGACAGATAACTCGTTCTCACTTGGTCGCCGTGGTGCCAAAATTAGCCACAAAGCTAGGGTCGCTGATCACATAGCCTACGGCGATGATTTTGAAAACGGCCTGGGTGTACATGTTCAAGGACTCGGGGAGAAGCAGGCACTACAAGCCGCTCACGTGCGTGACCACCAGCAGCATCAAAAATCCTGACACAAGCCTTGTATTGGATCTGCGATTTGGCCATATGATGAGACAGATTGCAAGGGCGGGCAATGGTAGCCAACCTACAAAGAAAATAACCGATAGATGAGGAAGGATTGTTCCAGCATAGCGGCCATGACTGTGGTGAGCATCAACGCAGGCATCGTCCATAAGTGATGCATGATTGGGGCCACTAAGGTGCAAGCTTGTTAAAAAACAGCCGGAACGGTTTCTCCGAGTGACAAACTAGTGTATGTGATAAGGAACTAGGACTAAATTTAACTTAATGGAAATATTTTTAGAAAAAATGCATGCGCGTACGGTCCAGGTGGTGGTGCACGAAGCGATGGTGCCCACGGTGTCAGTAACCAGCATGACGATGACCATGCAGTGGATCCATCGCGCGTCCTTTGAGAAGTAGTGGAAATACAGGGCGACGAGACACAGCTCAATGCTATAGAGGCAAAGATTGAACCACGACGAAAAGAGCGCGAGTCTGCCGGGCCGCGTATCAGTCAGCGGTCACAATCGGCCGCGGCGCCCCCGGTGGGACGCGTTCGGGTAAGCGACGCGCTGCGTGGTACGCACCCAAATATGTTCCACATTGTGAACGGCGGACGTGAGCGTGGGTCAGGGCGGGTGAGAGGGCGGAATGGGCGGCGGCGACGGGCGCGAGGGGCGAGTGACGAGCGCCTCGTCGAGAAAGGCCGGCTGGGTGTTGCGGGTATGAGTGAGTGGGTAAAAACTTGCGGCTACCGAGACTTTTAAGGTGCATTGTGGGCACAACTCCGCTGGGGTGGGCGGCTGGCGGAGGTAGTTACAGGGGCGTTACCGCGCAGAAGGCGTCCTGCAGGCTCGCGCGTCGATCGAAGTTTTCCCAACACGTGATGGCGCTAAGCGAATTTGGGACGTCGTTTTGTTACCGGGAATAAAGACCAAGCCACTGCTTGTATAGGCTAAAACAGCCTCAACAACGCCTGTTTTTGACTTGGTAAGATGATGGAAGAAAGACGTTTGAGAGCACCTCCATCCTACCTTGAAATTTCAGGGAGTCCGAGTTGTTAGACGGACTGATCCAAGCCAACGCGCCACATATTTTCGGTTTAGCCGGGATTTGCCTTTTGCAACTTGAGATCAAGTCCTGATCTTTCAAAAATTTGACGGAAGATCACGTGGTCTTCCTTGCACAAATCCGAGTTATGTACCATCAAGTTACTCGTTGAGACTGTTTTTTGCCTCTTTGATCTTATCGTCGACAGTGGTCTGTACAGTTAGGAAAGTGGGATATGTCCTTCTATGCCCCCTGAGTTATTTGGCGGGTAAAACATTTTTTTGTCTCTGGCTGTTTAATATGACATCGTGGTGGCGGTCGATCAAGCCGACCTCCGAGTCATGAAATGGGTCGCAAGGGAATGCCACCGAGCCTATGGTGTACGAGGGAATGAATTAGGTGATTGTGGGTGTTTCGGGAACTAAAGTAACTCCCATAGAGTCCGTTCCAGATACCTGGAGCATTGTCACCGACCGAGTCCCTTGAAATAAAAGTGGGTGAGGGTGAGCCTTATCCAGTCATTTTAGTCCAGGATATATCAGTTATCGCAAGTCGTACTATCAGTGAATGGTATTATTCTTTCTGCTAGTATAGCGATGGGTGGCGCAGGAAGAATAATTACTTATTTGGCAGAGTCGAATTCGGCGCCTTGTTGGTGGAGGGTCGAAGTGCGGCGCTAAAGGGCGCAGCTGAGTTTGGATCCGGGAACCAGGGAAATCGGCTGTAGTCTGCAGGTGGTGGGGTTTCCGTGAGTGTCAGTGGCGGTCGTAATTGATCGTCCTTGCTTCAGGGGAATTCTGACGCCGCGTGATGGCTGGTTTGCGTTTACGGAGATGGGCGGCCAGATGGACGGGCCTAGGCTGCCTAGGCACGATTTCCCCCGCATTGAATATATCGCCAAAGGACGAAATTTTCGATTCCATTCTTCCAGGACGTTTAGTTTGCATTGCGTGGAGTATCGGGGAAGGTAAGCGCTAGCATGGAAGCCAGTCCAGTGATACGTCCAGACTCCCGAGAAGAACGAATATAAAGACCGGATAGAGTCGTTCCTGAGCAGGGTTGTGAGTTCTGAATTGGAAGTTACCGTTGCGACGGCATGTGAATGACGAACTACCGACGTTGCGTGTCCCGTTTGAAGTCCCAAGAGATGCAACGTACGGTTGATACGGAGTGCAAGCAAGAACCGTCGGCTGGGAAATCAGATGTCGTTCAGGCGGGCAGGGGGCGATATATTAGTTTTTCCGCAAGCATTTTATTTATGCCGTTCAGATGAAAACCTAGGGCCTGGAGGTGTAATGACCTTCGACGTGACAGAGCTACATCACGGTAACGGTGATGTCACAGGCGTGACATGCTCGTCACAAATCTACGTGGATATTGTCGACGACAAAATGTGCAGCAAGGCTCGAAATCCTCCTTGTTTCAAACGTCCATCGTCGGTTGCGACGATATCGACGGATCCCCTCAACTTTCCTTGTCTTTCTCTGCTTTTTCTGTGCAATATGCTCACAAGCGACATACGACGGGATTGACCTGGACTGCTACGAACTAGGAGGGACTTTACTATGGCATTTGGAGGTCAATTTTCGTGGGCTGCGTTAGGTAGAGATTTCGGGAGGCTGAGGGTTTGGGGGAGGAGAAGCGCATGCGGCGAAGCAGATTGACAACAAGACCAAACAACAAACAAGCACTGCCACCCTGTGCGAAACAAAGATGACAGGACTGTTGCGAACTGACAAGTCCCGATTTCTGTCTTTATCAGCCAGTTCACCCTATTTCCCTAGCACCGCTCTCCGTCCTCCTTGCTGGGAAGAGGCTACTCATTCTTTACTTGAGAGTCGACAGTGGTTAGCTAGCCACCTCCTTTAATGAACAATCCTTACCCGGGATATCCACCTCCATATTCCCAGCCAACTTTCGATTTTGGACCCTTGCCAGAACCTAAAGAGCATAAACCCACCATTACAATCCCTTCTATGGCTGCGGGTCTCCGCCGTTCTAGTCGACACCGTACTGCATCGGAAGGTGGTGGCCCCTCTGGCTCCGAGTACCATGGAAGCGAAAAGTCGATGGAAGTAACAGCTGCCGACGATGGAATGGAAGAGCCGCCCGTAGAATATGCCGTGTCGCAGAGAGGGCGGAGGATAGCGAAGAAGAAATACACAGAGAGCAACAGCGAAGATGATGGTATCCATCCTGGGGATCTTTTCAATGACGATCCACCACCCAAAGTCAACTCTCGCCACTCACACGACGCAGACGACGACGACGAAGAGGAGCAGGGAATAAGGCGGTATCCCCGACGCACGCGCAGCAGTCAGCTCGCCGGTTTCATCGTCAGCGACGAGGAAGACAAAGTCAACGCGAACGGCCGCTACCCCACCCGAAACAGAACCAGGAAGCAGCCCGTGCAGCAGAGTGCACCAAATGGTGCTTCCTCCCGCCCCCGCCCAAATGGGCCTTCCCAGCGCGCGCGCCGCCTTGCCCGCCGCACTGCCGCGCGTGATTCTCACGAGGAGGACTACATCGACAATACTTCCTCTGGCGCGTCCGCAGACGCCGACGGCTCGATAGACGATGCACCCCATACGTCGTCGGATCTGGAGCCCGAGCCTGAGCCTGAACCGGAGCCAGAGGAGGAGGGGGATGGGAAGCCGTATGCGCTACGACAGAGACAGCGAATCAACTATGCCATTCCTCCCCCGCTCGAGGAGATGGCCAAGCCACCGCCCAAGCCCACTGGCGGTCGCAACGGGCGCAACGGGTTCCATGGAGGCCACAGGGCACCCAAGAGTCGAGGCTTGGGCTGGAGTGCAACTGGTGCGGAGCTTGGGAGGTGGATGGGAATGGGCGGTGACGACTCGGTGAGCATTTGCTTCCGTCTCGGCTGAGAGGTTGTGGACTGACACGTGTCGCACAGGACTCGGATCATCCAACACGGACACCACGCAAGCCATTCGGTGCTGTTGGAGGCTTTGGAGCTGTGGCAGGTGCAGGGGCTGGTGCGATGCTTCCGGGTGACTTGGCTGCAGGGGGGACGCCATCTAACCTGGGCAAAATCGGCGATTCAGGTCAGAGGTTCTGAAGGCTTTGAAGGAAAAGGACTGACCCACCGATAGCCCTTGCCGACGCTGACCCTCTTGGAGTGAATGTGAACGTTACATTTGATGAAGTGGGCGGTTTGGATGAACGTATGTCTCCATGTTATTTTCAGGGGACGTTCATCATCTCACAATTGGGGACTAGACATCCATTCGCTAAAGGAGATGACCCTCCTGCCACTTCTCTATCCCGAAGTTTTCCAACGTTTCAATGTCACCCCTCCACGAGGTGTGCTCTTCCACGGACCTCCAGGAACTGGGAAGACCCTTCTCGCTCGTGCACTCGCTGCCAGCTGCCGGTCGAATGGGAAACAGATCTGTAAGCACCGGCTCATCTGAAACTCTCCCCTACCTGACGCTTTGTGCCCCCAGCATTCTTCATGCGTAAAGGCGCCGACTGCCTGTCCAAATGGGTTGGAGAAGCTGAACGCCAGCTGCGGCTGCTGTTCGAGGAGGCCCGCTCATGCCAGCCCTCCATCATCTTCTTTGACGAAATCGACGGGCTCGCGCCAGTCCGCTCGTCGAAGCAGGACCAGATCCATGCGTCGATCGTGAGCACGCTGCTCGCGCTGATGGACGGCATGGACGGTCGGGGGCAGGTGATTGTGATTGGTGCGACGAACAGGCCCGACGCGATCGACCCCGCGCTGCGGAGGCCAGGGAGGTTTGATCGCGAGTTTTATTTTGGGCTGCCAGGGCTGGAGGCGAGGGAGAAAATTTTGGGTATTATGACGAAGGGATGGGAGGGGTGGGGCGAGAGCGAGGGCCCTGCGGGGAAGGAAAGGCTCAATGGACTTGCGAAGCTTACGAAGGGGTATGGGGGTGCGGACTTGAGGGTGCGTCCCGTCAACTTGAACTGACTATATGCACTATTGTTCACCATGTTGATCGGATCTGGACAGGCACTTTGCACGGAAGCGGCTTTGAACGCTGTCCAGAGAAGATACCCCCAGATATATCAATCGAACGATAGGCTGTTGCTTAAACCCGAAACAATTGGTGTTGGGTTGAGAGATTTTATGATCTCTATTAAAAGTGTGTTTTTGATGTTTTTTTACTTACCATTATGACGTGCTGAGGGTCGGACAGAACTAGTGCCTTCGTCCGCCAGGTCATCATCCTCGGTCGCCACGCCCTTACCTACTCAATTTGTTCCCTTACTGTCGGACACGCTTGAGCGAGTCAAGACTGTTGTTGGCCGGGTGATGCCTATCGAGAAGAAACTCACTGCCTTGGAGGAGGCGCAGTTTGAGGACGATGATGGCGAAGAGGGCGCGTTGGAACGGGAAATGTTTATGCAATGTACGATTTCGCCGTTTCTGTGACGGGCTTACTTTGACGTTATCTGTACAGCTATGCAAACGCTGCGTGTATACCGACCGCGTGTGGTGCTGTATGGACAAGTTGGCATGGGACAAGGGTATGTTGGGGCGGCTGCTCTTCATCATCTGGAGGGGTATCACATACAGAGTTTGGAGCTCGGGACTTTGATGAGTGATTCCACGCGGGTAAGTGGGGGTCTTCTCGCCCATAGTGCAATGCTCATCTTAGGGCCAGACCGTGGAGGCTGCAATCGTCCAATTGTTCGTAGAGGCTAAACGACATCAACCTTCGGTCATTTACATCCCATCCCTTATTGGGTGGTGTGCCGCAGTCTCAGAGACGTCTCGCTCCACTGTTCGAGCTATGCTCAACACCCTTGCCCCGACGGACCCCATCTTGCTGCTGGCCATCGTCGACGGTAACTTTTCTGAGCTACCATATGACGTCAGGGCGTGGTTTGGACCCTCGAAGGATAACCGCATTGAGCTGGCACCGCCCTCGGTGGACCAACGGGACGCATATTTCGAGCCGCTAATTAGAGATATCCGCCGGCCGCCGAATCATTTCTCTGACGGGGTGAAGAGGAAGAAGCGAGTGCTCGAAGAGTTACCGATCGCACCTCCTCTGGAACCGCGCCAGCCCACCGCCGCAGAGCTTGCGGTCCAGGAAGAAAACGATCAGCGCGTCATTACGTTGCTCAAGTACCGTCTTGGGCCGATCCTGACGGAGTTGAAGCGCAAGTTCAAGAGGTTTACAAAACGTGCTACAGTACGTAACTTATTCGCTGGCTCCGATGTGATATTGATTCATTCTCTTAATAGGAGGAGTACAACTTTGAGGATGAAATTATCCCTGTACCAATGGAGCCTGTTCCGGTGCCGGCCGAGCAGCCAATGGCAAACGGTGTCATTGAGACGACCGAAGGTGAACAGATGGTTGAACAGCCACTCGTGAATGGTCTCCCCAACGGCGTTGTACACTTACAGCAAGCCGTCATGCAATTGCCTCCGCTTTATGACATGGATCTAGAGAGGATGCACACCGAGCTCTACCGAGGCCGGTACCTGACACCTCAAGACTTCCTCGACGACGTCGGAAAGATGGTGCATAACGCCGATGTCCGTTCTCACGAGGACTTGGACAGACTGTACAAGGCGCAGGCGATGTTCACCGCCACCCAGGTCAGCATTCAGGAGTTCGATCCCCAGTTCCGCTTGGAGTGTGAGCGGATGGCTGTTAGGGAAAGGAAGAGGAGAGATGAGCATAAAAAGGCGAAGGAGAAGGGGCAAGATGAGGAAGGTCAAGCGCATAATGGACAAGCACCCGGCGCAAGGAGGAGTGCCCGGAACAATGGACAACAGCCTGAGCTCTCGATCACTGACCCTGTGCAATTGGAGAGACGGCTCAAACGCCAGCGCTCGAATGAAGCGGCGAGCGATGCCCACGCGTCAGAGGAGGAGAATGGTGAAACTCGGGATGCTAAGCGTACGAAAATGGTTATTGATGCCGACGATACCGATCCCTTGGACATTGTGGGCCCCTTCACTCCCCTGCGCCCACTGGGTGTGCGATTTGCCCCCATCGTCGAGCCCATGCAGAGTCTGGGCACACATTCTCTCCCGAACGATGTTGATACACAGATGGTCGTTGATGTCAACATCACTCGACGTGGCTTCAACGAGGACTTACTTAACCCAGTGTCGCCCACACCTGCAGATAATCGCAACGACATAACACCCAACATGCCAAGTCCATTCCCTGCCATCAATGGCTTCCAATCTCAACCACAGATGCCCATAGTTGACCAAGCCAGCCCCTTTTTCTTAAGCCAAATAATGGCCCCCGTCCCGACCAAGTCTCGATCACACACCCCGGCTCTCCCCAGCACACCTAAACCTCCTTCACCCGAAGCTGAGAAAGGGAAAGCCCCCTCTCCAGCACCTATGATCATCGAAAGAACACCCACCCCATTGCCGGACTTCCGTCTTGATGAAGATCTTGTCACTGACCTGCGACGCAAACTACGCGATGACACGGGCGCGCTCACCATTGAAGAGCTCGAACAACTGCGCGCAACGTGCCTAGGAGCCGTGTGGCGACACCGAACCGACTGGGATCGTGACGGGCTTGTCACGGAATTGCAATCTGTAGTTCACGAATTTGTGTCCGATTTCACTTCCACCATGTCTCCCTAGACCTATCACTATTTATATTTTGGTCTTATTATATTCTGTATCGTCGTGTGTGTATATTACTACTTGTATTCCAATTCTCACTTATTCCTAATCGATCAATAACCACGCTTTATATTACCAACCATGGCTAACTCCCCCTAGTCCTGGTTGCCGCGCGAGCAGGAGCGGAGGAAGGCACAAAATTAATACAATTCAGGTATTCACGTTTTCAGCAACCCAGCTCCGACACACTGAAGAGTCGCGGTGAAAGCCGTACTTTTTGCCGTTCCTTGCTATTATATCAGTCGAGAAGGTAGAGATTTCCCTTCGACAAAACCTCTCGGGCCTCAATATTCACTAGAAAATCGGGGCATGTGGGTGTATTTTGGGGACCCGCGTCTCATACATCAATAGCGCCGACCGCCACGTCCACCACCTGGACCCTGGTACGGTCCGTAATCTGGGGGTGGCCGACCTCCTGCGAGACGGTGAGTACGTGATGGGCATGTATATGTAAAGGGACTCACCACCGCGTGGTGGGGGAGGTGGTGGCGACTTGGCTCTCCCACTACTGGGTATCACAGCATTCCTGAAAAGATTCATCAAATCTTCCGTCCGGAAGACAGGGCCTAGTAATTGTCAGTACGTCATTCGTCAGCGATAGTCGCACACATACCATCGAACGAAGCCGCGGAAGGTAGCTCCCCAATAAACCAGGATATCACCGGGGGCACGGCAGGTATCCGTGGTTTTTCTTCTTCCCTCTCTTGCACGCGTGGTGGAGGGAGCGGTGGCCTGTCTCTGCTTTCGCGTTCCCAAGCAGGAGGGGGAGGGGAGAATCTCCGACGGGGCGGGCCGTCCCATCTTCCTTCCCGATCCCGGTCTCTCACAGCAGGAGACATGGCGCGCGCGCGTTTGTGGCCCTGGCCATAATCACCCCCGCCTCCTCCACTCCCACCAACACCTCTCTCGTCTCGTTTCCGGTAGTCGGGCGATGATGGGCGCTTGTGGGGGTTCATTACGGATGGGGTTGAGGTTGAGCCTAGAGATTGCTGAGTTTCTGACCGTCCCATGGGCCCGGCTCCGTTGGCGACTTTGCGGGCCATTGCGAACCCGAGATCTCGGGCAGCGATGGCATCGAGGCCCAAGTACATGTGTCGCTGGGCGAAGAGTTTGATGGGTGGATCTGAATCGTTGAAATCTGTGTCAATTATAGCAGAGATCGTTCAGAAGAATTACTCGCCAGATGGATACGCCTCAGCAATGCGTTTTTCGAGCTTTTGTGCTGCCTCGAGGTCCCCGTACTGGTACTCGTATCTTGCCCAGCGTTCCCAGAGTGGCCGAGCACGCTCAGGTGTGAAAGTTGTGATAACCCGCTCAAAGAGTGCTCTAGCATCTAACGTTGGTATTAGGAACTATCCTGACGGTCAAGGGGTGCGGAACGTACTATTCTCATCATTGACAGAGATGAGGAATCCCAGATATCTCAGAACAAACTCGACTTCATCTCCAAAAAGGTCTAAACCTTTTTCAAAAATACGACTTGCGACCGATTTATCGTCCGAGCAATGGTACTCCATTAGTGCTAGAAAGGGAAGACGATAAACTCATCATGATACTAACGAAGCGCTGAGAAATAACTTACCCGCAGCTTCATAAACCTCCCAAGGTGCCCAACGGTCCTTTCTTGCTTTTCCAAAAATACTACGCGATGACTTAACGCCCTCCGCCCGCCTTCCAAACCGCATATACACGATATACGCCAATCCATACTCTGTCCGCCGCTCCGACAATTCCGATGATTTAGGGGGTTTCTCCTCCGACGCCTGGGTGTTGAAAGACGAATTATTTGAATTAAAGCCCGTTTCCACAAGGCCTATGGTGGTATTACCCGCACCATTTGGCCCAGTCTCCGGCCCATTCGAAGAAAACGACGAGTTGGCAGATTTTGAGTTTTGCTCCAGTGTTTCCAGTTCAATGCGGAGTGCGCTGAGGAACTTGTCGAATGTGGCATGAACGTCGGCGAATTCTTTCCGTGCTTCTTGAGCCTCGACGTAGACGAAAGTCAGCAAAAAGCTAAGAAATGTCAGTCAATCCAACCGACAACGGATACTGGAAGCGTGACAAACCTAGAAGGGTTGGCTTCCATCCCCGCTTTCAGTATCGCCATCGCCTCGTCAGGTTTTCCAATGGAGTTCGTCCATGTGTACGCCATAAACCTGGAAAAAAGTGTCAAATACAAGACGACATAAATGGCACAAGCACATACCATATCTCAGTGTAATAGCGCATACGAATCACGGCCTTTCGGTAAACACCTTGTATGCGCGATATCAACACTGATTTATCTTTCTCTTCAATCTCGAGCGGATTGCTCTCTTCCCATTTCAAGTACGCTTTCCATTTCCCGATAAGAGTCCTTTCTGAAGCGTTAAATGTCGGGAGGGACGGAAGGAATATGTCTGGCCTGCCCCCTGCGGGTACGGGTGGTGTGGGAGGGTAGAGAGCGCCGAGATGATTAGTGAGCTGGCGGAGAGTTGTGCGCGCTTGCATATGCGCGGGCGAAAGATCGGCCATGAACTTCTTAGCGGTGATTCGGTTCAAGTTTGTTTCGAACGTTTCAAGCTCTTGCCAAAGACCCTCGACATTATCCAGTGGAATCTGAACCGCACGGTGATACACCTTTCGAAGGGCGTCCATCTTTTGTTGCTCTTCCCATGTCGTCGTGGTCTACGCGTACATTAAGTATAACGAAGGAAAAGGATATGGTATTACTCACCTCGCCCGCTCGGATAAATTGAATATAGTCTCTCCAGATTTCACCACTATCTTTATCCTGTCCCACGTGGTTTAAGGCGAACTCATAGGACTTTCGGACAGTATCACGCGTCGCTGGTCCTGCGTTAAGGCGACTGACTGACGTTTAGTTGCGGACCTAAAATACGTTCGAAGCATAAACCTCACCGAACATATATCAAATAGAACTTCCACAAGTCGACAGACGGCGAGGTTCTCAGGAATTTTTTAAACAGGTCTTCTGCTTCTCCGAACGTAGACGGGTCGTTGAGAAAATGACTGATGTACGCAATTTGTGCAGAGGACTGAAAATAATCAACAAAGGGTCAAGGAAGCGCTTGTGTCACACACAGTGTTCGGATATTGTTGAAGTAGCGCATCGAACGCGGCTCGAATTTTTTCAATTTCACCCGTGTTCTCAGCAACATCAATAAGCCTTCTCCATATTTCCGGATTATGTGGCTTTTCTTTCGCTTGAGCAGTGAATGCGTCGTATTCGGTGGGCGTTGGAACTTCAAGTGGTGGCTCAGACTTCAGGCTGTTCAGTGCGCTAAGTATATCGGCTGTCGGTTGGGTCTGGTCTCCTGTATAGTCGCTAGGATACTCTTGGTCTACCGTCTCTGACATGGCAAGAATTTGAGAGGAACCAAAGAAATGCGCTCCCTGAACCGTGACAAAGTTCATGGAACGGTCACCGAACCAAAGTTCCCACAGTCAACTCTCCAATATTGGACGATCTGCAAACTTTACCTGTCTTCGTTTATCGTATTCACTATTTGCAAGAAAGCCAAAGCACATTCGACGCCAATATATTGATCGTCATAGATCTTGGTTATCTTCCTGCACAGGATCCTTAATTCCCGTGCCTGCAAGCTTTATATATCTCTGACTCGACTTGCTCCCACAACCTTGTAGTTCGAGTCATTTTACAACTTGCCAAATGGGGAGCTCATCTTTCATCTAATCATATACCAGCATGCCTTTAGTCGAGCAATCGATAAGCGCAGGAGCCGATGTACCCTATTTCTCGTCGTTAACAGCTTTGGATGCTTGGGCAGCAAGTTCCCCGAGAAAACTCGATGGGATCATAGATTACACGCCTCGCCCTGCATCAAACGATAATGGAACGAAAGGAAAGCTCTTGGTGCTTGCAATACACCCAGATAATTTTCGAGAGTACGCTGACGATTGTTCCCAAAGGTGTGCCACGATTATAAGGTGATAACAACCACGCCTGCCATGTTGGATGCCACCGTGTTGAAGTGTCTTGTAGGGAGGCTACACAGAAAGTACAACTGCTCTTTCGTACACCTTCAATTTCTGGTCAAGCTGCAGTACCTTCATCTAGTATGTATGCATATCAATCATGACGATCCCCCTAATCCATTCTCAGTTTCTCTCATCACCGCGTGACGGTCCCACCACCAGGATGGATCACGGCCGCCCACCGGCAAGGCGTGAAGATGCTGGGAACTCTGTATATATTTGGATCATACTACCTCTTGAACAGTGATTTAGTTGATGTTTTTCATACAGAATTTTTGAAGGTCATGATGGAGGCGAAGTAGACTGTCTACGCCTTTTGGTAGGAAATCTACCAGGGTCGGTAACTGGTCCTGCAAAGTCAAAGACATCAACGACATCTCTTCCCTTGTCACCTCATTACGCGAAACTGCTGGCGGATCTTGCGCACCAGCGGGGCTTCGATGGGTACCTTCTGAACTTTGAATGTCCCCTTCGTGGCGGCGTTGAGCAAACACGAACGCTTGCGGCGTGGATCACACTACTACAGAGCGAAATTCTCGCTAAAGTGGGCAGTCACGGAGAAACTATGTGGTTTGTTTTTGAGTTCCTTGCTCACCCCAGCACCTGAATCTCGTTCATAGGTACGACAGCGTCACTCTCTTTGGCCAGCTCGCATGGCAGGACAGGCTCAACAGTCTCAATCTCCCATTCTTCCTCTCATCAACTTCATTTTTCACTAACTACACGGTATGCCCTCGATCTTCACATCGTAGCACATTCTCACGAGCCACTCCCAGTGGCCACCGTCCCACCCCAACCACACAGCAGAATACTTCTTGTCCCTCGACGCAGGACTAACAGGAAACACACCAGACTCCCGTTCCGGCGTCCTAAAGAAGTCTCTCAACGACATCTACATGGGCGTGGACGTCTGGGGACGGGGCTGCCACGGCGGCGGCGGCCTCGGCTGCTACCGGGCCCTTGACCACATCTCGCCAGGCTCCCTGGGGCTCAGCGTCGCGCTCTTCGGCCAAGCCTGGACATGGGAGAGCGAGCAGGACAAGCCTGACTGGGACTGGCAGAAATGGTGGACGTACGAGGGCACGCTCTGGGCTGGCCCCGCCTCGGGCACCGTCAACGTGCTCGAGGCACCTAGGAAGAAAGGCGAGCCGGAGTGCCCCCACGGCGGGTTCCGCCCCATCTCCTCATTTTTCCCGCAGTACACACCTCCGGACCCCGCCGTCCTCCCGCTGCACACGACGTTCAGCCCTGGGGTGGGCCGCGCGTGGTTCACGAATGGGGTCAAGGTGTATAAGGGCGCAGATGGGTGGACGGATATCGATAAGCAGTGCTCGGTAGGCGACCTTGTATGGCCGCGGCCCGTATTGGCGTGGGAGGGTGAGGGGACCCAGAGGGATAACCCACTCCCGGACGTCGTGTCTGCCATAACTATGGACGATGCGTGGAACGGGGGGAGTGCTCTGAAACTCAGCGTGATGTTGTCCGGCTCTGGGGCTGAAGGTGTCATGTACCGATGCTTTTGGGTGCCAGTACAATCTTTGAGCATTACTCCGGGGAAATCGTACGATGCCACTGTGGTTTTCAAGATCGGCCACGGCTTCGAGATAGCCGAATTCGATATTGGACTTTCCGTGAAGTCCAGTGGTGGTTCAGGGGATAAAGAGCTTATTGATGTGAGTGCGATAGACACCAATGATGCCGAACTTCCAGGCGGGTGGACGAAGCTCAGCGTTAGATTTGTTTCTACGGAACATCAAGTTGCCGCCAGCTCCATCACAAGTGCCGTCGGACTCGTCGTCGCCGTGGTCATGGAAGATCCTTCCCTCCCACTAGATTTCTCTATCCTACTTGGCCAGCTAAACATATACCCCTCCACATCCTTTTCAGCCGCCCCACACAGCCCCCAAGTGCTCTGGGCCGACTTTACCGGCTCAAGAAACGCAACCAGCCTATCTGGCACCCTCACTTGGGAAGTCGCCGCGTCCTTCCCCCCTCTGTCCACCGTCAATATCACAACGCCCGACGATCCACTCCCCGCATGGACCACCCACCCTTCCGACCGGTGGTTCCCTGTATTCTTATACTTCAATATCTACCGCCTGTGGTATTCCCCAGACGGGAAGGTTGGGCAGCCCGAAGACGCGACTTGGATTGGAACTACGGGGCTGGATGGGAGGCGAAATAGCTTTGCCGTGCACGAGACGCTTTATTCACATGTGATGCACACCAAGGCGCGCTTTTATGTTCAGGGCGTCACTGACCGTGGGGTTGTGTTAGACTGGGACCGCTGTGTGTATGTGGATTACGATGGATCTAACAAACACTAGTCGGCGCGATGAGTTTGGGACATAGTTTGTGCCTTGAAACTTTCTTTAATTTTGACAAGAGAATATGAAGTATGTGTACATGGTGGAAATACAAATGCTAGCGGGCCTATTGTTATTCGATACGTGAGGTCTAGGTATCTAGGGAGTTGCCCTGAATCCCATGAGGTATTGCATGCTCTGGAAAGCAGCCTAAGGTGAGGAGAGAAAGGCATTTAGTTTACAAAGAGCTGCATTTGGGCCGAAGATGGACGTACCAGAGGAGAGAATTGTGGGACCCTTCAGAAATCAGTCAGCAAGGGATACTTGGTGTGCGAAGCAACGTACATATGTCCACTGAGCGCAACCTCGAGGTATGTCAAGCCTCGTTCGGTGTGTGCGTTGCCGAGGGCACCGACACCATCCACCACGAAACTGTCGTTAGTGATTGGTGTCTGGAACCCTTGCTTGCCGCCCCCTAATCAGGTCGGTCATGTCAGGACGAACACCCATAAACGGACTGGAAGGACACCCACATGTCATGCTACGATGAGCGGGTAAACAGTCAGGACAACGAATCAGTGAGTGGGTAATCTAGACTAACTTTTGAATAACAATCCTTGCTCTAAACATTGAAAATCAGCAAAGCAGTCAAGGTCATAGAAGAAAGCTCTTCACCCCTCAGCGATCAGAATGAAATCCGCCAGACCATGAACGATGACACTCCTATTGCTCTTCTCGATCACATTCGGCAGAACGGTGAACGAAGACGGGAGACTGGCGTCGCCGTGAGGGAATACATCGATATCAGAACACTCCGCCCAGTTGACGTTAGTCGGAGCATGAATCGCTTTCTTCACGTCCTCCCTGTCGAAGTACAGGGGAGCCAACTGGGTTTGAGGGAACGAGCCCCTGTGTCACACAAAAATGGACCCGAGTCAATATATATGGTCTATTGCCATGATGACCTCGGCAATTACTCACGGGAAACCAAGTACGTCCCACAGAACCGGGAATGTGTCGAAGATGCGATAGATGTTGAATGCAGGATTGATCCGGACCGCAGCGTCGAAGATGATGTCCCACAAATCACAGCCTCGGTCAGCGAATGTCGACTTTCCAGGTAGGGGCAGGAGACCTTTGGGAGGGTACGTTGCGTGCTTCTCAATATATCCAGCATAGTTGCAGGTAGCGGCCAGCTGGTCGAGCTGTGTCATGAAGGTCTCGCTGCGATGGAAGAGTTTATGATTTAGATGCGATATAAACAAAAGAAGGCGTCTAACTTGAAAGCGAAGACATGCTCGTATTTGTGTACGAAAGGCACTGCGGGGATCTGTTCCTGGACGACGTCCCAGCCCAAGACCGCTATGCATGACATCAGAAAACCGAACTTTGACTTAGATCTGCTACTCACGATCAGCAATCCAAATGCCTTGCAAGCTCAGAGGAAGGGCTGTCGGGTGCGTGTAAATGTAGTTTGCAATATCTGGGAAAGACCATCAGCTTTGAAGTTAAAGGAAAAGTCCAATGTATGTACAAGGTACATAAGTCCCTGCATACTACCCGCGTCATCAGTGCCCAGGTTCGCAACGGAAAGAACGTAGAACGCAGAACGCACACTTTCGCCTGTCAGATACAATTTCTTATTCTTCAACTCAGAGAACACTTCGAGGAACTGCTGCATGAACCCCACAACCTGCTCGGCTAGATCGTCTTCGTTCTAGAAAGACGTCATCAAACAATAGAATAACACGATGCGCCAAGAGTACTCACCCTGATGTTCGGCGTTCCCTGGGAGAACCCGGTACCCACGGGTTGCTCCACCCAGAGAACACTTGATAGGTTGGTCCAGCTGAACTCATTTTGTACAGGTTTTGCTTGTCCCACACCCCATTGGAATGGCTAGATCACGGCAGGGGTCAAAAGGTGAGGTAATAGGCGTCATGTCCGACTCGGGACTTACCCCGTTTTCTTGTAATAAGCCCTCTAAAGACGAACAGCCAGGACCACCATTTGTCCTAGGTTAATCCGATGAGAATTCGAAACAGGAATACAATGAATATGAATACCAAAATATAAGGTCATCCAAGCTGCCTTCCGGGCCAGGAGGGAAAAACCAGAAAAATAGCTATCGGAAAAGATCAGCCTTCGCATAAGATGTCAGACTACCATGAAATTACCTTTCTGGTTTCATTCTTGTTTGCGCTAATGGGCATTAATCCTGACCAACTAGGACCAATATCGAAATCGACTTCAGGAATGGTCTTTCCATCTACGAAGAATTCTATGGAAAGTATTTGATTTTAACGACGACTGGAAACGGGGCTGACATCGAAGTGGAACCTACGAGAGGCCTTGGGGTTCTTGAATGTGATATTCTGGGGCGTGACACGCTTCGAGAGCTGCCCACTAGTGTGCCAGCGTTTTGCAGCCTCGACCTTACGCGCGTGCAGTTCACTCTTGCGGACTTGCCTTGCATCTATGCCTGAGAAGACACTCGTTGCTGCTAAGAGCGCCAGGAAAAGCTGGGAGAACATGGCGAGGGGGAGGATACCTGGCGTGGGTGGAAAACCCTACCACGTTCCGCGTTGCGCCTCCGTTATATAAACATGTGAACCCGGAATTTCGAGAACGCGATAACACATCTGGTCCGGCACTACGTGTCAGCCCTGGCAGCCGCCAGCCTGCTTAAAGGTATAGTTTCCAACCGAGGGGTGCTTCTTGTTCACATGACAGGTACTCATTCATGCGGATGGTTGTGACGAACGGGGATATTTGCTGCGCGTCTATTTTTGGGGCCGCGGAATCTCAGTTATCTAGACGAGATGAGGAGAAAAGACGGACACCGACGTTAGACGGGGACTTGTATGACTCTGAGGAGAGTGGGGAATAAGGATAGTTTATAAGGTACTATGGCTCTACGTCTATCGCCGGACTATTCAACAAGTATATGAGAAACTTACAGATAGAACTTTCTACGTCTATTATCGCATTAATCCCATGGCCGATTAGTCGAAGCACTTGGCCGGTGTCAACACGGGCACGCGATGCGGCGCTATCGCATGACTCACTCCGCACGGGCAAGTACACATTCCCTCACGAAGTACTCGTGGAAGCGGTCGTCGTGGGTCAACTCTGGATGGAAAGTTGTGAGAAAGTGCAGCCCCTGACGTAGCGCAACGATCGTCTTCGGATCATCATTGTCCAGAGATGGGAGAGAGGGCGGTAAGAAGTTGGGTGCAAGGCGTGCAATAACCTGGATAGGAGGGTCCGCCGGTGATGGAGTCAATGCAAGGACCACAGGAGCACGGATGAAGATCCCCGTAAAGGGTGTCTGGGAGTCACGGAGGCCTTCGACCTTCAAGTCCGCTTCAAATGATTCTACCTAAGGAAATGATTAGCGCAGTGATCTTCAACTCCGGCCTGTGCGTACCTGAGATCCCCATCCATTTCTTGCGATAGTGATTGAGATGCCACCCAGAACCTCCTGGCCACCTTTCTTGGTACCTTCTACCATCTGCGAAAGCAATATGGCTCCAGCACACGTCCCCCATACGGGCTTGGTCTTGACGAAGTTCCTTAGAGGCTCCAAAAGGCCTGCTAGGCGTGCCAGCAGCGCTATGGTAGTCGACTCTGCAGGAGATTCAAAATTTGCTGCGATATGAGACAGATATACGTACCTCCACCCGGGATGATAAGTGCATCGCACGAGTTTAGGTCTTCCACTGTTCGGACTAAGACAACGGAAACCCTACTTTTTAAAGAAAGTTTCTGGATCGTTGCCTCATGTTCCGCAAAGGCGCCTTGAAGAGCTTTAACACCGTCGTTAGCGAACAGAAGTCATAGCACATCATCGCAATCACCTAATATGCCAATGACAATCTCGTTGTTCTCGACGTGCTGGTATGCCAGACCCATCTCTGCACCGACGTTGAGAGGGTATAAGCTGGTATGTGATATAAGTATATATGTTGCGACTCACCTTTTGGGCTGCCACTGACCTCTAGACTCTAACGGACCTCCAAAAATCTCGGACCTTGCGATATATTTTTTGACGCGATCACGGAAGATGGCCTTCCTTAAGCTCCATTGTCCGATTACGTAAAATGTTTTATTTTATTCCGACCAAAATCCCAAAAATATCCGAAAAAAATACACGAAAGATCTTGGTGAGTTTGAGCCACATCCGTCGGAAACCTCTGCAATTCCTTCATTCCTCCTCTCCCATTCAACCATCAACCCCATCTACAAACACATGGAGCTTTCTAAATGAACGTACTTGCCAGCCGCTCGTAATTAGGTGTACAGACTTACAGTACATCATTTCGGCCTACCTTGACTTTTACCAAATTAGCAAGGTTGCGTGTCGTCGCGCGTTGGGTTTCGAGAGTACATCGATGGACGAATTCACATGATAGTCATGACGGGAACGGAAACTTGGCTCACGGCGACGTCTGAATCTTTGGCTGGCAGGGTAACATTCAAGAAAACGCTGATTTACTCGCAGCTTTCTCGGACATGTAGGCCAATGGGTCCTTGACGCTTGAGACGAGTTTCACCACCCTGAATGAAGTGAGCCAGTGGGCTTTCCTAGAACTCTCAATTGGCAGTATGTGTTCACTTCCTGTCTCGTTACAAAAAGGTTGAAGTCAAAACATGCAGTATCTTTAATATGTCCGCGCAGGAAAGGAAACATTGCTACTGGTCCCATTTTCCACGAGGGAATCAAGACATTGTTGATGTAAACCATGCTTGCTAAATCCGGACAGACTGGTAAGTATGTGCGTTAAACGATACAAGAATAAGTAGGTGAGTCGTTGTCCAATCCCAGGTCCCCTACCAGAGCTCATATTTGCATGTGACAGACCCAAAATCGATGACAGCTTATTAGAGTGGTTTAGCTGCGGTATATACCGGAGATTTCGAATATTTACCAAACGGACCTCAATATTTTCCTGTGTGGAGTACAATTCGGCTAAGGTTTGTGGTGCCGAACGTGTACGTTTATGGCAATCGATTTAGCCGTGACCGGCAGATAAGTTAGAGGCGACTGCCTGTCGGAAGCATACACAATGGTCAGCTTGGCATATCTACTGGCCACGATAGTCCTTGCAGCTGCTGAGAGCCCACTACCGCTTGACCTCCATTCCACCTGTGCACCCGCCATTGCTGATGATGGTGATCTGTGTCATTACCTGGAGTTTTTAACCATGTCGGAGGATGCACGCCGTCACTCGCGCCCCAGACCTCGCCCTGAAATTGGTGGACAACAAATTACAGAGGACTGGGGGCAGGGTTGTCACTTTAGTGATGCTGTTCCAGAGATCTGCCTTTGTTCAAATGCTAATTTCTCTGTAGTGTACATAGGTGAAGACCGACCTTGGCAATGGGACATCCCAGCCCTTGAAAAGGTCCATATGAGCATCAAAAATACACTACGTTACCCATACAACAATGGCACTGACTGGGACCGCTTGCTCCCTTCAAACAGTGTCTTACATCTCGGAGACCACCATGAAGAGTTTACCATTTCTATGTTTCATCAGCTCTGTTGCCTTAACATCATTTGAGGCAGTTTAGTATCCCACCGCATCAGTAAGGTGACAAATTTCTTGTTCGCTTTTTGGCACTTTCTGGCACTTTTCGGCTTGATGACAAGTCTGCAAGTTTCCTCTGAAAGTTTTTCCTATGTGTGGCATCACAATACAGCTCCAATACCCAAACTGGGTTTGTAGTTGGTCTTCAGGAATGTATTGAGTATGAAGTTCACCTGTAAGTTGATCCTACATATCAAAAGTCGGCCCATAGTTCCAAATTATGGTGTCACCATCTGTGATGGCGACGGTGATGGTATGTAAACACAGCGCATGTTCTGTGCTTGGAAACATGTAGGTGAAGGCTGTGGGGATATCCTGAGACCAGTCAACATGTTGTTAAGCACACTACTGGAGAAGCAATAAATTTCAAACAAATTTGTGTTGAGAACTTGTCGAAATTCAGACATAGCTTTTCAGCTGTTTGTTTTCACACTTTTTGGACTTGTACAAGCATGAAAAGAAATTTGTATAAACACTGATGCAGTCTCATTTGATTGACAATTCAGAGATGAGGCTGGCATGTCACTGCATGAATTATCTACGCCAAATGGTGCTGTGTTGTTCACAGCTTCATTTGGAATCAGTACATGATCATGTTGGCGCAAGGATCACAGTGAGCAAGGCAACGCATACATGTAGGGATTGGACAGTGGTCTATGGGGCAACAGAAGCAAATATTCAGGAGTATAAACAAAAGATGGGATTGATATAGCTATTCTCTTGCCAATTAGCTACTTCGTTCCATTCCATTGCTGGTAGTTCTCATCTACCATGTCATATACGAGACTCCAATCCCAAAATTCATGAGTGGATCCAATGCGCTGGCTCTCAAAGTCTCTCGCCTCCCATCTTGCGGGTTCAAGGGTAAGGTCTGGATCACATAGGATCATTTCTATCTCTTTGTCAGCTGTACTCATACAAACCTGAAGCGCCCAGCTTCTGTATCCCCTCCAAATACTTTGACAACAACAGTACCATCGAATATACTGAGGTGAAAGGCTATGGTCGCCCCATGGCTGACAAATTTCTTGCCCCTGCGGCCGATATCATCCCCATTTTCACCGCTTGCACCAACCATGATTTTGGTGGAAGCTGCGTTACATGGTCGTTGGCATGTGATTTCTGCGCTGGCCTTGGCAGTGCATGGACAAACACAATTTCGAGTATCAGGATACTCAATACAAGTGTTGGATGTAACTTTTGGGTGTGAGTCCACCAAATACATGGAGGATGATGCAGCTCACAAATTCTTTAATGTAGCAATCCAGATTGTATTGGGGACGGCATCAATGTTGATTCTGGGGCGATTTTTGACCTGTCCGGCACCAATTACAATGATTGGACAACAGTGTTCAATTGCTATCTGACCGGCAGGTGATGGTACATTTCCTAAGTGGCAATCTTTGTTATCAAAGACTCTTGAAAGAAAACGTTGGAGTGCATGAGACAAAGGTTTATGTAGTATGTACATGCTTTAAATCATTGTAATACACACATGATTGTTTACAAAGCATGTTGGACAAGATACACTCCTAGCTCAGTAAGCAATCAGAAGATGAGTATAGTAGAGAGAACATTACCATTTGGAGGAACACCCTTCTTTTGCCAGAATTTGACATGGCAGTCAGGTGTACGTTTTGAACAGCTAAATTCAAATGTGGAGAAGGATGTCAAAGGGCAACGAAATTTGACATGCATGTGGCCACCTCCTGAGAGGTCAATTGTAGCAAAATGGGAATGACGTGCTGGAGCGGCATTCCATTCAACATCATGCAAAAGTTCCCAAGAATTGTCAAGCATCCAAACATCAAGTTCACTGGATGAATTAATATTGACCCCAGCATCGAAGGAAGTTATATTCATTGGGATGGTTGGGTTGAGATGGCAGTTTTCCATGCCAAAATCAAGGTTGCAAAACTGAATGACAGTGGAGATCTGGGGAGTTTATTTGAATTGATTATTTGGACTGAGTCTCCAGGAGTATCACCTGTTTAGAGACAAGGAAGTGGCGATTGTCTGGGTGAATCTCACCAATCTCACTCCCATACCAGCGAGTATCTTCATGAAGTGTTCTGAGTGGATCCGTGGAGTCAAATTGAAGCAAGATATGTGCGAAACTGAAGATAGGAGGGGGCAGATCCTTGTGGTTGGTAAGCTTCTTGAGGTACATATAAGTGGAGGGGTGTCGTAGTTTGGGATTGGCGGCTTTGACAATATGGTGAGATTCCCAGTATCCATGACCAAAAACAAAAAGCGAAAGGAGGGAAGAGATGATGGTTCCTACACCTGCCCAGTGCAACAGCTGAGATTGCAAAGTTTCTGCAAATATGGTTAGCAAATACCATGAATTTCTGAATGATGGTTCACCTCTCCTGATTGTCAGAGGTTTCAGCAGCAGTTCCTTGTGCTCGCGCTGGGCAACTGGAGCATAAAAATTTTGGAATACCATGAAATCGCAAATGACAGAAAGTCAGGATTGACTCTGACTCAGAGTCAATCTTTTCTATAAATATGTTAATTGAAGACCGTTTTGACATTTGAGCATTTTTTGATCCTTTGTCATGGTGAATGCATGCTCCAAGAGTCAAATGACAGGAAAATTATGTGCACTGGCAGCACGTTCTTGCTAGTGCAAATTACATTAACTTATAATTCACATTATTTTATTTGGTTTTCCAAGTTTCTCCCATGTTGCTCCTGTTCAACAAGTTCCTGACTTGGTCCTGAGCATCTGCAAAATCCATGCATCTCACTAGATTTCTCGGCTCGGGCAGATTCAAGATTACTGAATCCCACGTCTGAACGGCGCTGATGGTTCCATGTTCCAAAGCCATCTTACACAACTTTGTATTGGAGAAGGACTTCACACTTGATCATCATGATCAGGACTGATGCATCATGTCCGATGATTCTTATGCCCCTCAACCCACTCACATGCAGCTTGCTGCCCAAGATAATGGCTATTGGTCAGTAGTGACTACATGGAATCGTCTTTTGATCTAATGAGTGGCCTTGAAACTATCATTTTTGTATCAAATGGGATCAAATCGTCTCAACTTCCATATCTTGAATGGTGGTGACTCTGATCTATCAAAGAGGGCATTCACAATGAATCCCGCCCAGGTGCATTTATCAAAATTACTGGCATCTTGCGTCTGTGCTACCACATAAAAACTGCTTGACCTATATATCTGTCTTTCATACCTTGCACTCCCCAAGAAGATGGCAGACAACTCAACTGCTCCCCCGATCAGTAGTAATCAAGAACCTCCCTTGCTTATTGCTTTTGAGAAAGAAGACTTTGTTGGTATGCACCTGGCCAATATGCTATATGGTAAGTCCACCCTTACACTATTTCCAAGGCGATTAGTTTTGACTTCAAGCCAAGGTATATCTGCACTGTTGTTTTTCCAGTGCATGATTCAGCTTCTCTGGCCCAAGGCTGGTCATGGTCGTAATCTGATTCTTGCCAGGTACACATTCCTTCTGTTCAGCCTTGGAACGGTATTCACAGGCATGAACATCAATGTTGCTGTCCTCGGGTTATTGAGAATCACAATTTTCCTGGTGGACTGGAGGCTTATTCATCTATTACCCAATCATATGCCCTTGGAATCATCCCAAATGCTGCCTTTATCCTATCAAACTGGATGGCCGATGCACTCATGGTAAGCCTTAATCTATTTGTAAGTTGTGGTGAAGTCCACTGATTATTGTTAAGTTATGGTGTTGTAAGGTTGTCTGGACTGGAAAGCCTTGGATTTTGATATTCCCTATTGTCATGTACCTCGCCTCAATCTGTGAGCAACATTTTGAACTCACTCTGATCCAACTTAATATCATTGCATAGCTATGGGTATTATGACCATCTTCCAAAGCTCGCATCCAAATTCCGGTCTTTGGAATTCAATCACTGTCAACTTCGCCCTCCCATACTTCTCCATCTCATCCATCAGTGTTTATACAAATTTCTTTTTGTGCTTGTACAAGTCCAAAAAGTGTGCAAACAAACAGCTGAAAAGCTATGTCTGAATTTCGACAAGTTCTCAACACAAATTTGTTTGAAATTTATTGCTTCTCCAGTAGTGTGCTTAACAACATGTTGACTAGTCTCAGGATATCCCCACAGCCTTCACCTACATGTTTCTAAGCACAGAACATGTGCTGTGTTTACATACCATTGCCGTTACCATCACAGATGGTGACAATGTAATTTGGAACTATGGGCCAACTTTTGATATGTAGGATCAACTTACAGGTGAACTTCATACTCAATACATTCCTGAAGACCATCTACAAACCTAGTTTGGGTATTGGAGCTGTATTGTGATGCCACACATAGGAAAAACTTTCAGAGGAAACTTGCAGACTTGTCGTCAAGCCGAAAAGTGCTGGAAAGTGCCAAAAAGCGAAAAAGAAATTTGTCATCTTACTGATGGACTTATTAGAATAGGAAGGTGCAGGGATGTCTGTGACAGCCAACAGCTGAAGTCCGAAGTAAGTAACTGGTTTATTGATCAAACAGAAGCTGTACTAACCTGAAGTCCGAAGTAAGTAACTGGGGACTTCAGGACTATCTACTCTCCTATATATATGTGCTAGAACAATAAGGAGAGTAAAGACAATAAGAACAATAAGAAGATGATAAGGATCTGATCATCTGGTATGATAGTGATCAGCATCTGGTCATCTGGTCAGATGCCAAGAGATCAAGAACAATAGAGACAATAGTCACCAGACCATGATAACCATCTGATAAGGATCAGGTGGATCAGGGGTGACAGAAACAGCATAAGGCTGTGTATGGAGATGCATGTGGTCAGTTCTAACACACCCCCCTGATCTGATGCATCTCTAAACTAGAAAAGTATACAAAAAGAATAACTACCTAATGAAACAATAGAAAGAAAATCATTTGCTTTATGGTGCAATGCCCATCATTTCTCTGCAGAACTTCACTTTTGCAAGGGGAAGTGCTTTGGTCAGGATGTCAGCAACCTGTGCAGTACCAGGAATGTGGTGGGTGACAATGACTCCATTCTCAACCTGATCTCTAAGCCAGAAGAAGCGGAGATCAAGCTGCTTCATGCGCCCATGGTGCTCTGGATTCTTGGTAACACTCAGGGCAGACAAGTTGTCAATCATCAAAGGTGATGACACTTTGACTGTATATCCCATTTCATGCATCAAATTTCGCATCCAGAGAATCTCCTTGCCAGCTTCAACAGCAGCAACATATTCTGCTTCAGTTGTGGAAAGGGTCACAAATGTCTGCAGTTTGCTGCTCCAGCCAATAGCTCCTCCACCCAAGATAGTCACATAGCCACCAGTGGAGCGTCCAGTATCTGGGCAATCAGCATGGGAAGCATCGCAGTAGGAGGTGAACTCCAGGGGTAGACCATTAGCCTTGTACTGCAGCTTGTAATCCATTGTGCCTTTGCAATATCTGAGCATGTGCTTTGCAGCTGCCCAGTGTTTGGGGCCAGGATTGGAGTTAAAACGAGCAAGCTTGGATACACCAGCTGCCATATCAGCCCGAGTCATTCCTACAAGGTATTGGAGTGAACCAACTAGGCTGAGGTAGGGCACATTTTGCATTTCCTCAATTTCTGCATCGGTTTTCGGGCACATGTCCTTGCTGAGCACAATACCAGGAGGCAATGGCGTGCTGACAGAGTTGCAGGTTGTCATATCATACCTCTCAAGCATATCAACAATGTATTGACGCTGAGAGAGTGCAATAGAGCGTTTGGCACGATCCCTAATGACTTCTACACCAAGCAAGAACTGAGTGGGGCCAAGATCACGAAGTTTGAAATGCTGAGAGAGCTCTTTGATGGTCCTGTCAATGGCAGCATTGGATTTCGAAGCAAGTGTAATGTCATCAATGTAAATGGGGACAATGATCTTGACCTCTCCCTTGACATACAGGTAGATAGAGCGGTCAGATTCAAGGCGTTTGAATCCCATTCCACTGAGAGTGGTGTGTAGCTTCTTGTTCCATTGCCTGGCAGCTTGCTTTAAGCCATAAAGCGACTTTTTGAGCTTGAGCACCTTGCCACCAAAGTCATAGCCCTCAGGAGGACGCATATAGATGTCCTCTTCAAGATCACCATTGGGAAAAGCAGAGGTGATATCCACTGCTCTCAACTCCATGTCCTCAATACCAGCAATTGCAAGAATGAGCCTAAGAGCTGCAGGGCGGAAAGTTGGTGCAAAGACCTCATTGTAGTCAATTCCAGGACGTTGTCCACAGCCCTTGGCCACCAGTCTGCCCTTATATCGCTCCAATGTGCCATCTGAGTTGCGCTTGACCTTGAACACCCAACCTGATCCAATTGCCTTTTTGCCTTCAGGGAGATCAACAACATCCCAGGTGTTGTTATTGACCAGGGAGTCAATCTCCTCATCAGCTGCAGCCTGCCACTTGTCTGCATCCTTGGATTTCATTGCCATTTTCCAAGTCCTAGGATCTGGACCAGGTCCAGTAGCAGCACCAGCAAAGTGAATGTCCTGGTAGCCATCCTCATCAAGTTCTCCAAGTGTGAAGTTGACCTCCTCATCACTGTCTTCAGGAATGGCAGGAGAGTCCCTTGAGACAACCCACCATGATCCTGGGGGCCTTACAGACCGAGCTGACCTTCTCAATGGTTCAGATTCATCAAGGTCAGGATCATAATCATTGCCTGGAAGTGGGTAGTTTGCAGGATTGATAGGAGGGACATTCACAGTGTGCTGGAGGCGAGGAGGATTGTGATTTTGAGAGGAGCTAGATGGAGCTGATGAGGGCTGGTGAGAGCGTGCACGAGTGCGTGCTGGAGAGGCATTGGAGGGGGCATTGCGAGGAGCATGACCACGTGGTCGGACAGGAGCAGCAGGGGCAGGGGCAGGAGCAGGAGCATTCTCATGTTTAATGGTAGCATTTGGCTTTGGAGCAAGATTTGGCATATCTGCAGATTCATCATCAACACCCCCAAAATCAGGTCCAGAGCCTGATTCCAAGCCTTCATCACCCTCAGCTGGCTTGACCTTAAGGTTAACAATGGGGTGGGGTGGAGGAGGGGCACTAGTGCGAAGTGGTTGCCTTAAACCAGGAAAGTAGCGCTCATCAAATTCAGCTCTCTCAGAAATAATGGTCTTCTTGGTGGTAGGATTGTAAAACAACCATCCCTTGTACCCAGCAGGATACCCAATGAATACACACTTTTCCATGTGGGACTGCAATGATTTGCGCTTATCCCTCTGAATGTACACATATGCAGTGCACCCCCAGACTCTGAGGTGTCCAACATCAGCCTTGGTGCCATACCAACCAACATGTGGTGTCTGTGGTGCAGCAGAGGTAGGAATGCGATTCCAGACATGTATGTGTGCAGCCAGACAATGCTCCCAAAATGATGCAGGCAGGTGGGACTCAGTAAGCATAGCAGTAATGTCATCTGCCATGGTCCTGTTGGCTCGCTCAGCAACACCATTCTGCTGTGGTCTGTTGCGAGTAGTGTGCCTTCTCTCAATGCCACACAGGTCTGTGAATTTAATGAACTCATTGGACATGTACTCTCCCCCCTTGTCATCCTGCATGGCCTTGATCTTCTTGTCTTTGAAGTGGTTCTCTGCATGAGCTTTAAAGACTTGGAATGCATATAGAGCCTGGCTTTTCCGCTTCAGTGGCACAGAAGCCTTGAAATCAGTGCAGTCATCAATGAATGTCATCCAGTAGAGTGAACCAGCATGGGATTTGACTGGTAAAGGCCCATGCAGATCAGTGTGAATGAGTTCCAGAGGCTCCTTTGCACGATGCCCAGTAGAGGGAAAGGGATTAGACTTCATTTTGCCTGCAAGGCAAGGTTCACAAATGGGATCTGGCTTCTGAGATGAGTTGACATCCATTCCTGTTACCAATTGCTCTCTGACCATTCTGCGCACATCTGCATAATTATGGTGTGCAAGGCGTCGATGCCACAGGGAGAAGTCAAGGGGCAGGGTGGAAGCGAGATTTGCATACTCCGAAATGGGTTCCACTGTTCCATCCAAGTGTGCACAGTTATTTGCATTAATGGAAGCACAGAACAAGTTGGTGTTGTCCTTCCTCAATCTGAACCACAAAGCCTGATTATCAACAAAGATGTTGAAGCCTTTGACTCTTGTTAAATATAGGATTGAGAGGAGGTTATTTCGGAGTTGGGGTACATGCAGGACTCTGGTAAACTCTACAGATTGAAGATTCTTTCCTCTTACAACTGGGTTGAAGACCACAGTGCCCACTCCAGCTGAATAAATGATGCTGTTGTCTGCTAGCTTGATTGGGACGCGATGGGGGGCATAATTTTGGACCCAATGGCGATGAGGGGTCATATGAGAAGTGGCCCCTGAGTCTGCAAGCCAATTGAAGTCAGCATCAAGCTGGAGTGGAGTGGAAAGATCAGAATGATCAGGGAGACGAGTACTTGCATTGCCAGCAAATTCTACTTTGGGGTCATCATCATTGGAAGTGTCCTTGTGCTCCTGTGCCTTATTAGCACCCTCATTTCGCTTTCTCTGCCTGGGCTTGTTGTTGCCAGTAGTCTGCTGCTTGGCATTGTCTCTGGCCCTCTTCTGTGCAGCTTCAAATGCAAAGCACTTGGCCATAATGTGGCCAGTCTTGCCACAGAAGTCACAAGAGAGCTTTGGAGTGCTGGCAGCCATTGCTAGCTGGTCAGAAGCCCGACAACGACGAGAGGTCTCCTCTGTGACAAAGGCTTGATGCACTGTAGCCTTGTCCAGTGTGTCCTTCATCAAGAGTGTGGAGACAAAAGCACTGTAGTCCTCTGGAAGGGCTCTGATCAAAGCCATAGAAGCGAGCTCAGCATCCAGTTCAGCTAGAGTAAAGCTGGCAGGGCGCAAATTTTGAATGGTGGAGATGGATTCCTCAACTCTGTTCATCAAACTCTGCAAGGATTCCTCCTCTTGCTTCCTGATAGAGAACAAATCGTCATAGGCATTGAATCTGGTGCCCGGACGCCTCTGCATGTGCACAGCTTCAAGGGCAGTCCACATCTTGATGGGATCATCAGTGATCTTGTTGAAATGGATCTTCTGAGATGGCTCCACCATTAAGAATATGTGACCAGCAGCTTTGTCTGATTTCTGAAGATAGGCATCAACAGCAGTGAGCTGCTCCAGAGTGGGAGGTGAGGACAGAGTAGGCTGTTTAGATGAGCCATCTACAATCCTCCAGAGGCCTTGGGAGCGAAGCCAGGCAGCCATATCACCAGCCCATGAAGTGTAGTTGTAGTCATTGAGGAGAGGAAAGGTGGGTTTAGTGAGGGAAGACATTGAAAAAAGCGAAATTTGGAGATGGGATAGAGACTCTGAGCAGGGTTTATATCAACCAGGAATACAACCAAGGTCCTTTGTAACAATAAAAGGCAGGGTTCCACAGCTGAGCCTTCAGGAGTGTGTGCAGGAAGTGAGTGCTGAGAGTATTCTACTGTAACTAATAAGCAATCCCAATTGTAGCACCTCCAGGAGCACCAGGATGATTACTGGGTTATTTCCTAGGTAGGATGAAAACCAACCCACTGAAGAGTATGGTCCCAAAAGTTGGATGCCCTTGTAACTAGAGGGGGAGCACAACACTATAAAGGCAAAAATGCGAAACAGAGACTGTATATAGGCAGCAATGGAGTGGATACTTGAACTAGAGCTGTTAGAGCGCGGGGCCCATAACCTATTAGAATAGGAAGGTGCAGGGATGTCTGTGACAGCCAACAGCTGAAGTCCGAAGTAAGTAACTGGTTTATTGATCAAACAGAAGCTGTACTAACCTGAAGTCCGAAGTAAGTAACTGGGGACTTCAGGACTATCTACTCTCCTATATATATGTGCTAGAACAATAAGGAGAGTAAAGACAATAAGAACAATAAGAAGATGATAAGGATCTGATCATCTGGTATGATAGTGATCAGCATCTGGTCATCTGGTCAGATGCCAAGAGATCAAGAACAATAGAGACAATAGTCACCAGACCATGATAACCATCTGATAAGGATCAGGTGGATCAGGGGTGACAGAAACAGCATAAGGCTGTGTATGGAGATGCATGTGGTCAGTTCTAACAGGACTCGGCACTCAACATCCTCCTCACACTAATAATTGTTATGCGCCTATCAATACATCATAGGCATTTTAGAAATACATACTTCTCTGCACAGTACAAGGGCATCATCACCATGCTTGTGGAAAGCTCAGCCATATATGCCGTCTCATCCATTTTGTTCATCGGGACTTATGGCGCTGGTAATACCATCTCAGTATTGTTCCTCCCTATTTTATCGCAGACTCAGGCACGTTATTTATTCCTTCATCAGGATGTGCTCATCTCTAACTCTCATATTTTTAGGTCATAGCACCACTCCTTGTCATATCACGGGTATCGAGACGGAAAGCCTGGACTGAAGACAGTGGGGCATACCCGGGCAATTCCCTGGTCCTCCCATCTTCAATGGATGGCACGACAACTCAGGTTGACACGATGGGCATGAGCATGACCCCAGACAAGAACATTTTTCCCCCATAGAACAGAGAGCTCGAGCATCATATGATCTTACTGAGACTTAACCAGTATAGTGAAGTCGATTCTTTATTCCGTAGATACATATTGGTTGCGTGTAGCGCATGAATAACACACCTCATTGTTTTCCACAAAGATCATTACTATTGCGCAGGCGCGTGGTCTGGACACATGACAGCCGACTGTAGTTATAGTGCCGTTGGTAGGAACGAGGTACAGCAAATGACGTTCATCCTTTGAGCTTGAGGACAAAACGTGGTCATCATCTAGGGCGACAATATTTAAACCGCCCAGCCACCATGAAGGATCTACAGAATCTTGCTCCTTGTCATGCAGGGGGACGTGCCTGGTGTCGACAGGAAAACATTTAGCATCATCTGTCTTCTTATTCAGTCTAGGTAACCCGAATAATCACTTGAGAGGTATGAGCGTCCGATCAGGTGGGCTGCACGGCACTCATAGTACAACAAAGACCTGGGTCCTGGGGGATGGTGGGTAAAGTTTGCGATACACGTCGGGCGGCGCACCCGTCCCAGTGAGCATCCCAGGGCATATCGGGGTGACTTCATTTACACCAAGAAAGAAGACTTCCATCATCGTCGAAATGCGGGTTCGAATAATAGTCGGCTGCTGATAGAAGTAGAGTGACGGTAAAGGAAGCATCTTGACGCGTATCAATGTTTATGAGGCTGTTGGCAATGTCCGCTGACGTCGTATGATGGGTGAGGTGCTCGAGGATGCAAATGATCACATGTAGGTATTGAGGATGTATAGTGAAGCCAGTGAAGTGGTGTGTTTAATGAGAAGTTGCTTTCTCTGGGATCGCTTTGTCCACCCGTGTTTACTGTATAAATCTAGCTATCTCTAAAATTGGAGAGAATGAGCCCTTCGTGAACAACCGTATTATCAACCCTCGGGTGACGTTTTTGCTGTGGAAAATTGAGCTTATCAGCAGCAGCACGACCGTACTCATGAACACGTCTCCTTACATCCCATTCTGTTTCAAATATTTCTTTCCCGCTCCGAGAGTTAGCAACAACGCTCCTCCCATTTTGCTCTGGGCGTGACTCGACGTGGTAGAGAGTCAATAGTATTGGATCGACTAGCACGTCCTCTTTAGATACTGACTGCGATAAACCCAAGTATGATTAGCCCAGGATGAGTGAACCGAGCGTTTCGGAGACGAGCTTCGCTTCGACTGGTGACTCCCAATTCCTATATGGTGCAATAACAGCTTCGTCTACATTTTGTAGCAATTCAGTAGCAATAAAAGGGATGATTGCGCGTCAGGTGGGTATAGCAAGGTTCTTGTCATGCTCCTTTTTGTCATGCTCCTGAGATGGTTCCTTAATATATAAGGTCAAGGGAGTGCAGCGGCGGGATTCGGATGTGGTCTTCTGGTAAAAAGCTCCTTCCCGGTCCGCGGAATCGGGTGGCGTTCGGATTGGCCATGTGATTTGGCTGACATAACTGATGACTGCACAGCAAAAATTGGCACTCTTCTTTACACCACCATGTCTGACCTCGACGCAGATTTGTATGGCGGTAGGCTTTTCATTTCAACCATTCATTGCTCAAAATTTTATTGAACATACCACTTCCAGACCTCTACGGCAATGACGAGACTGACTTCAATGACCAAGTCACCGAGGAAAAGGACACGCAATCGCCAACTGAGCAAACTTCAACCGAAGTACGGCCAGCCCCGACCGCCTCCGAAGACAATACACCGAAGCCAATACCAACAGCAACCACGGACACCAATGGCATCAACCAATATACTGTACCTACAACCTCAACGCCCACCGCAACACCTTCATACACACAACCCGCGACACAGCAAATTCCAACATACGAACAGCCGCAACCAGCTGAGTACAGGGAGCCTGCCGCTGCTAGAAGCGACGGTGGTTACCAAAACATACCTGTGAACGAACGGACAGTGCGACCGTCGGAAATGAAAGACGAAGGGTAAGAATTCACATGACCAGTACTCATTACCTCCCTAGGCGTCTACTGGGGGCCTCTGCCGCCCGCTAGATACGTTAACTTGGATCTGTAGATGACTCTCGCGTAGTCAGTCGCATCGTCTAAGCTAGCTCTAGCGTATCTGCTGCCTTCTCTACGTCTAGGCTAGGCTAAACACCCACAGTAGCGTCTTTCCCATTCTATCCTCCTTGTCATAACAATTCTGTCTAGCATACCGATACTAATAGCATCCTTGCTTTTCTATGTGACCTCTGCCGCCCCCGTACATCATCAACCTACAGCAAAATGTTCATTGGCGGTTTAAACTGGGACACGACAGATGGTATATACATGTTGTCTCACTCGTCATCTACATCCTGCTCAATTCCCCTATTTCAGAGTCTCTACGAGATTACTTCACTCAGTTTGGGAAGGTCGACGCTTGCACCATCATGCGTGATGCTGCAGGTCGTTCACGATGCTTTGCATTTTTGACCTTCGAAGACCCTGCAAGTGTGAACGCCGTTATGGTCCGGGAACACTTCCTGGACGGTAAGATTGTAAGCACCCGAGCCTATGGACCTTATCAAAGCTATTCATCACGACGATTCAGATTGACCCCAAGCGGGCTATCCCTCGTCAAGAGCACCAACGCGCAACAAAACTATTCATCGGCGGTCTCGCTGGGAGTGTCACCTCAGAATCTATGCGTGAATTCTTTTCCCAGTTTGGGAAAGTTATCGACTCCACTGTTATGTTGGATCGTGAGACCGGCAGAAGCAAAGGCTTCGGTTTTGTGTCTTTTGAAGACACGAATGTACAACCTTTCCTAGGTTTTGGAAATCTTGAAATTGATGGCAAGCTAGTGTGTTTTACCCCGGACGTTTTCTGGCCCTTTGATTTTCACTGACTGTAACCCCTACACAGATCGATGTTAAGCTCGCGCAGCCCCGGTACCAGCGAGACAGCTATCCGAATGAGGATGGCGCAGGCAATGGGGAATTTGCTCAAGTCACTGCCCGGTTCCCCGGTCAGCAGGCCAACTTCGCCGGGGCTGCCGGTGTCGGCGCAGGCGCTGCCGCCGGGAACGCCCCCTTCGACCCTCAAGCACTCGCTGCACTGTACACGCGCATGTTCCAGATGACGGGTGCGGGCGGCCAGATGAACCCTGCGATGATGGGGGGGATGGGCGGCGCGATGAACCCGATGATGGGCATGGGCGGCCCTGCGTTTGCTGGTGGGATGCGGCCGGGTATGGGTATGGGTATGGGCGGAGGGATGGGGATGGGGATGGGTACGGGGATGGGTACGGGGATGGGTACGGGGATGGGTACGGGGATAGGTGGGATGGGCCGAGGGGGCGCGGGGGCGATGATGGCTGGCGGTGGAGGGGCTATGAATCCGAACATTCCGAGGGGCCCGCGAGGCGGCAACGGCGGCCCAACGCCCACTGGGCCGATGGGAGGGGCGAGTGTCGGGCCTCAGAGAACCGGCCAGCGTGGGCAACACAACTTCCACCCTTATGCGCGGTGATCGGTTGCTGTGATATGGACTACACTTCCTTAAAAGTCGACGCTGAGGTGGTAAAATATTCGGGCTGTGTTGCGTCTAGAAAATCCATTTCGAAGCTGAAATGCTACTTTCTTTCGACTTTTACATATTTTTTTTTTCTTTTATCGTCGTACTTATGTTTCCTCCCCTCTCATTCCTGTTACATATAAAGTTCCCGCATATATTGTACGCCGCCATCATAAGTATTTGTCTGTAACATTTTATCGAGCTTAGCGCAATTGGTTACACAGCCTAATGAGTATCTGAACATCGTACGCAACCTTAGCTTCGCTGTAGACCTCCGATGTGACCATATGGCTCCCTAAAGCCTTCATCAAAATCGCGTTCATTCTGGATACTCGACTCTACTTCGACAGCTTGTAATCGTCCTAGTTCTCTCTGATGTCCTCGACCCACATTAATACACTCCTTGAAAGATTCGACGTAAAGAATACATACTGAATCAATAAGCACTCCTTCCAGAATCTCCTTTCATTTAATAGACTGGTCCGTGTCGGTAAGGAGCTCTCAAAATGATTTCGGAAATATTCTCGTCAGTGATTCCAGCCAGGGGCGAGGGTGCGTTGCAATGAGAATATTGCCGTCACGGACGTCGCAATGAAGCCATCCGATAAGAAAGGTATTTAATTAACCTAAACATTTAGGGCATATAAAAGGATGAATGAATCGACAGACAGGGTGTTCAGTGGGTATCGTCTCGGGTCCATTGCCGCCAAACGGGTTATAATATTTAGCTGGCATTGGGAATGTATGCGTCATGTAACTCTAGGTAGCCCGAAATATCCTGTCGTATCCTTGAACATATCGCGTTCATTGTCCATGTGACATGTGTTCGTTTAAAGGCCATGAATCTTTGAAGATGTAACTGGGTGGAATCACGGCGGGTTTGTTTTCACTATCATACCAACAATCCAACGGATGAACCGAGGGCTTCTCCAGGGGAATGGGATTGGTGTACCGTTGACCGATGGGTTTCAGCTCTTCGGCGAGGTCTCTTTCAGTGAGCAGGGCATGTAACAGTACAAGCTTTGCGGTCCTTTTCAGTCTCTTGGTTGCGTCCTCGTGGTTCTTGCGGATAACACCTCTATGGGTCTGCCCAGCGATTCCACGCTATTCGCCATTGGATCCAGGAGTCGGGGAAGAAGAATTGGGCCTTGCTTGATGGCCTTGACGGAGTGGATGCGCAATTATGAATTGTGGCCTGAACTATGGCCTGATTGGTTGTGGTCACCTGACTGTTGGCACACTTTTCGAGCAGGAGGACCTGAATCTGGGTGCTGCTCAAATGAGTTTGGATGAATTTCAAGACAGGGGATAAAAAGTCCGACACACCTTTCGACGATACTATTCCTTGTCTAAGCAATTCCAACCTGATCTTGCTCTCGTGGGCGAACCTCAAACCACGTCCGCATCGTGAACCATACCAGTTAAAAGCCTGCACGAACACGCTATCTCGGGGTGGGATGCTTGACATTCGGAAGGAAATTCGGTGTTTTATGCACCCAACAGGACTAAGGATGGGATGAGGTGCTTGGCCAGGTCGAGAAGCGTCGAGAAATATGGAGCCCAAGCAATGTGCACCAGGAAGGAGAAAAGACGCGAGTTTGTGGTCAAGACGGTATGAATGACAACCACAATCTGGGTCCTTCTTCGCTAGTGTTGCCCTGGAGTTGCCCTACTGGACAACATAAACTATCAGTAAGGCTACCAACTACCGGTTGGATTCGAGAGATGTGTCGGAGTTTAATCTCTTCTTCATGTTGTGGACACCGCACACGCTCAGAAAAGGGAAAACAACGCGCAAACATTCATGAGCGATCCAATTGAAACGTTGATACTGTGACCAAGCTAGCCTGGTCTTCCAAGTTCCAACATATTGGCCATATAAACAGAACGGAACCCCCATGTGCCGAACGTGCAATTTGTCAAGGGCTGCTACAGTTCACGTTCTCTTCACTACGGGTCTGTCCCTTGTTAACGTTAAACTACTGCCGACTACTCACACTTCGTCAACGGTCCACCTCCAGTCTGCCTCATGCGACGCATTGTCGTCCCAGCGCTTCCACCATGATCTGGGTCTTCAACCCGACTGACGCCGTCAAGCAGCCAACCAGTTAGTGTCAAGGTTGTCGTCGAGTGCAGTCACAAAGACTCTGCGCTTCGAGGAAGCGTTACACAATACGACCCACGCTCATGCATGCCGTAGCCCAGTAGGGTCATATAAAGCAAAGCCTAGCCCTAAACAAAAGGACGACATTCTCTTGCTGACGTGTGCTCCACCCGTTCTTGTTTCATTCAGTACATCCTACCACCATCCAGCGAACGCCTCAGTGACGCACGGACTGAACATCCCCTCACGATAGCATCACCAACAAGCTCTCTAACAGTCTCGTAAGTTTGAGAGACAAATATGCACTGTGTTTGGCTTCTTACTCGTCGATGCCCCTATGTATTACTCTCGTCTGGTCCACGCTATCGCTGACCAAATACCGGACCGTCACTTTGCGACTGCCATCCTTTCCGTCCTCATGAAATGCGAAATGGGCGACGATGCTGGATATCATTGGCCAAGTGAATGTAGCGCCTGTTGGAAATGCAAGATGGCCTTGAAACCTTCCGAATTCTCTGTCCCCGTCCAGGCTCCGTCTCCCGGCTAATTGTCATCGCCCTTCTCATCCACCCCCCGCACTGCATCCCTACCACCAGCCAGCGCCCAGCCAGAACCCATTATCAATACCTGCTTCCATAAGCACTTTACGCCCCACTCCAGCGTATCTTCATCGTCCTCCCTACGAACCCCCAAAACCCTATCAACGCTTTAAACGCCTATCCAACTCCCCCCCTCCTGTGTCCAAACCCAGCACTAGCCCACACGGCAGGGAGGCGGGAGGTGGCATGGATGCCCAATGCATCAGCCGCGTTGGATTGGTTAGGGGGTATCGCCCCGCTGTGTGGGCGGGGGCACGATAAGGCTTGGAGCGGAACAGGCTCTAACAAGATCACAAACTGTTACGAAGTTCCATCAAGTCCGCTGGCCTGCACCGCCCCCTTTTGTTGCCTATGACCCAGACCAAGGAATACGCGCTCCCTCGCCTCACCCCTATATAGTCAAGGTTGCTGCTCGCGTAGTATCACGGATCGTCAGGCTCCGTTGTCGAAGGTGCTGGCTCTCAGTATCTATCCCATCACCTCATGAAACATGTCCGTAATACGAGCTTGTCAGTGCAAGACTACCGATGCAGAGCGAGACTTATGGTTGCGGACATGGATTCAATGTCCAGTTGAAAACGACGATTACCGAACCGATGAGGCCAGAGGACTCGTTCACCATCGGAGATTGATGATGAGAATAAACCAAATTTCTCTCCGCCTCTTTTTGCACTGACCCTGGGGATCTGGATCACTTACTCTTCCTGCCGTAACTGCGCGCTAAAGTGCCCTTAGGGAGTAGACGAGGTGAGAGAGGAACAGCAGGGGATGTGATTCGATTCCCCATTTTCCGAATCAAACAATTTGTGGTCTTCGATGACATCAACGCTGAATAGGGCGATAATTTATATCCGACACAGGTTCTGGTGTGGGTTATAGCCAAGCCATGAAACGGCATATCGACGAACGGACGCGAACAACAAGGTTTGCGAGAAATAGTCACAAATAGTCGTGCCCACCCCATCATCCTTTTCCTTCGCCTTCTACTAAATAAATCTAGCACACATTGTTCACGCCCAACTTAACGCAACGTGAGTCTTTCATTTAACATAGAATACATCAAAGCAAAGGCTTGCACCACATCCTGCACAGTGGAGCCAAGACAGACGTGGGGGAATTGAAACGGAATGCCCTCCCTCCCCGGGTGCCAGATGCTCGTGTCTATCATCATACGTGATACATGGAGTTGGTGTACATGTGGAAAATGGCTCTTGCAGGATCCGAGGGAGGACACAACTGGTGCGGAGTAAAGTGCAGTTTCCGAAAAAATACGTTATTACCAGCAGGCTCCTCGTTAACTTCACCCGCCTTCATATTGCCTCTATAGCGCCCCATCTACTGCTCCCTCGGTCGGCACATCAATGAAGCTTCCACAGTAGTCGTTCATTCCCCTAAATCCGAAGACTGCAGCTCTCTCTCGTACATTGTTGCAGATTGGCGCTGAACAAAATGCTCCCCTCGGGTCAAGCAAAAATGACAGTCATCAAACGTGGAGCTGTCCTTTCAAAGCGAACAACAGGGAAGGCCTTTGGCGAGGCGCCGATATTATTAGAGTTCTAGCTTCTTTGAACATGTCGGACATCTACGGGCAGTGGTAGCCTATCTGCAACTTGAAAACAAGGGGGACCCCAGAATGCTAATGAGTATCTTCGGATTCCCAAACGGCGTTAGGATGTCAGCAGACGTCTATTGACACGGGAAAGTTGCTGAGGAACGTGTGTGGATGCCTGTATTTATGATTTGCGGTTTGGGATAGAAGCCAAGCGGATGGCAGTCGGCGAAGAAAAACGACATGCAGAGTGGGACGCGGGTCCTGCACACAATATTACCCCCAAGCCACTGTATTAACAATCCACGAGCAACATAATTGAGGCGACGACACCAAGCTAGCCTGCTCTTCCAACGCTGATGCCAGACTACAAAAACAGAACAGGACATCTGCGCCCCGTTGCTATGTCAAACATGCAATTTGACTATGAATTGTCCATAATATATCCCCTCCTCACCGCATACATAGAAGGTTCGTACCTCATTAATACCAAATCACTGCTGATTTCTCACGCTTCGTCAACGGGTACAGTTACAAGGACCCCGCACATCAATTCCACCCATGCGCGCTTTAACCCAGTAGAGTCATTTGAAACGAGGCTAATCCTTGGATAAAGGAATGATGGGGACTAGTCTGCTCATATTGAGCATCACTTTGAATTATATTTTTCTTTGATTTTTCTCTTGCTGACTGATATCAGCGTCTGTTTTCATCAACCGATTATTTCAGTATATCCTATCATCTTTCAATAACTGTCTCAGTTGTGCAAGTATTGAACGGCTCCCCACCGCAGCACCGCTTACAAGCTCTTGAACGCAGTCTCATAATTGCGTTTAGCTTTCTACCCATCGAGCCCCTCAGAATGTCCGCACCATCGCAGACCAAAACACTTGACCGCCACTCTCCAATCTCCATCCATTCACCCCGTGAAATGCGTGAAGCGGACGACAACCTTGAACATTATCAACACGGTGAGCTCAGCGCGTATCGGATAGAGATACGAGTCAAGTAAACGGTGACCGTTTTGTAAATCTTGGTGCCTTTCGGACTCTCTGATCCCATCCAGGCTTCGTCCCCGATTATGAAATTATCTTCATCATCCTTCCCATTCGGTCGTAGTTTGAGGACAAAATAAAAACAAGGTTTGGGGTGGGACAGCCTCCAATCATGCCATAGATGACTCGGGAATTTCATAAATCTCATTGGCCTGCGCCGCACACCTACATGGAGGAGCCGGACCATGGCAGTCTTGGGGGAATGAGGAAGGTATCAAATGACGGAACAGTACGCTCCCTCGCCTCCGATTGGTTTCAGCACTCAAATCTCCCTGCACCTAATTTCTAGCCTGTTTCATGAACACCACCATCGCGTAACCTGGCCTTGAATCGCGTCAACGTCCAGCTTCCCCTGGCGTCAGTGCTTCATGTTTATCACTATGCGCCACGCGGAGTTGGTATGCGTGTGGAAAGCGGCTCTGGCAGGACTCGAGGGAGACACAAGGAGTGGGAGCGCAGTGACTCGTGTATTACAACTCCCAAAATACTCTGTCATTATCAGCAGGCTCGTTATCAATATTGTCGGTCATCGCAATGTTGCCGAGGCGCCCCATCGGCGCCCCCTCGATTGGCTCGATCTTGGGGAAGCTTTCGGAAAAAGTCATTATCCTTCTAAGCCCGGAAATTGCAACTTTGTCCATAACAGTACCAATGATGCCGGTGCTCATTTCGGGTCACGCAACACGATAATCATCAAGCGCGCAGGGTCCTGTCAGAATAAACGCCAGGGAAGGCCGTTCCAGCGAGGTATCAATAAATTTAAACGCCCACTCGCCTTCGTGGCTGCCACAGGAATCGTAGCATGGTGGTAGGTTATGCCGCACCGCCCAAATTCCCCTCATTTGGGTTGTGAGCTGTGGTGGACCTTGGAGAACCATATTTTCTAACAGCGTTGTTTCGAGTCTCACTATCACTAAGCTGCTCTGTTTCTCCTCCCTCCAAATATGCTGGGACGTCTTCGGGCAGTGGCAGCCTGTTGCGATTGGGCACAATATATCTATCAAATATCCACAATTGGTCCTAACGGGGCCTCGCGAGTCAGAAATTAACATCGTGACATACCTCGCGGATAAGCTTCTCTTGCGCGGATACTGCGTACATTGCAATCGGTGTGACGGACATCTTTGTCAGGTGTACTAGCGAGGACAAAGTCCCCGGCTTCGACGTATAGCATAGGCCTCGCGATTGTATGCGATCGGCACATGGCAATCCCTGCTGAATGCCCGACCCGTAACGCATGTAATGTTGTCATGCCGAATCCAATACTAAGTATTGCAAGCCATCCAATTTCTGCAGAGCCAAAGTGAGTTTGTTACTTTATTTACAGACAAGAGTAAGGGAAACACATATGACTATGGATCATTGTTCTATAATTAAGCACTACTGGTAGAGCTAGAAGGATCGAAAAAAAAATTGCCTACTTTGCCGTTCCAACATGCTTTCAGGACCTTCCTAGTGTGGAGCCTTGTGCTAGAATTTGGTCATTATCGGTACCGAACATGAACATACTGATAGCAAGTCACTAACCTCCTGACACAAATCTCCCCTGCGTCTCGTTGTATTGTAGTTGGTATTTCCACGCCGCGGTACCTTCTGGATCGTTGATTCGCTCCATACCAGTATGTAAGTCTCTTCCAGACGCGGCGACAATGAGGGAGATAGGATTGGTTGGATCGAAGGTCGGTAGCTTTCGGACGGTAAACATTGCAATGAGAATGAATACCAGCGAAGTCGCGGTCACTAGCGTCATTGGAATCATGTACGCCCCAACTTTCTTCGAGACTTCCCAGCCCATTACAGCGTATTGGACAGTCCCATTGACGGGGCGTGTGCAAGAAGTAAGCTGGGAAGTCCGTGGGACGCTGCCGGCTGAGTACAATAAGCGAATATATGTTAACTGACGAAAACGGTCAGATTTCATGCCGGTGAAGAAGAATAGGACGTGCGCGCCTGGTAATCAAGCAAGCCTTGGATCATAGCCTCGTAAAGCCGTAGATATGTGTCGCTTCGAACAAACGGTTCCAATCCACGTGTCTTCACCCCGAATGTGATGACGGATTCTGCTACGAAGTTGGCTTCATACTGTTGGGCCCCCCAAATAACATGTCCCAGGGAATTAATCGCGCCTCGCATAAGTGCAGGAGATATTGTCGATACGGATGATCCTGAAGCACAGTCGACAGTGAAAAGGTTGGTTCCGTTTTGGTATTTCACGGGGAATACAGCTGACTGCGCCGACGAAACGCTGCAGGTCATGTTTCCAGTCATGTTCGTATATGCCCCATCTCCGTGGAAATATAAATCATAAGATTCAGAGCCGTCGGGCAATGATGAAAGACATGCCCAGTATCCCAAAGAGTTGTTGGTGTTCCCGTCAATAAATACAGGGTAGACCGGGTTGATCAAAACCCCCTTTCCAGGGGGGCAAGAACCATTGAATAACGAGACCAAGGGAGTGAGTGGGGTAGGCGTAAGTGTGACGGGGCTTCTTGTATCATAGCGACAGCTGACATTGCTCTTTAGGCCTTGAAGGTGAAGCGTGTAGTTGTATGAGTTGGGAATGATTGACGCGGCAGGTGGCCACTGCAATGCTAGATTATCGAACGCGGAAAGTCCATTCGGACCAATTGGCATCACACCTTTCATCGGCCCCAAGAAGTGTGCCCCATTGAGTTGAGTAAAAGTGATACTTTCCGTATCGTTTGAGGACAGCGATAGGATCTGTAAGTGAAAGCATCAGAACGAGTCTTAAAGACTTTAGCGAGTTCGACAAACATTATTGCGACCAGACTCCAAGGCGTCAACCATTTGATTCTCCCCAAAACAGGTGGTGAATTTGAACCCATTGTGCGTCTTTGATATAAAAGGGTTCAGCCCCAGAGGTAATACACTGGATGTAAGAACTCACCGACCAGTCACAAGCTGAAAGAAGAACTGAATTGTTGTTGAACCAATCGACACAATCAGGACTACTGGAAGAGAAGTCGATCTCATTATCTGAGAGGTTGGCGTCGCGAGAAAGCATTTGCGGATGCAGGAGGGCTGTGAAGCCGGGTGTGACCAAAACAAAAGTGCCGATGTACAAGACCACCGTTAAAACTAGGCTCAACCTCGTCGCGGATTTGAAGACAGAGGGTAGCGCACCCAAAGACCAGACGAACGTTCGGTTTTTGAGCGCTGAAAAGAACGAAAGACGAAAAACATCCGTCTCCTCGAAGACTACCCACTTCTGAGCCAACCTTGTGACTGACACCTGGAACAGGTATCCGATAAGAAAAGAAATAGCGCTAGCAATGGCGGTCACGAAGTAATCAACATCCTGTGGATGTTTCCGCACAATGTTAGTCAGCGTCTGATTCATCACAATGCCGTTCTGCTGCTTTACGACACCGTAAAAAACCCATGGCCAAACAATCATTACGATGATGGCGAAAACAAACTTGAGAGAAGGTGAGTAGTGCGCGCGCCAAGAGGGCATAAGATCTATCGCAGTTTGTTGCGATGGAAGTGGGTGCTTTTTTGCATCTGCGTTGGGCGAATGCTGCGGGAGCTTCTCGCTAGAGGCAGGAAACGCCTCCGGGTCTGAAGGAGGCTGCGACGCTTGATTCGGAGTGAATGGGAGAGCCGTAACGGTATCCTGACCAAGTGAATCTGTGGTGGTCATACCGGATTGGGGCCGTGCAAGAGAAGCCTGGGCGAGCGACATAGTAGGGGATTCGTCTGGGGAAAAAACGATGAGGATTCGACGGAAGGTATTTACATTGTGATAAAAATGCGAAAATCCGCCATTTTGTTTAAGTCAACTGTCCTCGTTCCTTCCATGCGTTTTCCAGATGCGTCGAGGTCGTTCTATTTATGACAGAGGCGATGAAGGGGTTGGCAGTTGGGCGCCTAGGTAGTGACAATAGTTGGGTCAGGAGCTTGGCCACGAATTTTTCAGGGTTGCAATGCGGAGCTCTGATCTGCATGCTTCTAAGCCCATCGACATGCGGCATATGTATGTTAATCGCATTTACCCTTCAGATCCTGAGTTAAGATAGAGTCTGATAGAGTCTGACAGCGCCGTTCAAACTAGTTCTTCGGACCCCGAATGGGTGAAAGTTGTTGCAGTGGCCCCTCCCGCAGTGCAACATATCCTGTAAGGGATTCGTCAGTCCCACCCAGGTCTGATACGCACATGTAATTTCACAGTAGGGCTTGGTCAAGAACTCGCCTCAACTCGCGTTTTTGAGATTGGCAACTTGCGAGTTTTTCTCGGCTGCAAATGATCCCGGAGGTTTCCGACCCGCGATCAGGTTGTCAATAGGAGAAACAATTAATTAAACTTTGATTGTGGTTTTGAGCTTGAGCGCGTCAAGTCGAACAAGTTTAACGCGCGTAAAGAGCGAGATGAAGTCAAAATTGGTATCATTTTCTGTTGTGCGTGTGGTCCTTTTGGTTTTGCTGTAAACCCGCGGCCTCGCTTCATCCTCATTGTTCATCTTCGGCAAAATCGACCGTTCTAATTGGCAGCTCGAATGGACCGATTAAATTAGGCGCTGGAGTCAAACATAGGCTAGGACAACGTCTTTCGGTGGATATTGGATTCATTTCACATACTATAAAAGCTGCAATAACGCAGGGATATGCCACCCAGTGTCCAGTGCCCGTCATGGTTAAAGCACCTCTGCTTTTCTACCTCTCGCTGTGCTTTCGCTTTATCCTAGTTGTCGGGAACTTCGTCAGTGTCGAGAATGGCATATTCTCCCTGAACGATAGGTGAGACTCCGTGTATACGAGCATTGCGGCGACTTATCATCTCTCCAGCCCCTTTTACTTCTACGGGACAAACATATTCTGGCTTAGCACACTTCAGGACGACGAGCTGGAAACTGCATTCGCCGGAGTCTCGGCGTCAGGTGTTAAGGTCGTGCGCACTTGGGCTTTTGATGACGTCACGAAACAACCATCTTCCGGAAATTACTTCCAAGTGAGTCTTCCACCAATATCCGAAGACATCTTTCATATATGGTTGTAGGTTCTACATGATGGAATGTCCATAATTAACACGGGTGCCAATGGGCTGCAAAGGTTGGACAAGATAGTCGCCACCGCCGAGAGGTTCGGCATCAAGTTGCTGCTTACCCTTACGAACAACTGGAACCCAGAGCGCACCAATCCCGACGGTGGTGACACCGCCGATGACTTGCCACGAGGTTATCTTTCTAACGACTATGGTAAGTCCACGGCTTGTAGTAAAACGTCGGCCCTCGACAATTGTCTATTCTCCAGGTGGAATGGATGTTTACGTCCGTGAATATGGGAAAACCAAGAATCACGACGAATTTTATACAAACCCCAAGATCATCAGTGCATTCAAGAGTTACATTTCCGCTGTTGTAACTCGCTATGCGGACAATTCGACGGTTTTCGGCTGGGAGATTGCCAACGATCCGCGCTGTGGCTCTACCCTCCAAGCATCTTCGACGTGTACCACAACTACAATAACAAAATGGGTGGCGTATATTGGTTTGTTCTGGTACCATACTTTACGTAGAAGAGTCTGAATTAATCTACCAGCAAAATACATCAAGAGTTTGGATAAACAGCACTTGGTCACGGCGGGGTACGCCCTTTCCTCTCTTAGGTTCTCAATTTGACATTCCGTTCTACACAGTGACAACGGTTTCTACTGTACTGCTTCAAGTTGCCCTAAAGAATTCGCGAAGAAGGAGGGCACAAAGAGCCCCCTCATTGGCATCGCAATCGACGGGTCATCTGGTGTGGATACCGAGGACATCATGAGCGTTCCATCCATCGACTTCGGTTCTTTGTACGTCCGGTCACTCATTCTCTTGCTGATAGATGCACGATGCTGACGCCCTTTTGCTAGCCAACTATTCCCGGACCAAATCGCCTACTTCCCTGATCAAACTGCCAACACCACCATCAACGCCATCGCGGGTGGTAACAAATGGGTAGCAATGCATTCCAATTCGGCTACTTTGTATGTATTAATGCTATTATGTGTCGTCTTACTCATGATTATTTCTCAGGATTGGCAAACCGAGTGTAATGACTGCCTTCGCGCTCGTGTCACAAGACAACTGGGATTTCTACGTGCCCTTCGATCAGTCGTCCCTCACTCCGGGAGGCCCGCCAGGGAGTAAGAGTATTTCATTGAATAGAAGGAGTTAATAACGATCATCTTCATTGAATTAGCTGGTGGCGTTACAGCGACCCAACACGATTATACATTAAACGCATGGGCCATCTGTATGATTATCCATTCTGTAGTCAGTGCGCGGTACTTATCGTAATCCTCTTTTAGCTTCGTTGTCTGGAAACGTGGGTGGAGCGATGGAACTCCAGGTGAGTAAACCTTTTACAAAGTCTTACGCACAAAGTCTTGACCCTTATGCTTGGGACAGTGGCTCACGGGTGGTCTGTCGACGAACATGACTAATGAGAGGAGGGCCCCGGGCGACGTAAGGTATGTACTTTGTGTGTCACGTTCGTGAATCTCCACCCAATTGGACTGGAAACAGATACAACACTCCCAACTCGCTGAGTGTTAGTTTGTTCGGTATCAAGACTGATGAACCCGCTCCTCCTTCTCCTGCTGCTCCTGCTGCTCCTCCTTCTGCAACCCCTTCTGCAACTCCCCCTGCTACGCCTCCCGCTGCCCCTCCTTCATGATCTTCGTAAAACTTCATTGATTTCCGATATCTATTTTCGCTGGACTATTTCTTCAGGGAGGTGATAGTACAGGTGACTATTGCCCGTTGCTTCTAGTAGTATTGTTTGTGAATAGACAGTCTCAGCCTTTATATATTGATGTCCTTCATAATTTTGGTATGAGTTAACGTCCGGGGTCCGACTTTTAGCGGAAACTTCTGTTCTTGACATTAAAACCACGATCAGGTCCTCTGTGTTGTCTGTCCCCTTAACAATTTCGTCCCTGCATATCGGTCTGCACCCTCTTTACATACGTTCCGACCTTGGCATCTTCGATAATCGAATCCGCATTGGAGAGAATGTGCAGTTGAGATTGGTACTTACATAAAGTCAAGCTGGGGATTGCTAGCTGCTGATGCCTCCAAGTCGGACCCGGAGGTTCGAAGCCGAGCACACGGCAGGCTCCTGCCGCGGCTCCGGCGGCGGGTTCCGGGCCTGAGCTGACTCTTCCACTCTCAATGTACAATCACTCAAGTTGAACCCTTACAACTCATCATCATGCCTGCTATCAGACTCGACGGGACTCGCTTCTCGTACAATCCTACCACAAAGCAAGCGGGAGTTACATGCCCGTCAAACATTCTCGATAAAACGAATACGCCAATCCGCAGTGCGGTGTCCACACAGGATCCAATTTCGTCGAATGACATATACTTTCCAATCAATGCTTCTGAACGGAAAGTGTTTCGAACGAAGTCGGGGAAGGTCTGGTCCCACATATCATCTATCAATGCCCAAGTGTACTAATACCTGTCAAAGGGACTCACATCTCATCAGTGGGATGTCTATGACTTTACGCTCTCCATTCCCCACGGAAAGGTAACGACATACAAAGATATCTCCGCCGCTATTGGCGGTTCTCCTCGCTCTGGTGAGCATTGTTACTCCCAAGTTCTTTAAAGAGTGGCGGGGTTGACTCTCAATTTGCAAAGTGGGGAACGCATTGAGGACAAATCCATTTGCACCCTATGTCCCCTGCCACCGCGTCATCGCCTCCAACTTTTTTGTTGGTGGTTTCTTCGGCGAGTGGGGCAAAGATCATAAAACTGGGACGCGTTGTAACCAAAAACTCGAGATACTACTGAGTGAGGGTGTAAGCTTCGACACAAAAGGCCGCCTCGTCGACCCAAACGCCTTTGTATGGAGGGGACAATAGCCGCCCTGTCATCTCATCGCTTTCCTTTGACTACTTGTATTATCAATCCCTCATTTTTTTGCCTCAATCACGGTATTCGTGTCTAGCGGTTTCGGGCAAGGGAGAAGTGGTTATGCAACAACCATCGGACTTCCTCGCTCCTATAGCTAGCACTGCCCATTTGTTGCACTAATTATTGGGTATCCGCGGGTGTAATAATGACACGCCACGGACCCTTCAAGCACCCCGAGGGCCCGTTATGGAGTCACGACAAGTCACATCATGCACAAACCGATAATCACCTGACCTAGGCTGTTACGCCGTGACTCGGCTGTTCTCCCGTTTTAACCACATTTCCTGGGATATCCCAGTTTGTCGAGCAGCCCCGAATGACCCCGAGGATCCTCGTATTACGTGCTATAAGGGCTGAGATGACTTGATGGATTGTCCTGCATCCAAACCACCATCTAAACGCCGAGAAACGCAGACAACAATGAGTAGAATGGGCGACATACCACACGTCACAGTCGTGCTTTCTCCCGATGTAGATCAACAAGCCATTCCATTTCCGAGTACGAGACAGGACGAGCAAGCTCAATCCGGGTCGGGTTTTACGAGAGAGCAAGAGGGAGCGCAAGACGAAGGTATTTGCTCGCCATCTCACTCATTTGTAGAAGGCTCACTTGAGAGAAGATCATCCTATGAACGCGTCCACAAGTACCAGCCCGGGTAAGCATTACTTCATATATGCGCATGTAACAAACTGACCTGCAATTTTCAGATTCTCAGGCTACCTCGTCGTCGAAGCAGACCTCCTCTGATAAGCTTTCTGCACTTCCGATGTCCGCAACAAGCTCTCCAAACCCGAACAAGCATCTTCGTTCTCCAACTATAACGACAAATAGTAAGATACGCGGTTTTCGCCGCAGTCTAGATGCATCAGCATCCCTCCCGTCGTTTGCAACTGCCGATCTTGAAACATCGCCCCTGAGCAACGTGTGGAATACCGTCCACAACCTCCATTCGCACCTCACCTCCAGCGCAACTTTTCCTCGGATTGGCGACGAGACGCCGCCAAAACGAGTATCATTCGAAAGTGAACCTGGGTCGGTGCCCACCACTACCCGACAACGTAAATGCGCGTTATATTTGTGCTGAAACACTCGTTACTTACCAGATCGTCTTAGAAATACCACGCAAGAACCGAGGAAGCGACCCCATTATCCCGTCTCCTGCCCTGCGATCATCCGCATACGCCAGCCACCGTGAGTCGCAGAAGGAAACAGATTCAGCGAACGTTGGTTCCCGATCTCCGTCTAATTCCCGTTCGCGCGCCGCGTCCCCTCTTCGCATGTTCCAGCAATGGTCCGCGGGTCTCCATCGTAGCCACCGTACGGCGGAGGAGCCATTCGTGCCCATTGATCCATTCACACTTAAGACCCAATTCCGCTTTCCCCGCCTTTCGTCCCTCGTCGAGCACACACACCATGATCTGGAACATGGAAATACATGTAACGCTTGCGCGGCGATGTCATCCGCTAAACCCTTTGTACAACATGCGCGCATATTCCTTTCCGATACGCTACCGCGCCAGATGTACCTGAACCTCCTGCTCCGTCTTCCCGCCATGTACTTTTCGCGCGTCGCGAGGATCTTTGAAGATGCGGAGGTCAGCCGGCCTGATATACAGCGGATGATAGACGCCAACGGCGGCAAGAACGCATTCATGTCTTCCTCGACGTCCGAGCCTGTTAACATTGGAACTCTCGACTCAAACGACGTGCGGAATACGCCTGAACATCCCCCTGGGACACTGTCTCCGACCATGGCCGCCGGGATTGGCCTCACAGCACATATCGGTGCTGCTGCTGTTGCCTCTGCTGCCCACGTACCTTTACCATTCCCTGACGAATGGACCCCGGCCTTAGTCTCTCCCGCCCTAATCCGTTTCAAGCAGTCGTGGGAGGCTTTCATAGACTCTCTTCTGCGTGAGTGGAAGACCTTGAATGTAGTTTCCGCGCTACTTCTTTCGTGAGTGTTGTCCCCTGTATAGCCGACGTACCCATTCCTAACAGCCTGAGGTTAGTGCTATATTAACTATGTTCCAAATACCCAGCGCTGAAGGAGATCCGGTGACGAGGAACGCTGCTTTACTATCGCTGGTCTGTGCTTTGATGAGTCTGTCGTATGGATGCGTGTATATTGTGCGGTTCGGGACCATGCGGAGTATGTATCGCGCCTCGAAGTGGGCGGAGGTGTGTTTGATTTCGCGACGATCTCTTTCCCACTCTGATTCTCATTTGGTGACATGCAGGAAGCACGGAAAACAAATACACTGATTTGGTGGAACGTGTGGGTGTTTCTAGCGATGCCTTCTGTCTGGCTGGCTTGGTCAATGGTGCTCTTCATCGTGTCGATCCTCTCGTTCCTCTGGCGCACGGGCTCCGAGCTCGACGCGGAAGAACCTCTACGCCTAAGCGAGCGCGCGTCACTCGGCCCACGGATCGCGGTAACAACCGTGTTCGCTTTGGGCATGGTATACTTCGCCATGATCGTCAAAACCCTGCGGAGCTACGGAACCCACATCGGGGGGATGGGTAGCCGTACGAGCAGAGCCGCCGCCGAGCAGCGGGCGAACAATGTGAGAGAACGGGAGATTGAGGCGGCCATGAGCCGGAGGGGGAGGGAGCGGGAACGAACGGTGTCGAGTTCCAGGAGGAGGGAGGAAGCGCCGGAATGGGGCAGGAGGAGTGCGAGGGACGGGGACTTGGTTCGAGATAAGAGCCCTAGAAAGGGGAGGGGGGAGCCGAGGTCGACGATGGGCCTTGGGCTTGTGGGCTTGAGTCCGAGAAGCCTTGATTCGGGGATTGGGCTGGAAATTGAGGATGCGGAGAAGCAGGAGCCGTTACGATAATAATAATGATACTTAGAGTATAGATGAATCCATGAATTAATGAACTGTTCTGAGCTAGGGAGTTAGTTCCCAATTCCTCACGTTAGCGACGCTGTTTGCAATATTCCTTTGTCCTTCGAGAGCGTCAACCTAGTAGATCGATTACTGAATTTTACAAACGCGGACCTGCCGTGATCTGACAATATGTCGATTATAGAACTTTTGCATGTTATTAACTGCAACTTCATCAGGTTGTAGTTCATGATGATCGTGGCCGCCAGCCATGCACGTTGACTCGGAGGCGCAGCCACGCGCTGGGGTGGGTCCCCGCCTAAAATTGCCTGGCCGAACGAGGCCATCCTCAGAATATTCCGCACTTGCTAGTTCCGCATCGGCTATATTGTCCGGCAGTCTAAGAAGACATCGTTGCCTCACTCTGATTATGCAGACTGTCCTTTGTGGTACTTGGAGGACGGAAATGCTGGGTGGTATTCTAGAGAGAGCCGGGGGATGGACGTTGCTCGTGAGCCATCATTTTAGACTACCAGTACCCAACACATATAGATATAACTTACTACACATCAAACACAGGATTTAACTTCCTTTAAAAAACTACCTACCATCGCTACCCAACAGGACCACTTCTCTTCTGCAACTTCCAACCTTGGCAAACGCACAGCGGGGTCGGATCAACTTTGCTGTATTAGGAATTGACGAAACGCAACCACTCGTTCGGTGAAGAGGTTGCAAGCGACCCTCGCACTGGCCGACGCTCAGACTGGATGTATCTGCAGGTTCTAACGAAGGGAAGAGAAGTCTATAAGATGAAGAAATGGAGGGTCTTTCTACCAGCAAATCCTACATGCCACGCAGGTCCCTTAACGTCACTACCACATCGACCTCGATTATATCATAAGAGGGTGTCTATCTTTCGCCATTACGTCGTTTATCAATCACCACCGTTTGTAACTTCCTCAGCCTCGGTCCCACCAAACGAAACCCCGGCTGGCCCATGTCCGTGGATACCGTACCGTCTCTAGGGACCAGCTCGAGCTCGAAGAGGAAGGGAGGCGAAGGCGGAAGAACGCGGGTTCTACACGCCTGATACTGGCCCCGCTAGTGAACCAAGTATGTGGCAAAATCAAAAGTTAGCTGGGTTTAATTGATCATTTTGCATTTACAGTGGCTCAAAAAACTGCCCCAATGTTTGTACATTTTTGAAAGATCAATATGGTATGAAGTGCTGACATAAGCAGGGGATCTGGGGTAATTATGTAAGATACTATGACATCGTGGCTTTCCAATGGACCCTGGATCATGTGATTTGGATCAAAACCCATTAAGCTATAGGCCAAACAAAATGATTACTCATTGGGGCAGTTTTTTGACCCTCTATTAATTTTCTATCTAATACTTTGTATGACCACCTTTTGCCTTTATAACTGCTTGTATCTGCCTGGGCATACTTTCTATCAGGTTTTGGCATACCTCTGGTGGAATTTCACCCCACTCTTCAGCCAATCTATCCCACAACTCATGTACTCCTTTGGGTGGTGTCGGATATTCTTTAAGACGGCGCTTGAGATGTTCCCAAAGGTGTTCTATTGGATTCATGTCAGGGGATTGGGCAGGCCAGCCAAGGACTTGAATGTTGTTGTCTTCAAACCACTGTGTGGCCAGTCCAGATGTGTGTTTGGGGTCGTTATCTTGCTGAAAGTAGCGCTCGCCATCCACCATTTCCAACTTCTCAAAACTTTCCTGAACTCCACTCTCCAAAATTTCACAGTATTGAACCTTGTCCATGTTCCCCTGCACCTCTATGAGCTTTCCCACTCCATTCCACCCCATACAACCCCATACCATGAGGTTTCCTCCTCCTCCATGTTTGACAGTAGGTGATGTTGTTCTATCAGATGGTGGTTCTCCCCTTTGTTTCCAGACATAAACCTTTCCATCTGACCCAATCCTATTGATTTTGGTCTCATCTGTCCATAGAACCCTTTTCCAGTCCTCCACAGTCCAGCTTTCATGATATTTTGCAAACTGGAGATGCCGGATGCGATGGGCTCGTTTGAGAAGAGGAGCTTTCCTCTTTGTAGCAGCATAAAATTGATTTTCCTTGAGTGCATTTCTGACTGTCTGGGGTGTGACAGGATTGGGGATGATGCCATTGATGAATTGGGTAGCCTGAACTGCATTATCAAGCTTCCCTGACTTGATTTGATGAATAATTGACTGTTTGTCACGAACAGACAGCTTGGAGGGGCGGCCACCAAGGTTGTTTTCTTTGTTTCCATCCACATCTTTGCTGATCCTACTGATGGTACCCTTCCCTAGACCAGTTTTCTCCTTGATTTGACGCTGAGAATAGCCCTCATTGAGGAGAGAAACAACAGTATTGTGCTGAGCAGTAGAAATGGCTTTCATGATGGTGGTAAGAGGTCAAGAAGATGATTGAACCAATTCCAACATGTCAAATTGATACAAATAAAGTCACATGACATTGTTTATTCTTCCCACAGTCCATAATGTTCTTGCATTGGATCATAAATGCCAGAATAATGGAAAATAAGATAAGGGTCAAAAAACTGCCCCAATAAGTAACCATTTTGTTTGGCTTATAGCTTAATGGATATTGATCCAAATCACATGATCCAGGGTCCATTGGAAAGCCACGATGTCATAGTATCTTACATAATTACCCCAGGTCCCCTGCTTATGTCAGCACTTCATACCATATTGATCTTTCAAAAATGTACAAACATTGGGGCAGTTTTTTGAGCCACTGTACGCTGGTCTATTTCTCGGGATCTGGGTGAAGTTCATGACAACAATCCCCCTACAAGTATGCTCCACGGCACTCCGGGAACTTTGTTCAAGCATGAAACACAGGAAAGTGGGGACAAACTTGAATGTTGTTCTCCCACATAGGTAAGCTACAGTGTAGCGTACCATATGGTCTAGCGAGGTCTTTACACTAAGCCACATAACCCGTGCGGACTCCGCGCGGACACACGGACTCCGCACGGACTCATTTGGCAGGACCGTCAGCCAGACAAGAATCCGTGTCCGCGCCGAGTCCGCATCAATCCGCGTAATTTTACGCGGACACGCGGACCAGCACGGACGGACAGCTCGCAGAGTCCGCGCGGCCAGTCGATTACTAATCGACTTAGTAATATAAATTTTATTTACACAAATTATATATACTATTTGTTATTAATAACATAACATAACGGCGGTGAAAAACTTGCATCCGACTAGGTTCGAACGCGTACAGGCACGAACATTACGTAATATGTTTGGCGTTCACAACCATTGGGCAAGGCGGGCATTCCTAGCTACAGAATCACTGGCCTCAAGTCAACGGACTTAGGTCACATGATTACGAGGCACGTGCAATGGTCACATTACCGTTGCCACGTCTTCGTTGGTTCTTTTCAACCACATCAACGACGCCTGCCAAAACCGCCAACGCCGACACCAACGCCAACGCACCCACGCCGCCAACGCCAACGCATCGAACGCCAACCGACATCAACATGACGACGCACAAGACGATGTGGGGAGAAGGATAGAAACGGACGCGGAACGAGGGGACGACGAGGAAAGGGCGCCCCGAGGGGCAGAACCAGGTGAGTCGTACACCGCCGCTCACCCACACGCTCACCACGCAGCGCGTCCCCCCCTCCCCACTTCAGGAACTCGAAACGAAGGATACGGCCGCCAACAGCAACAGGAGGAAGGCGGCAACGACAACGACAACGACGAAGACAGCAACAGCAACAGCAGCAACAGTGCCGACGAGGCCTGCGGCAATGACGGCAACAGCAGCGGCAGCGGCGGCACTAACAACGGCGCGACGACGACGACGACAACTACAACAAAGACGACCACCACCACCACGAGGATGACGACGACTAAGGACAACGAGGACGACAACGACAACGACGACTAAGGACAACGGGGACAACGACAAGACAAGCGGCCAGTGCCGCCGCCGCTGAAACCCAGGCCCCTGACGACGTCGCGGGGGCCGACGAGGACGACGGGGGGGCGGGGGCCCCCGCCCCCGCCTATATTAAATTATTTTATCATATATGTATTATACTTAGTAATAATATATGTTTTATTCTATTAATTATATAGATTGTTAGTAAGTAAAAGAGTAAGTAAGTGCTTCATAATAAAAGAAAGTAAGTGAGTCCGCGCGGAGTCCGTGCAGAGTCCGTGTGGACTTTGTGCTGTCCTTGCAGAGTCCGTACGGAGTCCGTGCGGAGTCCGCACGGACTTTTGCAGTCCGCGCGGAGTCCGCAAGGACATGTGGGGGAGTGTAAAGTACAGGGTCTAGCGGGCATATACAATGTAGTGTACCATATGGCCTGCTAGAGCTTCTTTTAACCGCTGCCAAATATGTACAACTACATGTAGTCGTACCATGCGAATCCACCAGATGTGTAGACCATGCACAGCCAAATGAGTCAAGCAGCCAGCTATGGGTTATGGCATGGCATATATCCCTGGTATGACCTTGGGTTATTATAGTCAAAGGGACTCAACACACAGCTAATGGATACAGGACATGGCCAATGGGCAGACAGAACACGGCCAATGGACAGACGGCACACAGCACACGGCACATGGACATACAGCCAACGGATACATGGCACACAGCCAACGGACACATGGCACACAGACAGATGGCACACGGCACACGGCACATGGCACAGGGCCAACAGACATAGGCACGAATGGTGTATATACTCATAAATGTTATACATATTCCTAGCCAGACAGCCAATGGCCAATGGATAGATAGCACATGGACAGATGGCCCATGGATACACGGCATATAGACAGATGGCCAACAGATACATGGCACACAGACAATGGACACACACACATGGTCAATGGTCATGGGCTAGTACTGTGTATATACTCATAAACATTATACCTATATTCCTAGACAGATGGCCAACAGACACACAGCAACGGACACACAGCATAGTTCAATCCGAGCCTTGGACTTGGTACATTTTGGCCAGCCTCAGATTGAAATTGGTGCAATCTGGCCAGCCTCGGATTGAACTTGGCACAGTCTGGCTGGCCTCAGATTGAACTTGGCACTGTCTGGCAAGTCTTGGATGAAGTGTATATTTAAATATGTATTCTGGATTGTATGATAACATGGTGATATATTTTGGATAAGGATTGGCCTCTGACCTAAAAACATAGCTACCAGTGGCAATGCTTAGGTATTGAGCTGTGTGTGTTCAAATATCCACCCTGGATTGTATAGAAACATGGCCATAGGTCTTGTAAAAGGATTGGCCTCTGCACAGATTGGCTTAGTACTGGCCAGCCTCAGCACCTAAAAATGCAGCTACTGGTGCCAATGCACAGGTACTTAAATGTAATGCAGCTCTGTATCTAAGCATTTGTGCCAATGGCCATGTTTCTATACAATCCAGGGTTGATATTTGAACATACACAGCTCAATACCTAAGCATTGCAACATCGCTTCTTGATTTGTTACCACGACGTGCACAGCCACTGTCGTAGTCATCATTGTCATTCTACGCACCCTGCTGCCCTAGATCACCCCCAATAACACTCTACCAACCAAGCCCTGTGCCTCTGACATGGGCAAAGACAACCCACCCGGCCGATCTCAACAATTGGCAGAACGCGCCTCGAAACCGCCGGACATTTGTGACTACCTTCGTGGGTCCTCCTCCCCTGCTCCAACCAGGAGCACAACTCCTCAGAGACCCCCGGGCCTCCCTACTATCGCACAACGGGTCTTCTTTCGACCACCCATGCCTGCACCCGCATCAGAGGAGGATTCCTCCACTCCAATGGATACTGCGGCAGACGACAACACCGTCACATTGTTGTCTGCCAAAGGCAAAGCCCCAGCCCCACCTCCCCAGGACCGAGAGGAAACCTTGGAGGGGGTGGAGATGAACTCCTTCCAGGAGAGCTTTGACGACCCCGCTGATGCCTTCCTCCCAACCGGTTCGAAAGAATTGGCGGAGATTGACGTCCAGGCGGCTACCTCATTGCTCCATAACACAACAGAGCTTATGAACCTCTGGACTGAAAAGGGATACCACTTCCTTGCACACCTCACTGACACCTTTGCCACTGAGCTCCTCCAGGTCATATACTCGGCCTCATACGGCATGTTGCCAATGGGACCTCTCAAGTTGCCGCCCTACAACAGGTCATTGACAGCCTTTGGAGCCAGCTCCCCCCTGATGCTCCCCCCCCCCCTAAGTACAGTCCCCCTGGGTCAGGGCAGCGGCCCCCCCACTCGTCCAATGCTACCTCTGATCCTGCAGGTCTCCGCAGGCCCCAAAGGAAGCTCATCCCAGCTTGGTCATCCAGACAGCCTCCGCCTCCCCCCCCTCGGCCAACCCCAGCCTCATTTGCATCTACGGCAGCTGCTGCTGCCCCTCTCCCCCAACCTCCCCCTTCTAAGAGGAGGAAGGGCGCCACTGCCATGGCAGAGGGACTAGTCCAAATGGCCAAGTCTTTCCCCTCGGCTCCCAACGCATCCATTGTCCAAGCACAACAGATCGTTGCGGGTGGGGCTGCCAACTCCCGCACCAACGCTGAATGGGCTCGCGCCAACGTGAAGCGTTCCACCACCCATGGTTCCTCTCGGAAAGAAGTCGTGGTCTTCTGCTCCCCGCCGGTGTACTGGGACGATGCTCCCATTATACTGACGATTAACAGCATTCTTGGTTCTAATCGTCGAACCATCCGCGCCGTTGTGGAAACACGGAACCATCTTGGGGGTTTGTCCCTTGTCATGGATTCTGTGCCTTCTGAAGACAACCTCCAAGTCCTCTACCAGTTCTTCAACGCCAAGGTGAAGGAGGCTCGAGGGGCTGAAACAGAGACACAGGTTGAGGTCGGGTCCTCCAAGACCTTCCTCCGCATCCCCAACTTCCCCTTCTTCAGTACCACCGTCACATATGATGAGTCCGGGAAGCCCATTCCCATCACTCCTTTGGAGGTCAAGACTATCCTTGAATCCTGCAAATGGAAAGGTGCAATCCATCTGTACCAGGGGACACTCCCCTGCGTGGTCAGAAACTCCAAAATGTCGGACTCATGCACTGTGTTCTTCGACATTTACAATTCTCGTGGAGGCACCCACCTCTGCAGCCTTCAGAACAAGAGCTTCATGCTTGGGTCCCAGTCCTTGACCATCTTACCCACTGATAAGCGGATAGGAGTTCCTATCTGCACAAAGTGCTGGAGGTTTAGCCACCGCAAGGAGGTCTGTCCCTCCAGAGCTCAACTGTGCTCCTACTGCGGCGGGCCCCATGATGCCCGCAACCACCGTAACCTGGCGGCGTGTTGCAAGGCCACCCCCAAGGCCACCCCACCAAGACTTGCCACACCAGCAGGTCATAAGTGCCCCCATGCCTCCCGATGCATCAACTGTGGCCTTGCCCATGAGTCTGACAACAGGAAGTGTTCCTTTTGGAAACACCGCTACGATGCCAAATGGCTAGTGGCCAAGTACACTGCCCAGAAGGTAGGCAACGAGCTCTTACGCTTCGTGCCCTCTGCTGATACCCCCTTCCCTACCGTTACAGGAGACAGGCTCCGAGGACGCAGGGAGGGTACTTGAGCGATTTGACAAAAAGTTACTTGATTAATGTCTAGTACAACTTGTAATGTAAATATGCTCAGAACCTACTGCCAAAATGTCGGGCGCAAACGACACTGGACAGTTGACCTGTTAGAACGCCGCAAGGATGTCACTGACATTCTCTTCCTGCAGGAGCCGCCATGGGCCACTGTACGGTATACAGCCTCCCTGACCAAAAAAGACAGGGTCCCCATCAGGGGACCACCCATCCACCCAGACTGGATTCCCATGTTCCCCAAAGGGTTCGACACTGCCAAAGATTGGCTGCAAGTCATGGCCTACGTCAACCGAGCTATCTGCTCGGTGAAACCTAAGCTCCGATCAGACATCGTTAACCACCGCAATGTCATGCTCATCACTGTACAAGGTCACCTTGGCCCAGTGCATCTGATGAACATCTACTTGGATGAGAATGGATCAGCAATCTGATTCCTCGAGGACCATCTGGATGAATTCCCCGATGTTAGCTATATGGGGGGTGATTTTAATTGCCCCTCAGCACATTGGGATGCTACCCTCAATCATGAGCACCCCATGGCCAACGGGCTCATGGAGTGCACGGCCGCCCTCAGCCTTGAGAGCATTGCCCCCCCCTCGGGTCGGGTCACGCATCAGCCATACAACTTGGCTCTGCGCGGCTTGGTCCTTGACCTTGTGTTTGTCCCGGCATTCCAGGGATACACAGCTGACCTGACAATAGGTGAGAAGGGTGAACTGGATCACTTCCCTCTACTCCTAGACATCCCCCTTAGGGTTGAATTCCCTGAAGGGAAGATGTCAATTAAAATTGACTCCGAAGAAGAGGCCGCTTTCCTCACGGAAGTGTGTTTACTTCTCAGGCTCATCCAAATCCCTGACATCATGTCAGCGGAACAAACTCAACTAGTTGCTCAGGCGATAGCTAAGGGCTTTGAAACGGCATGGTCCCATCACGCTAAGACTAACTGGGCTTGCGCCCGGTCTAAGTCTTGGTGGGATTTGGACTGCGCCCGGACAAGGTCTGAGGCCATGAGTTCTGATCTCCCAGAGGACTGGAAGGCCTTCAAGGCTGCCACACGTAAAGTGAAACAAAAGCACTTTGATGAGCGCATCGACGAAATTGCTAATACTAACCTCAGACCATGGGATCTCATGGACTGGGTGGGCCCATGCAAGACACCCCCGGTCGAGGCCATCTTGTACCAAGGCATGCCATGCAACACCACAGAGTTGCTATGGAACGCACTGCACTCCACCTTCAACTCAGCTATCGATAGGCCAATCGACCTTGACAGGCTGGGTAACGCTTGGACCTCACCCACAACCCAGGTGTGGGTCCCCTACTCTGCTGCTGAGCTGTCGGATGCCTTATTAGGCACTTCGAATCAATCCGCCCCTGGGCCGGATCACATCCCATGGCATCACCTTAAATGGATCACCCAAGATGATCGGTGTGGCAAACTACTTTTATGGCTTGCAAACACTTGTCTATCATCAGGCCATTGGCCCACCAAGTTTAAAGCATCCATTACGGTGGTCATACCCAAGCCCAGTAAACCATCGTATGACACCCCCAAGTTGTTTCGCCCAATAGTTCTCTTGAACACGTTGGGCAAACTGCTAGAGAAAATGCTGTCCACCAGGATGCAGTTTGAAGCTGCTCAACACAGTGTACTCCACCCCAATCAGTTCGGAAGAGTCCGTCAGAACTCCACTGAAGATGCTGGTTGTTTCCTCACACATGTTGTCCACTCTGGATGGCATGCCAAACTCAAGACTAGTGTCGTTGCCTTCGACCTTGCTCAGTTCTTCCCATCCATAAACCATGAGGTCCTCCTACACATCCTCGAGAGACAGGGATTCGCGCCAGAAGTGGTTGCATTCTTCAGGTCATACCTCGTCAATCGTCATACTAGATACGCGTGGGACAACAAACTGTCCCCGCTCTTCCCATCCAGCGTTGGTCTGGGACAGGGCTCTGCCATGTCCCCTATCCTCTCTGCTCTATGCCTCGCACCCCTCCTCAAGGAGTTTGAACAGAGGGTTCACATAGCTTTGCTAATTTCCTACATGGATGACAGCACCATTATAGTGCAATCGGACATGTTTGAACAGAACCTTGTTAAGCTCAAGGGAGCTTACAAAGTCATATTTGAGCTCACCCAGGCGATGGGTTTGGTTCTTGAACACAGCAAGTCTGAGGGATTCCACTTCTCTCAAAAACACGGCAATATCAACCCTGACATCAACCTTGGCTACGCCCCATATACTGGGGGCACCCCCCTCCGCCCTGGCACCATTTGGCACTACCTTGGGTTCTTCTTTGACTGTCCCCTCACATTCAGAGAGCACGTCAAGCGATACACAAACAAAGCCCTCACCTCTGTGAAGGCTATGCTCTCCCTTGGCAACTCTGTGCACGGGCTTAGGCCCAAGCACAAGCGAATGCTCTACCGAGCCTGTGTTCTCCCCATTGCTACATATGGGAGCAGGCTCTGGATGTATGAGGGGGCCCGCATGGCAGGCCCTCTCGACAACCTCCAGAAAATGCAAAGGCGTGCTTGCCTTTGGATCACTGGTGCCTTCAAGACATCCCCAAACGGGGCTGGTGGGACCCTCGCAGGCATCCCCCCTATCCACCTTCATATTAAGAAGTTGGTGGAAAGGAGTCATGTCTGCTCCCGCGCACTTCAGGCCTCGCATGCCTTTTGTCGCCTCATCGACAGGAACCACAAATTCTCTGTCTAGACCCTCAATGCCCGCAACCCAAGCCATAGGCTTGGGAAACTTGTATCGCCTGTCGTAGAGGCCTGGGCTAACCTTGGCCTCTCTTCCCTGGATCTGGACCCCGTCCACCCACTCAACCAACCGGGCATGCGCCCCAGGGACCTGTTCCCTGATTGCATAGTCTATGATATTGTCACCCCCCCACCTAAGGGCAGTGATCACCACAAGGATTTCATGAAAGACCGCATCACATTGCTGAAGAGCGCTGTCAATGAGGCCTCTCACTCCCCATGGAGCATCTGCATCATCACTGATGCATCCACTCCCCCTCCTCCCATGCAGTCAGTCGCGGTCTACCGCGTATGGCACACTGGGGACCTATATGAGGACTGGCATGCTACCAGCCTCTCTACGTCTGATGACACTGAGCTGCGAGCAATTGCGGAAGGCGTCCGACAGGCAGCTGACATTGGACTAGAAGACATTCATGATGTCCACATCTTCTCTGATTCCACCAACACCCTTAGGCGTTCCCTTGACGTGTCTCACCACTCAGGTCAAGCGTCCGCCCTCAAAGTGTGCAAGGTGCTGCTGCCTTGGCTGCAGCTCCACGCCATCCACAAGATACACCTCCACCACATTACAAATGGAGTGGAGATTGAAGACCACCAACTGGCACACATCAGTGCCGTCTCGACTCGCGTTGAGGCAGGTGGAGCGCCAGTTATATCTGCTGACTTCACACGACGCGAAGCAGTCACATGCATGCTTGACGGCTGGAGGTCTCTCTTCCAATCCAAGAAGTACATTGGCTCCAATTTCCTGACGCTCTATGCGAAAAAGGACACCCTGCTCACCCCGACCCATGTAAACAATGGGCCGTGGATGTGCAAGACTGGTCACAGCCATGCTTTGACCAACCGCATGGTGCAATGCATCACCGGACACGCTCCAATTGGGGTGTTCCAATCATGATTCTTCAAGGAAGAATCTGTCTCCTGTAGGTGCAGTGCTCCCCTGGAAACCGTACAACACATCCTATACGACTGTCCGCAACATGGACGGGAAGACAACCCCGGCCGTCAGCTGCGCTATGTGTGGCTGGTTGACTTCCTCTCGGAAAATGAAAGTGCATTTGTGTTTGATGTTCCCTAGTCCTAAACAGGCTAGGGGCAGTACTCAGTGTTCTAAGTGACGGCTATAGGGTGCTCCCTGCTCAAACATGCAAACCTGGATAATCGGTGGACTTGAAGCCACCACCCACTGCGGGGCACCACAGTGGGGGGCCTACCCCCTGGCATAGATTGGCCCTTCCGGCCTGTGTACAATGAGCTCCGGCTCCATTCACTAGCTCAACCTCAGTCAGGCAAGCATCCCAGCTCCATGGCGCTTTGTCCTCTGCCCCCCCTCCCCATTCCCCCAATTACTACTTGTAGTGACCAGCACATGTATTAGGTACAGTTGGTATATAAAATGTTGAAACAAAAGAAAAAAAAATACCTAAGCATTGCCACTGGTAGCTATGTTTTTAGGTCAGAGGCCAATCCTTATCCAAAATATATCACCATGTTATCATACAATCCAGAATACATATTTAAATATACACTTCATCCAAGACTTGCCAGACAGTGCCAAGTTCAATCTGAGGCCAGCCAGACTGTGCCAAGTTCAATCCGAGGCTGGCCAGATTGCACCAATTTCAATCTGAGGCTGGCCAAAATGTACCAAGTCCAAGGCTCGGATTGAACTATGCTGTGTGTCCGTTGCTGTGTGTCTGTTGGCCATCTGTCTAGGAATATAGGTATAATGTTTATGAGTATATACACAGTACTAGCCCATGACCATTGACCATGTGTGTGTGTCCATTGTCTGTGTGCCATGTATCTGTTGGCCATCTGTCTATATGCCGTGTATCCATGGGCCATCTGTCCATGTGCTATCTATCCATTGGCCATTGGCTGTCTGGCTAGGAATATGTATAACATTTATGAGTATATACACCATTCGTGCCTATGTCTGTTGGCCCTGTGCCATGTGCCGTGTGCCGTGTGCCATCTGTCTGTGTGCCATGTGTCCGTTGGCTGTGTGCCATGTATCCGTTGGCTGTATGTCCATGTGCCGTGTGCTGTGTGCCGTCTGTCCATTGGCCGTGTTCTGTCTGCCCATTGGCCATGTCCTGTATCCATTAGCTGTGTGTTGAGTCCCTTTGACTATAATAACCCAAGGTCATACCAGGGATATATGCCATGCCATAACCCATAGCTGGCTGCTTGACTCATTTGGCTGTGCATGGTCTACACATCTGGTGGATTCGCATGGTACGACTACATGTAGTTGTACATATTTGGCAGCGGTTAAAAGAAGCTCTAGCAGGCCATATGGTACACTACATTGTAGCTTACCTACCTGGTTCTCCTGGTGTGTGTGGTAGCCTTCAGGATGTCCTTCTGTGCATTATCTTTCACACCACTGACATACATATGATCTACAGAGTGTGTCTGCACATATGTAAGCTACAATGTAACGTACCATACGGTCCAGCGGGCATATACAATGTAGTGTATGGTACGGTCCGCGGACGCTACATTGTCCGCTACAATAAAAATATGTAACTACATGTAATCGTACCATGCGGTTCTAGCGGACCACGCACGGCCCCAACGGATAGATATGTATTTCCGCGTGGCCGTACGGCATTCATATTCGGCATGGACTACATGTAGTCCTCGGCCATGCGGCAATGATAGTGGGCCACACACGGCCCCATCCGTGTGGCCGTACACCAAGTTGTACCATACGGTTCCAGCAGACTACGCACGGCCCCAACGGATAGACATGTTTTCCCGTGCGGCCATCCAGCAATCACGTTCGGCACGGACTACATATAGTCCTGAGCCATATGGCAATAGTGTAGCATCGATGGCCAACGGCTAGATTTGTATTCCAATACTGAGAGAGCAGCAACAGTTACATACATATATACTACAAATATTCCCCATCAGATCCAGAACCTGTATAGTCCAGCCAGGTGTCGGGAACATCTCTAAAAGACTCCGCATTGTATGGACCTGGATGTACAAGTGGTTCATCATCTGAAGATATCATGGCCACTGCATCGATGGCCGACATTGCAGCGGCTGAAGCGGAACCACCTTCCCCGTCCGAAGCTGAGCCACTATGACTTCCCTCATCTGATGATATCATGGCCACTGCATCCAGGACCGAAATTGCAGTGGCCAAAGTAGAGCTATGATGATTTCCCTCATCCGACGATATCATGGCCACCGCATCCATAGCCGAAATTGGAGTGGCCGAAGCAGCACCACTTTCCGCATCCGAGATCATAGCCAATGCAGCAAGAGCTGACAATGGATTGGCTGCACCCCCATGACTTCCCTCGTCAGATGAGATCATAGCCACAGCATCCCGGGCTGAAGCGGAGCCATGATGACTTCCCTCATCCGATGATATCATGGCCACTGCATCCACGGCCGAAGTTGGAGTGGCCGACGCGGCATCACCAACCCAATCCGACATTGTGGCTGCTGCAGCTATGGTGGGTACACGGGCTGGGGCTTGCGTGATACGTTGGGGGGGGGCTGATTCATCATCTGAAGATGCCTGATCTACTGGCCGGGCTTTAATAAACACACGGTGGTGCGGGGCCGAAGGAGTAGGCAAAATTGTAGGCATGGGAGATGCCAGTGCTGGTGCCAGTGAGGAAGCAATCCGATCGGCCGCCGGAATGTCAGTGGAAGAAATGAAAGATATATTTGCTTGGGGGGATAAGGGACCTGCCTGACTATCTGTGGACATATGGGTATCTTTGTTTAGTGCTAATGGGGTAGGATGGGGTGCGGGGGACGGTGCAGTTGAACCAACGGCCAGCATGGCCGAGCTCGGCATGCCAGGGAGATCCAGACCAGGAGTGTGAGTAGGGAGTTTTCCCGATGGATACCTGCCACTGTGTCCTGATTTTCCAAACCTTAAAGGCCAAAAAGAAAAGTGAGATGGTATTTGAAGGGGGGACAGCTCAGGAGGATCCTGGATATCCTTGCTGAGTGGGCTGAAGTGTACATCACTAGGGAAGGTTTCATCGGCATCAGAATAACTGCCACTTTCCGCGCTATCGGCCAGGCTTGCATCATACCCAGAATGTGGCTGTGCAAAATCACGGTTATCTGAGCGCACAAGCTGGCGGACATCATCCATAGATAGAGTGATACCAGCGGACCATTTGAGGAGTGGTGCTGACTCTAGCCGCTGTTGTTCTGCACGGGCTTCATCCTCTACAGTGTGGCCGAGGGTGGCTCGCTGCCGCATTGGCAGCGGATTGTCCCTGAACACGGATTCAGTCTCTTTCAACACGGCAGCTTCAAATAATTCATTAAAGCCAGAAGCGCGCCGGATAGTTTGTCTCATTTGGCTGTACTGAGAGATTATGTGAGCATCAACCCGACGCTGCAAACCTTGGAGGGCCATTGGGAAATCAAGCCGAGCCGATTGGCCGATCGGCCATGTGTTTGCTGATACTGGCATATCAACGGCAGATGGTATTGCTGCTTGGGCCACTTCAGAACGATACTTCAAATCGAACCTCAGCGCTTTTCCAATAGTCTTGCTGTTGATATAGTGGGAAGGGTTTGCCAGTTTTGCACGGCCGACCCACCAGCTCAGTTGATATTTGGCAACAACTGCAGTAGGATCGTTGTAGGTGGTGCTAGCATCAAGTAACAACTTGAATGGCTCTGAGTAGTCAAGCATTTGCTGATCGGATGTGGTGAGTGACCGAGCGGCAGCAAGGGATCTGGTTATGATTGGGATCTGTATGTTGCGGCCAGTGGCAGTGGCCGATCCGATGCATGCCAAAGCAAAATCCTGAAAATTTGTTGGAATGTACACAAAAACATGCCAAATTAGGGGACATACCAACTCATTAAAGAGGTTAATCTGTAGTGCTTCCTGTGCCCTGCTGGATGCTTGGGCAATGGCAGATAGTGCTGCTCGGAAGCGTGATTCACAATAGAAGATCACCCTTTGTAGACTATCCAGATCTTCAATTAAAGTATCTGCTCCATTGATAATGAGGGGGTCAAACAGAGTGAGGTAAGCTTTGGGCATCTTAAGACAGTTTGTAGGCACAATGATAAGAAAAGGATTTTATTTTATCAATATTGATCAGTATGGTCAGCTGTTACATAAGCCGGTCACGCAATCCGCTCAAAGTTCGGATTCACGGCCTCAAACTGCCATTGAGCGGCCTCGGCAATTGTAACCCAAGTGGCCGATTTCCGTGCAGCGTATGCCTGAGCGCCAGCTGAGTTCCTGGTATCTATTCGTCTTTCCTTCCAGATGTCTGCTTGTCGACGGTAGTAACGGACTGTCCATTCCATCTCATAGCCAACTAATATTGCTTCCTCATTCCAGCGATGTTTATGTGCTCGGGCGCGAAGCCAGTGCACACGGTTAACTAGATTATTATTAATTAGCACTGTGCGGCTTGGTTTACAAGCATACTTACATTCAAGAAGTGATGCTGCATCCATATCATTGACATTATGATATTGCCAGATCCATGACAGCTTCACCTTGGTTGATCCTGGTATATTTGGGTCCAAAATAGCAGTACTGCTCTTTACATCCTCCCTTTGCAATAATTGATATTTTTTCAGGGTGTCAGCATCGGCGCCGAGCCGGATCATGGCCGCACGGCATCGGCCATATGCACGGCAATGCAGTGCAATCTGATCATTTAATTTGGATATCTGGTTCCGTGAACGGGTTGTAACTGCCTTCCGTGGAGCATTGCGGATGACGTGTGAATACTGGAAGGATTTGTCTGCAATCACAGCACGAAGGGCAGATAGATGCCGATCGGCCATCTCTTCCTGTTGCCGGAGTTCCATTACACAGTACGGATGGGTGGATGGCAGGCATGTCGAGGGCATAGACAGTACCCTATCTTCGGGCGGAATCAAAAGTGGCTCCTCCAGGCCAATCCCTGCACTGGCCAGTGGATTGTTGTCTGTGGAATATGAACTAATGCCATCAATATTTTCAAAGTGTCCGAGCATATTGCTGTCCTCAAATCTGCGTAGCTCGTGAAAGCCTATGCGGATTTCCTCTTTCACACTGTCCAAACTGTCCATCAATGCAACCAAGAGTTGCCGAAGCCGTTCCACTTCTTGCCGATTGTCCTCCCATGGGTTTTTCCGGAGGCGGAGAACCCGATCTTGTAAGTCCAGCCTAATAGGTTATTGAGTATTTTAATTGCAAGCCATAGGTTTACAACACACTGTTGCTCCTCAATGCTAAGCGCTAACTGTATCCACCTTTCACCTTCACTTGTGCCAGTGTGCAATCCGACATTGGCCGAATCCGCTTCCGGATCCGAACTGACTTTCCGTGTTGCAAGGACATCCATCATGGCTGGGTTATTGCAATGCTGGTCCTCTGCCATCTTTATTTCCTGTTCCCACACCTGAGTGTTCTCTATTGGGATGGCATCTGTCATGTTCATGAAATATTGATTAGCATGCTTTGCCATGGTCTGGGCCTCTTCAAATTGTTTGCACAATGAGGACACTGAAAATATTTAGCAACAAGATTGGCCTAGTGGAGTATGTACACACCCATGTTCAAGCCTTTCTTGTGATTTGAATCTGTGACATGATCATCCATCATTTCAGCCCGATGTGCCAGCGTTGCCGTTCGCATTGCCGGTGATACCGAATTCAGCCCTGCCCACAGAGATTCCAGAATTTCCCCTGCAACCATTCCAGCACCTGCTATGAATGAGGTAGCATACCGAAAAAAACACTGTTCCTTGTGCCCATGAACATGAAATAGACCAATTGCAGGATCTACTTGCAATCCGGCCGGTAGCAAGTGGCCGATCCGCCAGTGTAAATAAACCCAATATTGGCAGACAATATCATATATAAATGTCACACCTTGATCTGGATCAATCCCAAAAGCCTCCAGGGCTTTGAGAAATGACCAATCAATGTTTTTTTGCTGTTCACCTTGGTAAAGGTTAGCAATACTGTTTGGAACAAAACATCCATGACGGGCACATGCAATAGCCACAATTCCTGTGATATCGCATGCCTTAGATGCAAGGAGAGCCTGTTCTACTGCCCGGAACTTGTTTTCACATGGTGCTTTCTGAGCATATGCAGTTTTTTCAATCATTCTTATCTTCAGCAAAGGGGCTTACCGTTTTGCGTTCCCTAGCAGAGAGCAAAAATTGCTCATAATCAGCTCTTTTCCCCATCATTCCACCACCCTCTGATAGCCAGACATCCTTCACAATGCCCTTCTGCCGCACATGGTCAGCCTTGAAGTTTCCATCAGCCGTAAGCGATGGCCGATATACCCATCTGCAACCCCACAGATGGTTATGCAATGAGAACCAGACACTGGATTGTATCTTACCTGTTCTCATCTGTTTTCCAATCATCACGCAGGTTGATTCCAGGTTGGGGGCAGGTGGGACAAAATATGGCCATTTCACCCGGTGCCGGATTCTCCGGATTGGCCTTTCCATGGCCGAATCCGGCCCACTTCAACTTCTTAATCCATCGCCAAATACGAGAAAGCCTACGCAGTTCATGGTATATATTTGGTACCATTGCTGGAGCCATGGGGTTTGTGTAACGCCTGAGCAGCTGAAAATATTGATATGCTGAAGCTTTAAGCTCTAGACTAGAGAAACGAAAATCGTCAAGGACAGCCAGTGTAAACACTGTCCGGATTGTTTCAAAGCTTGTTGGCATCAGACCGGAAAACACAAGGTCTGATGGAAGGCAATCCGATCCCTGACATGGACAGGAAACAAGTGCCAGGTGATGTATGCCATTTGTATGAACCACGCGGACATAAGGATTGACCAGAGCATCTTGGCGAGGTGGCCGTCTGGCTGCATTTTTGGATGCCGGATTGACCGATGGCAGGTCCTCGGCCACATCTGGCACGGCAGGTACACGGAAGCCCAATTCATCTTCCACTATGTGTTCTTCATCATCCTCTTCGAGCATAGTGTCTCTATCTGCCTCATTATCATGATCTTCTCTTTGCCATGATGGTAAATCCATGCAATCCGAGACCCTGTGATACTGAGTTGCCGATGCCGATGCCGATGCCGATGCCGATGCCGATGCCGATGCCGATGCCAATTCCGATTCCGATGCCGATGCCGATGCTGATGCCGATCTTGAATTTCCAGCTGGTGCCTCAGATGCCTTTTGCTCCTCAGCAATATCAGTACTTTCTTCTAACATGTTTAGAGTGTGCATCTGCTTCTTTAAGGCCTCACATATTGGTGCTCCATTTTGATGTTGAACCAACATGTAGACACCCGCCTCCCAGAGTGCCGCATCCCGGAAATACTCCCCAGTCCAATACTGAATGCGATGCAACTGATTGTCCTGATGGTAATGTCGGAAACACCCACGGCACATCATCCGGCCCCTATGACAATCTCGGCAACGCCAGCGAGCCTCCCGTTCGGCACATACATTGCATTTGCCTTCTGGCAAAGATTCACGTGCTAGGAGAGCCTGTAATATACCTTCCCAATGTTTCGCATGTTCTTGCAAGTAATATGATTGGTCCTGCTATGCATTTAGTATGTTTCAGACTCTTTTCATAATGCACTTACCTTCCCCTGTGATGCCACCGGCTGGCTATTATCCAGATCAATTGGGTCATTGCCAGTATCAATCAATGTCTCAGTTACACTTTCAACCCATGGTTGACCTGATACCCCTTGTCCACCATGTATTGCTGGACGTAGTGGTACTTCCACTTTTTTCTCCACAATGCCTCGTTGTGTTTTCACTTGTACACGCTCTATGGTAACAGAATCAAATGCAAGATCATCATCTTCATGCAGGACATTTTTCTTGATGCGTCTCTTCTTTGCAGGTGGATGGGACATTGTGTTCTGCTAGTAATTGAGGTGGGGATAGGTGTGCAATGCACATATGTTTTATCAAACCCATTTTATCATTACTACCTCAAGCTAGAAATAGCCAATAGGGCCAATCAATCAATCAGGCCGGTCATGAGGGGCAATGATGACACTTAATCTCATCATCATCACCACATGGTTTGTTATCTGATTGCAGATTTTCCGATCATGTGGATTACACCCAGCATATTTATTAAGCATGCAATCCACCCTGCCGACTTAAATTGGAACCCTTAATTCTTCCTCAGGCACAACATGGCAACTTCTCCACGGAAAGCCCGCAAAGATTGTATCTACACTCCTGATGAACGCAAAGTGCTTGATGGATTTAAGGAACAATATTTCTTGCAAATGGACAGAGCTGGCAGAGGTAATGTACTAAGGTCACAAATCTTGCCAGCCATGTTCAATTTCTGGGAAATGCGTGGCGAGCAAAGTAGTAATGAGGAGGAAAGGTTGGGACGGGCAAGGGTGAATAAACATATTGCACATGTCACACCAGGACTGATTGTCAATGTAGAACCTTGCAAATTGGATATCCAATAATTGGCGGACAAAAGCTAACCATGCATTACCAAAACCCACAATCCATGTCAAACGGTTAGATATGGTTTGGAGGCTCCATCCACAAGAGGTTTGCAAGGAGGTCAAGGAAATACTTGGACTGGAAGGTGAACCAACTACTGAACAACTTTTTGAGAAACGAAACAAGGCAGCAAAAGCAGTGTATGACAAAATGGATGATACGGCCCGTAATGTGATTTTGCAGAAAGTTGAAGAGACTAAGCAGCAGGGCCATGATCCAACAAAACAAAATGAGTGAGTCCATGCCAACTCTGGCCAATCCGACCCAATCCGTGTGGCCGATTGGCAAACCGATCCTATCCGCGGTGGCCGCCATTGGCAATCCGATCCAATCCGCGGTGGCTGCCATTGGCAATCCGGTCCAATCCGCGGTGGCCGCAATTGGCAATCCGATCCAATCCGTGGTGGCCGATCGGCACATCTTGTGGGCAATCCAATCCAATGCAATGTGGTTGATTGGCATGACATTATGCTCATCTGTTTGCTAGGCTGGCTGCTAAACAGGGGGATAAACGGGTCCAGCAATGGGCCATGGAACGATACCTGGAAATGGGGATGTTGACTCTTACATTCATGGTCTACCACACCACAGATGGTAGGTTAGTGGTAGATGCGTAAGTATTTTCCACATTATACCAGTTGCTTCAAACTGACTAGGTACTACAAGGAATGACCAGATGGCTACAAACATGGGTGTACCATCTCCAACGTTTCTTGATACAGAAAAGGATCTTGTCTTGCAGTTCAAAAGAAAATTATTGGACTATGTAAAGTCACTTCGTACTCGGGAAAGTGGTGGTGATGGGGTGGGCAAGCCATCCATCCCACCAGAGTTGGATATCAAAGTGCCAAACACCTTCCCAGAGTTGTCACCAATATCCAAATCCACATCACTCAAAAAACTTCAACTCACTGACCTGCTACGGCGTTACTGGGGATACCACTACAGTGAGTACTTGAAGCAGTTTTTTCAGTTTGGAGAAGTTAGAGATCTCATGTTGATAATAGAGCTTGCAACCAACAACCGTACTACTCATGTCCCCTATCGCCAAGTTATATTGAATCCAGAGTTGTACATTCCCAGCAAGTACTTGCCAGACCACATAAAAATCCAAGACCCACAGAACATGCGAAAGGGGGAGATATTGGATGTTTTACAGCATATCCATGAGCGCCAAGTCCTGTATGGTGCTGCGGCAGCATTCCGGTTTTCCCATGTGGTATATGGAGAGGACCGATGTGTGGCCGAGTATACCACCCTATATAATGATGGAGTCCCCAGTGTTGCCACAGGAAAGGGCAAGGGTAGGCATGTAAATCCCAGGAAGCCCAGGCCGAAGGATGTGGCCACAATGGCAGCCATCCAGTTCCCGGCCACAAAAACATTGGCCGTCCAACCCCCAGCAACCCAAAGTTTGGCCATAGGAGCCTCAGCTGTGGAAACACCAGCGGCAGAAGGTTTCTATTGGCCTTGTAGCACCCAAGAGGTAATGGGATTGCAAGGCGCTGGTTACAACATGCTGCCTGTCAACGGCCCAAATGATGGAGAACCGCTTTATTTAGTTTCCAGCCAGATGACCCAATATCTTGGCACCATTGCAGATACACACTCTCAGCATGCCGTGCCCGACAACACTACGACAGGCATGACGGCAAATTCAGCACAGGTCACTATTCCAATTGACCCTGAGTTGCTTGAGCAACCTCCGGCCCATCGGCCACACCTGCCGTTGCCTAACACACAGTCACCACCAGCCATTCAGCTTGATGAGCAGCCTCCGGCCCATCGGCCACACCTGGTGCACCTGCCATTGCCTGACACACAGTCACCACTGGCCAGTCAGCTAGATGAGCAACCTCCGACCCCTCGGCCACACCTGCCGTTGCCTAACACACAGTCACCACCGGCCAGTCAGCTAGATGAGCAACCTCCGACCCCTCGGCCACACCTGCCGTTGCCTAACACACAGTCACCACCGGCCAGTCAGCTAGATGAGCAACCTCCAACCCCTCGGCCACACCTGCCGTTGCCTAACACACAGTCACCACCGGCCATTCAGCTTGATGAGCAACCTCCGGCCCATCGGCCACACCTGGTGCACCTGCCGTTGCCTGACACACAGTCACCACCGGCCATTCGGCTTGATGAGCAACCTCCGGCCCATCGGCCACACCTGCCGTTGCCTGACACACAGTCACCACCGGCCAGTCAGCTAGATGAGCAACCTCCGACCCCTCGGCCACACCTGCCGTTGCCTGACACACAGTCACCACCGGCCATTCAGCTTGATGAGCAACCTCCGACCCCTCGGCCACACCTGGTGCACCTGCTGTTGCCTGACACACAGTCACCACCGGCCAATAGACCTATGCCAAGGAAGAAAGGAGTCTCAAGAAAGATGGTGAATGCTGATGCACTGGCTGCTGAGGAAGCAAAGAAATATGGAACTTCTGCCAAGCGGACCAGACAGAAGAAACTCCGGGCAGATTATGATTAGAAATATATTTACATGTATGGTATATTGATGAGCACTGATATTTACATGTACAAGATATGAACAAATATGTCTACAAGAAATCAACTACTTTCTAATTTTTTTGGTGGAGGGCACTTCCGAAGAGCTGGGCTCCAGAGGCCGCTTACCAGGCTGAGGTGATAACCGTATTGGAGTGCCCTCATCTCCTGGCTGGGGGCTAATACTTCTGGCATGTAGGCGGGGAGAACGCCTGTGAGGCATTGGTGGGGGGTTGAGTGATGGTGGAACAAGCAATTGGGGACCGGTAGGCACTTCCTGTGATGTAGCTGGGGTTGCAGGAATGAGCTGCACAATTGGATTGGACGATGCAGCTGAGGATTCAAGTGTAGATGCTGCATCCATTCCGTGTTCTGCCATTGAGTTGGGCTGTGCCACTGCCGAAGTTTGTATTGTGGCCGGAGGTGTTGTGGCTGAAGGAGGTGCTGTGGTGGCCGCAGCCGAAGGAGTTGTGGCCGAAGCGGGTGGGGTGGTGGCCGAAGGAGGTGGGGTGGTGGCCGAAGGAGGTGGGGCAGTGGCCGAAGGAGGTGGGGCAGTGGCCGAAGGAGGTGGGGTGGTGGCCGAAGGAGGTGGGGCGGTGGCCGAAGGAGGTGGGGTGGTGGCCGTGGGCATCCTGGTGGCCAAAGCCACCTCCGTTTCCGGTGCCATCTGAGTGGCCTGTGCAGCTTCAGTGGCCGGTTCACTATCCACATCCATGTCAGTAGCCGCTCCCGACACCATTACTGGTGGTGCTTCCGTGGCCAATATGGAGGCCTGCCTCGAGGGGCTGTCCCCCGCATCACTACTCCGCAGAAGAGGGGGGGGTTGGTTGTGAGTGTCAACTTCCCTTACCCTAGGGGTTTGGACGCCCTCAACTGATTGCTCCCTCTCATACTTTGCCTGAGCTAGCCGCGCCTTCATGCGTTGCATTGTTTTGCGCTCCAACCATGCCTCCCCATCGTCAAACTCACCCCCATACTGTAGCCAAGTCTTTACCCATTCCTGTGTTTCCTGTGCTGGCCGTACATCCGTTACAATAATTGGCCGTCAGAATTCGTCGTAGCGGTTTCGCGGTTCCCGTGGCAAACCTTCCAGTGGTAATCCAAGATACTCCGCGATATCACGATAGACGACCGTTAAGGCATCAACTTGATTCTCCAGAGTTGAAATTTGTGCCATAGCATGACCAAGGAGGGAGGGGACATCTGCCAAGCCAGGTGCTCCCTCTGTACCTGCAAATAATGCCCCTATGTGAGATGAGGCAGCAACTAAGCGTCTGCTGGCCTCCGCGAGCGACATGTCGGCATTTTCACGAGGAGGGACACGGCCGCGGCGGGTTTGACCGGCAGCAAAGTGTTTGTCTTGTGGCCCTGCAATGTGCATTTCAGTAAGCATTGTAGTGTGTGGAAAGGGAACAACTTACGTTTTTCCGCTCGGCGTTCCGTCCTCCATTGCTCTGAGGGGCTATCGTCCGTGTCTTCATCCGGCCGGGGTTTGTCCACACGTCCTTGGGCCGCCGCTTTCCCTGTTCGTTTCCGTTTCTTGGCCTGTTCCACCACTTCCTCTTGTACATCGGAGGGATTATCTGAATCTGGTTCAGACTCTTCAAGAACCTTCTTCTTTTTCCCCCCTCTTGGGCCGCTATGGAGGCATTTCGTCTTTGCCTCATAGCATGCAACGCACGCTCCACCCATGGCTTGTTTCTCACATGGAAGATTTCTTCGTATGCATTTTAGACACTTCTCGGCATGGTAGCGGCCTGTCCGCTGAGCTCGGCGCCGTGGCCTATTGTCAATCCGTCGCTTCTTCTGTGTCGGTTCTGTCTCCCCCTCGGTTTCTCTGGCAGTGCCCTGGACATCCGGTATATCCTCTTCCTCATCCTCTGAGAGCATAGCGAGCTCCTGAAATGACCGGAATGGGGCCTCATCAACCTCCATGTTGGTATTTTGCCGGTGACGGGAGGGGCCAGGACTCGCATTTCGTGGTTGCAAACGACGAGGAGCACGGGGCTGATTGGTTCTGGCACGACCCTCATCCATGGCTCCATCAGCTCTGAATTGCTGCCTAGCACCAGCAGATTGCTTCCCAGGCGCAATGTAAATGGATCCGGAGTCGTCGGATGGCCTTTCGCCAGCCTCGGATTGCGTTGCCTCAACTGCGGATTGCTTTTGACGCCTGCCGGATTGCCTCACGCCGCCTTCCAAGCCCCTTCCATCACGATCGGATTGCTTCCCTCGCCTACTGGATTGCCTTGCTCCTGCTCCTAACGCCCTTCCGTCACCCATGGATATCCTCCCGCTCTCGTCGGATTGATTCCCCCTAATACCAGAATGTCGGCCACCACTGGCCGAGCGACGGCCAGGAAGTGCGGATTGCTTTTGGTCACGGCCGGGGGGCACGGATTGCCTAGCATTGGTGTCGGATTGCTTTTGGTCACGGCCGGGGGGCACGGATTGCCTAGCATTGGTGTCGGATTGGTTTCGGCCACGGCTGGGGGGCACGGATTGCCTGGTGTCGGCCTCGGATTGGTTTCGGCCATGCAATCCGATAGCCGTGGGCGCCCGGCTGGCTGTTCCGAGGCCTTGTACTGGACCCTCTGTGTCTGAAATGATGAACATGTTTGATTTATATATATGTTCATTTGCCACTTACCCTCATGATTCCGCTCCCACTCCTTTAGGATTGCTGGTAATCGTGATGCCAGGACAGGAATGGGTTGTCGCTTTACAGCCTCTTTGACAAACTCAAAAATGAACAGGTTTGTGTTGCCGACGGATCCTGTCAGCTCGGCCTTGATGCTTTTTACCTCACGCCAGATCCGGTCATATTCATTTTCAAGTGTCCCGGATTTGATTGTGGATCGGATCTTCTTGTCAAGCAAGGAGATTGCAGAAGTTTTGGTGATGTGTTGCATACTGAGTTTGATGGATGAGAGGCGGCAGGGATTACAACGGCAGCTTGTGGCGGTTGAAGATAAACGGCAAGCATCAAAAGTTTTTAAAAAACACAGACATTACGTAAGTATCACGTGACCCGTTCGGCCTCTCTACTTGCAGCCGTCTGATCTCCATCATCCGATCGACTCCCTTCCTTTGCATCCAGAATGAATACACCCTCTGGATATACCACCATAGCCAATGCAGATGGGAATCCCATCATTATACCAACTTATATGATTGATGGTAAATCAGTCATCATCCCAAAGTACCTGCTGCCGGCCACAAAGCATGCCCTAGCAGCAAAGAAAGTCCAACAAGGCCTGGATCTTGCATCCAGCAGAGGTGTGAGTCACCTTCTAACCTAACCTGAACTGTAACACATTATTTACACCACTAACACAGCCATTCAATCCATCTGGAGTGTATGGCAGCATGGTGGCCGAGGGGACTGTGATGGTACCCATAGATCCAGTAAGCCTTCTCAATATATCTACAATTTCATTCTGTTTCATGCAAAATCAGAGCCTTACAGACAGAGAAATGGTCTCTCTACATGCTGAGGCTTTGTCCATGCAACAGCAATTGGGTATCAGCTACAAAGATGCTGCCCATCGCCTCTACCTGGCTGAAGTAGAGAAGTTAAAGGCACAGGACATTACCTACAAGGCACTCAATGCTATCCGGGATGACATTTCCCAAGCCATTGCATACCGGAACTCAGTGGATAGCAAAAATGATCAAGAGGCCTCCCATAGCTGAACCTGTTGTATATGCACAGTAATTGTAACTACTAAATTGCACCTATGATTTATTATATTATATACTGTGGTCAAATTTTCACCTCAATTGTATGCTCCAAGGCCAACAGTCATGTGCCGAGGGTCTGTTCCATTGTGGCCGAACTTCGGCACCAATTTCAGACTGCAAAGCTAATCATCACAAGCCGAGTCTGTGCAAAACATGATTGACGTACGGCCACTCGGATAGGCTGTAGGTGGCCCACTATCATTGCCGCATGGTCGAGGACTCATATGTAGTCTGTGCCGAATATGATTGCCGTACGGCCACACGGATTCGGCCATGTGTGGCCCGCTAGAATTGCTGCATGGCCGAGGACTCATATGCAGTCTGTGCCGAATATGATTGCCATACGGCCACACAGATGGGGCCGTGTGTGGCCCACTATCATTGCCGCATGGTCGAGGACTCATATGTAGTCTGTGCCGAATATGATTGCCGTACGGCCACACGGATTCGGCCATGTGTGGCCCGCTAGAATTGCTGCATGGCCGAGGACTCATATGCAGTCTGTGCCAAATATGATTGCCATACGGCCACACAGATGGGGCCGTGTGTGGCCCACTATCATTGCCGCATGGTCGAGGACTCATATGTAGTCTGTGCCGAATATGATTGCCGTACGGCCACACGGATTCGGCCATGTGTGGCCCGCTAGAATTGCTGCATGGCCGAGGACTCATATGCAGTCTGTGCCAAATATGATTGCCATACGGCCACACAGATGGGGCCGTGTGTGGCCCACTATCATTGCTGCATGGCCGAGGACTCATATGTAGTCTGTGCCGAATATGATTGCTGTATGGCCACACGGATGGGGCCGTGTGTGGCCCACTATCATTGCCGCATGGCCGAGGACTACATGTAGTCCATGCCGAATATGAATACCGTACGGCCACGCGGAAATACATATCTATCCGTTGGGGCCGTGCGTGGTCCGCCAGAACCGCATGGTACGATTACATGTAGTTACATATTTCTATTGTAGCGGACAATGTAGCGTCCGCGGACCGTACCATACACTACATTGTATACGCCCGCTGGACCGTATGGTACGTTACATTGTAGCTTACCTACCTGGTGTCTGTACGTGACGATTTTGACGCTTTGATCATGTCCCTCCCCCAGGCTAAAGAAACCGCAACAGACGTTCATCATGCCGACTACTACCCCAAAGATAATGGGATAATAAACCACTGTGATGATGTAATCATCTGGTTGCCATGTCGTATGTGCAGCTCTCCGTGATGGCCCAGAGGATAGGTGCCTGCATGAAAGGGTGAGCGTATCGGTTCCGGCGTGCCATCTAATCGTTCGCGTTAAAAGTATATTTGATTTCCGCATTTGGGGCAAAAAGTTCCCGCTGTCGAACAATTACCAACTTTGTCTCCGCCAACATGCACTGTCCAATCATCATCACTTCTAAGTATACGCTATCAAAAGATTGGAACGATTTGCGGGTTGCATTGCATTGTGGCGGATGATACTGACCAGCTACTACCATGCATGATGAAACGCAGCCTCACGATGAAGCGGGATCCCTAGCCGTGGGTTCGTCTAACACTACTTTACCAAATTGGGACGGCATCAAGATAACACGTACGTTCTCTCTCCGCGTTCGGTATATTGTTCTTTCCCAACCCTTGTACAACAAAAGTTGTAACAGATTTAGGACCGAGACTGTCCATTATACCGAATTCCGGGGCGCTGGTCCTCCCAACTCGGAGCTTGGGGTCATAGGCGACATCTACCTGGATCTCACACCGGACCATCAAGAGCTGTATGCAAAGTATCCGGGCCAGTGGAAGAGGTGGCCCGGCCCAAGATACAAAAAGTCGCCTTTGCCACTCCCTGATCATGCGAGTCGTTTTTTGTAGTGCTCCTTGGCGGATGGGAACTTTGGGTGGTATTATAAAGGGGGGATGCGTGATATCCTGGGTGAGTAGTTTGGTTGCACGTATTGGGCGTTTTGATGACCTGTATGCACTTATCAAACATAGGGCTTGCCGACTTCCTCTGAGGTATTGTTAACTATTATCGCCCAACAATCTTATCTCCCCCTTACAAACTTCGATCTCAACAACTGCAAACGAGTTCATAGTTCGGACGACTCGTGCGATCCGTCACAAGAGTTTGTAGAGCGTAGTTCCTCACAGGACGAGGTGGCTACCAACAAGCTGGATGCGTCTACGAATTTTAATAAATGAATGAGAGGACCACAAAGTCTGGAGAATGAGGGAGGCCCAACAACGTACACAGCAGAGTCCGCGACAGCCGCATCCCAACCACCACCTTCGGACCTGAATATCAGCTTGCACGCCAGAAATGACCTTCGTGCCGCATTCATTCGGTGGGCCGCCGATATCGTTTATTAATCGGCTCCACATGCCACGCAATTTTCTTCATACTACTACATCAAACCAACCACCTTCTGCTGGTGAACCGGCGCTGATTAGTCACAACGATGATGAAGCCCTCCCGACTAGCATTGTTGAGTGGGTTACCACTCGTGTATTGCAGCAGGGCATTTATCACCCGGAATTGACTCAAGAATGCCCTCTACCGATCGAAATTTCAGTTAGTTCAGCCGTTACAGCAGGTTCACTTTTGTGTTGTCCAGGTATCCGGAAGAATGTTGACCATGGTCTTGTGCCATCGAATGAACCTTCGACTACTACAGTTCCGATAGATCCATTTTTTTCGGCGAATAACGACCACTCCTTGTCTCCGAACCAGTCTATGCGCGATGCTTAAGGTGGTGGGGTGATTACGAATAAATCTCAAACCCAGGCTTTGTGCTCATGAAATCTGAAGAATACGCCAGAGGACCGCAAGGACCAGAGAAAAATAGAGCTGCAATAAATTTGCCACCAGATACGGTACCTGTATCTGCCCGACGTGCGCAACCTTTTAACCCGAATATGGACAGTGGGAAGGTCGTAATCCCGCCAATGATGCCTCTACCGTACTACGACCTACCTGTATCATTCATTAACAGGCCCCATGGGTCGCGTGCTTTTCATACATCACCATCACCCTTAGAGGCCTCAACGGGAACTACTGTGGCGTTGCTTGCGAAACCGGAGTTAAACGTCCGCTATGAGAAGGAAGCTGGAGCCGCTGGTGTTACCGCAGAGGTCCCTGGAGACTTGCAACGGGATATCGACCTCTCGTCATCGAACCTACAACGCTTTCCGACCCTTCCTATTCCAATCTTCCCCGAAGACGTGTTCCATTCCCCGAGTATCCCGAATAACGACCATAACCAGCCGGTGGCCTTCCAGTAGATTTCGTCAGGCTCCTGAGCGCCCTTCCTTGTACCCAACCAGGCAGCCACACCCTAGGAACGCAACAAGAGAAGCTCTCCCAGGTTATTCTCGCTGAGGAAGTCTATCGTCTGGGCTGGGAACTTACTCTACTGCGTGAACATCTGTTCAATTGCGACCCCACAAAGCTGTGTCGGTATCAAGGTGAGGCTGAACATCGCGCGCGGAGGTTTATGGTAAGAGCCCGCCTTTTGTTGTTCATGGTTCGTTGGAAACTGACCTGCCTTTTCTAGGAGCAGCTTAACGAATCACGTAGTCTCGCATCTTCAGTAGAATCGTCTGCCGAGAAAAGCGGTCATCCTTACAGCATTTCGAACCGTGATCCTTCAGTAAGTGTTTTTACAATCAAAATCTATGGGGGGAATTTGACACTTTTGTATCAAGTCCCTACCAAACCACAACGCGCTAGATGATCCAAACCCACTCTACACGGCTCAGGATGCAGACCCTGACAACCTCGCTCCGGGATCCCCGGCCATCCTAGCTGACACTCTAGATCTCTCAAGCCCCATAGCGCACACACTACCTGATAGTTATGAAATCTCCACAAAAGAAGCGGCCCGACCAACGACAGATGCAAGGAGTCGAAATGTTACGCCTTTATCTCGTCGTCACAGCTTTCGTATTGGGGAACTGGGCTCGCCATCTTCGCGTGTTAGTCCCGACCTGCCAATGAAGATTGAAGGAGATTCGGCCCCAGAGAAGGGGGAAGTGGGAGTGTCAGAATATGTGCGTCACTCATCTGATGCTATTTCCAGACCAGGTATGCACATGAATACCACGTTGGAGGGCGTTAGCGTTAGCCTAACTTACCCTTTATTTACATACAGACCAGTCCGCATCTCATGAACTCGAAGTCCAACGCAGCAGCCCTCCTATGAACTCATCTGACTGTGCCTCAAGGGTGGCTCTTAAACGTGAAATGTTGGATAACGAGGTCATTCTCGATTGTTACTTTCCTGGTAGGTGCTGCAACCGCAACCCCCCGGATATTCAGGCATTTGAACTGGATATCCTTGAACCCCTAGAAACCCCTGTTCATCGTCTCCAATACAACCACCTGCGCATCATATTTCACGCCACCAACACAAGCATGATCTGTAGGTTATGTCTGTCCGTCCCCACCAATCTTCTTCGAGAATCTGTGATTTATACCATCCTCCCAGACAAAAGAAACCTCGGAGTGTGTTTATAGTACCGGCGAGAGCCACAAGGATCGGTGATATGATGAACCATTGTGAGGATAACCATCAGGATATGTGTGATTACCTGCTCGCGATGTCAGATACACAGCTCGACAAGATGGCCCGCAAGTTAGATGCCTGTAAACAGGAGTGAGTGCAGCGGTGGGGTGACTCATATATATATTGCGCAATGTCTGCACTCTAAGAGCTGCGGTTCGGTAGGCCGGGGGAGATCAGAGTGTCGACCTATGACCAGCGCTCCACACATCTTTTCCCCCTCTTACTTCCTCCTCCCATTCCTCCCGAAACCCATTAGATTTCGATTCGACGATAGATACCCGCTTTCCCGCTGTCTGTTTCTCCTTTAACCAGTTCTCAACTCTCAAACGATCCTTGGTCTCCACCAAGTCCATGTATATCACAACGACTAGGCGCTCGAGGGACTGATGGGTAAGTATGCGCTCTAGGGCGGACAGGTCATGCGAGGGGAGCCAGAACGGCACGGAGAGATGCGTTAGACGAGTAAAATGCGAAATGGAAAAGCCTGTTTCATAGTCCTTGTTCTTCGTCAATCGGAGGTGTGTTATTTGCGAGAAAAGTGGTGTGGTCAGGTTGGGGTCTGGATCGATATACCGAGTCAAAGCCCAATCTTTTCCGTTGATGATTGTAATGTGTAGATCTCGCTTGCGGGTAACGGCGTCGTGTGACAGGATTTTTTCTTCTATCCCACTGGCCCTAGATGATGATGCGTAGACGAGCCAGAGAAGGTTATCTGCATGGAGCGCGAGGTGGACCAAGTTGTCACATTTCTCAAAGATGGTTACTACTCTGTCCGAGACGGCTTCGATCCAGAGACTTCGGAGGACAGAGGCTGGCTGGAAGTCGTGCTGGAGGGCCTTGAAGCAGTATTTCCCAAGATAGTTGATATAATCAGAGCTCGCGTGATGGTTCTCGATAATCACAGTGGAATAAAGGTGGGGGAGCGCGAGTTCTCGAGCCCATCTCGAGACTTTGCAGAGCGCAAGGCAAAAGTGCGTAGATCGTCGTGCTGCGTAGTGAAAAACGTTGTGCACAAGCTCTGGAGGTAGTTCTGGACACGGCACAATCGCAATCTGGGACTCTAGACCTTTTTGTAGATGATATGCCATGAGGAACGCCAAGGTTTTTGAGTATCAGTGTTACATTTTACAGCTGGCAGACTATGATTAATTATCTCCTCGGCAAACTCCGCAAGTTGAATTTCAAAGCCATTTCATCTTCCAAGATAAAACCACCACAACATCTAGTAGAAACGAGATGGAATTATAGAGTTCGTGTATTGATATTATGCCGAAAATCCAAGAAAATAAAGTATATGTCTATTTCACAGATTTCACCGCTTTTGCCTTTGATTTGCCTTTCTTCTTCGTAGCCTTTATGAGCTTGTCGTTAGTGATGTCATCAGGGTTCTTCTGCTTGTCGTCGTCTGACACATCGTCCACAATGTCATCCATCTAAATGGATCCAGTTAAGTTGTCGACAGAAATGGCTATGGAGCTTTTCGAACTCACATCAAAGGCTTCCTCGAGATCTGGTGCCGGCCCGGCTGCAAGTTTCTTTGGTACTTTCCCGAGATCTTGGGCTTTGTAGAAGGGTATAGGGTGCTCGGATGTGTTGTACCTGAGAAACTCTGAGAAATAACATCATATGCGACAATGGATGGCCTTACTTTCTTGTCAAAGCCGTTTTAGTAGCTGTTGAGATCTTCTTCAACACAAGGTCGTCCTTGTGGTCGTCAACCCCAAGTTCAACCACCGTGTCCCAATCTTCTTTTGACAAATAGTACTCGTCCATTCGTTCGATGACTTCGTCAACGGCACTCTACAATAGCAAGCAAGCACTTGAACAAGGGAATAAAGGTCAGATGAATGCAGGCACGTACCGATCCTTCCTCCATCAAAGGCCTCACAATATGAGGGAACAGAGCTGGAAGATACGACTGTCGAATCTCAGTCTTGTCGCCGGACACTTTGAGCCGCATCCGTATCTGAACATCAGTGAGCTGGCGATTGAGTTTGTTCTGTTTCGAATTTTGGCCTAGCCATCTGAATTGCCAGGTTCAGAACAGGCGCTGTGAAGCGGGAATAGGTAGGGAATGTACGCACTGGGGGAAGCTCATGGAATTAGGTCCTCCATAGTGAGCTCCTGTACCATAGAGAGACGAAGCAGGCCGGACCGCCGAACATACGGCATGCAGTGGCATCAGGCCCCAATGTTGCTCAGGCCTGAAACGCGTAGATTGAGCGACAGGGACTTGGAGAGGGAAGTGATATGACTGACCCATGTATAAGAGCGTCGACTAGATCGCCATCAGAAATTGAAGAAGCGGCACGATCCATCAATTCCAGCTCCTTTAAAGTTTTCTCGGGACCCTCGAGGCCCCGAAGCCTCGCAGGCTGCGTCTTGAGATAGTTTTCCTGAATGCTACTATTTGAGCGACAAGAACATCCTATAGTCATTCACTTTGCGTACCTGGATGAACAATGGGACGAATGAATGGTCCTGGAAATATAGTTCCATCTTGTCACCGAGAGTTTCTCGGGCCGTGGTGGAGAACAGATAGGGTCCCAACATCTTTGACGTTATGTCGAATGGGCTCATGATGGAATACTTTTCGTTCATTTTGGCACTGCGAGATGATAGTCAGCTTGGTAAGATAGTCACAATAGCAAGCAACACCTACAGACTCTTGCCCTCATCGAAGTTCATACTATCATTGGATAACCTCCACGTCGACAACATGTTGAGTACCTGCCTTATATCCGACTGAGCGCCGGTAATGAGCTGGTCAATGACATTCGCCGGGACTTTCATCTTTTCCCTGTGTACGGCTGTTAGAAAGTATGCAAGAAAAGATAAACATGGATAGTTCGTCGAACATACTTGAATGCGATCGTCAATATTCTCGACCGAACCATAGCTGCCTGTGGTCTAGATGTAGAAGAGAATGAGGCTGGAATGCCCAACTTCGATTCGAGGACCGACCTTTGGAACGTTAAACTATATGTTGTGGCTATCAGAGGCTTCATTTTCTGAGCTTGTCTGTCGTTTGCGATGCATATGATCGGGACCTATGATATAAACAGTCAGTCGTAAAAACCAAAGCTTTCTCATACAAAATTGTTTTACTTTGGACTTCTTAATCAATGCGTTCAAAGCGCCCACGCCGCCACGATCACCAGCCGACATCCCGTCCACTTCATCCATGATCAGACATGTCCTATCTGTAATAGTAACTCCAAGAGAGTTTGTATCCTATGTGCGAGTAAGCCTGTGCAACCAGAACCACGAAAACATAGGGCTCACGCTAGCACCCATGACATAGCCATCGAGGGACCTGTTGTTGATGTTCATTCCATTCTATTTGAGCAAAATGCATGAGCAACGTGTGCATCACGAAAGTAATCCGTCTTACCTCCACAAGCTTTTTACTTCTCGCATCACTGGCGTTCAGCTCAATGGGCGTAAACCCTGCTAGCTTCGCACACAAGTGAGCGCTAGTGGTCTTGCCGATCCCTGGTGGCCCAGTAATCATCACGGCGCGGAAAACGTTCATTCCGTTCTTCCCCGGCTTCTTGAAGTCTGACTTCAAGCTCACAGGCCTGTCATACAGATATGATCAGCCATAATCTCGAGAGACAGAAAAAGGCTAGTAAACCAATCATTGAGCCACAGCTGCAGTTTCTCGACCTGCCCTTTATTTCCACAGATCTCTTTGAGTGACTGCGGGGCATAACGTGTAGTCCACAATTGAGAAGAGGGATCGACTATCTTCACGCTGCATCATGAGAGTAAATCATACGCCAGATATTGACCAGCGACATGTAGGCGGACATACCTTCCCCCCGCTTCCTTCGTAGCTGCTGCCTCTTTCGCCTCTCTTTTTTCCATCTCTCGTGCCGCCTCTTTGATTGCCTGCTGCTCCTTCTCCAGCTTTTTCTTTGTCTTCTCATCCAACTTCCCATTCCCAAGGCCCTTCCGTGTCGCGATCAAATTCAGAAACTCATCTTCCGTGCATGTTCGAATTCCGTGTTTCTTGATGGCGGCGAGTTTACTGGGTCCGGCGTTGTCCCCGAGAACGACGTAATCAGTCTTGCTCGACGGTTGCCCAACGACACGTCTGAGATATCCAAATCAGCGTAAGGAAGGTGAGCGCAAGGATTGACTGACCCTCCAAATCGTTTAGCGAGGTCGATAGCTTCATCACGAGAAAAACTGCTTAGCTCTCCGGTGAAAACGAAGGACAGCCCTGCGAGGCAGTCCGGAGCACCATCTGGAACGTCCTTCGACCCATGTGCCACAGGGCCAGCCAACTTCGCAGCCTTTGCCGCAGCCCAGCTGGATGGAAATTGTAAGTCTTTCCAGTAAGGAATGAATCTCGACGCACTTGAACGACTTGACTGGTTTCTCTGTGGCTTCCATAGCCATGCTCTTCCCCTTCGGCTCCTCCTTTTCCTTTTCCTTCGCCTTGGCCTTGGACGACCCAGCCACGGGCTTTTTGGCAACGGGTTTGCGAGCTTTCTGAGGGATCAGTTCGTCGTCGTCGTCAGAACCAAATTCAGATGGGCTGCTCTCCCCTAGCGACTCCATCTCAAAATCCTCATCCTTCTTCTTCGCCTTGTGTTTCTGGGCCTTGGTGACCGTAGAGGGGCGTGGCTTGGGCTTTTCTGTCTTCCTAGTCACTGGTTTTGCGACAGCTGATTTCTTCTTTGGTGGAGGTGTCTCACCCTCGCTCTCGTCGCTAGACACGAGCACAGTCGGCTTCTTGCGTTTCAGCGTTGATGTGGATTTCTTAGGGGGGCGTTCGTAGTCTTCGTCGTCCTCACTATCTACAGCAACTGGGTTTGAAACCTTAGAAGGTGAAGTCTGGGTGGTGATAAGGATAAGCTGAGTTGAGGCAGGTCAAGGCCTACCTTTTTGGTCACCGGCGTGCGTTTGGGTTTTGTTGCACGTTCCTTGGGGGGACTTTCGTCTTCTTCGCTATCTACAACAAGCGACTTTGACACCTTGGAAGGTGAAACCTAGATGATGGTGAGGATCTGCTGAGTGGAGCTAGATCAAGTAATACCTTTTTAGCCACTGGCGTTGATCTGGGATTTTTCAGTGCTTGACAATGCTTCTAAGAAGTTATACTCACTTCGTTCCCTTCTTCTTTACGATCCTAGAGGGTAATTAGTTGACAACACCATGAAACGCGTCCCAGAAACCTACTTGTCATCGTCATCGTCACCTGAAGCATAGCTAATGTCAGATATACAGGTTTGGTGAGCAATTAGGCTCACTTATTTCAATCGCACGCTTCCGTTGTGATCCCAAGCTAGTGCTCTACGAGAAGTTAGATTCCACGGGTACCGAGCCATCTTGAAACGCACTGGCGTCGGTTGGCTTGGCTGGCCCGAAGACGAGCCTCCAAAGAACATTCTAATGTCCTTTCCACCAGACTTCACAACTTTTGTGACCTTTGTCGCCATCCTGCACTAATAACGGCGAAACCGTATGAACTTCGAAGGCAAATGAGCGTGAACAGCTGTGACAGCATCACATTGTGACTCGACGCGTGCGTAGCGCAAACGCACATGCTTATGCCACACGTGGCAGACGTGAACGGAAGTCACGTGGCAAGGCGCGCCTTAACTCATGCAGGCTTGACGCTGAAATGTTTTTTTAAATCTCATTTTGTCGCCCGCGCTTATCGGATGCCTATCATCTGTCCTGAAGCTCCCCCACCATTATCTTCACGCTCAGATGAGCTGAACTCTGCAAGAAATGGCGACAAATTCTCTCGATCAACACCGCCGCTGAACCTTGAGGCCAAACCCGAACCCGAGAAAAATCATGATAACCAAACATGTCGCTTTCCAATGGTGCGGCTAAATGTTGAGCTTGTGACAGACCTCATGGCGGCGCGGCTCGCAACGAGCTTTCTGGGACACATTCTTTTTCTTAAGAGCCAGGTTCCATTGTGAGCGACCATATCCCTGGTTCATACAAATCTTGAGCATCTTTCAGCCCCGTCACGCAGCTGTCGCGAATACCAAGTGGGAAGGTGAGCACTCGTTCCGCATACTGCACAAACTCACCATCGAGCATGCTTTCTAGTCGAGCGCGCGCGCAACAAAGCTACGAACGGACCTCCTTCAGTCGTTCGATACACTGTCTTCCCATCTGAACACGACCTTCACTGCCCTCTCTACGGCCCTCGCACGCTGCTCTCAAAATCCAAAACAAGCTCAGAATGGCCAATCAGCATTCGAACCCCAAAGAGTGTACCTTGCCATTTTTGTCGGTCCAAGCATAGGATCTGCACGATCAAAAGTGATTTATGCTATCGATGGGCTGGAAGCTAAAATCTGGGGAACTCGAAGTGATATCATCGACCCGGAAGATAGCGAAGTCGAAGATGAAGTACCTGAAGACTCTGACAGCGAGACAGACGACTCAGAGGAGATCGATAGCGAAGAAGAGGGTCATTCCGACGAGGACGACAGCGAAGGGCGCGCATCAGAGGGCGATAACTCGAGAGACGACGCATCTACGCCGCCACAATCACGCTCGCCTACACCTCCACCATCAACTAACCATTTCGAAGAGCAAAAAGCCCTCAACACCGCTGATCGCCTTCTCTCACGTACGCTCGCTGCCGCCGACGCAGATGGTCAAGGAATGGCAAATGAAATGTGTATGTCTCCACCTCACTCACCGTACCGGCGCGATCTAACACCCAATAGCCCCAACGCAGGTACACATTCTCATTCGTGCACCGCGCCCCTTCAATCACCCAGCATGGATTCCCCGCCAGAATGTATCTGCGTCACTCGATGGGACACTGGACGAGTTTTTGGAAGAGTCCGGGTTAAGCCCGCGCGACGAACAAGTGAAGAGGAAGAAGGGGCAGAAGAAAAAGGCAGTGGAAGGCGTTTGGATCACATCCCGCGCCGGCTTTGCGAAATCGACACCCGAAATTGAGAGTCCACGCGACGAAGAGAATGATATGATATGGTGGAGTTGGGATGGGAAAATCGTAGGGTTTTCCGATTGGTAACGGTACTCCGGAGTAGAGCCTATATCATGGAGATTATTTTCATCCGGTGTATTATCAGATTCATATCATATTAACACAGGCATCATTGAACACGCGATCACACATACGGCCGCTACGTTCGCATCATCGTAGGGTAATCCTCTAACAGAGGGCTCCCAGACCCAAAGATAAGGGGGGCTTCGTTTAGACGTCTTCCACCCATCCGCCGATTATCGTAATCCCAGAACTTTTGTCGGACGGGCCACCACCATACAAGTTTGGCTATCAACGCTTTTTCCTCTTCTGCGCTTTACCACCTTTGGCAGGTTTGTCCTTCGGTACCCAACGTTGGAATTTCTCAACAATATCTCGTTGGGATGCTTCGTCGTAACCGATACACTTCATGACCCAGACACCAATTACCTGGAAGACACAATAAGCATGGGCACTCGACAGATAACGATACCATACTTCTTTGCCCGAGTTGTACGCCTGTATGACTTCCTCTGATGTTGTTTGGAAACCCTCCGACACTCCCTGGTCAACCTTCTCGACGGTGGGTTCACGGCGTAGAGTCTTGCGCAGTGAAACCCTTGTTCTCACACGCGCCCCCCAAATCTGCGTGCAAACCTTCTCTGACCACGTTGCCATCATCTGTATGACTTGATCAGTCTTCAAGGACTGACGGATTAGAAGATGAAACCCAATACGCTATGCGATTGGGTCTTCCATTCCGCAATCGTTAGACCGGGGGCCCTGATCAAACCGTATTGCCCAACATAGAGCCACATGTTAGCTGCAATACGGACAAAGACGCGTTGCTGCTCTGCTCTCCATTCAGCTTTGAGGTCTGGTTCAGAACACTGGAAGAAAAGCCCTGGGAACCCTGCCCTCTGTGGAGCTCTGGGATTATAATCAAGGTTGAGGCACATAAAATCGTTGTAACCATGCTTCTCGACATTCTCCTTGGAGATTTAAGGGAACGTCTGTTGAGAATTTCCACCATATACACTAGATAAAAAATCCCTGGTGACAGTTGCGTTCAAAAGTTCCTCATCCAAGTCTAAGGGATACTCCTTGATATTTAAATCGCCAATGCGTCGGAAGACTGTATCAAGGCTAAAGCCGAAATCACAGTCCTTCTTGACTTCTACCGTCCATACAGGCTTATACCACAATCAGTTCTGGCGCACGCATTTCGTGAGTCACAAAGGACGTACGTTCTTGTGTTCTACCTCCCGCTTGACATGTTCGAGCTTGATGTTCTGTCTTTTGGTAATGACCAACGACATGGTTGGTACCTCCACGGCTTCCATAATAATCCGCCTTCGCTTCTGAGGCCTTTCAATTGCTGATTCGAGACCTTCCGGTGTCTGAATATCGGAATCGTCAAGCCCAAGGCCCATTTCTTCAGACTTTACAATTATGGGCTGGGAGTCTTCCACTTTCCGAATATCATTCTTGATGTCTAACTTAGAATCCTCAACCCCAAGGTCTATCGGCGCAGTCCCTTTATTTGCGGACAGGAGATCTCCCGTTGTCCGAATATTACTATTGGATTCTGGTTCAGGACCCTCGACTTTGAGGTCCTTCGCGGTTCCCTCAGATTCAGAAGACTCATATTTTGGCTTCATATCTTCTTCGCTGATGTCCAAAATCTATATTAAAGTTAAGTATTAAGCTTTACCCGAGGCGAGAAGAAACTTTAATGAGTGCTTACCATATCTAGTCCCATGCTAATGTCCGGTTGACCAGCGCCGTTGTCATCTTCCTCAGATTTAAATAACTCGGAAAACCCAACATGGGCTATATGTCCTTCAGGTTTCTTGGTGGTCCAGTTTAGCGCTGGTATCTTAACATGACCAGAATTTTTCGGTGGTGGGAGAGGGTATTTCCGTAGAACCTATTCATTATAAAATCTCAGCGGGTAAAGAATACCTTTCGACATGCAACTCACGTCCGGCTCAACCTGTAAATTCAAGGTCACATGTGACGGCGGAACTTCCATGCAAAGGAACAGCGAATTCCTTTATTATAGTGCCCTATAAGTTCTCGTCGATGACCTCGATGGTAAAGAAGCTGAATCACAAACTGAACGAAATATAACCAAGAAGAGAAGAAAGCAGTTCGTCACGGTGGCAGGGCATTAGCCAACCGAGCCTGAAGAACCCAATACAGTCGAAATCCCCTTAACCCATACCCCTCGGTGAAGGCCTCAAGGTATGGGTTATTGGAGGTTATGGGCTACTAGAATAGGTCATAAATGGCTTCGAAAATTCACGAAAAAATGCATAAAAATGGGTAATATATATTTGTAGACTAAATAACATGAAATCTAGATAGTAGGTTCAAAATAATCAGTCATTACTGTAGGAACCATGTTTTGAGTGTCTTCAAAACGTGTCTGGCGACCAAAAGACAGGAGAAAACCTTCTAACTTTCGTGCATAAGGCTCTTCAATCACACTAATATACCTCTCGAGAGTTGCTGCGGCCTCCAATGCGACTCTTCGTGACGGACGTGGCAGAATCTCGGCATCATCGTCATCGTCATCAGCTCCACCAACCAATTCCATATCTTCTCTGACAGCTTTTCCTTTTTGGCAAGACGGTCAAGAAGAGCTTGCCGATGCTTTTCAGTGGATCTCTTCAGCTTTGAAAGTGCATTTTTGAGGACATTCAGAGCCTTTTGAGGCTGACCCATTAGCAGAACGAGTGTAAAATAGGTTGGAAAGGGAGAAAATATTCAAATTGTTGCCACATCAATGACATCATCAGGATTTCGCTCCCGAATAAGCACCCCACCTATGGGTTTTTCATCAAGATGACTATGGATTATGGGGTATTAGAAATGTATGGGTTTTAGGTATTTTTCTCTGCTAACCAACTCGGAAAACTCACAAATGTATGGGTTATCTAAAATTATGGGTTATAGGAGGTATGGGTTAAGGGGATTTCGACTGTAGTAATAAGGTTGATATCCCCGTTTGGAAACCATCAAATCTTCATCTCCAACTAGCATACCCATTACCGACTAGAACCAGTGAATGCCTAGCCATTCCGATATTGTAATCAGCGATAATCGGTTCTCGGTGCTTTGGTGGTTTTGTTAGAGAGAAACTCAGTGATAAATTTGGTAATAAATCTACCAAACCCCAGGCCCCGCCCCCAATAAAGACGGAGGGCTTTGAGGCATTTCCGAAACACACTGCAGAAATACTACATTTGAGATAACACTTCTACCTCTCCAGTCCAAAGGCAGTCACATAGAATACGCGAGTTTGGGTGATGTACTTAATGATTTTATGGCGGCCAAAATGACCTGTTCACTGCCCGAAACCGAATTCTCCTCGAAAACCGTTTGGTCCATGAGATTTAAGGCCGGTTCAGAGAACAGGGAACCGACAACATCACAGACTGTGCCGGCATCGGGTAGTGTACCATTGGCGAAATATTCACGAACATATTTCTGAGTGCATATCGATGGGGCCGCGAGCGATGTATGCTGTTTTTTTTCCAGATTTATGAAGCTTCATCTGAAAGGGAAACTATGGACATACCCCTGGAGAATCCTGCGTCAGTACCACGGAACCAGGAAAACCTTTGGCGGTTTTCTTAGCGCTGCAGAGAAACTCAGTGAAGAAGTTTGTAACTAGTTTTCAAAAGCTTACCCCGACAAGGGTGAAGCAGGATCTATAGGACTCTTTTAAATGTTCTGAAATGCCCAGTTGAGACCTTACCCACCTGCAGTGTTTCCTATGATCAAGAGCGGGAAGCTTGAGTTTCCAACGAATGGCCCTAAGAATTTGATTTTCAATGGGGACAACCACTACAGTGGGAATCATCGAACCTCGATAATAAGTCTTTGGAAGATCCGGCCATCCTCTGTGTCTCTTCAAACTCGAGGTTTGGTGCGAAATTGAACCGATAGCTTACATGCATTCACCTCTAACCGTTGCCCATATTTCGCCCCAGCTCGAAATCTTGGTCAGTTCTTCATAATATGCCTGAAAATCGGCCAGAGAATCGGGAACAACAGCGCCATCGTTGCATATAATGGCAGTCTCTGCGTCGCGAACGAGAGAAACATCACGCGAATCATCGTCGCAAGAACAATGGAAAGGACTCTCCTCTTCCATCTGAAATAAGTGCGTGCCATTACCTGCCGAGAGGTCGGCTAGACCGCGAGCTAGAGTTGAGAACTTGGCAAATGGTCGTTGGAGTGCCGCAAAGATTATCAGCCGTAAGCGACCATAGTCAACGAGGCCATATGAGATGTCGGTCCGAACAGGCATTGGCTTCTCGCGAATGTTGTTATACAATTTGGTGAGGTTTCGCGAGATGTCTTCAGGAGTGGGTGCGTAAAAGGAGCAGTCATCAGGGCCTGCTGCGGCACATGCGTCGAAAAACGTCTGCATGGTTTTATCGGTGTCCAGAAGATTTTTGGACCATAATGCTAGCCGAAAATGCATAAGAAACTTAGGGCAGGAAGAATGAAACAATGGCTAACTGGCGTAGTAATCCTCAGCATCCATCACACCATCGATGACCATCCGTTCTACTTTATCCTGAGTGTAAAAAGATAATGAAAAGTATTCCCACCGCCGATACATAAGGACGCACCGGAAACATTGCGGCAAACGTGACACCCAAGACACTTCCGTACCTGATAAGGCAGATGATAGGATGAAAAAACACATTTCAGCAGGACATACGAGAATCCCCAATACTGAAGTTTTTCCTTTCGATGTGCCTGAGTAATTCGGAGCATGTCCCGAGCAGTTTGATCAGTGTTGATATGTTTCAAGACCTCAAGTTGACGCTCTCCAGCTAGTTGGTTAGTGACTTTGGCTAGGGCCCATTCACGCGCTATTCCATCGGCAGATGTGTTTAGCACACGGAGAGCACCGGTTCCAGGCCAGAGCGCACGTTCTTCAGCTGTCTTAAAGAAGGAGATACGAGGAAGGGAGTGGCCTATACCTGTCAGACAGCAGGTTAAGCAATGCTGAGATAAAATCCGCACTAATGAAACTCACCCCGGGGATCAAACCCTAAGATATCAAACTGTGGGCCAACGACTCTGCTAAACTCTTTTCCGAGTTCCGCAACAAATTTGACACCACTTGCACCAGGCCCACCAGGGTTGAAAAGAATTGGCCCTCTACACAACGGGGAGTCAGCTGGCAAGGGTGACGGTATACGAGTCAGTGCAATGATGGCCTTTTCGCCGTCCGGATCCGAGTAGTTCAAAGGCACCTAGAGAGATGTTGAACAACCAATTCGCATATGAAATATAATTTTTACCACAAGGCGAGCACATTGGTGTTCTGTAAAGCAGTCGTGCCAAACTATCCGTTCGCTGGGTCGCAACTGAATGCCCAGAAATTAGTATTAGTGAATTATTGATCGCAAGTGAAAACGTATTATGCCGTACAGTTCCCCAGGAGAAGTTTAGGCGGGCCCTAGTCTGGGCAGTAGATCCCACTTCAGAGACATAGAAATTGGTCGGTATGGTGGCATGGAGAGCTTGTAGAATAGAAGGGCTAGATGCCAGAGCTATTAGAGCAATGAATACGAGTAGGGCCGAGTTCTGGATGACCCCCCTCTTGTGCAAGACGTGACGGCGTGTTCCAGGTAAGATGTATATAACCCTTCTCGGCGAGCTGCGGGAAGGGTGGTGTGCCCACGAGGCGCGGGGTAATAAAGGATGCTTTCCTGGATTTAGCAGTAACCACATGAGAGGTGGGGCTACCAGCGCGATTAGAATTCATTTATGTAGTTTTGATGCGTGAACAACGCAAAACCCTCTAACGAGTCAATTCTCCTCTGTGCCGGTATCGTTCTCACCACCTCCCGATCTCAGCAAGTCGTCGAACCTGGATAGGATGCTCTTCCACCGTGAAATGGTCCAGGATCGACGGTTTGTTGAGATTCAAGATATTCCCAAAGAGCTGAATGGGGCCGATTGTCGGAGAGCCGGGGGTGCCTCGTGCGCGACCCACCTCAAAAAATGAAGTTGTGGAGCCGACTCGAAAATCCATTACGAAACGTGGTAACGAATCCGTTAACTTGGAGTGGCTTCAACGTGGTCCCTTGACAGTGATTCGACAGTTATGTGAATTGGGTTCCCGTAAGTGGGTTCAAGCTTGTGTTTGTGGTAGATCCAAAACTGTATATCGCAATGAATGTAGACGTCAGGTTTGTGGTGGCGGTGCAAAGCTGAGTTCCCAAATGGGCTTAGTTGATCACAGTACCCTTTCTTTCCTTTTTTTGTGTATCTTACGGTTCTGTGGGCCTGCAGGCATATGATGGATGGATATCATAAATTGACAACTACTTGCTGGTCCTAGCCACTAATAGACCCAAGTAACAATTTAGTTTCCCCATCAACCAGCGAGTACTTCCAAAGTGCCATTCGAGGGTCCTTCAAGTGTTCGTGGTGCTCAGACGAATTATTGCCATTTTTCGTTGGTTCATTTCACCTGCATGGCTTAAGGTCTTTTCGGTCACAGTAGGTACTTGTCATTATGCATCTCCCGGATAGTACTCAAGAGGTGGCAGATCGAATGATTGTGGACATTGGATCTGGCTCCCAGTTTGGACAACAGTGATTTCCAAGGGACAGCAGGCCACTGGCAGCCATCAGCCCGACTAACCCAGCCGGAACTCAGCTGACCTTGGCATGAACTCGGCAACCCATATTTTTTGAAGATAAGTTTGTTTGAATTGTTGCATCTGTCATCTCAAGTGGGGACAAAAGGCCTTGGGTATTAGGTGTATTTACTAAAGTACAAATGACATCCAGTGATATGATTCATATGAACATGATAGACAATGAGTTAATTGACCCAACACACTCATACTGGTGTCAACTCAGTTATTCATCTGAGTTATTGTTGTGAAGAATAATGACATGCACCAGCCAGAGCCAATTTGCACTTCTGATTCTGTTTATGTTTGAGGAGATTGCCTATTGAGGCCATGTCTACCCCATGATCAATGTATTGGTGACATATATTACACAGAACTGGGCGATGCCTGTTGGAGGTGTTGATTTTCTCGGGTGGTAAGCTGGAACATGACTCGAGTGGTGCAGTCAGGTGGTAGGATACAAATGTGGGAGTATGAACAGGGGTGTAGAGAGTAGGCTGAGGTACACTATTTACAACATCAACATGCCATCGTAGGAGTGATATAGCGGGGCGGACACGCCCAAGAGCTCAAAAGTCGAGGAGAACGCGTCACAGTTGTCGAGATAATGAAGACGCGAAATTTTCACTTAGCTGGTTGCTGTTAATGCCGTTGGATGCCGGCCTTGACTTGCCGTCCTGCCGTTTGCCAACACAACCTACAATAATTTCCTTATTTGGGGGGACGCCCTGCCATCAAACATGTCCGAGATCCACCGATCTGCCAACCCTTGATAGTACTTACGTCGGATTATATATGAGCAGTAGAGAGGGATTTCCCTCCCCACTTCTCTTGATACTCTACTAGTAATATTACACTACGAAATCGCCGAATGACTCCAAGTGAGTGCGTAGATTTTAGTCGAGTGCTCGCCCAGTATAACAGTGCATGGACCCCCCTCGGTTATTCGACGCGTTGATTTCTCACTTGGGCACAACTTTCACTCCCTATTTTTCTAAAGCTAATCTCGATCAGATGGCCAATCAAGATACGGCCCCGAAAGAGTATACTTGCCATTCCGGTCGGCCTGGTCATGGTATTTACGCGATCAAGTGATTCACTGCCGATGGACTGGAAACTAAAATCAGAGGAGTGGTATATTTAACACGGGCAGGATAACGAGGAGAGGGGAAGAACAACCTAAGAACTCCGAAAGCGAGGCGGGGGCTTGGGGGGGGACCTTTCGTACTGGGATGGCCGTGACGATAACGCATACGAGGATTGTCATTTGAGCCACGATAATATATCCACGACTTCCACAATAGCGCTCGCCTTCACCTCTACCCGTCCACCCCGAGTGCGATTGATAGTCTTCTCTCACGAACAGCCGCTGCCACTAACGCATATGGCCAGGAATGGCAACCAAGGAATACATCTCACCGCCCAGTGACGCTTTGACACGTCTAACTCCGGACAGCTGCAACGCAGACTCACATCTTTGCTCGTGCTTCGCGATGCTTTTTCCATCCAGTTTGGATTCTCCAATCAGTACACCTACGTCTTTGAATGATTATTGCCTGCCAGGTCCGTTAATCAGGGAGCAGTGAGCGAAAAAATAGATTTGGATCGTACACCATGAAGAACTCGTGCGTCGTTAGATCATTCACACCGAAGGTCGAGCAACCAAGAGAACAAAAGAGCGAAACGGTAAGGTGGAGCTGGGAAGATATTTCGTGAGACTCGCTGATTGGCGACGTACAATGAATTACTAAACCTGCATAACATAAACAGTGGTGCATCACGAAGGCACTCCGTTCGGGCATCACCACGGGCGTCCGAGCGGCAAAAACATTTGGGAGGACTGCAACCGCACCAGAAGAACTTGCAAAGTGTTACCTCTGTATCCGAGAAAAATGATGATGCCTCCCACCCGGCATCGTCCCAACAAAGGTGGGGGGCTTCGTCAATACTGAGGCTGGTACACTGCTTTTGGTGAAGCGATGAGTGGAGAATTACGTTTATGCTGATACAAGTGAGTCCGACAAGGGGTATGCTAACACTTCAGAGTCTGTCTAAAATATCACTTCGAAAAGGCCCTCTCGGGGATAGTCGTTCGCCCATGTCGAAACTCATCTTCGAAATGAAGAGGCATTCCCTGGGTTTTGGACAAGGTTGGTTCCGAGTCGTTCTACATAACGTCCATCAGCTCCAACACGGTTACGATTCGAGCCGGAGTACGCACTGGAAAAACGATTGTCTCCACTTGGACTTCAACGCGCGAGTCTTGTTTTTGGGATTTCCGAGAACCAGGTTTCAGGGGGCGGAGAAAAGCGAAAGGGTGCATACTAAAAGCGTGCGATTGGCTGCCCGACTCGTCGGCCCAAAAGGCTGGGGATTTGATGATTTCTTGTTGTCCTATGAGAGCCCGAGCATTCAAGGCCGCAAGTAGTGAGTTTGAATAGCTGAGAAAGCGGCCATAAGTCAGTGTGACTGCGAGTGAACTTTTCTGTCGTTACAATTTAGCCGACATCAGAAACCTGTTTATAAGGATAGTCAGTTACGATCCGCGAAAGACGGGCGTCACTCACGTCATGAAGTGTAAATTATTGTTTGGAAAGATGACATATAGAATCGCATGTGAGAGCCCCGCTATTCCAGTAGGCATCGCCGTCTCAATGGTCAGTGCGATGAGTTTCTGTATGACAGAGCTTGTTTTACTGAAACTTGATCGGGAACGGGCTTGTAGAAGCTTTAGAAACACTATGTCAGGGTTTGTGAGTCTCATAATGTAGTGACTGTACGAACAATCATGACCATGCAGGCCGTTATCGACGCATCGACGAAGGTGGCGCCAAAAATCCAGATCTTTGGGCGTTCATTATATCATGAATAAGTGATAAACGTGAGGAAACTCACTAGTGCATATGGCCTAAGTTCACGGATCCTAAAAATTCCTATTTGATGACCCTGTACCGCTGTCAGTTCTGGTGCATCTCGTGAGCCACTCAAAGCTAGAATTTACTCGGATACCGCAATAGGCCGCCAAGCTAGACGTTAGAAGGGATATCTGTTGTAAGGCCAATATGAAAGGCAGCTTTGTGAGCAACAACAATTACTCACTGTCACCAGAACGACTGGTATAACTACCAGTCGCCGCAATCTATGTATTCTCCAACAATAAAAGCAATGTGCACTACTTGCCACTAAAGTGAAAATAAGCATAGCGTTTCAATGGAGATATCGTGCATACCAAGGCCTGTGAGCAGTGGCGTGCCACCAAGTGCCCAATCTAGTTGCGCCAGAGCAGCCGGACTGCCCCAGCCCGAAACGAGGATGTTATTGCCCGCAATAGTACTGAGAACGGTTATGAGGGTCTCAAGAAACAGGAAGACCCAGACTGGAAAGTGGACTTTATTAGTACGGTACGGTGGTTGTTGTTGAGCCTTAGTATTACCAATTATTTTCATTTGGATTGGATCATTTCGAAACCGATGAAAATATATGACTGCGAACGTGTTAGAATCCCGTCACATATGATCACTGACATTCTTACACATCTGGACGATGAGGATTCCATATAACCCGTAACTAAAAATATTGCCCCAAAACTTTAAATCCCAGGGTTAGATTGGTAAACGAGTATGCGCAGAGTAGATACCATGGGCCCAGCCCTACAGTTACTTTAACATCAGTATAAGCCTTAAAATTCAATACGAATTGACGCACAGAAGAGTGACGTCGGGTGGTGGGCCTGTAGGGAGGGACATGGTGGGCAGTGGGAATAAGTCGTCCACTTCCTGCAAGAGTGAACTTTTTGAAAGCTTTTACCGCTATGATGGAAGTATTATAACTGACAGATTCTTGATCTGATTGAGTTCGGGTTGACCGGTGTGCCATGTGATAGGTGACTTTCGAAGCAGGTTGTACTTAGAACTCTAGGAGGGAACGCGGCCGAAGATCACGACAGTTACCGGGCGGTGGCCAGGATATTCCGGAGTATTGTCTTCTCAGGTAGGCTAAAAATACTAGAGAATTGTAAAGTTTCAGATATTCCCCCAGATCGTACTCGTGCAATCAAGCTCGAGACCCGAATCATTGCAGTTAATCCGAACGAAACACCTGCTGATCTAGTAGCTTTGGAGGAGCTACAATACACGTTTCGGGGGACCCTTCCGTACTTTCAGGTTCCAAATTTTCGGTAGGATCTGCGTGACATAAGTGGTGTTGAATTGTTTTCCATGACATTGACATTGACAACATGCGATAGCCATGCACTCAGAAGAACATTGGTGAGTGCATATGAGAAATCGAGAACCTACAAGGAATCGTCAAAAATAAAAAGAATATGTGCAACGACGTCTTTATCGATTGCGCGCCAGTTGTCATAACGAGGGGTGGGTTCAAATTGCAGCCCTTCTCCCACAGTCAGTACCTGGAGGAGCCGTCACGTGAGGAATTGATGCGAGTGCCGACACAGAATGATGGCCACTCATTATGTAATTACTTCCAATTCTGATCTGTCATAGGGAACATAATTACAGTTTATGACTTGTCCAACCTTCCATACCTACAGTTCTCCAACTCTTAATCTTGTATCAAAAGCCACTCCGACAACAGCCACATGGAGATTGATCTGAACGATAAATGCTCCGAAATGAATGTCACCGGCGAGAGCCCCATGTGAGTACAAGGAATGCGCTTACGTGGGAAGATATATATAGGTTTGCCTTCGCACCAGAACAGTTTTTGTTATTAAAATTCGCTTCTAAAGGACTCCCATGAAAAAAATCAAGCCCACCGGCCTCAATAATATGCTCACGCTGCAACATCTTTGAAAAGGTGTGCCCCCTCCTGACCAACCAACGCGACCATTGCGAAGAACTGGGCCGTCAGGTGGCGGTTCTAGCCACAAAAAACATTAGTGGTGCGAGATTCACAGCTCACTGGAAAGGAATACAAGAGTTACAGATGTGTTATTTTTATGACCAAGTACTGTAGGTCCTTCATTAGACTCGGCACCGCTACTAATATTCTCACGAGTAGGCACAGAAAAGAAGTGATTCGGTATGCCGCCCCTCCGCCGGAACGCGGTTAGGGCCATCTCACCTTGCTTGGTTGCCTTGGTCCTATCCCGAAAGGGCGCATACACAATAGGTGTGCGAAGGGGCTTACATGCTGCGCTCATATTCGGAAAACGTTGGGGACCCTCTCATATGAGATTAGATGTACTTGACCTTTCAGATGGTAGTACCGAAACGATGGTTTCCTCGACAGGCTACTGGATCAAGACCAGATATCCCATAGCTATCAACAATACCTTGCGGGCATTCGAGTTATTCTCGGTACTTTGTGAGGCTTTGGCGCCTCTAAGGCTACTTTGGACACAACCTTAGACATTGTGTAAACATTGAATTTGTATTCTAGGCTTGGTCCTTAGAAGGGAAAAACTTGCCCGACGCCAACCCGGAAGTAGAATGGAACAAACGTATGTAAGTGTATGATATCAAAGACATTATTGACAGTAGCATTTTTGGGCTAATCTATTATGCATTGTTGAGTGTGCCTAGAACAGAAAAATTTCAACGCTAGCGCCATCAGAAACGGGTTTTCGTTCCATTCAGAACTTTCCTCGGTTACTACAAGGGTTTCTAAATGTTCTTTTTTCGGGAGCCCTGTTTCTGCCGCGATGTCGTTTTGTTTTCATGTGTGTATTTGATTGATGTGCCATTCATGAGCTTTCAGACAATACCGTGTTTCCATTTTCGACGGTCTTCACAAATTTTAAAAATAAAGTTTACCCCGGTCGTTAACGAGACAGATACAGTCAAACCTGTCATAACCCATACCTACTAAACCCCAGATCTACAACCAATATTTAAACTTACGGCTTCCGGAACGCTGTATAAGGAAAGGAATTGCATAGTACTATCGATATGTCTTGCCCGATTTCTGTGCAGAGCTGAGCTCGTAGCTGCCGGTTGCTCCGAATGGGTATGGGTTATGACAGGTTTGACTGTACCTGGTTTTTATTTTCGTTATGTATCACATACGTAATGGCTCTCCGACTATGAATGAACTATCCATGCTATGATAGATAGATACATCTATCAATGATGCTCCTAGCTGTTGCCAACTTCGAAAGGCTACAAAGGATATGACCTCGGCAACTTGGATGACATGCTTAAGGATGTTATAGCAGCCAGAATGTCATGCTCATCAGGAGTCAACTTATTTTTAAAAGATATTTGGTCGGCAGTTGCTTTGGGAGGGGGTTGAGAGAACGGCGACCCAATGACACCACAGACCGTGTCTCTGTCAGGCAATGTGCCATCAATGAAGTACGCGCGAACATACTTCTGCGTACAGAGAGATGGGGCCGCGAGCGAACAATGCTGTTATTTCCAGTTTTAAATGATGATCTCAATCCAAAGGATGATGGACGTACGCCTGGGGAGTCCTGGGTTAGTACCACAGAACCTGGATAACCTTTGGAGGTCTTCTTAGCACTACCGAGAACTCAGTGTCATTGATTACGACTAGAATGGGGAACACTTACGCCCACAGGGGTGTAACGGGATCTGCGACGCGAGCATAAGCTTTGTAACACTAGACACGAAAAGCCTGCCTACCTGCGGTGTTCCCGATCAACAAGATTGGGAAACTAGTGTTACCGACAAATGGTCCTAGAATTTTTCGTTAAGGTTTCTAATCGTTGCTGAATAAAGTTAGCAGACCTTGGTAATGAGATTTTGGTAGTTTCGGCCATGCTCTGTTCTATTTTGAGGCTCCAGTTTCAGCATGAGTATCTATGTTCATGCTCACATGCATTCTGCTCTTATCGCTGACCAGAGTTCGCCCCAGCTGGACTTGTTGGTTAAATCCTTGTAATACTTCTGGAAGTCTTCCAACGATTCCGGAATATCGACTCCATCGTTGCATAGAATCGCAGCTTGGGCTTCACCAAGGACATCAATGTCAGGTAAACCCTCGCCGCAGGCGCATTCGAAGGGAGGAGTTTCTGTCAGCTCGAATAAGAGTCTACCGTCACCTGCTGCGAGATCAGCTAGACCACGAGCGAGGGCTGCAAATCCGGCGAATGGTTTATAGAGTGTCATGAAGACAGTTGTCCGCAAGCGGTTGTAGTCGACGAGGCCATATGAGAGTTTAGTTCGGACTGGCACTGGCTTCTTACGAATGGCATTATACAGGTTCGTAAGATTTCGGGATATATCTTCGGAGGTGGGCGCGTAGAAGGGGCAGTCATCTGGGCCTGCTGCTGCACACCCATCGAAAAACGTTTGCATAGTTTTATCGGTGTCCAGAAGATTGTTGGTCCATAGTGCTGGCCATAATTCAATGAGTGGATGCGGGTGAAGAAGCAGGGACTGATGGCTAACTGTCGTAATAGTTTTCCACATCTACCACGCCGTCGATGATCATCCGTTCTATTTTGTCCTAGAGGAGATGAATCATATGCCATTATTACGCGAAAATGAATTGATGACATACGGGGAACATGGCAGCAAATGTGGCACCTAAGACTGTTCCATATCTGATGGATAGGATTACGTGATGGGCTGAACTTCAATGGGAGTACCGGGACATACGAAAATCCCCAGTACTGTAACTTTTCCTTCCCATGTGCCTCAGTAATCCTGAGCATGTCGCGAGCAGTTTGATCGGTATTTATATGTCTCAGAACGTCGAGTTGTCGTTCCCTCGCCAGTTCATTGGTGACTTTAGATCGGGCCCATTCGCGCGCTACCCCACCCGCAGATGGATCCAGTACATGAAGACCACCAGGTCCCCACAATACGCGTTCTGCAGCCGTCTTGAAGAACGATACGCGAGGAACAGAATTTCCTACACCTGTTGAACATCACAGTAAATGGAAAGAAACTAAGGAAAGGAAACTTGTGCCCTCAAGCGCATACCCCGTGGATCAAACCCAAGAACGTCAAACTGCGGCCCCACGATCGTGCTGAGCCCTTTGCCCATCCGTACAATCAAGTCGACGCCACTCCCACCCGGTCCGCCCGGATTGAAAAGAATTGGCCCTCGATACCACGGAGAGTCGGCTGGCAGGGGCGAGGGTATACGAGTCATGGCGATGACGGCCTTTTCACCATGAGGGTCCGAGTAATTCAGTGGAACCTAAAGTAACCCTTTGAACCGCTGATTACGATCTGGGGCAGGGGCGCTCTTACATTAAGACGTGCACATTGGTGTTCCCTGTAACAATCGTGCCAAACTAGATGGTCACTGGGAGGTATCTGAGCTCCCGAAAGGGACCAGTATTGGTAAGAGTGCCATAACCAAGGTATAATTGTTAACATACAGACCCCCAAGAGAAATTGGCACGAGCCCCAGTCGTAGCCGTGGATTCTGCGTTAGAGCCACCATGAAAGTTGGAGAAGCGGCCGTTTACATCACTGCGTAATATTTGGATAATGAATAGGCTCGATGCCAAGGCGATCAGCGCAATGAATGCAAAGAGGGTTGTTATCCTAGAAGCAAGTGCCATTGTTCAAATGGTCGTAGATGTGGAACATTCAATGTCGATTGATTCTGAGAGGTCGTGGGGTAGCCATGGGTCTAAATTTGCATAATAGTGCTGCGGAGAAGCCATCGGCGTCGATGTTGGGCATCCCTGGGAAAAATGATCCATGTGGGTTGACCCCATGACGAGCGACGCGCAATGGTTAATTTTAGTCTGGTTTTACGCGGTGTATGAGAAGCAGCGGGGCGTCTAGATCTAAAAGATGAGCCCATTTACTCAGTTGTGACAAAGGGTACAGCGCAACACTACAAGGGGTGTGATACTGAAAAACCTGGGTGACATGCTCAGAGATGTTATAGCAGCCAGAATGTCATGCTCATCAGGAGTCAACTTATTTCGAAAGATATTTGGTCGGCAGTTGCTTTGAGAGAAGATTAGGAGAATAGCGACCCAATGACACCACAGACCGTGTCCTTGTCGGGCAATGTACCGTCAGTGAAGTACGCGCGAACATACTTCTGTGTGCAGAGAGATGGGGCGGCGACCGAACAGTGCTGTTATTTTCGGGTCTAAACAATTGAACGCAATCAAATAAAACGATTGACATACACCTGGAGAGTCCTGTGTTAATACCACGGAACCTGGGTAGCCTTTGGCTGTTTTTTTGGCACTGTCGAGAAACTCAACTTCGTAGATTACGACCGAAATGGGGGCCACTTACGCCCACAGAGGTGTAACGGGATCTATGAGCGAGTGTAAGTTTTCTGAAACCGCCACCTGAAACCTGCCTACCTGCGGTGTTCCCGATCAACAGGATTGGGAAACTGGTGTTACCCACGAACGGTCCTAAACTTTTTTTTAATAAGAACTCTAAGCACTATAATAAAACCAACAGACCTTGATAATGAGATTTTGATAGTTTCGGCCATCCACTAACATTTTTGAGCCCCGAGTTTCAGCACAAATGTTAAATTCATGCTCACATGCATTCCGCCCTTATTGTTGACCACAGCTCGCCCCAGCTCGATTTTTCCGTCAAATGTTTGAAATACTTTTGGAAATCTTCAAGGGATTTTGGGATGTCCGCTCCGCCGTTGCATAGAATCGCAGCGTTGGCTTCACCAACAACATTGACCTCTGGCAAACCCTCGTCGCAGGCACATTGGAAAGGAGTTTTTTCGGTCATCTCGAATAAGAGTCTACCATCACCTGCCGCGAGGTCGGCCAGACCACGAGCAAGGGCCGAAAATGCGGCGAATGGTTTGATAGAGCGACATGAGGATTTTCATACGTAAGCGGTTGTGGTTGGCGAGGCCATATGAGAGTTTAGTTCGGATGGGCACGGGCTTTTCGCGAACGGCATTGTACAAGTTTGTGATATTTCGCGATGTCTTCGGGCGTGGGTGCGTAAAAGGCGCAGTCATCTGACCCTGCTGCTGCACACCCATCGAAAAACGTTTGCATGGCTTTATCGGTGTCCAGAAGATTGTTGGTCCATAGTGCTAGCCAGAATTCGATAAGCGGGTGCGGTGAAGAATTAGGAAAGGATGGCTAACTGGCGTAATAGTTCTCCACATCCACCACACCGTCGATAATCATCCGTTCTATTTTGTCCTGTAAGATGAATTGTAAGCACACTTATCATTATTACACATCGAGGACACACAGGGAACATGGCAGCAAATGTAGCACCCAAGGCTGTTCCATACCTGATGAATAGATTTATATGATGGGATCAGCTTCAACGGGCGCATCTAGTTGGACGCACGAAAATCCCCAGCACTGTAGCTTTTCCTTCCCATGTGCCTCAGTAATCCTGAGCATGTCGCGAGCAGTTTGATCGGTATTTATGTCTTAGAACGTCTAGCTGTCGTTCTCTTGCTAGCTGATTGGTGACTCTAGATCGGGCCCATTTGCGCACCACCCCACCCGCAGACGGATCCAGCACATGAAGACCACTAGGTCCCCACAATACGTTCCGCGGCTGTCTCGAAAAAGGTTACGCGAGGGACGGAATGTCCCACACCTGTTATACCCCACATTAAAACGAAACTACGAAAACTTGGAACCTTGTTCCCAGGAGCTTACCCCGTGGATCAAAACCTAGGACGTCAAACTGCGGGCCCACGATAGTGCTAAGTTCTTCGCCCATCTGCACAATGAAGTCGACGCCACTTCCGCCCGGCCCACCTGGATTGCAAAGGATCGACCCTCGATATCGTGGAGAGTCGGCCGGCAAGGGTGAGGGTATACGAGTCATGGCGATGTCAGCCTTTTCACCATGGGGGTCTAAATGATTTAGCGGTACCTAAAGAAAAGCTTTGAACCGCTAATTCCGACCTAGGGCAGAGGTGTACCTTACATTGAGGCGTGCACATTGCTGTTTTGTGTAGCAGTCGTGCCAAACTAAATGGTCGCTAGGAGGTAATTGAATCCCCGGAATGAACCAATATCGATAAAATCGCTATGGTCAAGAAGAATATTACAGCGTAGACTCCCGAGAGAAACTGGTATGAGTCACAGCTGTAGTCGTGGATTCCACTCCAGAGCCGCTATAGAGGCTGTAAATATATTCCGGCACGTCTCCATAGAATACTTAGAAGATGAAATGGCTGAATGCCAAGGCAATCAACGCGACTAATACGAGGGTTGTCTTCTGAGGAGAAAGTGCCATTGGTTCTGAGATATCGTGCGTGGCCTGAGCCAGTCGTGTGGATCACATTTAAGCTCTTTATATAAAGATACTGTGGAGAAGGAATGGAAGACGGAGCGTTCCTGAGAAAACATACATGTGAGTCCACCCCATGACCATGACGCGCGCTGAGTATATTTGATTTGGGTTTACGCAATGTATGGGGGGTGTCGAAATGCTGAGCCCATGGACTCAGTTGTGACGAAAAAGAGGTACGACACAAATCTCACAAGTCCAAGTTACCCCGCCGCCTGCGTTCTTTCCAGCATTTTATTCACTGCAACCGGTCTACCACTAGCAGGGTGCGACATATCCGCCAATCTTGCTTCCCTCATCTTCACCAAGACCAGTGATAGGGAGGCAGGCGTCACGTGACTCCCTTCGCTCCACCCTGTTTCTCCATAATCTTCCCTGGTATCCATTGGGGTCCCCGCGTTGCTGTTTCCCGCGTACAGACTCCCACTGCGGCTTTCCGGGGCCGAGCGTTTCGCAGGACTTGCACTACCTGTGCTTCCGGAGAAGGGAGACTGGGCTTGGTCCCTGTTGTGTCTCGGGGCCTCAGGCACCGCGTCCTCTTTGTACCGGTCCCACAAGCTGTACAGAGAGATGATTTCTTGAGAGACAGTAGCGATGAGGGGAAGGGACACGTTCAACTCCGTTAGGAAGGTAATGGGATCCTGGGGCTTCTTCGGGGACTCTGTCGGAGCGGTGTGATGAGCTTGACGTGATGACCTGCGTGGCTGAGGAGCTGGGTTAGACTGCTGTGGCATTGTTACACGGGAGGGTTCATGCTCGGTAGGCAAATAGGGAAGGACTGTATCGCGCATGGTTGGATTGAGGATGAAGGTGAGATATAAAGCAGCGATGGCAATGATGTGAGGAGGATAGAGCAGACAAAGATCGGATCGGTAGGTGTCATTTATGATGAACCTGTTACTTGGAAGGTTGGAAATAATAGAAATGAAACTGTATGGCGTGCTTTACCATGCGGTCTGTAATGCCCCATCGGTTACTTCCAACTGTCCTTCACCAGTACCCCAATATCGTGGGCCATCTCCGGTGCCAATGCCAACGCCTACTTCCTCAGCCTCGCCCTCTTCAGAACCAAACAAAGAAGCGCTATCATTGACCTCTTTTCTGCATAGTGTAAGAAGGGTACGGTAAGGATGAAAGACAGTCAGGTCGCATTCGAGATCGTCCACCAGGTAAAACTCCATCTCTGCGAGTTTTGTGTTATCAGAGGGGAAATTCTTCACGTTGTAGTTTTCTTCTACACATCCTCCTTGTCACTTTCTTGTGTCCGGAGCGGAAAAGTGAACACGTACGGCTGAATAATGAACGAGATTCTGTGATAACATTTTTTATGTGAACGGGAGACTCCTCCGCTTTAGCTGCAACATAGCAGCATGCCGAGATGACAATAAATGGGTCTGTCTCGCAGTAGGAGTTTTTCACATAGAACCGTCTAAAAAACACTGTGGCTGTCGCGATAACCCTTTGGCGTAGCTGGAGCTTTTTCCCGAGCTTAGAGATGACTAGACAACACGCGTTAGCTCACAATCTAGCGATGGCAGGGTATTTAGTTTGTCCAGGTAGAGGTGTGAAGTAATAAGTTGCCCCTGATGTTCCCGGTCAAACCACGTCAACATTCTGACTCTTCTGAGTGGACGGTTCCCAAGTTCCCACTTTCCCCAAGTGGCAAACCCACGAACAGTCGAAACTGGCCAATTCGGTGCAGGATAATGGACCAAAAAGCGTGGTCAGACAGAAATGAAGCATACCATTTGCAAAATAGATTGCTAACAAATCCAAATGCTCTGGATCCTCCACGTATTGCAAGTCATCCGCTCTAGCTTGTTTCAAGGTTGCACGGTCAACCATCCATCGCTTGCTGCGATTGTTCGATAAGCTGAGGATTGCAGAAGTGTTATTTCGCGGTCTCACTAGTGTGAACTTGCCCAAAAGTCGGTCGCCATTGCCTGCGTATTTTACCAGGTGGTGGCCATGAGGATGTTCATGCGACGGGAGTTCCCTTCCGTCGCCCGATGCGTTCCGATGACACGTGACTCGTGATTGGCAAAGGTGAATTTCCCGGTGCCCAAAACTTTTTCTTCCACGTCCTTGTCTCCCATCCACCACCACCACTTTTTAAAAGTTCCACATCCGAACATGCTCGCCCGCTCAGCAGTCCGTGCTCTGGCAGCCCCCTCTTCGAGGCTTTTCTCGTCTTCTGCTTCCCGGAATACCAAGGTGGCAGTTCTCGGAGCTGGTGGAGGAATTGGACAACCTCTATCGTTGCTCCTCAAGAGCGACCCTTTGGTTACTTCCCTGAGCTTGTATGATATTCGTGGTGCTCCTGGTGTTGCAGCAGATGTTAGCCACGTCGACACTGGAAGCGAGGTGCGTTTTTACGTCCCACTAAAACCATCTCCAAGGATTTGCTAACGATTCGCAGGTTACTGGATATGCCGCAGACCAGCTCGACCAGGCCCTGGAAGGAGTTAAGGTTGTTGTTATCCCCGCTGGTGTGCCAAGAAAGGTTCGTTGTTCTTTTCTTCTCATTGAATAGACCCGTCGTTAATACCCAACCGATAGCCCGGAGTAAGTTCAATCAACCTCGTACTACTTTGACCTATATTGAATATCTTTAGATGACCCGTGATGATCTTTTCAACGTGAGTACTTGAAAAAACGCAGCATCGCCGCTATGGTCTCATTGGTTAAACTCTAGACTAATGCTTCCATCGTCCGTGACCTTGCCACTGCTGTTGCCCGGGTCGCTCCCGAGGCACACATTTGCGTCATCTCCAACCCTGTCAACTCTACAGTGCCCATCGTTGCAGCTACCCTCGAGAAGGCTGGTGTTTTCAACCCTGCACGTCTCTTCGGTATTACCACCCTTGATGTTGTTCGCGCCACGCGCTTCCTTGCCGGAGTTGTTGGCACAGACCCCTCGAGTACCCCTGTGACTGTTATTGGAGGACACAGTGGCCCCACCATTGTGCCTCTCCTCTCGCAGTCGAGCCACGGCAAGGCCGTCACCGGCGAGAACTACGAGAAGATTGTCCACCGTATCCAATTCGGTGGTGATGAGGTCGTGAAGGCCAAAGATGGTGCTGGAAGCGCAACCCTTTCCATGGCTTACGCTGGTGCCAAATTCACGAACTCGCTACTCAGGGGACTGAACGGAGAGAAGGGCGTTGTGACACCTACCTTTGTCAAGAGCCCTCTCTTCGCTGACCAGGGTATTGACTTCTTTGCTACCAACGTCGAACTCGGTGTAAGTGCGCATTTATTTATTTTCTTCAAGTTGTTGATTTCTCTTTCTTATTCTCTTTAGGTAAACGGTGTTGAGAAGATCCACCCTATCGGTGCTCTCTCAGCCGAGGAGCAGAAGCTTCTTGATGCTTGTCTTCCTGAACTGAAGAAGAACATCGAGAAGGGCAAGGCCTTTGTCGCTTAGATGTCGTTTATTACGGATAACATTGGATCGCTTTGCATAATTTCATCTGGTCAGAGTTGCCCGCAAGCCAACACTCACAATATTGAATGGTGACTGTATAGTTTTAACACCGGGTTTCCTCATGTGCTGGAGAACATGCAAAACTCGAGGTGAAAACTCTTGATACTTTTCTTACAGAAAAAGGTTTTATTTGCTGCCTGTCTGGAAACTCATTGTTCTGGCTAGTCCGCATTGTCCGAGAAGGTGAATCTCAAGCGAACAATGGATGAACGAAAAGCCTTGGCATAGACACGTGAGCAAGTGGGAGTTGGGCAAACGAGAACAGATTTTAAAGTCGTCGACGTCGTTTGAGCGCCGCAAGCAATAGTTCCTCAAGCGCTTGGGGTCTTCGGTTTCGAGTCTGATGCTGCTCAGATTGCTTCAAATCTTGTGACTAAATCTCCTGCTCATTCTATGCTACTTCTAGGTATATTTCATGATCAGACCCTGTTCGTAAAGCAGGAACCTCAATATTATCGCAAAAAGTGGACGACGTCATATGTGTGATGGAGTCTTGAAGTCATTCTTCATTTCAAATTGACGTGTTGAAGGAGTCCATCTGATCAACCATCCGTTAGAACCTGTGAACACAAGCTTTCATGCGATTGTGTCGCACTATGTTCTGTATGTGCAGAGACGAAAATAAGATGTCGTTGACAGGCTGTGCGGAGTGTCGCCCTTGACCAGGTCAGGGCTGGTTTTATGGAAACTCAGCTTCGCCTCACCTGTTCTCTTATAGTGCCTGACGTCCACGTGCTTTTGGACTGCGGTAGCGGATAAGTATTCCGGCGTTCCCGCTGTCTCTCACCGGTGCGGGTGATGTTATCCTCGTCCTGGGTGGTGCGCACCACCTTACCTCTCGAAGAAGAACTCTACTCCCGCCCGGACCGCAACCACTTTCTTTGGTGGGCTGTAGCCCAACTCCGACCGAACAGTCACCCCTGCTACAACCTGCCCTGGTTGATGATTTGCGGAAGCAGCGTTACATATTCATAACAGGAAAGGAAACAAATAAACCTTATCTTCACATATTCTTAGAATGCGAGATCTGAGGAAAGAGACCCGGACCAATCTGGGGATAATTAACACCTACCTTCCCACCCCGCATTACGCTTTGTTGTTGGGCGGCCGAATGATATTCTACCGAAGATTTTCACTCACGTGTAGGTTTTCCCGTCGCTGAAGGCTCGTTCAGTCTCCACGTGATTGACGCTTGATTTCTTCGGAACCAAAGTGCAAAAGTAAGTTTGGGGAACAAACTTCGTGCTAGAATACTGAACACGAATACTAATCAGTAGGATTTGACTGTCACCTACCGTCGGGATCCGGTCGGACCGTTCGCTCTTTGACACTTGCTCTTGTCGGGGGAAAGACCTGGAAAATCTTGATCAAACGGAGAGTTGTTGAGCAAATGTTGAGTTATCGGTTAGTTGTGACACCCTTTGTGCAGGGGGCCGTGCGGTCCAGCGGCCCGCAACGCACTGCAGCGTCGTGTCCTTCACAGCTGACGTTTTGCAAGACTAGAATTCGACGGGTACCCGATAGATGTCCGACAGTGGCTTACTCGACGTATAAAAGCCTCTCGAACGAGCATGAGTAACTCAAAAACAACTTTATTCTCTATAACACCTCATAAAAAGACATGAAGTGGCTCTACTCTGCCCTCGCCTTGACCGCTGTCCAAGTGGCTTCGGTACGTCCAATTATTACTATTAGGAATACATATTGATGATACTTCTTCTACAGGCTGCTCCCGAATTAGCCAAGAGAGCCTCCGTCGGTGAGGTCGCTACCGTTGGATATGCTACCCAAAATGGAGGGTGAGTTTCAAAGATTTCAATACGACTCCGTCCAAAGCTAATATATATTTTTCTTTAGTACTTCTGGGGGATCTGGCGGAACAACCACCACAGTCACCACCCTCGCCGCACTTACCTCTGCCGTATCCGGCACCGCGAAGAAAATTGTCATCATTTCTGGTAAATTTGTTGACAGTCTATTCCACTTCGACAGGACTAATTTGTATAGGCACTATTTCGGGGAACACCGTTGTGAAAATCGGATCAAACACATCCGTCATTGGGCAGAGAGGTTCCGGTAAGTGCTGGTCTACCGCCGAGTGCTTGGTTTCCTCAACTTTTCAATAGCCCTTGTTGGTGTTGGGCTCCGTGTCCTGAACGAGAAGAACGTTATCATCCGTAACGTTAAAGTCTCCAAGGTCCTGGCTGATGCTGGTGACGCTATCGGAATCCAAGCCTCATCCCAGGTTTGGCTTGACCACCTCGATCTTTCCAGCGACCTGGATCACGACAAAGTAAGGACCGCTATTTCAGTCTTTTCTTATGACTACTAATGTATTTCCTTTAGGACTAGTCAGTCTTCATTCTGTGTACAATTGACAAGTGAATTAACCTCTACATAGCTACGACGGTCTCCTCGACATCACCCACGGTTGCACCGGAGTCACCGTGACAGGAAGCAAGATCTACAACCACTGGAAGGGCTCCCTCGTTGGGCACTCTGACAGCAACAGCTCTGAGGACACCAAGATCACCGTGACCTACGCCAACAACTACTTCAGCAGCATCAACTCCCGAACCCCGTCGTTCCGATTCGGCCACGGTCACATCTACAACAACGTCTTCGACAACAACGGTGACGGAATCAACACCCGTGTTGGTGAGTAGCTGAACTGCAACCCCTCTCATCTACGCCTAATCATCTCATTCCTTCAGGTGCTCAACTCCTCGTCGAGAACAACGTCTTCAGCGGTAAGTTATATAATTGGTTGTGGTACTACTTGACTAACTATGAGTGACAGCCTGCAAAAAGCCTCTCTACTCCACCGACGGCGGATTTGCCGTAGCCCGCGGAAACGACTTCGGTGGAGGAGCCAACACAGCACCCAACGGCTCATTCACCTCTGCCCCCTACTCTTACAGCTTGATCGGTACCTCCAGCGTCAGGTCTGCCGTTGTTTCCAGCGCAGGCCAGACTTTGTCCTTCTGAGGGGTAGTACACCGTAGCGTGTAATAGATAGATTGCATACATTCCAAAATGACATGCGATTCCCAAACTCTGAACAAGCTCGATGTATTGACCCATTGAACTGATCATATAGAACAAGGAGGCTATTGACTTACTATGAAAGTAGGATACCCTAAACTTGGAGGAACGTAGGCAGGCCCCTCAGGAGGGCCATGGCAGGTGGGCTCAACGAGGCAAGGAAGGAAGGGCAGTCCTGAATATGTCAACAGGTATGCAAAGCTCCTCAACCGTACGATAAAAGTCCATTTGAACGACAACTGAGAATCAAATTGGTTGATGTTTTCTTGTTCGGATATTGTGAAGTCAACCTGACGGAAACTTCAATGCTTTATAGCCTTTCATAATTGATTTACTCTGATCTTCTTTTAACATTTCTTTTCTTCAGTGAATTTATCGTTTTCTACACGAGCAAAGTTCCTGCCGAGTTTGAGGCCCTTGATATGGGTGAATAGGCACATGGGACGAGGGAAAACTGTGCACAACTATCAAATTGTAGTAGTGGTGAGCGGCCGCCTAACACCAGCATTGGCAGACTAAACATCCGGAACGATGACTAAAGCTAGTAGCCACTTTCCAAGTCAGAGTCTCGGGGACCGTGATGAATTATAAGCCGCTAAGGACCCCACTGCCACAAAACCTTTTAGGGCAACAAGGAATACCCTTCACATTACCCAACTAATCGGCCTTGTTACTAGTATCGACAGATACGAAACTGTCATTACCTACCAAAAGCAAAGCGTCCTCAGAAAAAGTTGAATTCGGATCCAGAGTTTACAAGTATGGTCGCCAGTTGAACGACAGAAGGTAGTACAAAGATCATATTTAGGGTCAAATACGAATGTAGCCATCAGTTGGTAGATGGGGCTAGAAGATTGGTGCATGTGAAATATAAGGGAACAAGAGAGGCAGCGAAAAATCGACGGAAGCCTGGGTCCATATACGAATTACGAATAGTATTTGTGGGCCCAGGTGAAGCGGATAAACAGGTCCCGGTATTTGGGCGGCTGATGTGAATCAGTGATGAATGGAATGTATAATTAATTAAGGTAGCTCACAGTTAAAAGAACCTTCCAAAGTTAATCTCAAAGCTATTATCAAAAACAGAGATGCCGATGCGTTTTCCAACGGTAAAACCACACCCTAATGCCTTGACTTCTACAGCCTCATCGCGGAAACCAAATCCGGTGGAAATACCGATTCCGAGTTTCGCGTCAAATATACTGACTTTCCCAACAACCAAATTGATGGAGAGATCAGCTCCCACATAAGAGCCGAATTGAACGCCTGCCTTGGCAGCAATGATGCTAAATTCGACTTGCTCGACCTTAGCTTTTGTTTTCTGAGTGGTAATATACTATATGGGCTTTAAGGAAATAATGTTAAAAATGGTATTACTTGCCGTCGAGAGCTCAATGATGGAAGCCTTCGCTTCTGCAGTGAATGATTTGAACCAATGCCCCTCGGGTTCGACCCCGGCCTTTGCGTAAAACACAGTGACCCCTTCTTGGTGTGGGTTGGTTGTGTACTGTAGGATTGCATCGTCTTTATTTAATATTTCGGCCAATTGTTGGAAGAGGCCCGACTCGGTCGGGACTGGAACTATGGTAGTGGTTTCCACATCCTGCTTAGGGAGAGTATAATGCCCAGTTAAATTGTTTATATATTCAGGCATCTCGGCCTTTGTGGGTGGGCTGTTAAATTCAGATGTTCATGTCAGCGAGCTTCATCTTTTTATATGTAGAAACTTACCGGAGCGATTTACTTTCGGGCCCATTCCATGTCAGCTTACCATCTGGAGTGATGGTCGGAGCAGGCCAGGAAGGGTCCCAGGGCTCTATGACATCTTTCTCGGTGTAGATGCTACGGAGTATGCCCTCTTTGTCACAGCCAACATATTCTGAAAGGTTAAAAGAACGGGTGTGGATGTTGCCGTCGGCGTCGGCGCAATCCGCCGTCACCTCCCACTTGTCATTGATTCTGAAATTTGTGATTGGGTTTGTAAAGCTCATCTGTGTAACGTTCTGTGTCTCGTGTAAGTATCATGATAGGAAGACTCGGAGACTCACGGTGGTAATTGGAAGTAAAGAGGTGCAAGAGGATGTGGGGGAAGATAACTACAAAGCCTTGTCTTATATCTTTTAAGTATGGACCTTCCTGTGCGAGCGCCCGACCGATTCGTCGTGTCAATCTCGGAACTCTACATTTCCGGGTGAGTAAACCAGATATCTGGAAACCACCCTCGAAGAACCAAGGAAAATGCACGGGACTGGGCAGATACTCGACAACATGCCGAGTAACAGAATCTGATGACTTCAAAGCTGTTTCCAGAATGTCCAACAGATCGAGACATTGCTTCGTGGAGGACTCGTTCTGCAATGGACGTAATGGTCTAAACTAAAGCTAGTAAAGTGCATGGAATAATACAATGAGGCGATCCGTTTGTACCACTCACCCTGCTGAGCACAGTAAACCTGAATCTGGAATGATTTGGGGGCACTGACACATGCAGAGCGAACTGTGGCGTATAGTTCATCGCTGCCGGGGTCCTCTAAGGGAAGAACGAGGGGACATTTGGAGATCCGGGGAAATTTTACAATAAGTTGGGTGGGCTACCATACCAAATAGGAGGTAGAAAGGGTTCTTCCTAGATCAATAACCAGACGGAGAATGTACAACAAATGCATATGGCCCTGTTGATTCTTCGAGTCGACGTCAGCAATTTCGTCATCCAACTCCAACGTTCGCTTACTTTTCTCAAGGCTCCAAGCTGCTCGTCGCAATAGTATGATCTGATCTGGTCTACTCAGCGTGCTCGAATGTGATTGGGAAAATCGAATTTCGGCTGAAGTAGCTCAGTTACTCCCCATGAGGCTTATTGCACGGCCTCAACAGCGAACAGTATTCACAAATGCGGAGACATTATTGGCCTAAAAGTGCATTTACGCTACTTCAGGCTTGTAATATTTGATGTTCCGTAAGGCAAAAAAGATTGACAGAACCCCACTCCCAGGTCCTTTCTGTGCGATTTGTGGCTTTACTCCAATGGTATTGCATCTTGAAGAATGGAGAATTCCTAGAAGATATGGTAACTTGAAGGAGGAATTTCAATGCAGAAGTTGGGAAGAAGTAGCCCCGATCAGAATTAGGTGGTGGCTAGGGATTTTCAATCTCCGAAGGCTGCTCCAACTTCCACTTAAGTAGAAGCGTCAATGCACAATGGATCTCAAGTTCATTACGAAGGGTACTCGCACAGACTCCTCAATTACAGATATCATTGTACGGACGCTCAACTGAATTCTAAAAAACTAATTTCCCCGTCACCCCGAATCCAAACACCCTCTTGGAGCGCTTCATGGCCGCATCAGAATCGTGCCTTTGTGAAAGGTAGGGCTTTGACTTGTGTAATGGAACCTTCTTCAACCGTTGACATGGAATGGTAGGCTCTAATCCGAACTACTAACCAGCCATTCGACCTAACGTGTCATCGCATGACGAAATCATGTCCCCAGCTTTCTGCGCTGCACCCTAGGGTAGCATCTTGATCTAATTCACTGGTCATATTCCTATATATACTAGTAGCAGCACGATTTTGAGCAACAAGCAGTTCGACCGCTCTCGAGCTATATCTTCGAGTTCACTCACTACTCATACCGTGAGCCTACCGTTCACTATAGACGGGACTCTAACCCACTCACTGTACGCCTCATAGGATTCTCAGCATGCCTGAAGCTACAGGGTCTATCGACGGAACAGCCGGCACTTCAATCACGGCCACGTTCACCATTGATGGCGTCACATACACCTACCAAGGTACCCCAACCCCCAGCATCGAGTCATTTTCCTGTGCTAGCGTCACTATGTCCTACGATGACATTGCGCAATTGGATAGCACCTTTCCATTCACGTGTTTCCTCAAACAAGAGGGCGATATAAACTATGCAGTCATTGTCGTCGATAATGGGCCCAAGATGTTGGGCGGCCTAGACAGTCCACCCTCCGCCCCGGCTGACGTTTCTGGCGAAGGGACTTGGTCCTCGGGCTAAGGTATCTCATCTCTCAAATCTTGTTAGGCGGGTCGAGTCCTGACATACATGTATAGTTGTGTCTTGCATCTTTGATACTGGATGATAGGGAGGTAGCTGTATAATGGAGAGAAAATACAACGTTGTTTTGATTCGGAATATGAATATGTATATCATCAGTGAGAACAATGATCGTCATACAGTGGTACTCAACATACTTAACGTATAAGAGGGTAAGGTCGATCTCTATCAATATAACTTCTCGTTACAAAAGATGCAGGGCTTATTTTATTATTTGGGGGGGAGCATTTTTCTCGCGTTGAGATAGAGTACAAGGATTTGCAAACACGGTCAATATACGACAAACTTTCAAGGCGGTCAGACTGTCCACATTATCTGTCATGCCAGTCGAGGAACTGACAACATTTTGTGACACATAATCGTCTCTATTTATTTATCTCTACTAAAATTTCATTAACCTACCGCCAAAGGCATTGTGTAATATGTTTGATCCCTATCAAGTGTCTACCGCAGAGCAGAATTAAAAGCAAAAGCAATGCACCAGCACCATCAAAGTTCATCCACGACCTTGTCATCTTTTATGGAATCTATCTTTTGAGCATCTAATTTTTCAAGCCACCTGCGGACAATGTGGTTGAACTTCTTTGGGTTTTCGAGGTGCACCCAGTGAGCACCTTCGAGCACCTGAATCGTTGGGGTGTTAGTAAGCAAAACGACAGTAGACGGGGTCGAGAGGATACCTCTACTTCTGCGTTGGGAGTGAATGTCTGTGAATGCAAAAGTTCTGCTGCAGCCGACCAATTGGCGACGGGATCCTTTGGGACAAAGTCACAGTCAGTGAGGGTAGCTTCAACTCATGACACACTGGTACATACACCAGTTGGATATATCGCCAGCACTGGCTGTGGAACCGAGAAGTTTCCTTGTGCATGTGCAAGCGCCCAAGATCCGTTGCGGTCCTACGGAAACATACATTAGACGCCGCATACGGCAAGGTTACGAATGATTGAAACCTCTGTTGTGTAAAATTCCAATGCTTATATCTGATATCAGTATGGGTATATGCGTAATACCGCGAACTAAACGTACTATTCTTAAAACCCTGGTTTTTATACTGTTCTACCATGTAATCTTCTTCCCTTGAGCTGAAGAACGGTATTCGCGGGATCTAAGCGAGGATTTACTTTTATAGACACAGGCAACTTCCGAAATTGAATACCGTTTTGACGTCACTCCAGGCACCAAGGAACGAATCAGGGCTCGTCAGGAACTCGGGAGGCGGCGGGCTATCGACGGTCCGTAATACTGCGCGGATGGAGCGTCGGACATCTCGATCCAGCTCAGCAGCGGCCGCGTCTGTCTTTGAGTCGAAGTATATCTGGTAAGTGAGCTTTGGGAACGCCCCCGTAAGTGCCTGGACTGGGACAAAATCTCCAGCTGAAGGGATATACTAGCATATATGTATCAGTAAACTATATGCATATGAGCAAGGTACATAACGCACCGGAACCACAGCCCCAACGACCGCTGTAAAGATATCAGGGCGCATGCGCGCAGATTCGTAGCATAATTGTGCGCCCCAGTCGTGCCTAAGAGTGGGCAAGATCGGGTCAACTTCCAGCTGCGCGCACGGAGGCGGTAGCAAAACCCACCCTACACAGATGGCGGATTTGACGTGTGCGTGTTGCAGGATACACGTGAGGTCTCCCGCCAAATCGCCCATCGTATTTGATGCACGCGCGTCTCCGGGGTGGGTCGACTCCCCAAAGCCGCGCAGATCCGGGATAAGAAGGCGATGGGTTGACTAAGAAGGGAATGGGCGTTGATCGAAATAAAACAAGTCTTTCTTCATACCTTGAACTCTTCAATTTGCCTCGCCCACGTACTCCAGAGACCCGGCCATCCATGGACCATCAATAGAGTTTCGGTGGCCTTGGGGTTGATGTCAACATAGCCTGGTGATATCACATTGAGTTTTTGATGAGGCTGTGGAAGGGGGGGGGGACGCACTGAGCGAGATATCAACAGCTTCGTTGTTCGGGATTCGTTTGATAGCTGGGCAGACCACACGGTGTCTTGGAAAATCTTGGGGCCGGAACCCTGAATTGGCAGAAGCCATTAAAGGTCCACTGAATGCCATCAGGATGCCCGCATTGACCCATCTAATTTTTTCCAGATACATGCCGAGAAAATTTTGGGTGTGTTACTGCTAACAGAGACGTAAGTCAGATGGCGCTTGTTGGGTCACCGCAACAGGTGTACATACTGTTTTAATCCTGCAGTCGTATGGTAACACGTAAGACAGGAACGAAGCACGCTTTATAGAACGGAAACAGCAAGCCATCTCTGGGAAAAAAAGAAGCATAAATAGTGTTAGCATTTGATCATCTGTCAGTGTCACCGGGGCGGTTGGTCAATACTTGAGTTAACGCCCGGAAACATACTAATACCGCCCTCAAAAGGAGCACATCATTTAAAGATTAGACCATGTCTATGGGAAGCAGGGGTAGCACACGGTTACATGATATGTTGTCGCGCCAATAACATTACCGCATCAGAGGTCATTCCTTATCTGAGGAGAGGAAGACCGGTTGATGATTACAGATGATTTAAGTGGTGTGCTATAGTTACAAGGATGCGCAGAAAGAGGAAAGTGGTTTCCGACTATCAGAAAAAAGAGCCAAGTTACTGATTTCGGAGGGCCGCAGAACACGGATGGCTATGGGTTGAACGGCGCTAATCGACATCATCCATGTCGCCCCATAGTGGAGCCGGAGGACTATCCGGGTTTTGTGAAGACAGACCAGCTGGTGCCACGGGTCCGCCACTAAACGTGAACGGGAATTCAGTGGCACTTGCTCCGAAGAGTGGGGGAGGTGAGGGCGCGGTCGCAGTTCTCGGTGATTGATCCTTCTCACGACGAGCATTCAACTTCTTACGTTGGGCTTTGCAAAACGAAGCTAATACTTCTAGAGCACCGACAACATGATTCCTGCTGGGCCTCTCCCCGAGCCTGTCCGGGTAAAAGATCAGATACTGCCTCGATCGTCTTTATATGACCTACCGATTGAGAATCTCGCTGACGGCATCATTGGCTTGCAGCAGCGGTATGACCTCAACTGCCCTTTGATACACTTTGGTTAGGAGCCCCGCTCCGCCTTTGACAGTCATCGAAAGTGTATACCACCCATTGAACCGATCCTCAATGTTGGGTTGGAACTCTTCGCGGAGGTCATCCGAGTCTGGGTCTGAGTGTGAGAAGTCGAGGTAAGCGTTCAATTCTGGATTGTCCCCCTCCTCTACACCCGGAGCCATGGGGAAACCCATTATCATCGCGGCAAAGGCTGCTGGATGGATAGAGAGGGAAGTCGTGGTGATGGCATCCGCCCACTGCTGTATTCTATCTTGACGCGGGGCACCGTGAGGAAGGTTAATGATTTCCGAGAGTGTCCGCTTTTCATCGTCGTTGTCGATTCGACCGAACGCAGATTGCAAAGCGGCATGAATTGCAGAAATACAATCATACAATTCTTTTTCGATGATTTGGATACTTCGAGCATGCCAAAAGACCGAGTCCGAGTGAGCCAATACCGTCACAGCAGACTGGAGAACTGGTGCGTCACGTGGGCGGAGAAGGTAGGAGTGGGTGTCGAGGAGAGAAGAAATTTCTTGAGGCATCTGTTCATCAACATATATTTCGAGGGCAGCTACCAATGTCTCTGACGTGGTGGGGGCGATTTTGTACAATGTTGAGTATAACCAATCCGCGGTTTCATGTTCGAGTTCGTTAAATGTGATGCACTGAAGTGCAGTGAACAGTTGGATAGATGGCTTGGTTTCGAAGACTGTATGCAGGCGTTTCTGGACAAGATCCTGGAGGTGAAAACGTTGGTCATTTAGTTGGCTAGACCAATGTTTAGCATGGAATGGGCATGAACGCTGTATACCATGATCATCATCTTGGTGATCACTGGGGTCGAGAGAGCTATCATCGTCGTCACCATCATCCCCCAAATCGTCCCCTCAAGTAGAAAAGAAATGTTTCAGTAACACAGAGAGTGAAAACCAGTAATCTCACCTTTCTTTCCGCCATGTAGCAATCGATCTAATGCAGACCACCCCATCACATTCTCAATCTCCTCAAGCATGTCGGGCATGGCGTTTTTAAAGAAATCGCCGCCATTCGCAGACAGTGATACGAAGAGATCGCGCCATATCCATAAGCTAATTCGGTCTATGCTGGGAATGCCTCTTAAGTCAAATGCTTTTATAACTTTTCCGTGTCGATTCTTAATTATCACATTTATAGGCATATTCTTAATTGCACATTGGCATCTGCCAAAGGTAAGAATAGACCGTCGTTCCTGTTCATTGCGCCACTCACCCTCCTGGCCTATCCCTTGCTAATTGAGACACAACCTCCGCGACGAATAGAAGACACATATGAGATTCGAAATAATTGACGTTGTATTCATAGAAGACACTCCATATGTCAGGAAGCCAGCTCGTCAAGCTGTCAGCGAGTTCGACAAGTAATTCTTCGCGATTGGAGCGCTCCTTGAGAATCGAGATTTTAGCATCTTGATTTAACGCGTCAAGTAAGGTCTTAATTTCTTTTCTTTTGTCCTTTACGTCCAAGGTTGGCATGGAACGGAGGTTTTCCTTCTGGTTGCGGACAGCCGAGATGACTTGGCTAGGGGTGTCAGAACGTCTGATGTATGGCGGTTGATACGTACATACCATCGTTTGCTTTATCTTGAGGTATTGAGTCGAGCAGTGTGATAAGATGCCGTTCAACGAAGACCCGTCGTGTTTCTGGTGGCAAAGTGTCATATATTTCGGAGAATCTAGTAAAGAAAGTTTGTTGACAGTTAGATCAATGGTATTTTTAATTATAACCATTAATTTCTGGTGCTCAACACTGACTTGACACTTTGTGTTTTCGTGGACATCTCGTCTAGTTGACTGTCAAAGTTCGGACAGTCCTCCAGCAAGCACCAAAGGAGTTATGGTGCCGCCGCGAGTCTAAGCCCTATGGGGTAAGCTGTCACATGACCAACAATAAAATTTTCCCTGTAAACGACTTATAATCTCGCTAAGTCCTTGTTCTCGATTGACGACCTTATTCTCGCCTTGGAGCTCCCTTTATTTCAATTGTTCTGTGGAAATTGAACTAAAACATTCAGGGAAATGAACGTCAGAAATTGTCTAGGGGATATGCCGGGTACAAAGGGCTAGATCAGCAATTGTTGCCTGTTCAGGTGCTGCATCTGCCTCGAGGCGATTTCCAAACCTGGTTGCCGACCTCGTTGTGTGCCCTAAAGACCTACTGTTAAAGAAACACGTTGGAAACGCGCCGTTACCGAACGTATAGGGCTCTGGATACCAATTTACATTCTTCATCTCAACCCTCTTGTCCAACTAATCAGTTGGCATTTTCACCAATGGCTAGCCATTCTCCTCAACGGGCTCGCAGGCCCCCAGCGCACACCGCAACGCAGGGTATGTTCAATCTTTGTTTTTGATACTTCTTCATCCCCCTCTAGCGCTGGCCCATCGTCAACCCAATCGCCTCGGGATCGCGAGAATACTCAGCGCTGAGATTGTTTTGGCGGCATCGCATCTCTGGATATGTCTTAAACGCCCAAGCTGACTTGACTCTCTTACAGCGTCGATGCATAATCTACGGGAGGCATCTCGTTCACCAGCCTTACGAGACAGACCTCGAACGCTGAAGGCGCAGTCGATGCCCGTCATACCCTCTGCCATGCAAGTCTTCGCTGCAAACAATCCAGCACAGCAACCAACATCACAGAGCCAGCAACAACCCAGCCCCACGCTGTCCATTAACTCTCGCCGCTCGCCGCCTGTAGGCGTGCAAATTCAGAGATTACTTCCAACACCCCCGCACCCACTTGATCAGAGCCCCGAACGACGGATATCTCCCCCCCTCGCAGGACAGCATCCATCAAATCCACACCATCCACGGCCCATCAACCGGTCGGCACAGCCTTTCTTATCCAAGTTCCAAAATATGGATCAGGAGAGCTGGCAGATGACAGAAGAGTTATTGGCGGAGATCGAGCGAGCTGATCTACAGCAGGCGCAGGCGCAGGGAAATCCGTTTCCAGCGGGATATCCGCGGCCGCAGTCACCGGCCATTGAGCGCCTGCGTGCGTCAGAGCGATCGAGCCCAAAGGAGTTCGATCCAGGGCAGCAACGGCGCCAGCAGGCCCCCCGCGAGAGTCCCAAAGTCCGCGATAGGCAACCGGGATCACCGACAATGGCAGGTTTTGGGCAGGGCCCTGCTCGTACGCCAGAGCGACGAACGTCGCCTGCACCGTACCAGAGCCCACACCCATCGCCAGGAGGGGAGCATTCATCTCCAGGATATATCCAGTATGCGCGTGATCCCCAGCCTGCGATCCGTCGTCAGACCAATGCGGATACACGCCAGCCCGTATCGTTGTCCACTCAGACGCCGCCTCTGCAGGCTATCAGTGCTCGAACCCCAGATAGAGATAGGTCTCTGCCCGTGCAAGAAGAACCGGAGGACGAGCTCTCGAAAGGGGACAGTGGTCCCCGAGACGTATGGCAAGGCGGGGATCAGGTCCACTCGAATATATCCCCTGTCCCATCCTCCGACCTAAACAACGAAGTATATGACGATAACCACCCACACGGTGGCCGTGTCAGCCGAACGGGGCACCGCGACAATGCAGGACCCACCATTGAGCAAGACGATGGGGGTCAACATAGATATTCAGATAGGGATCATCCAGACGATGAAAGCTACACACCTCGATCTCCAACTGCTAGCCTCCCGGAACATCCACACGATCAATACTACCCTCCGCAGAATGCGAACGCTAGGCTTCCTCAAGTCCAAACTATACGAGGTCGGGCAAGGAATGGTCCGACTGATCAGCTTGGAATGCGATCGTTCGACTCATCCGTGTTTGAGCAAGATAAACAGATATTACCCATGGGTTCATCGGAGCTACCTCTTCAACCTGCGGCGGAGGTTCGCCGACCTACACAAGGAAATCAGTCGCAACCACAGCAGCAGCAGCAATCCCAGCAACAGCAATCCCAGCAACAGCAACAGCAGCAACAACAACAGCAGCAACAACAACAACAACAGCAGCAGCAGCAACAACAACAACAACAACAACAACAACAACACCAGTACCAGTTCCAAGATCAGCGCTATCACAACGTTCGCACATCATCCAATCAACAACATTATAATCCATCAGAAATGCTGCCAGATGATATGCAAAATTACATTGACGATTCCGCATCGTCCTACATTCAATCCTACATGCAATCTGGCCGACCGGATGCTCCCATTCCTCCGACCCCGCATAGTCAGACTGCTGCCCCATCACCATCACCCTTAATATCGGGAAGTTACGACCACCTCGGAAAGGATTTCCCTCCATTCAGCCCAGTGATGCCCGTAGGGTCTCCCTATCCCTACCCATTTTCACACGTACGGCGACATCAATCATATTCAGGCCATCCCAACCGCCCCCAGGTCCCAGGAGGCCTCGACCCCAATCATCCTTCCGTCATTCAAGAACAGCTTGCTCGGCAGTGGCAGATCTACGCGCAGAACAACCATGGGAACATCACGGATTCCACGTTCTCTCCATCCTCGACACCTTTCCAGGGTGCCGGGTACAACCCATGGGCGTACCTGCACACCAACCGTACCCTGGGTCGTATGCACGCACCCATGAGCTTGCAGTCGAGCCCTAGCCACGAGCCCATTGTACTCCCGGGCCCTCCGCCCATGGTCGGCGTAAAGAAAAGCCTCAGGAGGCATTTGTCCAATCGTAAACCACCTCCACGTGTTGAGAGCACCCAGCCGCGCGAGACGAGCCCCGAGCCGTCCTCCTCTGGCGAAGAAACAGCTGGTGAGGAGCGGTACGCCGTAGCGCAGGAAGGAAGTTGGGTGAATGGAGCTGCGGCGCCCATTGTTGTCACACCCACTGACGATAGCGACTGGATCGACGAGGATGATGACGATGAAGATTTGCTAGAATTAGAATACCACCCGGGCTTTGTGAGTAATGTTGAGAAACGCCGCCGCCGGTGGGAGACTGGCTGGGAGGCTTTGACCCAAGCGGTAAGTTAATGATTCGATGACGTGTACTGTAAACTGAGCATTTTCTATCGCTTCTAGTTCCAAAATTTGGACCGCCAAACTGACGCGACAATGGTACTGCTCGCAGCCCCGTCGCACTCTACCAAGTTGCATTCCATCAAATCGCGTTCGCTTCGCAGGCAGACTGCTGGGTCTCATGTCGCATCAATGAACGAGTTGCGTGCGGGATTCAGTCGCATCGCTTCGCAGCGCCGGAGCACTCGCTCTCACAAGTCTTCACTTATAGACAGGTTTTTGTTGCCCTCGGCTGCATCTGGTGGTGAAGGCTCGGATGGCAGTTCGGAGTCGAGAGAGGAGGACCTTAGACGCGCCTTGGAAGCAGCGCTGGGGAGCCTCGGGGCCCTTGGAGGGATATACGAGCAACGTGAGGCCCGATGGGTTGAGGAAATGCGGCGTATCAGTGAGGACCGCGAGAGAGTTGAGTTATTGTTGAGACAGGTACTGGGAGATGGCCATGCCCCTCAATCACCTAACTATGCCCGCAATGCATGATGAAATTCTACGGATTATTTCTGACCACTGTACATAGAATAACTTGCCCAAAATGTTTACCCCACTCATACTAAATACACGACAATCACATTGTCTTCAGTGCTACTTCAATTCGACTCAGAATGTCAGCACACGTATGAGGATTATGAACTGGATATACATCCCCAACGTTCAGCTAGCAAGATTTAAAAATTATGATACAAGTCTCATAACAGTGGAGGCGAAACCCTGACAAGTTACATGCAACATCTGCTTACTGCAGCGCATCAGCAACCATCTCCAAAATCTCCTTCACAGATTTTCCCGTATTTCGTACGTCCTTGGCTATAGATTGCCACATAGGCGAATGATGCGGCTCCGCAGCTACACACCTGCTGCGCACCTCTTCTCGATGTTCCTGCAGAAATACTCGTTAACCAGAGCAAGTAGAATTCGGGCAAAGAAACGAACCTCTGTTCCGTGCTGCCGTTCGAACTTGAGCCACCACCCCCACGAATCGCCCAGGTCCTGGTTAGTAGCGACCGCCCTTGCAAACCACTGCCTCGCTTTCTCAATCTTCCTCTCTGCCCAGAACAGCCGCGCCACAGTACATATGATCACAGGATTGTCCGCACTCTTCTTCAGCGCATCAACAGATCTAGCCTTCCTCGTTGGCCGCGCTTCTGCCCAGATGGACATGGACCACAGAAGTCCGGACGTCGGGCATTCCTGCAAGCCACGGGCCAACATGGCTTTCGCCTGTGCCGCCCCGCCTGAGCGTTCTTCAACGCCAACAGCTTCTGCCCATAGGACGTCAGAAGCAGGGTTGACAAGCCGAGCTTTCTCAAGCAAGGCGCGTGCCTTGATGCTCTTCCCATCTTCTTCTTCCAACCGACTGGCAAGAATCCAAAGTGTGACCTCTTTAGGGCAGGCCTTGAACCCGGCCGAGAAGGATGCACGAGCGGCTGGATGGTTTTTCTGCGATTGCTGGATTTGCCCCTGGATCATGTACAGTTTCGGGAACTTGGGGAATTTCTTGAGGGCAATGGCGAGTGTCTCAAGTGCCATCGATAGTTGGCCTTGTTGCCGTTCGAAGACGGCAGATTTCATCCAAATCTAGATAGTTCCTTCAGCCATTGACCGTTAGGACAAAAAATTGTGACTGACCCTCTCAGTGTCCGCCACTGTCCGTGCGCGAACAAGGAGCTCTCTGGCAACGCCAAGTTCTCCATTTTCAGCCTCCAGTTTGACAGCTGCCAGCCAGATTTGCTCGCTCTCGGGGTTAGCCACAAAGGCACGTTCTAGGACTTCGCGGGCGGCGGGAACGTCGCCAGCGAGCCATTTTTCCTTGGCTGCCATCAACCACAGAACTTCAGCCTGTGGGCAGTGATGCACCGCCCTACTAAGTATCGCATCCAGACTTTCTCTGTGAGAATAATAAGTCAGTGCGACCTTATGAGTAACATCCTCGAAACACATACCTCGATCCATGGGTCTTCTCCAACTCAGCTGCCCTCCACCACAAGCTTTTCCTATCCGGGTACACCTTCAAAGCATATGCTAGCACTGCCCGGGCGGTTCCCACCTTCCCTCTAGATTCGGCACTTTCCACATCTCCTACCCAAGTGTCCAGACGATCCTCCTCCTCTACTTCCATTGCTACAGTTGCTTTGACTATTGCCTCGCAAGTCCTGGGAGACCCCTCACTCTCGCATCTTTCTGCTTCTTTTAACCACTGTTCCCTCGTCAATAGCACCTGGTGTCGTCTCAATTCTCGTACACCAGCCTCGATGGTCTTATCCACAACGTCCAACTCTTTGTTTCGCTCCGCCTCAGACTTGCCTTCCACCACTGCCTGCTGCTCAAGCAACCTACCAGCAGCAATCCAGATCTCATGTGACGTAGGAACGGCTTTGCGGGCCTTGTTGAGGACGGCTTTTGCGCGTTCGGGGGTTTCAAGTCGGGCAAGGGCAAGCCACAACTCGACAGATAGGGGGATGACTTCTACGGCACGCGAAAGGAGGATCCGCGCATCAGTTGCCGAGGATTCGAGATTGACTGTTTCCTTCCATAACCGCACAGAGTTGGGAATATGCTCAAGTGCTGTAGACTGTTATTAATCAAATAAAATAGCGAGACAATATTTGGGCGACTGACCTTTTCGCAGCACGCGTTTTTTGGCCTTGACGTCGTGCTCCAAGTCAGCTGCTGCCAACCAGATTTTGACGCTCTGACCAACGTGTTGGACAGCGTTGGCAAGTATCACTTTGGCATCGTCGTTATTCTGACATCATGTAAGTCTCAGTACATTGCGAATTCGATGAACGGCACCTACATGAAGCCTGGCCGACTCCAACCAGACATCTTCACTTTTAGGACACTGCTCACATCCCGCCTTGATGAGTTTCCTCGCAGCCACCATGCGTCCCGCGTGTTCCTCCAGACAAGCAGCTGCAATCCAACCAGGTGAGTGCTTTGGATTGGACTTGATCAAGGATTCAAAAAGCATCCGCGCCCGTTTGATATCGCCAATTTCAGCGTCCGACTTGATAATCACACTATTGAGCGACGTGAGATATCCTTTGGGATCCACAGAAGTCGCTGATCCTGAACTTGTCGCAGTGCCAGATATCTAATGTAAAGGTTAGGCCATGTAAACCAGAAAACTTGTATAACAAACCTGATCAAGTTTGAGGGAAAGGATCTTATCTCGAGCTTGACCAATTTCCACAAAGTTGGTGAGTGCGCCAGAGTCAGCCGGGGTTTCAAAGCCACCGTTCTGAAAAGTATTCTTCAATAACGGATGAAAAACAAAGTGAGGCCACATACCTCTTGCTGTCGAGTATCCAGTGCACTTTCATACTCATTCTTGCTACGGTCTCCGACAAGAACACTGTCGGGAACAACAAATGACCTTTCCTCCCTCCGCCTTTTCTTCCTCGTCAGATTCCCCACTTCTGGTATGCTCTCCCACTCTTCGTCTGTCACGGACGACAACCCACGCTTGAGATCCGCGAACTGTTGTTGGATCTTCGGGCGCTCGGCGCGATGTTTCGCTAGTTCCAATTGCTCCTGTGCCTCCCTAAAAGATAAAGTCAGCCGAACCGGATTATAAGCACACAAACTAACCCGAAAGCACACACCTGCGTGCCCTCCGTCTTGCGTCCATCGCTTCGTCTACTTTCTCGTAGATCTTGTCCGCCTCTTCGTCATCCTGTTCGTATGTAGTCCCCGCAAATAAACCATATTCGTTATCCGGGTCCTGAAATTGTTCTGGGTCAACCTCTGCTTCCTCCCCACGTTTAGCTTGCGCTTCACTTTGAATAATGATGAGTTTTGTAAAGGCCAAGAAGTTAACTAGAACATACGCAATAACTTCTGCCGAAGGACCCTCTCGTGCCGGACCGATATCAGAACGGGTGGTGAAACCAGAAGCGCTGCAGAACGAAATTAGTCAGGGTTTTGGGAGCGAAAGTAAAACTCACCCTCGACCAAGACCTGCAACATACGACGCTGGAGCGGGCATTGACAAAAATGCCAGCTTGTTCGGTTTGTTGGATGCCATTGTCGTTCACTCGTACGATATCCTGTCAGAGATTTTGCCGTCGGCGTCGTCGTCGTCGTTCACGACAGAAATATATTTTAAATAATATTTTTCGAGGCCTCACGCTTTAGTAAATAAATAAGGACAAACTCAACGACAGAGTCGAATGAGACAGACCCATTCTCGGACCAATACTCTCGGGTCCCACTCAGTAAAAAATAAAGTCAAACTTTAGTCGCGAGTTTTGACATCACCCAAATGTAATGGTCAAGAGCCAGCCCAAAGTAGTCAAAAATCATTCATTTCCTCCCAAATGGCCAAATCCACATTGAAAGTTGACAAAATCATAAGTTTGAATTACCGTTTTTATTGACTCTTGTAAGACTTTTCGTTGACTTTGTCATTACTGCTGAGTTTACACTGACTAAGCATGACTTTATTTTTTACTGAGGGTCCCATGTGCTGCTGGACTCAGTACTCGAATCCCAAACGAATGGTGGAGAACAAAAGTACCAGGCTTTTTGGAGAGCTTTGTTCAAGCTCGTACTCCATAGTTTTTGCGAAGCTTTTGCCCATCATTGGTCATTTGAGTCACAATTTTTAATCAGTTCAGCTCTAGTCGGGATTTAATATATACTACCGATGGTTGAAGTATGTGGGTAGAGGGCGATCCATTCGGCAAACGTTCTGCGAAAGTGAACTGAGTAATACAGTGGCGCGTCGCGTTTCCTTAATTTTGACCAGAAATTGATCGTGGGAATTTCTCGGTAACGCGTCTGCTCCTGCCAAAAGTTCCAGACTGCACTTGGGAATTCATAAATTCGTTAGGACGACACAACTAAACGATGGCTATGCAAATATTCGGAGACCAGGTTCGTATATGTCAGTAGCTTAATCGGTTCAGGGGATGACATATTCCGCAGGCAACAGAGGAGAAGGCTGAAAATGCGCGTCTCTCATCGTTCGTCGGGGCTTTGGCATTGGGAGACCTCGTGAAATCGACCCTCGGCCCTAAAGGAATGAATAAGATCCTCCAATCAGGATCAACCGGGGACATCAACGTGACGAACGATGGAGCGACAATCCTAAAAGCGATCCAGCTTGATAACGCAGCTGCAAAGATTCTCGTCAACATCTCAAAAGTGCAGGACGACGAGGTCGGAGATGGGACGACTACCGTTACCGTTTTGGCCGCAGAACTGTTGAGGGAGGCAGAGAAGCTGATTGCGCAGAAGATCCATCCACAAACCATCGCTGAGGGGTATCGGATTGCGAGTCTTGCGGCCCTGAAGGCACTGGAGAGTGCTGCAGTCGATAACTTGTGAGCACTGAGGATCGGCTTTAATTCTATCTGCCTTCCTTATTGGTATTTCAACTATAGCTCAGACCCCACCGTCTTCCGACAAGATCTTTTCAATATTGCACGAACGACCCTGTCTTCGAAGGTGCTCTCGCAAGATAAAAATTATTTTGCAAATCTCGCCGTCGACGCTGTCCTTCGTTTGAAGGTATGTTCCCTCGTGATCAACGCCAAGTTCACCCTATATATATGACTCCAGGGATCAATAGATCTGGAGCACATCCAGATCATCAAAAAAGTGGGCGGAAAGCTCACAGATTCATACCTAGATGAGGGTACGTTGAAATCGTTTGACCCATTCACACGTTCTCAAAGATATTCAGGATTCATCCTCGATAAACCGATTGCCGTCAACTCACCAAAACGAATGGAGAACTGCAAAATTCTCATCGCCAATACATGTACGTTATCCTCACAACGATATAAACGCCGGCTCAGTATGATACACAGCTATGGACACGGATAAAATAAAGGTTTTCGGTGCCAGGGTGAAGGTAGATGGGACGGGGAAGCTAGCCGAACTCGAACGCGCAGAGCGGGTGAGATACATATCTCTGTTTATACCTTCGTTGCGACTAACTCGATTTAACAAGGAAAAAATGAAAGCGAAAGTCGATGCCATCGCTGCCCACGGAATCAACTGCTTTGTGAACCGACAACTAATCTACAACTACCCTGAGTCTCTGCTGGCCGAAAAGGGCATCATGACGATCGAACATGCAGACTTCGAGGGTGTCGAGCGGCTATCACTCGTAACAGGAGGAGAGATCGCGAGCACATTTGACCGGCCTGACCTTGTGAACCTCGGCCACTGTGAGCTGATCGAAGAGATCATGATCGGGGAGGACAAGGTACGTTGTTGCTCCTTGTCGCAAGGAATCCCCCTTTAACTTAAAAAAATAAGCTCATCAAATTCTCCGGTGTGGCTGCGGGCGAGGCATGTACAGTCGTGCTCCGCGGATCGACAAATCAGATGGTTGACGAGGCCGAACGCTCTTTGCACGATGCCCTCTCCGTGCTATCTCAGACTGTAAAAGAGACGAGGACCGTTCTCGGGGGCGGATGTTCGGAGATGCTGATGAGCTGCGCAGTCGAGGAAGAGGCTCGCAAGATCAAGGGGAAGAAAGCCATCGCAACCGAGGCATTCGCGCGTGCGCTGAGACAAATACCGACGATCCTAGCTGATAACGCTGGGTACGATTCGTCCGATCTGGTCACGAGGCTCAGAGCTGCGCATTATGAGGGCCAGTCAGATGCGGGACTTGGTACGACCTTATCGCCTGATTTCCGTTTCTAGGGGCTGATCATTGGGTGTAGATATGGAGCAAGGGTCTATCGGCTCAATGAAGAAGATGGGCGTTACTGAGAGCTACAAGCTGAAGCGCCAGGTTGTCCTTAGCGCTAGCGAGGCAGCAGAGATGATCATTCGGTAAGTTATCATCTCATAATACTCAGCAGAATGCAAATACTAATTTTTATCACAGTGTGGATGACATCCTGCGGGCGGCACCCCGGAGACGCGAGGCCGTGTAAGTAGTCGTGTTAGTTGGTAATAGAATAAAATCAGTACCGCATAAATGCAATACATCGTACTATATGCTATGATCAAATAACCTACTTACACCTCGGAAAGCCAAGGGATCAAGGACTAGAACGATAAATCCGAGACGCGCCGTCATCCATCGAGTACTAAGTCCTGATGTTTTACCAGGTGTTACTAATATAAACCCTGCCTCGTTCATGATCATGTACACTCTTGGCTATCACAGAGATCAGACCATTGATTGATATTATGCTCCTGAGATGGAGGATGCCGGAACCGAACGACAACTCAACTTCAACGATGTTATTCCCACGCCTTCCCAAAATTTTAGAAGTTCTCCGAAGTTGGCACGGCTATCTCTTTCAACTCCTATACTATAGCTACTAGTAAGTGAGGCGGTTACGAGCTTGAGCCTGAGCCATGAATTTTTATAAAAGGTGAAATTTTCGTGGAAACTACTCTATACCGGCGTCGTTTGACCACATGTGTGTAGGGGTGCCAGTTCATCAAGACATTCGCCGTGCATCGAATCGACGTCGGCACCGGCATTGGACGTGATCGGTGTACTCAATTTTCCCAAACCTAAATGAGGGTAAGAGAAATCTTACGGCGCATATAACCACACAGCTGTTGGTCTGGGTCACCGATGACCGCAGTGTTACACTAAAACGAGCCTATTTGTGTCTGCTCGCCCCTGTCTTTGGTTTTCGTGTTACGGATTTCTCGTCATATCCCCGCTCTCGAAACTCTTGGATGGCTCTTGGAATGTGCTTCGCTTGTGATTGTAATAGTCTTCACGCTCGTCCCGCCGCCTTCCATCGTTCTTTCGGTCCGTCCTCTGGAGTGCTCGAAAAGTTTCAACAGCAGTGAACGACCGCTTAAAATTGAATTCACGGCAAGCGGCCAGCACCCGGATCCATTATGATATATGTCTAAACATGATTGTTGATCAGAGGAGCAAGAAGCGACGTGGGACATTATATGTCGGTCATACCTGATATCTGATATGGATTCTACGCACATTACCATCCGGGCTCAGCCGGAAAAAATGTGCGTCTCACCTCGTTTATGTTTTCATCGTCCCATGGCCGAAGCCCGCACAATAGCTCTGCTTATAATGCGCTAAAACAACCTCTTGTGTCTCTTGACAATATTTATCGCTCTCCCCATGCGACATCACCGGAAACTTCACCATGTCCACTTACTTCCAAGGGAAAAAAAGGTGCTCGATTCGGAGCCGACTCATAGGATACCTCTCCAATTCCATCACACACGGAGTGCCTGTTGTCACATCCTTCTTCACATGTTTCTTTGGAAACATATATGCTAGGCGCTTGATAATAATCGACAGACTAGTACTGTCATGATCATGTCAAGGTTAGTCCCTCACATAACGGCTTCTTCCCTCTGCGCAAATCAACGCAGTTGAAAAAGCTCCTTTATGATATGAAGGTAAAGTCTATTGATGAGCGCCCGGAACTTTGTAGTTTCTTGGTATAAAGCCTTCACTACCCTTACCGCCTCAAATTAATATCTCGATTCGATTCCAATGCCTCAAATCCCAAGTGACATCGCGCAAGTCGTAGCCGCGTTCGTAGAATGCGTTTTCTACGGTGTTTACCTCGTCACCTTCGCTACCACTCTTCGGAATATCGCGACATCCCGTGTAGAGTTGCCATGGGCGTCTCGGTTTAAGCGCCAACGGTCCACGCTGACCGTTGTCCTTTTGATCTTTGCCGTTTCGACCTTGAACCTCGCGCTGGGACTTGTTCGCATCCTGGCACTCATACACCACGATGTAGCTGGGTCGGGAGCGGTTAAGCAGCTTGGCCAAGACTGGATTAATATAGTGAAGGTACCTGCGCCTATTTAGTACCCCGAGGTCCTTATCTTCTTCATTATTTTATAGCCCCTCAGCGTCGACCTCCAGACGATGCTCGCGGACTATGTATTGGTGATACCATTTAGTTTTCACGATGCATCATGATGGTCCTCACTATTTCTACAGATATACCGTTGCTGGATAGTATATGATAAATCGCCGCGGGTCGTGACATTGCCAATCATCTTTTACGTCGGCCTAGTCGCCTGCACAGTATTTGCCACAATTGTCCAGGCGTCACTGCAAGCTGACAAAACCTCTCGTGTGAACGGAGACCGAATATTCCAGGCGTGGGTCGGTTTTTGGGTATCGACGATATCGCTTAACATCTACGCAACGTGTATGTCTGTTTGTTCGCGGTCGTCCTTGATGCGTGGATCTGATTTGCCCTTGACTGTCGACTAGCCATGATTGTGCTACGCATATGGCGTGTTGAAAGCAAGAGTAGAGGAAGAAACACGTTGGCACCATTATATGTCACCCCACACCTCAGTCGTTTGCAGACCGTCATGAAAGTAGTCATCGAATCTGGACTCCTCTACACCATCACTTCCATCACTACCTTTATAAGCCTTCTCACAGGCAGCAACGCCATATTCATCACAACCGCAGTGGTACGAAATTTGCGAGTCAGACTTGTTTTCGCACCAGATTGATGGTTCTCGGTACAGGACGTCCAAATTATTGGAATCGCATTTAATCTCATTTTGATTCGCGTCGACCAACGCGGCGGCGAACGTACCCTCACAGGGCACATAACATCTACCGCAATAGCCTTCGCGCCTAGGGCCACGTCCTCGAACAACGATACATTGTAGCAGAGGGACACTCACCTAACAAGACAACATCGATTCTACAAGTCCCTAAGGCCATTATTGATAATGGCCCTCGAGCCGGAGACGTAGAATAAGTATTAGTAGAACTTCCAAATTTTGAGTATAATTTTTGAGTATTAACATGTGTGATAGGAATCGAGGAAATAACCTCAGGAACCAGCACGGACAATGTTCCTTCTGCCTGCTTTTCATTTTGCGGGATCCTGTGACATCCGCTCCTTTGTATGCAAGAACACCGCTGCCACTTGTCAATGCGGAATAGTAATGGTAAGGTATAATATAGCGGGTGCTGTCACCGAGATGCTTGTCGTGGACCGGTTGTGGGACACGAATGGACGAAATATCGTAACGTACACGTTACGCGTTGTAATCCCAACAGCATCGTGCGGTCCCAGGATATTCAAAGCGTTCTGGGTGGCAATTATGGCTTTCAAGATCCCCGATCAACAATGGTGACGTTGACCAGATCTTGTTGCTTTTCTCCTTGGGCGAAAACGGACTTGCGTCAAGGCTCAATTGGTCATAGATCAGGATCTCGAGAAGAAGACACGTAAACACGTCCGGCGGGCCATCTGATTGGCTGTATCATGCCTCATTTTTTTCGCAGGTAGCTGATGCCGTTCAAACATCAAGCATACTTTGGTCGTATTGTTTAAAACTTCACCATACCATGTCTTGGATACTGCGCTAGTTTTCGGGCACTGTATTTCGTGGAGTTGGGATTGTCGACGTAGTGACATGTTTTCGTGGATATCCCACGGTTTCAACGCAGGAAGGGAAGGATGGAAGGGCCGAAGAACGCCAAGATCCCAGATGCAAGATTTACGGAGACTGAAAACGGTCGTCGTGGTTGCGGTCGCGAGTTCGCGATACGATTATCCCTCGTTATCGATACCGAATATGACTCCCCCCCTTCTGCGTCGGTGGACTCGAGGATTGGAGAAGCGTGAACCGGACTTCGTATCCAGCGAGGCGTTCTCAAGTTTACCTGAATACTGAGCTTTGGGGATTGGGCACCCCGGCAAATACCTGCCACGACGCACGCCCTCTGGTAGATCTAGTCGGTTTATCGGTTTTTCATCAATCTTGGACGGTTTAGGGATGTGATAGGCCTCTTCTGATCGGCAGTGACTCGACGTCCTCTAGTGTCACTCTGACCAGATTTCGTCCTTTTGGTCGGTTTTAACCTCCATCGCCGAACTCTAAACCGTACAGTACTTGATGGTCTTCGGACTCCAAAGAGTTGTTTGATAATACTCCACTACGATGGCGACACCTTTTCGGAGGAAAATTGCTCACAAGAGCATTCGATCGTGGGGAGTATATAATTTGTAAGTAAACGCGGCCATCAGCATCAATTTCGTTGAAGGTTACGCAACTCAACTGCTCTTCAAAAAATTTCTGTTGGACCGATTGAATAAATTGCAGCCCTGGTACTCCCTGGATACTTTACCTAGATACATTGGCAGAATTCGCAGATTGCTGGCAGGCCCTCCGCCGGTGAACTTTGTCCTGAATATTTCGCATTTGAACCATACACGGACCGTCGATTCCCGTATCGAATTTCGCTGCCGCTCCAACCCCGCCTCGCCTTCCACCAGATTTACCCTCGAGATGTCGACCGGGCATTGGGATCTCGGGCGATCTGGCAGCTGGTTGCGCGGATCGGTCACGAGACAAGGTACCTCTGTATGTAATCTATCAAGTAAGTCAATTCGAACTACTAAGAAGTGTAATAATTTACTGACCGCTTTTTTCGGTTACGGGTATAAAAGTCTTTGCATGAGCCGTACTTTGTGACACCAACCCCACTACCCGTTTTTCACCACTCACCAACATGTCGTGTACTCAAGAAGCCACTTACTCGTACGACTATGCGTCCTCCAGCGGAAGTTCAAGCCCCACAGAACTTCATTACAACTCACCACCAACCTACCAAGCCGCGTCGTACCCAACTGAGCCTCCACCAACATACAGCAACGCGCCGGACCACATACCCCAATACCCATCAACAACGCTTCATAGAATGGCATTCGAAACTCCAATGGCAGGCTGCTCGTCTTACCAAAGCCTTAGCCAAAATAATCCCCCCGCTCAATACCCTCAAACCACTTACCATGAGTATCCCGCTTCTGAACAACACTCCAATGGACACTTTGGATCTCATCAAGTATCAACTGCGCACCATCCCCTATCGAACCACCACCCTCGTCCACGTCCACATTCCCGCGAATCGCCCCCCCGCGTTGACATCGCACATCCCTACGCCCGCCTGTACGCGAAAAAGGAAGAAAAGCGACGTAAAATCTGGAACCACGCTCTTGAGAAGTCGCTCTTCAGTCCATACGAGCTGTGAGTGCCTTTCGTCAAACACGCACACCGTCATCGCGGAATGCTGATCAGATGGGCAGATCGACGATTGGCGCCCCACAGCGCCGAACGATTTACATGTCGAGCTTAGAGGCACACATCGATCAGCTCCATGCACAACTGTTGAGGTACGTCGGCTGTTTTCCGCCTTATCCCGACTTTGAATTAACCCTCAACTCATTCCAGCATCGGATTTTGGCCCGTCGCATTTGAGAAGCTTGACCCTTTCAGAGGTTTGAACTCGAAAACTGCCAAGGTGAGCACCCCTTCCCCTAGGCCTGTTTCTAGCGTTTAACTACGATGATCGTAGAGTATGGTTGCTGGCCTGCAGCATGACGCGTCCGTGGCGAAAATAAAACTGTTGGAGCTGGAACGTTCGGTACGTTTTCTCGGTATCTGAGGGGGGAGCTAGGGCTGAGTCTGCGTATAGAATGAGACGCTGAAGAATGCATTAAAAGGCCAGCCAGGCTATGGTCCTGGTCCTGCCATGGTTGACAACTATAACGCGTATACATGATATAATTCGTCGCGTTGATACTATACTTACATCATTGTGTATATCACATTAATTTGACCCGTATTTGTACTTGTGGCCATGCGTGGGTTCTGTCCATGCCTGGCTTGCGCGATCTGCCTTCTGATTTTAAATGCCACGGTTCGGTTTTGAGTAAGATGGCCTTAGCCCGACGGCCGCAAAGGGCTACATAGGCGGGCTCTTGAAAGTTCATACACTTGCCAACCCTAGGGAGCCAAGGATGGATGCCACGGCGAGTGAGGTTCTTTCAGGATTGCCAGACCCTCCTAATTTTTTTCAAGCACGTCGCTTAATGAAGTCCGAGCCACCACAGTGGAAGATGTCGGATCGTACGGCAACAGTCGCTCGGTTATAAGTACTGACCAGGACGCAAAGCCGACGGGACAACAGGCAGGGATGTATAACACGACCGAGACTTTCCAACGACGCGTCAATTCTTGACTTCCACACGAACCCTTTTATCCGTCATTGCAGCATAACGACTTTGTTCTCTGCTGTTTTGAGTCGGTTGATCGCCTTGCAATTGGTGGCCTTTCCTGGGGTCCGACAACATCGGTTTTCAAACAGACTATACATACTACATGAGCATTACCACGGGCCGGCCGTAAACGAGGACTCAATTCTCGATGCACCCTTCACAGCTTCACCTGCCGTAAAGCCATGAGTGGTGCCGTTAAAGAGGGAAAAAATGCGGCCGTAAAAAGGCCTAGGTCTCTCGATTTCGATGGTTGACTGATGCATATGTTGGGTCCTCGAGGTTGTGCATATATTTGATGACCTTGCCCTAGGTGTCAAAGCATTGTCACTATCTGAGTTTCCCGCACCACCATATTTGATGTAGCGAGCACAGAAAGCCGCGTTCTTGTCCTGAGGCGATATGAGCTCAGAGTAATGGGGCTGGACTAAATTTCGCTATACCTTGTTATGGGAACTCGCTGGTAAATGTGAGTCCCAGACGTTGTGGCGTTCTGGGGCGGCACTTGAGTTTTCACGACGTCTCGTTTGAATAATCAACTCGAATCAATGCCGGGATATCGGGCGAAGACGTCCTTGTTTTTGAAATATATCTTGCTGTTGGGAGGACTAAAGAGGTTAGTGCAGGTCCAAAGGCCGCTAAGCGACGTTCCCGACTTTGATGTGGCCGCCGCGTAATTTTAAAATTAAAGCTCCACCATCAATTTATTATGTAATGCGCTTCATGTTCACCTTGCAAGTTCTACGAAACCGTGACGATGGGCGTAGTAGCAACCACTCTCATAATCTTTCACGCTGGCTCACGCCAAGAGATCCTCGCGGGTTGCATAGACTTCGCACCCGTTGCTGGGGTCTGATGATTTGCACTGCGTCACCTTCAATACACTGTTTGGACCACACCACGCGGACGCTCGTTCTGAAATAACGCATTGATAGCGCGAGCTTACGGACACGGAACCTGAAGGGTTATGTATTGGCGTCAGCTGCCACTGTTTTTGTGGGTAGAACTAATTGCATTTTCTGACTAAGATCTTAGTTTTACGATTTTCTCTGTACCTTTCCACAAGAGGTGCCAGATTCCCTCAATAGATGTTGCGGTGCCTTGAACAAAACCTCTAGGTGTCATACTATGGTCACGGCCTTGGTCTATTGGAACGACCTTGTTTTTCTTGAACCGGTATCTTCCATTCGCAGACACAGCACTGCCTTTAAGACGTACGTCGGTGGCACTCCGCATTCATATCCCCGGCTCACTCTACTCAAACAATACTGACGATCATAAATACACCTGAGGTCAGAAAATAGTCTTCAGTTTATAAATATATCTGATACACCTATCTCCAGCAATGCTCTCAGGACTATACCCTGTGTGCATTCTGAGGGTCAACTGGCTTCTACGGTCTAACCATGAGTTACAAAGTTTCTTGCTGTAGGGATGGTCATTTCACAACGTTGGTCTCGTGTCGTGAAGCATTGTACAGGTACTGACGTTCAACGCCAGTGATTTTGCTCATTCGTACGTATGCGATGTGGTATTCAAAACGATCCATTACGAATTTTCTCTTCTGCCTGGCGTTTGTAAGGCACATCTACACTTTAGTGTTTCTTCACTTGACCAACGTGAGCAGTTCATCATCATCCCAGGTCTTATTTTTGCCCACATGGAGGTTATGTCCATCGAGTATAGGTGCGGCGCTGGTTATTTTGGACATCCGCTAACCCAGTTGGTAGTTCGCCCTGACAATTCGGCGCAGCATCCATACGGCTGCAATATCTTCCGAGCGAGAAATGTAGGGATCATATCTTACATTGCGCTGTTCATTTCGGAAACAAGTAAATGTAATCTTACTATTCCTTCAAAATGGGGCTGACTACTGAACCTCTGCTATTGTAATACTCACGATGATAAAAGCTTCTCAGCATCGTAAGCCATCATATGGTTGAAGCGATCTCTCTTTGAAAATAACTCACCATGTTCGTCATTCGTCATCGTCGTCTTGGGTATATCGGTTGTACTGAGTTACCTCGATTGTCTGGTCCTGCTAATTGAAAGGCTTGTTCTAGAAGGTATCACCTTTTATTCCTACCTGCTTGGTGGGTGGTATTAGGTTTGATTATGTCGCTTGCTCGCCTAATTTCTAACTGAATTAGCTATGACAATCGTCAACGCGATCGTTCCTGTATTAGCCGATGTATGTTGCTTCTTCCAAGTCTTTGTTTTCTTCTAATATGCGAGTAGCTTCAGTACAAAGGAATTCTAGTAAGGTACATTATTAAAACTCGATATTGAGTAGTATTTTACTTATAGTCGTTCTAATAACAGCCCTCAGCGTGTCCTCCACTCCGTGATTTGTACCCGCGTCATCCTGGTCATCCTCCGTCAGCGTAGCGTCATGACGCGGCGCAACGCCACTGATTCATATTCAATATCCTACAATACGCACCAACCACGGACTGAAGTTCTCACCACTATAATAGATACACACATTGATGCTAAGGCTGACGGATTTCAGCAGATCAGTTGGTCGAGATTGGACTTCGTAACACTTGGTGAATCCCCCCTGCCCACCGTTTCTACAATATGGCTGCCCCAGCATACCGTTGATCATGACCCGAGTTAATATAATATAAGGTCATAATCATTTAATACTATCCATTTCCCGGCATAACTAAGCAGCGGATAAAACGAATTATCATCCTTCTTTCAAAAAATGCGAGTAGCGTCAACTTGATTAGTCGGCGACATCACTGTGTTGTCGCGGAACGCTGGCCAGAAAGGAATATTGGCGAGTGATGCACGATGCCCACAGCGCGGACAGTTGACATATCAAGCTTATGGGTAGATATCAGCTCCATGAGCAAATACTGAGGTACGCCGGTGTTATCCGCATTACCTCGGCTCTATATTAACATCCGGGCTCTTCCAGCATCGGATTTTGGCCCATCGAGTTTGAGATGTTTGATCCGTTAAGAAAGTTAAACTCGAAAACCGCCAAAATGAGCACCTTATCCTCCGAGGCCTTGTTTCTAGCTTCTGATTGAATAAATTATAGAGAAGGGTCGCTAGTCCGCAGCATGGCGTGTCTATGGCGAAGGTAAATTGTTGGAGCCGGAATGTCCGGTATACCGTTGCCGACCAGAGCCAGGTCTGTTTCGTTTTGCGGTTGCTGTTTTTGGTTGGATGGGGTCCTACCTGTCTTCTTCAGAGTCACATGTAACGCACACACTCCTTATTTATTCTTAAGACTCTCAAGCAACAAGCTCGGGTTTGATAGGTGTTGATCCTGGCAGATTGTGGGTCTAATAGAATATACCAAATCATAACATGTTCTTGTCAAGCTACATTTACATTGTATATTCTTATGTGGACTTAAACTTATGTCAAGCAATTTCTGTTATCTTCATTTTTCGAAATTCTTGATGACAAATAAAGGAAAACATTGTTAGTGGCTGTGAAGTTGGTTCCAGGTCATCTCATGCCGCCTTCTCCCGCTCAACCACTCGTTTGAATCCAACTCGCCCATGAGCTGTAAGCTTCTAGGAAAGCATGTTGGATGATTCTCCTCAGGTAATATCATGTAATGCTTTGCCAGCATGCATGGCATACTGACACATACCCTTTACCCATACAGAGTGTCGAAGCCGTCTGCAATGATGAAGCCTGGACAACAAGGCTTTAAATACTGGGCAGTAGGCCCGTTCTAGCTCCAAGCTGTTACATCCCATTCCCGTGCACATCCCAGGCCCACAGCTATGTCAAGCAATGTCAGCATGCCAGTGGGTGAGTTATATATTCAATTAGCAAGTGTTTCAGTACTGGCAGGCTTGCAACATCATCGCCCAATAACGATACTCCAACCATAGAAATACCAAACCAGGACCAGCCCTTTGCTACGTCTGTAGCAAGCAAAGCTGATACTATACCAATGGGTCAGTTATGTGTTTGATTCTGGCAGTTTCGACACCCTGACACCGTCCTAACATCAGCTTCTAATGACAACACTTTTACTGCTGCAACGCCGAAGGAGGACCAGCCTCTTTCTCCAACCCGCAGCTCTAACACCTTGACTACTGGGCTGGGAGAGGGTATTGGTCGTAGCAAGGTTGCAGGCCCCAAGGGAAATGAAGGACAAAAACGTGCGTGTCCCTACTTCGTCCGTTTTCCTTCGCTCCCCGTTTTCCTTCGCTCCTGAAATCCCATCCTCCAGGCAGTGACATTGCAGATACTGGGTCGGAGACGGAGGGAATCCCGTTTGACAAACTAAGGTGAACTATCCCGTCGCTTTTCCCCCTTTCGCAAGTCATTCATGAGTTCTGCCATTTGTCTCTAGCGCCATCATTGCATCCTTCCCTCCCTCACCCTCTGTACCAAACCAAGAGGTGGAATGACGCTGGAGGTCCTTGGAAGTCAATGCAGCGCGCGTGCGTGTTGAGGATTTCGCTTACTTCAATGATGATATTTGATGAGTGAACACTTGTCACAAGTTGATTTTATACTTCTGTATTATAGATGATACATGTTGATCACAAGAAAATATGCTATTCGGAGTACAGTTATCCAACAATATACTTCAAGTTATGTTTATCTGTTGTAGGGCTTGGTGCTTCAGCCATGTCATGCTCTGTTTCTTTTACAACAACGTCGGCAAGTTTTAGCTTTGCACAAACCCAGTTATTGCAACACACAGGCAAGTGTTGAGTCTTGAATGCTTCAATTTTTCTTGGACCACCATCCCAATAAGCATCACGACGGCTAGCATCAGGGGTGTTCCTAGGTAATATAATAAGCAAAGGATAATCTTATTGGATAACGGTACTAACGTATGCCCCTGAGGATCAAATAGACACATGATTCCCTTTGTATCGAGAGCACCTGTCAGATATTTTCCCGCATTAGAATCAATCAGGTTTGGTTATGACATGGATCATGGCTTACCCTGGAGGTCGTAGAACAGTAAATGCCCATGGGAATAAAGTAAAGAGAAATGAGCAAACGCGTGAATAGCTTTTGTCATATTATCTAGTGCATCCCCGATTTCGTCACTCCCAGTAAATTTTCTAACCTTACCATCGACTTTTCCACATGGTAATAAGGGCGTAGCGAGAAAGCTATTGTAGGGGATGATAGTGCTTTGAGAGGAAACGGAAGGCTGGAGTCTCCCAAAAATTGAGTTGGTGAAGTTAAAATAAAAACCTAGATATACCAGAAGGAGTAAACGGTCACGAACACAGTGCCAAACCAGGAGTGAGCTTACGTGGTATGGTTTCTACCCCACTCTCTTTTGCAAACTCGTCGAACAAAGTCTTGAATCCGTGGCACTGGCTCAGCAACTTATATTCCGCTCTCAGAACCTCTGATACCTCCCACTCTGTCATTGATTCATCCATAGGTTGGGTCAGGACATATTCCTTTCCACAGAAACATGCCTTGAGCATCATATAGGGTAAGCATGTCTCTGTCATGGCTCGTTATCCAAGTTCACTCACGTATATTCCACGCTTTGTTGATCCTGCCCCGATAAATCCTGTCTTATCACTCTCATCTTCTTTACGCTCACCTTTTGCCCAATCTGCTGCAATCTCAATCTCCTCTACTGCATCTTCATCGGTGAACATAACATCTCCATCGTCTTGGAACTCGGTCCGAGTGCGAATGAAGAAATATTTGATCATTTGGGGGTTTCGTGTCCATTGTGGGCAATTCGGAGGCCTGAATGCACTTTGTAAAATAACAGGAGCTCGTCGTTGACCTTCTAATTGACTTGAAGCTAGCTGTACAATGCCTTGGGCAGGTCGAACAGCACTAGTACTGGCTAAGGCTCCTGCTCCTGGTTTCCTAAGCTCACTAGTGGAGCTCTCAGCACGTTTTCTTTTACTGGGGGCTGTGGAAATAGCAGTAGATTGGACGGCAGCCGAAGTGTAAGTTTGATCAGTATGCTATAGGTTATGAAAAGCTTGAGCTTAATTAACAGTCAACTGTTGTAGGGTAACTGTTATGCACAATGAGGTCTTTCTGATACACAAAGTGTATATCTATCATTCGAGACGACAAGGATGAACTACTAGCCAAACATTGTTCTTTGAACTCCTTGAACAAATGATCCACTGTTTTATCTCTGTCGACATGTTCCAGTGACATGTGCTTGGTTGCGCTTTCGTGGGCATGCAAGGTAATGTTTGACCTTATGAAAATCTGATCAAGATAGATTCTTCGAGTTCATGGTTTTGCACATACCAGTCAAGCCAGTTGGCTTCGGGATGCAACATTTCAAACCCATTCCTAGTGAGTTCCAGCAATTCATCAAGGGCAGCCTTCATTTTTGTTGTCCCTGGAAAGACGCGCGCCACGCGAAGTAGTTTGACCTGTCCCAAAATTACCATCAGAAGAAAATAATTTAATGCAAAGCTATTACCTCCTGCAAACCCCTGTTGTGAGACATCCACACTGTTGCAGAAATTTTTATTCCAACTTTCCGGTCTAGCAACTTGGCGTCCGTCTTTTTTGCCTCCCGCTCCGCCTTTGCCAGATTTTTGAATCTACCAAGACCACCTTCACTTCCAGAGGTCCTAGGCACCACCCCCAACCGTGACTTAGAGGCTTTCCATTGATGAGTATAAGCAGAAATTAAGACATTGGTTACAAGTTCACTTTGGTCCTCGTTTTCCTCAGCATCATCAAAAAGTAATTGGTGGACGCCTTTTATTTTAAACACTTCTGTCGGAAGTGATTATTGACTTTCTGTTGTAAATAGGGTTAGCTTTCATGATAATAGGCCCAATATGCTAATACATACTATAGAAACGAATGCGGCTGTTACAAATGGGGTTTAACAGGCTGCTTGATGTTAACCTGCAGGTTGCACATTGAGGCTTATCCTAGATGAGAGCACATAATGTTGAGCTATGCTGATACCACAAAATAGATTCACTAACATTCACAGCCCTGACTTCAGCAGCTGACATTCCAGGAACACGCATCTGACATTTTTTACATGGAAGCTGATTGTCTTCACACCGGGCAAAGGAGTGAGAGCAGGTTGGGCAGACCACCATTGAGATGAAGAGGTCACCACAAGTATACTGTAGGAAAGAGTAATAATAATAAAATGAACCGTGGTTCACGTGGTGAGTTCATTCAATTTATGTATTGCAGGGGAAGGTTAAACAACGGTCCACATATTACAGAATCACTACAGTCTAGGCTAATATACACATACAATGCGAAGAGGTTCATGGAAATACAAGCAAATATAAATCCTGAAAAATATACCAAACGGTTTCAAGGCTGAGCTTTGTGATGCCTAGAGTTGTATAAGCAGCTTCAGCGCGTTCAGCAAATGCTGGAGTAATGAATTCCAACACAGCTTCGCCTCCCAGCTCGGCTTTGAGGGCCTGTATAAAATCAACATCAACCTTTAGGAGACAATTCTGCCCACCCCAGTTCTGTGGCAAGCTAAATGCCTTGTTCTGTGACATGCCTGATGGTCCAGGCTTCTCATTAACACGTCGCATCTTGTAAGCATTACGAGACTCTACGAACTCCTGGAGCAACTGGTGCAGAAGCTTTGGCCACAACCACTGACATAACTCACTGAGGTTAAGATGTCAGGGGGTAGTAACAAATCAAGATTCAATTATTGACATACTATTGTTTGACATCATGAGGATTGTATAAGCCATCTGCAATACCTTTCTTGAAAACGTTGGCAGCATTGTCACTGAACTCAAGCTTGAGGCGGAGCCAAGACTGCTCGATGGAGATATTGTGGATACTGCGAACATATATGTGTGGTGGCAAGATTTCCCTGTCGTAGTCAGGATGAAAAGTTTCTCTTAAGCACAATATAATGAGAACATAAAATGAATGGCATTATGCATGAGGTATCTACCAAAGTGCATTGGCTAACCCAAAGGCTTGAGTCATCTCTGAACCACAGTCCATTGTAAACTGGAGTGGCACACCTAGAAAATGAATTGTAAGGCACAATGATGCACAGAATTTGACAAAAACTGACCACCATATTTCTCCACGAGGCACAAGAAGAGGATTACGATAATATCACCTTTCCGGTTGCTGGGTAGGACCCAAGCTCCTAGCCATTTCCCAGTTGCGTCGTCGACTGCTGCCCAAATTGGGAACCCAATTTTGTTTAGCTTCTCATGGCCATCTCCAGACCAACGCTTGTGAATCCCAATGGGAAAATTCTAGACGCGCAGTATCTTCTTGCCACTAGGATTGTGAAGTGTGAAACCCTCAGGGTCATGGGTATGCATGACCTCTGTGACAAAGTCACGCGTGAGATGCTGGCCTGTTGTCATTGAAATTTTGTGACGAGTTGTTCATACACCTTGACGTTGGGTAGGATCTGAATCCATCTGATTCAGAACGAGCTGTTCTGCATCAGTCCTGTCCAGGGTCTTCATGTTTGCAGCACTTCTGGAGAGGCCAAGGTCTTTGCGTTGGCATTGGACAGTTCTTTTACTATGAAAATGTTGTATCAGTATAGGGGGCCGAGATGAGACTCAAGAGGGAGCAGATGTTACAGACCTCATAGTAATACCATAGTCAGCAAGTAGAAGCTCTGATATCTTTGCATTATCGGTAATAAGTTCACAGTGGTAGCGTGTGAGAGCCTCAATGAGTCGTGGGTCGTTGGCTTTGACTGTCCATCTCCAAATTAATAGTGTTCGTAAACAATGGGTTGAAGTTACTCACAAACATCCCCAAACTGGTTGTGTCCATTCGGATTGCGATTGTGAGACATGTTTCCAGCTCTGAAGGTAAGACAGCTGAGGCGAGATGCTGCAGGACTACTGTTTATAATGCTCTATATAAGTTCTATGGTAGTTACATTGCATACCACGTCATGGGGCCTACTTACAATTATACACACATTTCCGGGACCAGGAGGCAGTTAGAATTTCTAGTCTGGGCCAAGGTCAGCGCGACGGAATCAGAAGGATTGATAATGAGGGAACACCCACATCGAATGAACTTGCCCGTTCATCGTAGGGATGGTAACTCACACTGCATATGGTAACAAATGCAGCAACCTGGAATTCTAGCCCTCATCAAGGTCAGTAGAAGGTATCAGTGGAAAGGAAAGATGTACATTTTCAATTCATCCCTCTACCATGAGCACAAACGAAAGCCAAGTTCACATTCTTGTGGTGGTGGATATCAAGGCAGAAGAACAGCATGTAATGACCCATGTGGCCTTTGTACGTCTTGGACCTACCCTCACCATTAGTACACAAGTTTGTGGGGTGGGCTAGGTGAGAGAATTGTGTTGGAACGCTAAGCCTGCGAAGTTTATCTCAATGTGTGTCTGATATGCTTACCCATCATGGATGCATCAGGCTTAAGCTCAAAACATTATCGGTTCCTTGATTTTCTGATGAACCAACCCTGAACCACGCCCATGCCAACCACACTGAAAATCCAGACAAAAAAACACATGGTCCAGGAGAAACATACTTACACCAATACTTGGTGGTCATAATATAATAAACAGCTGCTCATTTAATACTGATGGTCACAATCATGAGAAGCGGTCCCAAGTCCCCCAGACACTGCTCGTGATCCGATGCCTCCTTCCTTTTACAGACCTGGCTCTGGTCGGCAACGGTACCGGTACACTTTTGTGCATTTAAGGGGGAGTGAAGTTTAACTTTGAGCATTGTAAAATGAAGGTGCACTAAAAAGCCAGTCGGGTTAGGGTAAAACTATTCAGAAACCCCCCTTTCTGGTAGAAACCCCCGTTTCTGGCATAAGCTTATACAGAAACCCCCTTTCCAGTAGAAACCCTGCGCCGAGAATTTGATGGGTTCGCCGATGTCATGTGATGTCGCATTGCCACACCAAACTTCCGTTCTCACCATTCAGCTCAACTACAAGACATTCCTTATTGCTATCCCTTTCAGCTCATGTCCTCTACGACAACCACTCAGGATTGGTGAGGCAAGAATGGACAATTGGACCCTCCTGTCGGCAGACACCGCATCGGTGTGGCCTCCCACGTTTTGCGGCTTGCTCGTTCCCACCAGCATTTGTAGAGGATCGTCATGAGGGTCGAGAAGGGATGAATGCGGGTATCCATGAGCTTCATTGACAGTGAACCACATGTGACTAATCAGCGCCGGACCATCACCGTGATCATCACCGCTCACCGAAAACTCAATTTGACCATATGCCAGGGGTTTCTGGAAACCCCCTCAGAAACCCCGGGTTTCTACCAGAAAGGGGGGTTTCTGAATAGTTTTACCCGTCGGGTTATGATCCCATCACAGTCGACAACTATAACCGATATCCATGATGTAGTTCAATGTACTGAATTTGTACTTACATCATGTGTATCGCACACTTATCTGAGATAGAACTGTACTTGCGAAGATGTGCGGGTTCAGCCCGACCTGAACGAACTCGGAAGGCATTTTCGCTAATCTCATTATTGTATGTCTTCGGATTTGGTGTATCATGCTGTACTGTATGTTGACTGTAGGAACGCCTGTCGAATAGGATGATCTCGGTGCCACAACCCACCGGGGATGATGTGCGAATCGGCTGTTAGTAGCCAGAAGTCGACGCCGTCGTGCGTAGGGGTCCATTCCGGCTTCGAAGGCGGATTTTGAAGGCATATATGCTGCTATATGAACGAGTTCGAGGAGCTTTTTTCCGTTCTCAAGTTGCACCGTCGGACGGGAAAGGTTGAATTGCCCCAGCAGTTTTTTGATGACCAGCGCTCGGCCCACCCTTGGCTATTGATCAGTGCACACCTAATTGGGGGCTTTGCTGATTTCGAGGCTGTATGTTTGACATATTCTTCCGCAAGACGAGAACAGATGCGTTTGAGATGAGGTTTCCAAGCCTAGTTGTGTTGCTGCGAAATGAACAGGAGCTCTCGCTTTATATCCGTTCTTAGAGGTAATAACACTATGAGCTCCGAGGGTGATTATGTTGTCCTGAGGTGATATGGGCCCGGGATTAATTGGTTAGAGCGAGTTGCTCTTGATATCGTGCTACGAGGATCCGCTGCAGGGATTCCGTACATTTGATGGCGTTTTAGCAGTATTGGACCACGCCGAATCCTCGCTTGAATAGATCAGCTCAAGCTAATTATATCGGACGTTACCCTTGATTTTTGAAATATCTTGTTGCTGTGTGGTGGCTCAGAGCCAACAATCGGGGTCACGGGTGCCAGTCTCGAACTCCGCCAGGACCACTCTTATGTAATGCACCAAATTTCTCTCACGATTCACCTTCGCAAGTTCGACGAAACGATGGCAGCAGGAGTAGCAACCGCTTTTATAATCTTGCACGCTGGTTCACGCCAAAAAGTTTATCGCGCGCTGCATAGACATCAAACGGGTCTTGAAGTCTGATGACTTGCAGCCCGTTTCCTTTAATCCACCGTTTGGACCACGCGGACGCTAGTTCTGGAACACGAGCTTATGGACACGGAACCTAAGCTGAAGGGTTATATACTGGTGGCGGCTGCGACTGTTCTAGTAAGTTAACGTGCAACATCTACCTTTGTCCAACTTTTCTAAATAATATACCAGTCTTACGACTTTATCTGTACTTTTCCCCAAGAGGTGCCCGATTCCCTCAAAACAAATATCGCGACGCTTTAAACATATTTCCAGGTGTCTTATGTGTGGTCCCGACCTTGGTCGATCGGGACGATATTATTTATCTTGAACCGCTATCTTCCATTGTGGACATTACACTATCTTTAAGGCGTGCGTCGGAGGTTTGCATACTCTGTCAATTTACCCGAATTTCCCTATCCTAGTTTTGACAACTATAAATACCCCCGAGGTCAGGAAACAGTGCTTGCTCCTCAACTTGCCTGACACTGCTACCTCTAGCAATGTTATCGGCAATTCATGGCTATCACATGTAAGTATCCCGAAATCTATGTTCTTCTATGATCTGAACGTCAATAATAGGGTTTATCATTGTTGGGACGACCATATCGCAGTGTGAGTATCGTATCGTGAGGCTTTGTGTGGGTTTTTGATCTTTACCAGTGATATTACTCGTCCGTACGTATGCGATATGGCATCTAAAACGATCCATCACGATCCTTCTCGTTTGTGTCGGATTCGTGAGGATATGTTCACGCACTAATGTTTATCCTATCTAAACGACGTGAACAGGCCACCATAATCCCCGCTATTGTTTCCACTCATATTGAACTGACCTCCTTACAGTGTAGGTGTTGCACTCTTTACGATTTGCCTTAAACAAGGCTGATTTGTTTATAGTCGGTCCCATCAAGGCGCATCGATTTGGCTGTAACATCATTCAAGCAAAGAGTGTAGCGCTAGTAGCTTATATCGCAATCTTCATCTCAGAAACAAGTGGGTATTCTTTGTCATTTTTCGTGAACAGGGCTAACCACCAACCCAGCCATAGTCATATTCACAATGATAAAAGCTTCTCAGCACCGTAAATATTCAAATACTATCAACCTTCTGCTTTTCGTTAATCTTATATTCAGTCCGTCATTCATCGTCATCATCATGGGTGTTTCAACTGTACCGCGATGGTGCGTGATTCATACACAAGCATCCGTTTACTCCGTTAATTGAAGGATACTGACGAGAAGGTCTTATCTTTTACTTGTATTTGCTTGGTAGGTGCTGTTTAGCACTTTGAATCCAGTCTCTAATTATTTCAATCAGCTATGACTGTCGCCAACGCGGTTGTACCCATATTAGCGCGTGTAGGTTTCTTTCTCCATATCTAAGTTGCGCTTTGACTAACTTCTTACCCTCAAACAGCCTGCTTTTAAAGGAATTTTAGCAAAGTATATCCAGAGTCTTGCGTGGGGTGCATTCCGCTCACAAGTACTTTCATACAGTCCACAACGTGTCCTTCACTCCGTACTCTGCACCCGTGTCATCCTTCTCATCCTTCGCCAACGTAGCGTATCAGCACAACTCAATACCACTGACTCTTATGCTATGTCACGCAATACACATTGGCCGCCCACCCGAGTTCTGTCTACTATAGTCGATACACATCGATTCTGGGGTCGAAGACAATGGTGCGGGCTTCAGCAGATCAATTGGCCGAGATTGGACTTCGTAGCATTTATATGAATTTATTGCTTCCCTCTCTAGACTTGATCACCTTTATAGTACACACACTGTTAATCTAGGTTAAAGTAATACAAGGTGGTGCGGTTTATTACCCACACCCACACACAAAGAGTGGAATGAGATGAACCATCCTTATTCAGTGCCGTCCTGATGTGACCGATGTGAATTATATATTGGTAATTAGCATGTACTGCTACTAGAGCTCATTATCTGGACCTTGCCTCAAAGATTCAGTATTAACTTATGCTCTTAGGCGAATTTGAGGGTTCGGCCATACGGAGGTTGGCAGGAAGATTTCCGGAGAGTCGTGTCCGTTGATCATCAGTCTCGCCTCGCGTTTTGCGCAGCCATTTCCGATTGCCAAATTTGGCCACGCCAACATTTGCCAGCAACGTCCACTTCCTTTACCACTTTCCGCCCTATAACGTATACACGCACGGCACAGTTAGTTACTGGTGCGCAGGAAACGCCATTCTCATGTCTGGCCACGTCAGAGCAAGACGACCGGCTTCTCCACCCCCGGGAGTTGCTTACGGGGCACCCACACCTTCTCAGAGATTTCCACATCCGCGGGACGAGCATCTGGATGCAGATGCGCGGAGGGCAGCGGCGTCGAAGGGGTTCGGTCCAGGAAGGGTTAAGAGTTACCCACCGGGAGGGCTTCACATGACGGGAGGAGAATGGAAGCTCTTGTTTTTGGTGGTACTTGTAGCAGCTGGGGTGCGGTTATTTCGGCTTTCGAAACCTAATAGTGTTGTGTGAGTGTGAGCGTTTTGTTCTACTGAGGAACCCATTGACTTTGGGGACTGTTTAGCTTCGATGAAGTCCACTTTGGCAAATTTGCTTCGAAATACATTAAAACACGATACTACGTCGACGTCCACCCACCGCTGGCCAAGCTATTAATCACATTGGCAGCATTTGTGTTCGGATACGATGGTAACTTTGACTTTTCAGACATCGGAAAGTGAGTGCTCCGACATTATTCGAGAAATACTGACCGACGTGGAACCCAAGACTGTATGAGCGCGTACCATATGTGGCTATGCGTATGTTACCTGCGACGCTGGGTGTCGCCACAGTTCCTCTTTCCTATCTAACTCTCCGCGCGCTTGACTGCCGTGCTACCACCGCTCTTTTAGCATCCCTCTTCATCACTTTCGAAAATGGCCTAGTCACCCAATCTAGACATATCCTCCTCGACTCCCCCTTAATTTTCTTCACCGCCCTTACGGTCTTCCTTTGGTGTGGCTTTTGCAATGAGGACAAACACGAACCTTTCACTGCATCCTGGTGGTCATGGCTCTGTCTCACTGGCCTCTCCCTCGGCGCTGTAGCTAGTTGCAAATGGGTTGGGCTATTTACCATTGCTACCATTGGGTCTAGCACTATATACCAACTCTGGAAACTGCTCGGAGATTTGCGAGTCCCACCACGACTCTTCGTTCGACACTTCATCGCAAGGGCATTATGTCTAATCCTCATCCCTATCCTCTTTTACATGGCTATGTTCCAAATCCACTTTATGCTTCTTGAGAACTCAGGAGATGGCGATGGATTCATGAGCTCAGAGTTTCAACATACCCTAGGAGGACGCGAAATGGCCGATACATATGCAGGTCAGATAACATATTTTCTGGTTGAAAATGACGTCATTAACGTTCGCGTTAGATGTTTTCCTTGGCTCGCAAGTCTCTATCAGACACGTGAACACGCAAGGAGGTTATCTTCATTCACATGCCCATACCTATCCGGGTGGCAGCAAACGCAAGTTCTCATCTGGCCAGGTTATGAAGCGGTAACTAATTTTGAACCTCTTCAGAGCAACAAATCACCCTTTATCCGCATCGTGACCACAACAATGACTTCCGCATCTTCAACGCCACCGAAGGTGTAGATTTCGACTACCAAAATGCACCTCTAGAGGTTGTCACACCGGGCATGCGCATCAAGCTACGACACATCGCGACAGAGAAACACCTCCACTCTCACGATATCCGACCACCTGTGTCCGACGTTGACTTCCAGAATGAGGTCTCTGCGTATGGGATGCCCGGATTCGCGGGGGATGCGAATGATGACTGGATTCTTGAAATCGAGAGCGGGGATAAACGGGATAAGGAATCGACGAAACGATTGAGGACGCTGCGGACAAAATTTAGGCTCAGGCATGTCTTGACAGGGTGCTATCTCTTCTCCCATAAGGTCAAACTACCGGAATGGGGGTACGGACAGCAGGAAGTTACATGTAACAAGAACGCCGTCAGAGCCAATTCTCTCTGGTTCGTTGAAACCTCCATGCATGAAGCACGTACGTACCTTCCCCCCCCCCTCCTTGGCTAGTACAAGGATCTGACGATTGTCGTGTCAAGTTCCACCTGATGCCCCGAAGATCAACTATAAGCTCCCCGGCTTCCTATCCAAGTTTTGGGAGTTACAGCAAGTCATGTGGACAACCAACGCTGGACTGACTGATCGCCATGCCTTTGACTCGCGTCCAGACGCTTGGCCCCGACTTCGCCGCGGTATTGTGAGTGATTTCTTCTACTTACGCGTTTTTGTGCAGTGGTTCAGTTCGTTGTATGAAGAATTTTTGGGTGAAGGATCATCGTCAGATCTACCTCATTGGTAACCCATTTGTTTGGTATCTGAGCACGCTCGCAGTAGTGGCCTACGTCGGCCTTCGCGGTCTCCTCATTCTTCGCGCCCAGAGGGGTTGCAGGGATTTCGATAGCAGTGAGTTCACTTTCAGTCTTGTCTGGACCTTCGCTGACAGATTAATTAGCTAAAATCATGAAATATGATTCCTTGTGCGGATTCCTATTCGTTGGATGGTGTTTACACTATCTCCCTTTCTTCATCATGGGACGTCAGCTCTTCCTGCACCATTACTTCCCAGCACTCTACTTCGCTATACTCCTCTCATGTACCGGCTTCGATCTCATCACCTCCACATTACGCCCTCGCATTCGCTTACAGATCGCCGCGGTCCTCATTATTATTGCAATCTGGAATTTCTCTTATTTCAGCCCTCTTACTTACGGGAATCCATGGACAAAAGCCAAGTGCAACAAGGCGAAATGGCTTAAAACTTGGGATTTCTCATGGTAAGCTCCTCCAGCCCCATTTCGCTCTATCATTAATCATTGCTATCATAGTAACGATTTCCTCGATAACGTACGCCATATTCTTATAGTCAATACCATATATCTCACAACTGACCGATCCTTTAGTACTCACAATACGCCAATCTAGGAATCGCTACGCCACCGAAACCGAGCACGCCCGTCGCAACTATTGGGGGAGAGCCTGATGGCAGGCCCCCAGTTGTCGTCGCCGACGTCGAGAAGTTGGAAGACGCAAAAGACGAACATACCTCGATAGCGGAAGGCAAGGCAGAGCCGGGACATAATGTCTTCGCGGGTGAAGTCGTCGAGGACGTCAAGAGTGAAGCCCCGAAACAGCCCCTCAGTCCTGTCGATGACAGGAAGATCAGCTCCGTGATCACAACGGATTCGACAGAGTCTTCGTCAGAGAAGGATAGCGCGACAAGCTCCGATGCCTCGTCAACGGATTCAACAACGTCAGAGGCGTCGTCGAGCGCTTCCGCCTCGTCTGAAGCTTCTGCATCCATAGGTAGTACGGTGTCTGACGCGTCACACACAGGCGAGCAGACACAGACGGATAAACTACACAAGCCTGCTGGTCCGTTGAGGGAAGAGGAAATGGAGGCAGAGAAGGCAGCTCAGGAACTTTTCCCTCAGGATGTCGAAAAGTAGTTTGTGTACGATATCTATTTTATTAGCATCGTTCTCGGATCTTGAATTTTCTTACGACTGATGAGAATCTTGTTTCGCTTTTAAGCTTCGGGCTTGGGTGTGTCAGAATCTGTCTTCGGGCGGACCAAGCATATACGTATGTACGATCCATGGAGCATTACGATCGATGTCAAAGCTTGGCTTGTGTGTCTGCAGCAGCTGAAGAGTGGGTACTTGGCGATGTTGTGACGACGTTTAGGAATTAAAAAGCTGGACGTAGAGTAAGGGTGATATTCAAGTCGAAGCTCCACGAAGAACCCAGATAACATAGATATCTTTTCGGGGGTACCGTTCCCATGAAGTAGTTCATTTCAAGAATCCCTTCTGTGTTGATACTGCCTTCTTCAAACCCCTTCCCCGAATGGCCCGGGCCGCCTGACGCCAAGATTCTCACGTGATGCGGCATGACCCGTCGGATTCCGTCTAATAAAATCAGTGGACTCTCACTCTTACATCCCCACCACCATCCTCGCATTCTCATATCGCAAAAATCATGGGTCTCCTTGACATCGTCCCTGTAAGTTCGACTCCAGATCGCGCAAGATCCAGATTTTCTGACCACATACAAGGCTGGTGTGTTGACCGGCGATAACGTCCGGAAGTTGTTCGAATATGCGAAGGAGAAGCAGGTATGTCATACCTTCAGAGAGTTATAATATACGGGCTTATCGAATGTTGTGTGTAGTTCGCGATCCCAGTGAGTATACTTGACTTTCTGTCGATTTGAACAAGTCCCTGATTGTGTTGATTCCAGGCCATCGTTCGTGTTTTTTGTTTTCATTATCCCAAGCTCTCTCTGACGTCAAACTTAGAACGTGACATCTTCGTCTACTGCCAATGCTGCTCTTGAAGCTGCAAGGTGATATATTCATCTCCATTAAACGAATATTGTATTTACGCGTCCATAGGGATATCAAGGCCCCCATCATTCTCCAGGTATCCCAGGGAGGAAGTGCCTACTTCGCCGGAAAGGGCCTTGCCAATGATAAACAGCAGGCTTCTATTGCTGGAGCTGTAGCTGCAGCCCACCATGTCCGCGCTGTCGCGAAAGCATACGGCATGTTCGTAGCCGTCGTTATCTTATCTTACCGTGCCAACCCTGATGTATGCTATCTTCAGCCCCGTCGTTCTCCATAGCGACCACTGCGCGCACAAGCTCCTTCCTTGGTTCGATGGCATGATCGAGGCCAACGAAGCATACTTCAAGGAGCATCAAGAACCCTTGTTCTCCTCACACATGCTTGACCTATCGGAAGAGTCGAAGGAAGACAACATTGCCACCTGCGTCAAGTACTTCAAGCGCATGGCCGCTATCGGTCTTTGGCTTGAGATGGAAATCGGTATCACTGGAGGAGAGGAAGACGGTGTTGACAACACTGGCGTCGACAACGCCAGCTTGTACACCCAGCCTGAGGATGTGTATGACGTCCATGATGCTCTCAGCAAGATTTCCCCCAACTTCAGTATCGCCGCTGCGTTCGGCAATGTTCACGGTGTCTACAAGCCCGGAAACGTCAGGCTGCAGCCCGATCTTTTGGGTAAGCACCAGATTTTCGCCAGCCAAAAGCTGGGTGGCAAGGTTGAGAAACCCTTGTGAGTTGATTATTTTAGTGCCGTTTACTATCAATGACGTATGGTACGCTTTTAGGTTCCTTGTCTTCCACGGTGGATCGGGTTCCTCCAAAGAAGAAATCCGGACCGCCGTCGGACACGGTGTCGTGAAGATGAACGTTGACACCGATACTCAATTCGCATACATGGTCGGCATCCGGGTGCGCAAAATCTCCGTCTTTTTTCACGTTCACCCAGTTAAATATAGATTGACATCACAGAACTTTATGGAGTCCAAGAAAGGCTATCTTCAGACTCAAGTTGGTAACCCTGAGGGGGCAGATAAGCCCAACAAGAAGGTAAGCGTTGCGACTTTGTGTTTGTGATCGCTGTTGATTCTCTCCATAGTACTATGATCCCCGAGTGTGGGTTCGTGAGGGCGAGAAGACCCTTGTTACTCGTGTCAAGGAGGCCTGCACCGACCTTGGCAACACCAGTACGTACAGGTTTAATTTAGCCAGTGATAGTGATCCTGATGAGAACTTTTTAGATATTTTGTAAATTGTTGTTATTTATTAGATGGGGACGAAGACAAAAGAAGAGCAGACACACAATTAGCTTTGTACTAGTGTTGAATGATCTCGAATGGCAAAAGACCTTCTGTAGATTCTGAGACCACCCTAACCCTTGAAAGCGTCATCCCTCGATGCCTGCTGTATTTCCTCCCGCAAGATATTCCGAGCCCGCACGAGCGCCTTACCGAGAAGGTTCGTCCCCCACTTTCCTATTCTCTCGATGGCATTCTTCTCTCCACACCCAATACCCCATATGCGATCTCTGGGACTTGCCTCCGCTATCTCTTTGTCGCCCGTGTCCAGCAATTTCTCCAATAATGTTTTGTTTTGACGACTTGTGCACCGTGCCTTCTAGAACGATACGCTCCCGGTTTTTCTTCCATACGGCGTCGTCAAAGTTTTTGACCTTGCGGCCCAGACGCTTCACTTGCGGCATAGCTTTTTTGTCGGTAGAGGTGCTCCCGAGGACCTTGCGGGCGATCTCGGTGTCAGAGAAGAGTAGAGCCTTTTGGAGCATCATCCAGTGCTCGGTCGTTGGGAACTCGTGGGTCTCCTCCTCCCCGTTAATGACCACTGATGCGGTGAACGTCGCGGGATACCATTGCGATGCCCACCCGCTAGGGAAGGATGGGATTGTTCGTATTTTTTTGTTCGTACAAGCTACCATAAGGTTGTAGTCTGGACTTACTTGACGTGGTTTGTTGTCCAGAAGAACACGAAATCGTCCTTGCGGTGGGTTGGGGGCTCGGAAGACTTTTTTGTGGTGCTTGCTCGTGGCATGGGGGTGGGCAATGGCCTAAGGGACGTTCTGACCTCAAGTGCCCTGTTTATTTAATATAGTTTATGCCAAGTCGAGGCCAGAGGCAGTGCGGCGGTCCCGTGTTTATCGGACCGGTCGTCAGACCTGGGCGCCTGTGGTTTCCTACATACCCACATTTTTGCTTCAACTGGATTTACAGGAAATCTCTGAATCTGTTTAATTCCAAGCCAAAATATATAATGACAGTCGACGAAAAAAGTAGCTGCTTTCCTTCCTGACGCACCGTTTGAATCACCCGCGCTAAACTGGTAAGGGGCCTACCTATCGCATATATAAGCCAGGATGCGCGGGTAGAGACTATCATAGCGCCCAGACCTCGTCACCGATTCAGTCAACACTGTATACTGATCGATGAGAGTTCTGGGAGCTTGATCCCTGTGGTTATCCTGAAAAGCCTCCTCCCCAAGTTTCCACAATTGTAATAACCCCTAGAGGTGCCCTCATCGTCTGTAGTTCATCAGAGGTGACTCCTCCATCTACTCTGAACCAATTTGGACGATAAGGATACCTGGGTTTTTCGGGTCAGGTTTAGCGACGAGCCGTCGTCTGTTTTCCGTCCCTCGTCTTAGCTCATAGAGCTCGAGAATCCAGTGGTAGAGACACTTACTGCTGCAGATGCTTTTCGATGGCTGGCTTGAGTTTTGGCATGCCCCCTTCGGAGTGCCGGCCTTGCCCTGGGTGGAGGTCATCATCGGTTAACCCTGGAAGGGGATCTACAAACCGACGATGAGGCGGAGTTCAGCCCCTCCTCTCTCTGTAGTTTCGTGTATCGCGCGCTCTGTGAATGTTATGGCTTCCTCGACGTGGAGGCCGTGCAAATCAACTATTCCCGGTCGATTGCGCTGTGTCGCGGAAATTAGGGCACGAGAGTGTGAGGGCTAGATAGGAAAAACCTTGTTATTTTCTGTTAGTATGAAAGCTCTTTAGAAAGAGGCACGGAATTCTGAGAGGGGAGGGTGGTTACCACTGAAAATCTGTTCGCTGGCTTGTTTGTTCAGTTTCTCCATGTTTCGTTGATGTATCATTGCCCTTTTTTTTGCGGCGGCCTTGTCGCGCTGAGACTGGGCCTGATGGCTTTGTTGGAACGACTCGATCATTTGGGCTCTTTCTGCGTTTGCTCGAAAACGGAGTCCTAAAAGAGTAGAGCTTCCCATGGCACTTTTCCCCATGACGGTTTCCTTTCGCGGGGTCGTTACATTAGTTGAGTTTGGGTGTGGATCTCTAGTGCTAGCGACGCACGTCGTATGGAGCTGGCTGCTCCCCGGGATCCTGCCATGCTTGTTGGGGTTGTTTGGGCGGTGGCGAGCCCCATAGAAGATTGTACAAGGATTGAAGGATGGCACTCAAGCACATTGTGTGTTGAAGGAAGACCTGGTAGAAGCGATGTAAACCACCCCTTGTGTATTTTATGGGCATGCTGCGAAAATGAGGCGACTTCGCACCGTGCTGCTCAGGGAATAGCAGTTATCGATGTTCTGTTGGATTCCCCGCTATATCCATGATCAGGTGCTTGGGTTTGCCACAGCCCTAGGTGGGGTGGTCTAGTGTCCTCGACCCTCCCGCAAGAGACATGAGTTTATAGTCTGACTTCGGGAGGCTATTGGTGACTGTGATTGACATTTGTGTTGAAGAACCAATCGTGAGAACTCTGTATTTGTCGTTTAGTAAATTCTGATTGAGTGTTTGTGCCAAATGTTGTCCGCTGCACCCTTTGACAAACTCGATTTTACTCACTAGGCCGACAACGTTACTAGTACTGCTTTTCGCGTCTTCGAAAGTACCGGGCGGGGATCTGGTTTGTAAACAAGCAGCCCCGTAGCCACAATATACCCCTTTTTACTCTGAATCTAAAGCCGGACGCCCGAGCCTGCCATGTGTTACATGCAGCGTCGAGCTAGATGGTCATTTGAACATTGGACTTGGAGTCTGAAGGGCAAGGGCGCCCATCCGAGTGCGCATGACCCGTGGAATATTATCGTTCCTGACCGTAGTCTTGGCATGTGATCTTCGCAGGTGGCTTTTTCCCGGGAAGCAAGCAGCTGCCAGCAATAGAATGTCACCGTGGGCAGCGGACCTGCCATCGATTAGTATTAGGCCTCGACTCAGCCAGGATTTGCTGATCCTCGTAATTTGGGGCCTTCGGCCGCTTGACGAGGCGAATGCTGGCTGTTGGTGCACCTACCTAGATTGTTATATGCTCCTCAACGTGAATTCATCTCCGTGAACATATATAATGTACTGCGCGTCTTGTCTCCACACACTACGGCTCGTCGGCCGGCTTCCAGCTATATTTGGATCTCGCAGTCGCTTTGAAACCACTAATCGGGAATCTAACCTCCCGAATACCCGTGATTTTGGCCCTTCCGGTGTCTCTCTCCTTCCCTCCCTTCAAAAGCACACTGTCCAATGCTCCTATCCGACATTTCCGCCATGGACATCCCACCAGGAATCTTGTATATTGCTCAGACGCTTCTGCTTCTCTTACCGTTCTCTGGCTTGTCGTATGTAGGCATTAGTCTCGCAGCGAAGTATGCGGGGTATGCTGTGCCAGTCTGGCTGATCGTGCTCCTATCGCTGCTATCTCGCCCATTTTGGCTGATTGCATCACGTTATTGGGAACAATTGTCCCATCGACGCGAAGCTATGAAGAGAGGGGCTGCCCTCATCCCTCATGTCTACGACAAATGGCCTGGAGGGTTGTCAATCACATCGGCGATGGTTAACAACTTCAAGACAGGCTATCCTGGTATGGTTAAGTTTGTTTAAAGTTGGGATCTACTAATCACTCTTACTTTTAGGTGATATATTCCTCGAATGGGCTAAGCAATATGGGAACACATATTATCTCAATCTCGCTTCTGAAGCCCGGGTTCGTGGGCCTGTCTGTACATCAGCCGCGATCCACAATCACTGACTCTTTACTAGCTCCTTACTTTTGAGCCAGAACATATCAAGGTACTCTACTTTATTTGACGCCGAATGACAATTTTGCTCATGAAGTGTTGCAGGCCATTCTAGCCACGCAGTTTGATAATTTTGACAAGGGTGCATAGTACTGCAGTGTCTCACTCACCCCATTTTTAAATTTCCAACCTCTTCTAGGACCAGTATCCTTCGGCCAATTTCATTCTCTTCTGGGCACCGGCGTCTTCAATTCCGATGGTATATATGCTATATTTATAAATTATATTCTCACCGTTTACCATCGTTTATTATAGGCGACATGTGGAAGTAGGTAATTAATTCTGGGATAAAATATCTGAGCTAAACATTGTTTTTACAACAGGTTTCACCGCACTATCACTCGCCCCTTTTTCACCAAGGACAAAATTAGCCACTTTGACGTATTCGAGAGCCACGCCAATGACGCCATCACCCAGGCTACGAATAGGCTTAGTGAAGGCTACCCAATCGATTTTCAGGCACGTCGGTCCCATCTTTCTTCCAAGATTATCCACCTTACGTCAACTCCTTCCAGGACCTGGTTTCTCGATTTACACTAGATTCCGCCACTGAGTTCCTGTGTGGTAACGACGTTCGTTGCCTCTCTGCCGGTCTTCCTTATCCAGCATCGTCGCCGTTGGCCGACTCCGCTGCGTTTATCAACCATAGTTCTAATAAGTTCGTAAACGCGTTCATCGCGGCGCAGAGCAATACTGCCCTTCGTACCCGGTATGGCACCAACTGGCCTCTGGTCGAATTTTGGACGGATCTGGTGAAGCCCCATAGGAGGGAAATCGACGCGTTTGTTAACCCGATCCTTGACGAAGCCTTGGCCAAGAATATGAAGGGTGAACATGCCGATGAGAAAGCCGACTTGGAAAATGGTACATTATTGGATCATTTAGTTAGTCAAACACAAGGTTTGTCGTACCCCTTCCTTAAGGCAGCGCCGATTTGCTTACCACTTTGTTTGTAAGATCGTCAAATATTGAAGGATGAGGTAAAGTTACCTTAGTTCTCTCTAGCAAGCTCTGACTCCTGACCCTACATACATCGTCTTTATAGTTAATAAATCTTCTAGTGGCTGGTCGAGACACTGTTAGTACCTCCACTTATTTTTTGTAGCGATATGCTCACTACTCCTTTATTTTAGACGGCATCCACGCTTACGTTTGCAGTGTATATGATGTCGCAACATCCGGACATGGCGCAACGTCTTCGTGAAGAGATTATCAAGGCCGTCGGATATGCACGGCCTACCTATGAAGATATGAAGAACATGAAATATTTGAGAGCTTTTATTAATGGTATGTACTCGGTGTGGTTATTAGTTGCAAATATTTCATGCATCGGCTTGACAGAAACTCTGAGACTTTTCCCACCTGTGTACGTACCCAACTTCCCTATTGACTTCCATGATAACTTACACTTCTCACTTCCCAGACCCTTCGACGGCCGGTCAGAAGGATTTTTTATATACTGTGCAATCATCCCTACTCACTCGGTTACCACACAGAACTGCTAACAAAGACACCGTTTGGCCATCGAAAGTGCCGGGCCAGAAGCCTTTCTTCGTTCCAGCAAAGACGAGGTCGGTATCTCCCCATATCTATCACGGACACCCTCAAAAGAAATCACGTAGATGTACGTACGGCGTTTTCTTGATGCACCGGAGGACAGATCTCTGGGGCCCCGATGGTGCGTTCCCCAGTAATCTCCGTCACCAACTGTAAATTTACCTGCCGACTCTTCCAGCCGAAGAGTTCGACCCCGACCGATTCCTCGACGACAGAGTGCAGAAGTACCTCACCCCGAACCCATTTATATTCCTGCCGTTCAACGCAGGCCCGCGTATCTGCCTGGGCCAACAGGTGAGTGACCGTGATTAGCATTACTTGGGTGGATATAACTGAACGTCTTTCATCTAGTTTGCGTACCATGAGTCGTCCTATTTCCTGGTTCGTCTCTTGCAGAAGTTCTCCGGGTTCACTCTGGCGCCCGATGCCCAGCCTGCGGACTCGCTCCCACCCGCCAGCTGGGAGGCATGCGAGGGCAGGAAGGGGAGAGATAAGATTCGGTTGGGGACGCATTTGACTATGTTTGTTCGCGTGAGTTTATTTTATTTTTTGTTTTCGGTGGGTATGGGATGTATAAAGCGCTGACTGGATTTGTGAATAGGGAGGGCTCTGGGTACGTATGGAGAAGGCGAAAAGGGTCGATGGAGATACGGCCTGAACGTAGTCGCTATATGTTATTACTTCCTTATCGAGTTGTATGTTACTTTATTTTGATCCAGTAGTAATCAAGTCGTGGTATCCTTAAGCTATAGACTCTGGCCCTTGACCATTATTACGCTGAGACTGAATAGCATACATCTCCAACGCTCCGTGGATTTCTTTGTACACCATGGCTTCTGCACGAATGCGGTCCTGAAATTCCTATTCACACGTCTATAACCCTATCATTTGATGTAATTTATACAAGCATACCTCTTCTGTGCCTCCATTCCAGGGATTTTCCAATCGATCATTCAATTCTTGAATATCTTTCATTAGCTGGACCCGTGTCAGAACCTCAAGGACTGGTTATATTACGAAGGCTAAAGTTTTACCTTTTCCCATATGTCTTCAAAATTCCCCAGCTTGCCGTCGAGAACTGTGAATTGCTGTTTCACGGTTCTTAGGCCTCGTAACGCTTTTTTGACTTCCTTCTGTTTCGTATCGATCTCTTCTCTCCACCTTCGAAGCGCACGCCTTTTTTGCTCCAATTCCTGGATAGTTGCTTGAGGTAGAATAGTAAGTGAACATGAAGAACCCAGAAAATGAAAAACTCGATACGTACCTGCAGCAGAAGCTTCATAGGTTTTTGACGCCTTGATATCTGCGTAGGCTTGACTACATTCCATGATCTATACAGGTTGTAAGGACTTGGTGTGCATTGACCAACAGTAGCAATGCATCGAAACTTACATAAGAGGCCAATGGCAACCCATCTTTTCGTGGCAGAGGATGAAGTTTCGGGGGTTCCGGCCTCGACGCCAACGGGTTCCAGTGCTGCAAGGAATCAACGAATGATCGTAAATTAGATGCCAAAGCAATGCCTTACTGCGGCTGCTAACGCCGTGTTCACGATGCGGCCCGTTATCGACAACCTAAATAGGACAGTCGGTCGCTCAGTTTGGCTTCGCTACTGGAACGACGGGACTGGACACACGCAGCTATCAGTTGACTCTCAAGGTCCCCGATATTCTCGGAGAGTTCACGCATCGGAGCTTGAGCATCTTCCTCGAGCCCTTTCGTCCATTCGCCGATACGCCGTTCGAGGTCGTTCAATTCGGCTTTCAGGTCTTCCAGCTGCTCGCATATTTTGAGTGGGCTCTGTCGGGCCGTGGAGGATATCTGTGACGCCGAAATTTAGTTTCGGGGGTGTGTGCGAATAAATGATTTGATGACTTGCCAGTTCGGCGGAACCTTTGACTTCGGTAAGTTTGTCTGCCAGTGAAACGGCTCCGTCTTGCACGAGGGGCACAATATTTTGTGTGAAATCTGTTCCAATTATTAGAAAGATTGTGGACAATGGTGGGCTACGCATGAGGGGAATTGTGTCACCTTCCATGTGAGCCATTAGGATTGACGCTGAATTGCGAGAAGCAGCAAGAAGATCGAAAAATTTCTGGTGCTTTTAAAAAAGGAGACTATTCTTCATGGAAAGCGATACCTTACATCTTGGCAGCTCAGAGCGGCGACGACTAATTTAGACACAGTTACATCGGGTTGAAGCTGTGCGAGCATATTTTTAACCGTGTTGAGACCATCTTGGACCTCGAGTGCGTCGTTAATGAGTTGCTTGATGGATGTGCTCCGGGATGATAAATCCTTCTCGGGTTCATTCCATGCAGGAGGAAGCGGGAAAGGCGTCCCAGTGGAGGACTTGAGTGCAGTCATGATTGTCCAGATAGTGGCAGGAACAAGGCGACGACAAAGGAATGAGCTCTCTGTTCGATTCAGCGTGTAGGTTGCGTGTAAGCTTATCCATAGGTTGATTTCCCCAAAATTAGTAACAGGCGTGGACCAACATGTTTTGGTGCGCGTTTGTAGATAGAGTCATCAGTCACTTAAGCGTCAATTCGAAGACCAGGAATGACAGTTCAGCCGGATCACTGGGTGACTTGCGGGCGATGCACATGTTGAGCTAGACCAAATCGGGTGGAGGAAGAATTGTATAGATGGGGATGAAAAAGGGGCAACGTGTACCCGCTTTTTGTATTACACATGGGCAATAGAGTTGCGATTGAGAGGGTGTTCAAGGTTGCCAGTGAGTTCTTGTCGAGTTCACTTGGGAAGGGAAAGTTGAGGCTCCGCCTCAAACGAGTAGATGTTTCCAGCAATCTTGGACTTGTTCAACTTCCTCGAATACTCAACCTCTGGTCACGTAAAATCCCACTCTTATCTTGAACTCTACGTAAAAAGGACCATCAATGTCACAACTCAACAAAAATCAAGGATCTCAGGGAATACACTGACACCCCTTACCATATTTGACACACAAGAACACTCGAAGAATGACACCTGGGCGCTAGAATATGCTGCGCAGAAGTAATCGTGTGACTGGCCGTGCGGCCCACCAACTACAACTGAGAGGTCGCCGTGATTCTTTCAGGTTTCCTACCAACACTCAGTCCTCAGTTCCAGACACAATCCACGATGAGGATTCCTGTTGTCACAGACACTTCTCCGCCCACCCCGGCATTCGATACTCCCCAGATGAGGGTCTTGCAGGACTTCCTGACCGAGATACAGCGAAATCCACCTGGCGAAGTGGCCATTGCGCGAGCACATGGCATAATTGCGGACAAAACGACGAATTCAATATTCAGAGAGAAAGTCTCACAGGAAATTCAACAACTTGCTCAAACTGTCCTTGAGATCGAACAACGATTCGCCAGGATTTCCAATCTAGTTCGCGTGTTTGACTCTAAAGAGGCAGTTAGAGACAAGGATAATAAGCCTGTTCGGTTCTTTCCTGATTGGAAAGACTATCATGAAGTATATATTGTCAATTCTCATCGCCCTCATCCACTTGATTATTTTGATAGCTGTATGTCACTCTCCTCCGTAGTTCCCAGACCACTGCTACCCAACTGAAGATGAGAATTGGAGGTGTGTAAAATGGCCTCATCAACATCAGTTGACCTTTTGTTTACAATTTAAGATTTATTGTCAAATCTCATACCACTGATCAACGACGAGTTTGTAACACTGTCTGATAAACGTAAAGAGCTAACGGGATTCATCGAGGTATGTGATATGTAATTTAGGGACATTCCTAGTTGAGCATAAAATAGGATCTGGACGAATTTCAAAACAAATCTCACGATAAAGCCAGAGAATTCCAAAAACTCCGCGAAAAAGTCAGCAATTTCAGAAACAATCTACTGAAACAAGTCGGACTCGGGGCAGGTGATGTCAGAACGCAGCTCAAAGGCATTTCTAGTCAAATCGCACAGGTGCTAGCAGAGCTAGAGGCGTAAGCTAAAATCAACCATGCATCGTATAAATAATGATCAAATGAAAATTACTCAACAGCTCGTCAAGTTTTGTACGTGCATTTACTAGAAATGACATGTCTAGCCTAACCTCAGTTGGAAACATGGTTCGCAGCATGTTGGAGTGTACTCAACGTACCATCGATTGTAGGCGCTGTCTCTTTAACTACCGGAGCAGGAGTAGGATGTTTAGCGGGGCTGATCGCACTTGCCCCTGCTGCTAGTGCGTTCCTTGTGGTCAGTTCCATACTGTATCTAAAGCTACCACCCTCATTGAAAACACCGTTTGACACTAGATCGGGGGCATCGGGGCGCTTGGGTATGGCATACCTCACGGGCTGGCTGAGAGAGAAAAAGAGATGCAAGGTTAGTAGGTAAATGTGACACTCGGTGCAAAGTTCAACCCTTATCATAGCGAAGAGAGACAAGATTTTGTCATTGGAGTTGGAGGATGATTTACTTCAAGGCCGAGGGAAGGATCTTGCGGAAATGAGTGGTGAGATGATACGCCTTAAACCGGACTTTGATACGGTAGTCGTTAGACTGGGTGCTATACAGCAGATCTGGACGCTGGTAAACTGTGTGTTTAATTCTGTTGCCCATTTTGCTCACTTCCAGTTGGATTCAAGATCAGGTCAGATGCTGTGGGAATCCAGGAGGCAATGAAACACCTCCAAAATGCAAGAACAGATGCAGTGGGTCTGATTTTTGCAGAATTGAGCAATTCATTGCTGACGCCGCATTAACAGGGGTTCGATACACGCGTAAAGACTGTGGAGAAGTTATGGACAACGTTGGCATGGGCGTTGGATAACTATGCTTTGGGAGTCGCGCCTGTTTAACGTCGGCAGATAACCTCACCCCAGGAATGTCATGAAATTCTAATGCCTTGAGTCCCTGTTCATTCCTATGTAACTACTATACGCCTTAGGTACCTTAGCCTACCATGTAAATCGTCTTGGGGCTTCATGTGAATAATTAGGCTTTCACACATACATGTCGCATCGAATAGCTATTTTCAAAAACGACTGAATGATAATATCGTACGTTTAACACAAAAAATTAGGTGCGTCGGGCTTGAATGGCATACATCTCCAATGCCCCCCGAATTTCTTTATACAAAACACTTTCTCTGCGGATTCGATTCTGGAACTCCTGTTTGACATGTGTGAATTCGTTGTGTTAGGTATACTAAACAAGCGTACCCTCTCCGTAGCTTCAGACCAACGGTTCTCGAGATACTCATTCAGAGATTGGATATCTTGAATCAACTATTTTTTGCGCTAATAACAGAGTAGCTCCGGTTATTATGAGGAAAAACCCACCTTCGCCCATATATCTTCGAAATTTCCGAGTTTGCCCTCAAGAACACTGAAGTGCTGTTTTGCGGTTCGTAAACTTCGTATTGCCTTCTTGATTTCTGTATGCTTGGCGCCGACCTCCCTTTTCCACCATTCAAGTTCACGCCTCCTTCCCTCCAGCTCCCGCGTATCATCTAAATGTAAGTGATTTGTGTATGGGTTTAGATAGATACAGGAGAATCAGCTACTGCGTACCAATGGCGGCGGACTGGTATGTGAGAAATTGCTGGATACCCGTACATGCCCAGGATAATTCTTGCAGCTTGTAAATCATTTCATCAGATGGCTCTCAACAGAAGGACACGGAAGAAATATTACAAATGAGAAGAGCCTAGATCCCCTTTCAAGCGGCAGACGATCCAGAGTTAAAGGTGCGCCGAGCTCTAAGCTGGGTTGTATCACAACGAGGTTCTGTAGATATTGGTCAGTACAGAATAACTGCAAGACTAAGAAAGGGTACGCCATTACATTGAATGCCCTAGCAAGTAGGCCACCTCTCATCTCCAAACTGTGGTGCAATAGTACGTGAGTTTCTTTAATGGAAGGAACCGCGGGAATATTACAGATATGTTAAATGGCTCTCAAGTGCCTCGATTTTACGAGAGATCTCTTGCATAGGAGCCTGTGCGTAAATCTCAAGCTCCTTCTCATATTTATCTACAAGTTCTTCGAGGTGCTTCAATGATATTTTCAGCTTTCCCAGCTGTTCCTGAGTCTTGAGTGGGCTGAGGTGTGCAGTCGTGGATATCTGGAACTGGTCTTCAGCCTCATGGGTGTAGGGGAAACATTGCTTCGATAACTTGCCATCTCTGCAGAGCCTTGGACTTCAATGAGCTTATCTGATAACGACACGGTCTCGTCTTGGCATAGAGGTACAATGTTTTGTGTGAAATCTTATTATCATGTCAAAACATGGCTAGGGAACGATGAACCGCAGAGACACATTACCTTCCAAATGAGCCATGAGGACCGATGCTGAGTCACGAGAAGTTGCGAGCAGGTCATAATATTTCTATAGCTTCTGAATGAATCGTGCTCTCAAGGCTAAAGTAAACGAGTGCCTTACGTTCTGGAAATCTGAGGCGAGCTCAATGAGCTTGACCGTCGTCTCACTTGACTCAAGCTGTGCGAAGAGATTTTTCACTGTGTTAAGGTAGTCTTGGACCTCGAGAGCATCGTTGATGAGTTGTTTGATGTTCTGACTTCTAGAGATAAGATCTCTCCCCTCACGCTTCCAGCTAGCAGGAAATGGGAGAGGCGTTGGGTGAATGGTGCGGAACGATGTCATGGCGGTACGTATGGTAGGTGGCTTGATAGACTATACCATGCGTGTGAATCCTGCAAGTTGATATGGCTGTGATTGTGCGGTAGTAATTATAAATCCACCCTAAAGTGATTGCTATGTGTAGAAAGACACGTTGCGAGGGCTTAGAACCGTCGTTGTTAAATGCCGTCCCAGAGGCGCCAGAACGTGTGCGTGCCCAGATCCAGATCATCCGATGTGAAACCTTGTTTAGTGACTGTGTACTTTTGAAAGTTCACGCACGGTGAACTGTGATATCCAGCACAAAGGCTCCAAGGAGAGTTGAAGAAAAGATATAGAAAGAAGTTATAGAGGTTCACCGTCTGAGCCTTCAATTTTAAGACGGTGCAGCCTGCTGCCGGAAAGAGCCGGTCACTGAATTGGACTCCGATAGTTGGCCGCGAATCTGCTGCTCCGATTCTCCGATGCCTTGATACCCAACGCCAACACGGGCTAGTGCACATTGGAAACGTGCATGGCATTGCATAACTGCGGGGAGTCACCAGGATTAGTGTGTGGACGTCAGAAGACCGATGTCTACTCCATTAACAACCTTTTCAGACTTCAGCACATGAAAACCTGACTGCTTACTCGAGTAATGTGGAATGTGATCAGGAAGTGACTCTACAGAGTCCGCCTTGCGGAAACATAGAAGTACGGCACCCTGCCGAAATGGGCGTTACTGGTGGGCTGTGCAAATCATGCTATATTAAGGGATCCTGCATATTCTCTAGGTCTTCTCAGGTCCTCAAGACAACTCTCAATGAGCGTCGTTGTTGCAAATACACCAGTCCCGCCTTTGGCATTCCATGCCTCGAACATCCAGGATATTCTAGCTGAGATCCAATACAATCCACCCGGACAAGAAGCAATCGCACGTGCCCATCGCGCAATAGTAGATGGTACTACAGCGCCGACATATAGAGAAAACACATTGCGCGAAATCAACCAGCTCTCTCAAACCGTCCTCCAGATCGAACAGCATTTCGCCGAAATTGCCCATTCTATTCGCACTATTGACTCCAAGCGTGCGTTACGACACCCGGATGGTTTGCCAATGCGACTCTTTCCAGAATGGAACTCGTATCACGAGGTGGGCACATATCTCTTATTCTTTGAATGGTTTTGCCTCACCTAGCCAACAGTTGTACAGCGCCCTTCTTCGCAACTCTCAGACAACTGCCACACAATTGAAGACGAAGATTGACGGTGGATAACCTTATTGTGTATATCCATTGATAGTCCTGATCTTCGAACTTAGACTTATTGATCAACCTTATACCCCTCATTAATGACCCACACGTATCCCTGTACGACAAACAAGAAGAGCTAGCGGGGTTCATTGAAGTAAGAGATTCTGTAAGGTGTAGAAGCAATACTTTTACTGACCGCAATTTAGGGCCTTGATGAATTCCAAACTCGAGGAACTGATAAGGCACGGGAATTCCAACAACTCCGCGAGAATGTCAGGAATTTTGGGCGTAATCTGACCAAGGAAACCACGGACCAGAGCACCAATGTCAGGGAGAGACTGAAGACCATTTCCGAAAACATATCTCAATTGGAGGCGGAGCTAAAAACGTAAATCACTTTATAGACTCATGTCATGATGGTGAAACTGATACTCCTCTTGGCCCAGATCGGAAGGTTTTGTGAGTCCCCAAAATTCGCGCTCTGGCAGTGCGTACCAAATACATTTTTCTACACAGTTCTCAGCGTGCTGGAGTGTACTCAATATGCCAACAACTCTAGGCTCTATTTCGTTTTCTGCAGGAGCGGGAGGTTTTTGTGGGCTCATTGCACTTGCTCCTGTAACTAGCGCGCTTCTTGTGGTTAGTTGGCAAATTTTATCATGTCTGGGGCGCCGAGGTGTTGATTGCGGTTATACTCCAATGTCAGGTCGGAGGTATCGGGGCGCTTGGATATGGAATAACAGTGGGATTAGATGAAAGAAAACGGGAAATACAAGGTTGGTCATTCTTGTATTGATACAGAATAATAAACGTGTTGATGACCATGCATAGGAAAGAAAGACGCGATATTAGCTCTGCAACGAGAACAAGAATCGCTCCAGGCCCGCCAGGACGATCTTAGGGAAATTGGCGCCGAGCTGGTGCGCCTTACGTCGAACTTTGACGAGATATTCAACAGGTTGGGCACTATGCAGCAGATCTGGACAATGGTAAAGCACCGGCGCTCATCCTACCTTTCTTCGGTCCGCTGATTCAGTTATGTTTCTTTGTACAAAGATCAGATCCGACGCCGTTGGACTCCAGGAAGCAATGGGTCAAATGAAGAATGCAAGGACGACCGCGGTGAGTTCTGAGCAGGGAAGTCCACGTTCCATTGACCGATGTGGCGGACAACGCCATTGTAGGGGTTCAACGCGCGCATCAGGAACGTCCAGAAATTATGGCATACGCTGGCATGGGCGCTGGATAATTACGCCCTAGGAGTTAGCGTTGCTTCTGATTGAATATTGATTATATGACTTTTCAGAAAGCTACTCATGTCGATCAATATAGTCGTCTTCTCATTGGTACTTCGAACAAGCTAAGCTTCCCACCCAAGTTACCAACGGACACTGGTGAAATCGAAGGAATTTGCTGATACTGAGAATCAAACACGAGTTGAGTCTTGAGCGAAGCATCCGAAATAACAGATGGATTGAGATTTTGATCCATCACTAACACTACCATAACGGCGATCCTTGCATCAGTCCACAATATACTACGAGCTACTACTCGCAGCCTCGTCGCTCCTTATACTGCCTAGACTTACTGCTGAGGCCGACCCGACCAATGGATCATCATACGTACTAACATCGTCGACTTCACGACAAGGGCTGGAATCGACCAAGGCTCTATCTCGACGACGATTCCAGATGCAGTTATCGCGACTCGCCGCTCGGGCCTGCGGTACTACCTATGCCTTGTGCATCATCCAGGATGGCTAAGAAGACATTTTAGTGCGTGGAAATCTCACGCATGAGGAACAACTACAAGTATTACGCATATTGTTCCCTTGTAGCCGAAAGCGTGGTCGACGGGGGTGGATGTATTTCTTCAAGGTAGTTGGATCCTGGATTTCTCGTATATTATTGTCCTTTACAAAACCAGAAAGGCTGTGAGTATCGCTACAAGGCTGTCGACCTTCGCCCTGAAACAGCCTATAATTACGAACCACGTTATAAGATAGTAATCAACAGCGGTGCGTGGATATTGTTGAAGCGTTCACTGATCCGCCATAGCCTACCTATACACAGGAACACTTCATGATGGCGGATCCCCGCCACACAGCTCTCCGCGTATAAGCACTGGTCGAGACCCTACATTCCTGCATCCCTTCTACAAGATCCTAGACGGGAAGGAAATGGAAAACACCATGGTCTCCCTCCAACTCCGAGGATCCCGTAAAGGGCCGGGAGAAATCCGCCGCCAGAAGAGGGCAAGGGGGATAGGATATCCGAGTAGTTCAGGGTGAATTATCGGAAACAAGCAGATCGTACAATTCCATCATGCGGAGACGATCGTTAATCTGAGGAGAAGTCAAATGGAACTCCACCCGAGAATTTGAGACCAAATGGCCCTTCAGCAAGTCCAGAGCCTCCGATACCTTCTGCCAGGGACCCCTCCAATCACTGTGATCATCGCCATTGCCATAGAGTATAAGAACAGAAACCTCCACACGATAGAGATGGGGAAAATGGGGCTCGTAAATGAGCAAAGCGTAGATCTGGTTCCAAAGTGAATCATTGAACGTCTGGACGTCACCATGCACAGAAAGGACCAAGCTCTCTAGTGAATGCCCTGCCACGTTCTCTAGGAAAAGGAAAATCCACCGAAGTGCCGCGAGGCCGGTACCTTTGGCGAAATCGACGGACAAGTGACGCAATACCGGCAACCCAATCTGGAAAGGTTCTGATACTGCTGAAACTGATAATGCGACAAGTGGTCAAGTGTAGAAAAAGCTCGCTGTGTATAAAATTTACCTCCGATGGATATCTGTAGCTTTTCCAGTGTATCGGTCGCCGACCTGAAAACCTCTTGACAGAATAAAACGTCTGGTGGGGTTGTACATTTAATGGAGAAGCTTCGAAGAGAAGGGTAAGACGCCCCGAATGTTGCAGAGAGCATATCGACGCCGTCACCGAGTTTAACCACCTCAAGTTGTGCTCCAAGCAAGACCAAGTCAGCTTTATGTCGAAGATCACAATCGCCCCCAGGACGATCGACTTTTAGCTTCCGAAGGTGCGTGCACTGCACAAATGAGCTGAGTGGCCATGTGATGTTTATGATGGAGATCGACCGCAATGGTGCAGAGGCCATTACTTCTATAAACATATTCTGTTCCCCCGTATCCAGCATGCAAGACCAGTGAGCGTAGGTTTCGCAATGATTTCAATACCACTGAAAGTGTAGTGATTGGGTTCGTAGTTGGGATTGTGTATTCCTCGTTTACCTCATCCTCCCAGCACAGGGCGTCAGGGCCGTAGTCGATACTATGGATGCGGAGCTTCCGGACGTATGTCGGAAGGGCGGGGTTCTCCTCCGAAAGTTTATGGAACTGCTCGTAGCGGCCATTCCTGCCATACATAATAGTGATTGTTGCGTAGAGGAGTCTCCGGGAAAGGCAGAAGGCGGATGAGACGAGGGAGCAGGCCATGAGGGTGGGTATGTCATTGTGGGCCTCGCCGAGTATCAGATCAATGACCTCTTGGGGTATAGGTGTGCGATTTCGGTGAAATGGGAGTGCCATGATAGGGTATGCTGAGAAAAGGGGGGACGTGGGTGGTGTCTGCTAGTGACTTGCCCTTTCGCACGACGGTGGTTGGGAGGAAGGAGAACGTGGGAACGGTCATAGTGTGTTTGCGAAATTTTGTAGTGAGCCAAACATGGCCCTACTCGAATTATATATAATTTAATTAAATAACCCCAGGTTACAAAAAATATTCTTATCACATCCAATGTCATTCTGCACCCCCACCTATATCCACTCATGGATTCTGTGTCAGTCGTTCGCACCACTATTCCAGTCGCAGTCACAGGGCATGAGATAATGGATACAAAGCAGAACACAGATTGCAGGTTGTTTCTAGTGATGTGCAGGGCCCGGCTGGGCTCAAAGCCGCAGGCTTAGGCCCGGCTTAGTGGGGCTCAGGCTTGCCCAAGACGTGAGCTCAGCCTTGGTAGAGGGCTCAGGCCGGGTCAGGCCAAGCTCAGGCTTAGGCCCGGGCTCCGTAGGGGGGAATCACATTTAATATCGATAGCAGCCTACAGGTGCCTACGAAATGTCTTGAACAAATACATTACCATCATCATAATCCTCGAAGTCCTCGTTATCTTGAAGATCCTTAACTATGATATCCCACCCCTCTTCTGTGTTCTGGGTATTGCCTTCGACGGGACTCGCCCCCTCAAGTTCCTCCACCTCCGTTTCGGCACGTGGATCCTCTCGAAAAAGAAGATCACGGCGATACATACACTTCAGAAACTGTAAAGCTTCGACAATGTCTGGTTTGAGTCGATTGCGGCGCTTGCTGATCGTGATTCCAGCCGAGGAGAACGCCCGTTCACTGGAAACGGATGATGCCATGACTGGCAGGTAGTCTCGTGCAAGAGACGCCCAGACCGGGTGTCGAGTAATGTTCCACTGGCGTAAATGTGTCAGCATTGGGGAATGACTGAGAATGGAGATATGTACACCCCACCACTCGACGATACTCATATCTCCCAGATGGTCCCTCGAGTCCCAATATTTGTTGAAACCAGCGAGCCATGGTTCACTCGAATTGCCCATGGGGGCTGGCGTTGCACTCGGCGAGGGCTCGTCTTCATCATCTGACAACTCACGAAGGAGGACTCCAACCTTACGCATCGCCGATTTTCCGGTCTGTTGTGGTTGGGGTGGTGCGGGATTGTTGCCATACATCTCGAGATATCGTTGCTTATACTACCATCTTTTGTCAGCCTCGCTGGTGGAATATTGAGTGAGACTGACTGACCGTTAGTTCCGCCTGCTTCTTGATTTCTTCCAACTTGTCGTCTCCCCAGTACATTTGGATGTGTTCCGTTTTGGATGATGGGTCAAGTACTGAGAATTTTGTCAATAATGATCCGAATCCATACGACGATGTCACATACACATGGCAAATGTATAGGCATCAGATTGAGCGGTTCGATCATAGTACTCTTCAATCTTTGCAAGCCCGGCATTCAGAGCAGGAACAAAGTCCGAGTATTTTGTGCGAGCAGCCCGTTTTGTCCAAGCCCTGTGCAACGCTTCGAGAGCAGGTAATGCGAGGTGAAGGGTTGGTCCCTGATCTGATGAGAAGGCTTGTTGCGCATTATCGGCGTGCTATATCATCGGACCGACATCAGTGACAAATTTTCTGGAGTCGTTCTACTCACAGCTAACAGATCGTTGAACAATGTGAGACGCCCCCACTCATCGTTCGACAGCTGGAGCTGATCAATTTTTTGCCGTTTCCCAAGGTCCCGCTCCTCGCGTCCGATTTCATACACAAACGTGTCGACATACTATTACCAGTCAGCAAAGCCAATCAGCAAGCCGTTTTTAGGGACCTACTGGTCTCGTTGATTCTGCACGTGTAGTCATTAGGTAGGTGGAGGACCAACGGACAACCATGTCCAGGAGAAGTTGATGGGCTTTTACTTTTGCACGCGTCTGGATATCGGCAAAAAGTTGCTTGCGTTTTGCAGATGAACGGACCTGTTCAACAGTAATCAACTTCAATTAGAACATATAATTGAAGCGTCTTACCTTCACACATATTGCACGGACGAGTCCCACTTCATCACGGTCAAATCCTCGATTGACAGGAAGATCTGCCTCGGGCTCGCCCGGGTTGTAATGTTTCGATTTACTGTGAGTTGATATCAATGCTTGCGTTGCGAGATTGATGATGTGAGCAAGACAGCTATAAAACAGTTCAACATTGGCATAGAAGACGAAATGACAACGAAGAGGTTCACCGAATGCGGTTCTGATCTGGATTGTAACGTTTCCCAGTGGCATTCTCGATGTGCTTTGAGAATTCTACCATCATCGTATTGTTGTTCGAGGCGTTGTCGCAGGTGATATGTCCAATCTATATTCATCATGCCATCAGTCATGATGCAGGCGAGCGAATATGCACACATTTACCTTGTAAGCGATCCTGATTCGTGCAACAATCTTGAACAACGCTTGGCCGAGGCGGACTCCATTGTGTGCATTATTTAGTTGTGTAAATCCAAGAAGCGCTGATTGAACTTGCCACTTCCCATCACTCTCCTCAATCCAGGAACCGGTCACAGCAAAGTAGGCATCGCTATTCGACGCCTGCCACGCATCGCATGTGAGGCTTACTTTACCTTTCACTCTGTCACTCTAGACAACGTAGCATGAGAAAAGCACCAAAAGCTCTGGGTGGGCCATACCGTTAGCTTTTTGCGTAGTGCCGTTAATTGTTCCTTGAACATATCAATAACCGCTTGTCGAGTTTGACGGCGATCGGGGATTTTGACTCCATTGGTTGCGCGAGCAGCAGTATGGATCATGTTTTGAAATGCTGGATGCTCGAGTGCTTGGATTGGCTGTAATGTGATTCGTTGATTAGAGACAAGGAACAAGCAATACAGTATACCACGTTACCTGGTCGGTAGATACAAGCCACTCGATAGCAGCTTCACAGAAGAGGTTATCGGTATACGGGATTACCCTCTCCTTCAGGAGCCTCTCGGTGAGGTGAGGGTCGAGACGCATTTGCTTCTCGGTTTCGGCATCCTGACGGCGTTTTTCCGCATCCTTTGGTAGCATTGATGGGAAACCTTCTTTTTCTGCCCAATTTCTATACATTGCCTAACGTAGCACGGTTTTTCTCATCAATAAAAACGAAGAGTAAGGGAAATTAAATACTTTATGGGATGATTCCATATGTCGTCGTAAGGTAGATACATGTGCAACGAGGGCAACAGGACGACCAGGAGATTTTTTTCTTGTGGTTTTTGTCAACAAAACAGCACACAACGGGGTCAGGATGAGACTCACGAGCATGTTTGGCAATTTCGAAATTTTTTCCCATCAGCCTTATACAACAGACTAAAGAAATGGTCAATGTCGCGACCCCGATCTTTGTAGTTGGTTTTCTGAATGGTATCAGAGACAGCCTGTACATCAATGTCCGCCAAAAATCCATCCGACCCAGTGACATCAGATCGATGCGAATCATTGTTGTGGTGCAGCTTCTCTACAATATCATATTCTGTATTAATCCAAATGCAGGAATGAAAAGACTGGAACGCACCTTTGCTTGAAGCCTTTCCAGTGTCTGTCGCCGCCACGACATCCATCTCTTCATCGCTTTCATCAATTACAATCGCATGCCGAGCCTTTTTGATCCCTAGAGCTCGTGGGTGGTCAAAAGGTAAAACAGTGAAATGGGAGTTGCTTATGGTGCCCAATTTGTTTACCTGTGCTGTCTGAGTCCTTACCGTCGAGCTCTTCCGTTGTGGTTGAGTTTTTTGTGACGATTTGTGGCCCTTGCGACGAGACAATGGGTGGTCCCAATGGGGATGATAGATTAGCTGGTTCACCAGCACTCGTTGCGTCTTGGTGACCAGCAGATTCCGCTGCTCGTTTCGCTTCAATAGCATGCTTGTGAGACTGGACATCGTGCTGAGCCGTGTTGTGGGGGTCCACGAGTTTGCTCGAAGCGGTTACTGTCCGTTTTGGGCGAAGCGCTGATTGAGCGTTTGTTGACATCACAATGATCTGGGCACAGGATCGTACCTTGTCCCTGGACTTTTTGATGTTCTTTTTTGATGGTGGCTTCAAAACTGTACAGTTGGTTCGTCATCAATAGTGATCGCAACCTTTCACACTCCGACCCCCGGATGCCCGGGCTTGTGGGCTCGGCTCAGGCTTTTGAGACGTTGAGCTGAGCCCTAGGCTCTCACAAGCCTGGTACTAGGGCCAGGCTGGGCTGAGGCTTCACGGGCTGGGCTTCACGGGCTTGCGGGCTTTGGGCCGGGCCCTGCACATCACTAGTTGTTTCTAAAGCATAATCAACAGTAGGGGGGCAGTAATCAGAGAAGGGCAGAAGGGTTTTGTAAACAGGCAACTCTGGATGAGGTGTAACCTACAACAACAATAGCAAGTAGGATGGAGACAAAAATAAGTGAGATTCAGCAAAAGCACAAGTGCAGGGGACTCAAATCCACTTAACAACACCAGGTTGAAATACTGGGGGGGATGGCACTATGCCTAGGCCAATATAAAATTTACCTAAATCTGTAAACCAATCAACAGCAGAAGATAGTTCATCAACAAGGGGGATGCAGGGGCAGAGAACAGGCCATCCAAGGTCTGGACAGTGGTCAAAAGGGGCAGCACAAAGGTGAACAATCCTGAAGGGAGTGTAAGGGTCATGGACAGACTCCCCTTACACGGACTCTCTTTACTTATCAATGGACTATTACTACCTATTAACGGGCTTTTACTTACTTCACGGTCACTATTAGTTTACACTCCGTTTGTATCACATTCTTGTTGCTTCGACTACTTACGGACATTTACGGACACCTCCCGATTACCTCCGGCTATCTGATTGGGCTGTCCCGACGTGTACATTCCTCTTCGTCGAATCAACGCCAGTAATTGGCTTTTACTCGGAATCTCGTCCCTCTCTCCTCTTTCTCTCTCAAAGGTTCTGGGCTTTACCTTGCCCATTACAGTTTGATTCGACCACCAACTACTTTCAATTCAAAAAACTCCTCACAAACTCCTACGAAAACTCGGTATCTTTTCATTTCTCTATTTTTACATTTTTATCCCCATCGCTCCCTTAACACTTCTCGCAACCCTTACTTCTTTGTTGATTCTTCCCATACCCCTTTCGGAATACTCACGATGTCAGAGAATTGGGACAACACTTTGAACAACCCCCACTATGGTGCCGAGCACGTCCATGAGCCCCCTGTCGGCGATGTCACGATGGAGCAAGAACGTGCTTGCCTTTGGGAAGCCGTTGTAGCCCTCGGACGTTCGTCGAACGCCTTTATCGAGGGCCAGCGCCGCCAAGCTGAAGAGCAAGGGGCCATCATCAACGCGCTCATCGAGCGCATCAACAACCTCCCTCTTGGCGGTACTGCGGCGCCAGCACCAGCACCAGTGTCACAACATGCCCCGTCTTCCGGAGATGGAGGCCCCGTCCCTCGAGGGGGATTGAAATTCCGTGAACCTCGTTTGTTCGACGGAAAAGTAAGGTCCGTAAATCCCTTTCTTGACGAAATTGAGAGCGCCGTTTGGCTTCAGCGTGCCTCTCTCGTCACTGACTTCGACAAGGCACTTTACCTTGCCGGCTACCTCAAGGACGGCTCCCCTAAGTCCTGGTACTACGGACTCAAGAAGGATGAGTCCCGACGGTACCTCCTCAACAATTGGGAGGCGCTTCTCTCGGATTTCCGCGACCATTTCGGGGATTCCGACATCCACAACACGGCACTGCACGACATGGACCTGCTCGTTCAGACGGGTTCATGTGCGGCGTTTGCGTCTCGCTTCCGCGAGTTGCTCCCCGACCTCGACCTTACGGAGCGCTCGAAAATCGACTACTTCCGAAAACGGCTGAAGGACAACATCAAGGATGTCCTCGCCACTGTCCAGCGAAAGAACACCCCCACCGATTTCGATGATTTCGTCGAAATGTGCATCGACATCGACAACAACCTCCACCGTCGACAACTCGAGACCCAGAAGAAGCCGCGTGCTTCTGGGTCAGCTACTAACAACACATCTAGTTACAGAAACTCCAACACTACCAGCAACACCACAGCACCTGTGTCGACACTCCCTCCTGGTGTTCCCATGGAGATTGACGCCACCAAAACCAAACCTCACGGTCCTTTGACCGACGAGGAGAAGGCCCGCCGTAAACACGAAGGCTTATGCCTGTATTGCGGCCAAGGTAAGCACCTCCTCGAAAATTGTCCAAACATGTCCGCACGCGCAAAGAAGGCACTCGCCGCGCGCAAGGCTTCTCCTTCGGGAAAAGCCTAACCGGTTGCTCCCTAGTCCCTGGGCATCCGGTAGACGAAGGGACACGTCCTTTGCCTTCTCCGGCACCGGTGACCCATGTCCGTCTCAGCGACGGCACCTATACCCCGGTTTACAAAGCTGCCCCGCAATTTTTATTTTCTACCGCAGGGCCTTCGCTATATTCTCCCTCTCATTTTTTCATTTCTATTCGTCTTTCATTTCCAAATCGGAAACCCATTAATACGTATGCACTCGTTGACTGCGGCGCTACTACCTCGTGCATCTCGGAGCATTTTGCAACGAGGCACTCTTTATCCCGGCGTCTTTTAGATGTCCCGGTTCCCATAATGGCGGTTGATGACCGTCCAATAGCGTCGGGGCTGATCACCCATGACGTACTCACTAACATCTCAGTTGGGGCTCACTCCGAGCTTCGACCACTTGCCATCGTTTCCGTGGGGTACCCCGTCATTTTAGGTCTCGATTGGCTACGCCAACACAACCCCAAGATCGATTGGGCAGAGGCTAACCTCTTGCTTGATTGTTGCGGTCTCTCCCGCTCTAACCCGGTCACTGTCGTTGCTAGAGGCTTTGGTCTCAGGCCTCGAATTTCTCGACCCTCCCTCAACTCCACCACCTCCGTTGGTTTAGGCTTTGGTCTATCTGGCGCTACTTACACTGCCGCTAAAGCAGTTTCGGTTTCATCCGACTCCCCTTCTCCTCCCGGTGCATCTCCACCTCCGTCCGGCCCACAAGCTACGGATTCCACACCCAAATCACCACCTAACTCCTCCTACCTCTCCTCCTTTCTGCGTTGGGATGGCCTTGGTCGCTCCTCACCCCCTCTCACTCCTCCCTCCACTCCGAACATCCGGACTATCAGTCCTAAGAAGTTCTCCAAAGCCGCTCGTGTTTCTCCCGAGTCGGTTTGCCTCCTCCGTTTCTCTCCAGTTGGCTCTCCTGCCTATATTCGGGCAACTACCATATCACTCGCCGATGACTTGGATGAGAACACTCCCGCCGCTACCCCGTCCTCCACCCCCATCACCGATCCCTATCATCCCAACTATAATGTCGCCAACTTTGTTCCACTCAAGTACATGCCATGGGCCGACACAGTCTTCGCCGCCTCCGAATTCGACAAACTCCCACCTCATCGTCCTTACAATGTTGAGATAGAGCTCGAGGAGGGAAAGACACCGCCCTTTGGTCCACTGTACAGACTTACTGCTCAGGAGCGTGAAGCGCTAGCAGAGCACATCAACACCAACCTTCGGCGTGGCCACATCCGTCGCTCGACCTCTTCGGCTGCGGCCCCAGTTCTCTTCATCAGAAAGAAGACAGGTAATCTTCGCCTTTGCATTGATTTTCGTGGCCTCAATGCCATCACCAAAAAGAACCGCTATCCGGTTCCCCTCGTTAATGATCTCCTTGATCGTGTTGCAGGGTGCAAAGTATTCACTGTCATTGACCTTGTTTCTGCCTACAGCCATCTTCGGATCAAGGAAGGGGATGAGTGGAAGACAGCTTTCCGCACTCCTCTTGGTCTTTTCGAACATCTTGTCGTTCCGTACGGCCTTACAAATGCGCCAGCCGCATTTCAATCTTTCATTCAGGATGCCCTTCGAGACCTTCTCGATGTGGTTTGTGTTGTTTATCTTGACGATATTCTTATTTTCTCAAGGACCCAGGAAGAGCACGACAAACATGTCAAGCTTGTTTTGGATCGACTTCGTGACCATCACCTCTGTGTCAATCCTGGCAAATGTGAATGGGACAAATCCGAGGTTGAGTATTTGGGCTACATCATTGGTGCTGACGGCATCAAGATGAACCCGAAGAAACTTGATACTATTGTTTCCTGGCCTGAACCAACTTCGGTGAAGGACCTCCAATCTTTTCTTGGTTTTACCAATTTCTACCGTCGTTTTATTGATGGATACTCTCGCATTACCGTTCCACTAACCAGTCTCACTAAAAAAGACACCCCTTTCCATTTTTCTAGTGAAGCTCGCAGTGCTTTCGAGCTTCTCAAACGGAAATTCACATCATTTCCTGTTCTCCGCCATTTCAACCCTCACCAACCTTGTACCCTCAGCACGGACGCATCCGACTTCGCCCTTTCCGGTGTTCTCCAACAACCCGATGAGAATGGTGACCTTCATCCGGTTGCCTTCTACTCCCGGAAATTCTCACCTGCCGAAATCAACTACGATGTGCATGATAAAGAGCTTCTTGGTATCGTCGACTCCTTTCGCGATATGAGAGCTTGGTTACTTGGTTCGCCATTTCCTATTTCTGTTATTTCTGATCACAAAAACCTCGAATACTTTATGTCTTCTCAAATCCTCAACCGCCGTCAGGCGCGTTGGGCGATGTTTCTTTCGGACTTTGATTTTAAACTCACCTGGGGTCCGGGAAAACTTAACGTTGCAGATGGCCCATCCCGTCGCCCGGACTTTGCCCCTAAAAAGGGGGATGATACCCTGTTGGGTCAAAACAGGATCATACTGACCTCCAAACACACTGAACGACTCTCTCCCAACCAGAATTCGTCAGACTACTTCCCAACAATTCCCATTCCTTCACTCAACGCCATCACAACTCTCGCGATCGACAATTCGGTACTCCTGGAGCGCTTCAAAACCGCTTTTCACGAGGATCCCGAATGGCGAGAGGCTCTCGTGCGTGGTAACTCGGAATTCTCAGCCGAGGGTGGACTGGTGTTCCACAAAGGCAAACTTTTCGTTCCTAAACCATTACGTGCTGATGTTTTGCATACCCGTCACGACGCAATCCTCACAGGTCATCCCGGACGTACCCGAACAATGGGTATTGTTTCGCGCGATTATTCGTGGCCCGGCATGCATACCTTCATTCGACGTTATGTCGAAGCATGCGACACTTGCCCACGTATCAAAAATGCCCACCACAAACCTTATGGCCTACTCAAACCCCTCGACATACCCGAACGTCCGTGGAAATCAATATCCATGGACTTCATTGTTAAGTTGCCTGTTTCTCATGGTTACGATTCAATTTGGGTGGTCTGTGACCGCTTAACGCGCTACGCGCACTTTATTCCCTGCGTCGAAACTATCGATGCACCCCAACTTGCGTGGTTATTTTTAGACCGCATTTTTCGCCTTCATGGCCTTCCCGATTCGATCATCTCGGATCGTGGTTCTGTTTTTATTTCTAAATTTTGGTCCGAACTCACTTCCCTTCTCAAAATTGAGGCTCGAACGTCCACCGCATACCATCCGCAGACTGACGGTTTGACGGAGCGGACAAATCAGACGCTCGAGACCTACTTACGTGCATATTGCTCTTATCAACAGGATGATTGGGTCGATTATCTCCCCCTCGGAGAATTCGCCTTCAACAACCTTGACAATTCCTCCACCAAACAATCACCCTTCTTCGCCAACTACGCCTATCACCCCACTTTCGAACCCCAAATCACCGAACGCTCCTCCGTTCCCGCCGCAGCCGATCTCGCCTCTTGCCTCAAGATTATACATGCTGAACTCCGCGCTGAGCTTCTTCATGCACAAGAGGTACAGGCGAAATACTACAACAAAAATGCATCACCAGCTCCGGAATTTCAGCCCGACCAACTCGTTTGGCTTGTTCGCCGGAACATCAAAACAACTCGACCTTCCATTAAACTCGACCATCGCCGTCTCGGTCCCTATCCCATCATTCGCAAAATCCACTCCTCATCCTACCTCCTCAAACTCCCTCCTTACTTATCTCGTCTCCATCCCGTATTTAATGTTTCCCTTCTCGAACCTTACAACGATCCTTCCGAATTCCACTCTCACTCAATTCCCCAACCTGTCGACCTTGTAGAAGATCCCGCTCACGACATCAAGTCTCTACTTGACTGCCGAAAAATTGGTCATCGGTATGAATACCTCGTACGATGGAAATCCCTCCCAGAGTCCGAAGATTCTTGGATTCCCCTCTCCGACATTCCCACCACATTCAACGAGCTCATCGAGCGCTTCCACCGTCGTCACCCACGTGCTCCACGCCCGCACGTTTTCGATATTAATAAGAATTTTTCTATTCCTGATTCCGTTACATCTACATCTGATCCCTCCGTTTCTTCCATCCCTTCTGCCCAGGTCCCTCCTCCAGCCGTCGTAACTCCGTCGCTCCGCTGCCCGCTCCGTCGTCGTCCTCCACTGCCATACCTCCCGCTGCCCCGCGTCCTGCCTCACCGCCTGCCGTACGTCAGAGTTTGAGATCTGAGTATGTGCCACCCACCGCAACTACGACCCGTTCTGGTCGCGTTGCTCGTCCTGCCAATAGGCTCGACCCCGTTCATGAGAGAAAGTCCCGAAAATCTTGAACGCTCCCTGCGCCCGCCTCAAAAGGGGGATGATGTAAGGGTCATGGACAGACTCCCCTTACACGGACTCTCTTTACTTATCAATGGACTATTACTACCTATTAACGGGCTTTTACTTACTTCACGGTCACTATTAGTTTACACTCCGTTTGTATCACATTCTTGTTGCTTCGACTACTTACGGACATTTACGGACACCTCCCGATTACCTCCGGCTATCTGATTGGGCTGTCCCGACGTGTACATTCCTCTTCGTCGAATCAACGCCAGTAATTGGCTTTTACTCGGAATCTCGTCCCTCTCTCCTCTTTCTCTCTCAAAGGTTCTGGGCTTTACCTTGCCCATTACAGGGAGGGACAGGAGGGATCAAATGAAGCAGGGATAAAGCTGCAATTGACAGAGATTATAGCGGTGGCGGGAGAGGACAAAGTCATTTGGAGCAGAAGGTGTTTAGTAGAGTCATGGAGGACAGATAACGGGAAGGGGAACGGGAAGCGCAACGTAAAAAATAGACTCGTCCCCTCAAACACCATCTACTCAACAAAATCCCTTCAAATCCGGAAGAATCCCTAGCTAACAAGCTAACACTGAACAGTACGCTTCATACACAACCTTGACCCAATCCCAGCCAAACCGACACTTTCAAACGTTCAAATCAGACCCAACACCCAAATCTACTCCTTCCAAGTTCCCAACCTTCATAAAAATCTTATCTCACACCAGATCATCACCAGTCTAACCCACGCCCCTGCAGCATTCCGCGCCTCTCTTCCATGCCAAGCGGACACACCCCCGGGCCGAGTTGATAACACCGTACATATGTATACCCACCCAAGCCCCAAGCCCCAACGTGATCGACTTAGCCTTCATAGTATTCTTTAATGCCCGCGTCCGAATTCCCAGCACCCCCACAACGCGCACTACACATGTCCGCACACGCACGCACACACCAGGCACACGCACACCACCTGTTTTAGCGGGGATGTGGATAACACACAGCACAGCCATCCCATCCTCCTGTATGTATGTACGTAGTTGGGTGCCCAGACGAAGGTTGCTTCCTCCCCCAACTTTATCATACCACTCTACTAGTATAGACATCCGAAATCCCCCCTGCCTGCCTCCCAGCCTCCCACCCTCCCTGCTTCCCACCCCCACCACGCCCATGCCGATGCCCCCCGCGTCCCCCCCATCCACCTCCACCTCCACTTCCACCTCCACCTCCAGCTCAACCTCCCCCCGGGCCCGCTCACGCGTCCTCTCCGACAAGACCAACAGAACCGCCCGGGCGCTCGGGCACTTCGGGGCGGGCGCGTTCCCGCGGGACCAGACGACACAATGCATCGGCGCGGCGCTCGAAATCCGGGGCGTGCTGCGCACAGTGGGGGAGCTGCTGGCGCAGCCGGAGCTTGGGGCGCTGACGGACGGGCTTGGGGAGGCGGCGCTGGAATGTCAGGATGTGAGATTTTTTGTTATAGTTTATGGGCGGCTTGGACAGTGGGGGTCTGATTATTATTTTTTTTTCGTTTTTTTTTTTTTTTTTTTTTTCGTTTTTTTTTCGTGTGGGTGTAGAGATTCGCGAGGCTGCTGGAGGCGGCGCGGGAGGAGGCGTTGGGGCTTGTGGGGAGGCTGGAAGGTGAGGTTTCTTATCTTATGGACCAATTGGGGAAATTCGTGCCGATGTGTTGTGTTTTTTTTTTTTTTAGAATTTGCGCAGAGTATGGGCCGACTCGTGCGGGATGAAGAAGAGCCGGTATCGAGTGGGCCCAGCGTTGAAAGCGAAACCAGGGGCTCAGTCGTGACGGTGAGTTTATCCAAACCCCAAAACTTAAAACTCTCACTCTCACCGTGGCATTCGCGGGGGGAGTGCTGACATGAGTCGACGGGGTAGGTATACGCTACCGCCACGCAATCGAGTTTCGTGGACGCCGGGACGGAGGACCAGATGGAGGCGCTGAACGTTGCGCTGGAGACGCTCGAAAAGCGGGCGGTGGCGTGCACGATCGAGCTGGAGAGGTATGCGAAGGGGCCCTTGGAGGATATCATGGAGAAGATCAAGGGGCTGGAAGGGTATCTAATTTCCAGGTGAGTGCGTATGATGTGTGTGGGTGGTCTGCGGATAGGATAGGCTCATCTCGTGGATGTCACTGGAGCTGCAGTTTGGCGATGCGGGGAAGCTTGATTTCGAGGTTGTTTAATGTGAGGTGGTTTTTTTTTTTTTGCCTATGTTTGGGTGTTGGGATTGATTGGCTACTGCTTCGGCTTGAAGAACTTCTTTGCGACGCCGCCGAGCCGGGAGCTCATGGAGCCTGTGGTGTTGGATCACCAGCCGTTCCCCGACGGGTGGAAGCTGGCGCCATTTGTGAGGCTTTCTCGCTTTTGTCTGTACATGCCGGGCGGTATCTGATGGTATGTTTTTTTTTTTTGGAAAAGATTCAGGAACAGTTGAGTGTGTGTGCGGATTTTCAGGCGTACCTTGGGAGCCAGTCCGGTGCCACGGGTACGTTTTGGGGTTGGCGTTTGTAACCCTGCGTACGTTAGACTGATTAGTGACAATGTGTTCGCAGCTGCCGCATGGGAGTTGGAGCAGAAGAAACGTGAGCTGGATCGGTGGAAGAGGGACGTTGAGGCGAAGCGGGGGGACGTGAAGAAGGCGCTGTTATGTCTTAGCGCCGTGAGTCGACATTTTGCAGTTTTGGATGGGAAGCTTGGGGAGTTTGAGGACGGGCTGGCGATGGTAAAACCTTGCTTCTTTTTTATGATGTCGAGATGTGCTTCTGATGTGTTTTATGCGGACAGTTGGTGGACGACGTTCAGGGTTTGAGTGATCGGCTAGATGGTCCGCTGGCCGGGACTGTGGAGGTGCGTTTTGTGTGTGGGGGACGGCGACGGCGCAGGCTGATATTTTTGTACGACAGGACTTTGGATATGGCCTTGGCTTGTACGAGTAGGGGATGATGACGTTGGACTGTTCACATATTTCTAATTATTTTAATGTTATGGTGGTATGTCTAGGCTCATCATATCCATGACGTGTGATGATGGAATGACTGGAAAAGAGGGTTTGTCAGGGAGCCGTGGAGACGGGAGTGGCTACTGTGGGGTGCAATCATTTGATCGCGAGGACCGATCAGGGACGCTGATCAGATTAGATTGAACGCAGCTCTGTCGGTGGGCATCGGTGGCGGCTGAGGGTGATGACGAGGTGCCGGGTAGGTGCCATAGATATCGGAGGGCGTCTGGTCAAGTTTTGAGTGCAGACGGGGGGCTCAGAGCGGTGGTTCGCTGAGTTTCAAAAACGAAGCGAACGTGCGCGTGCCTCGATCACATTATTGTTTATCGTTATTTTATTTGTTTACGTAGAATCGCAATCTGTTCAGACTCGTCGTCGAGAAAAAAAAACTGATAACATCGTTCTCCTCGATTGCTGTGAAATCCCCTCCAAGGCTGCTATTAGGACAATGCTTGCCGTTGTCCACCCAGGCCAATACAATCCAACGCCCAATCTAGACCGCACCGCTGCCACTCGGCCGACTCTCTCATCAGCCTCTTCTTCTTCCTCTTCCTCCTCCTCTTCGTCCTCCAGTCGGCCCGCCATTCACGTCCAATTCAAATCAAAGCCCGCCCCGCCCCCACCTCCAGTGCCGACATTGCCGCCACCTGCCGCCCCACCGGCCACGCCCCCAGAGTTCAACCTGCATGCTTATCCCACCCCCGACCTGCTTCGGCTTCTCGCCTCCCTGCTCACCCAAATCGCCGCAACCAATGACGCCCTCTCTCCCCCGTCCCCGACGTCCCTCCAGCACCCCGTCCCGTCCCCGCTGTCCGCCTCGCTGACCACGGCGTCTCGTGGCGCACTCACGACCCCGTCCTCCACGCTTACGTTCCACGCACGCAACGTCCCCACCATCTCGCTCGAGGCGTACCTCCTGCGCATCCTCAAGTACTGCCCGACGACAAACGAGGTGTTCCTCGCCCTGCTGGTGTATTTCGACCGTATGAGCAAGCTGTCAGCGGACTCGATGGGCACGGCGTTCGTCATTGATTCGTATAATATTCATCGTCTGGTTATTGCCGGCGTGACTGTGGCGAGCAAGTTTTTCAGCGATGTGTTTTACACGAATTCGCGGTATGCAAAGGTGGGTAGTCGTCATCGTTTGAACCTTTTTTTGTTTTTGTTTTTTTTGTTTTTTTTTTTGGTTGTTTTTCTTTTTCTTGTTTCAGGCGCTGAGAGTTGTAAGTAGGTCGGGGGCCTGCCACTGCCCGAGCTCAACCAGCTTGAACTGCAATTTCTGCTGCTGAACGACTTCCGCCTCGTGATCTCCACGGCAGAGATGCAGCGGTACGCCGAGCAGCTAATTTTGTTCTCCAACTCCGAGTCAGACAGCCCGTCAACACCGTCCTTGCCGACACCGCCACCGATCCCAACACCTGCTCCCATCAACACCACAAACACACATACCTCGGCACCACCTATACCCAACCCCACACGCCCGCCCCATGCACGCCCGCCAAGGCACTCGCCACCGCCGCCCACGCCGTCCCCTGCCCCGGTCGAAAATTCGGATTCTGCGACGTCAGAGGCGGAGACAGAGGCGGAGACAGAGACGGAAACAGAAACGGAAACGGAAACAGAGACCGAGGCAGAGACAGAGACCACGGACGACGAGCCTACGATCCGGCCAGGCGGAGGCTCGGTCGCAGGGTCCGTGTTCTCGTACGCCTTGGAGCGGTCGGAAAGCAGGAGCAGCGGGGGTCACTCGCGGTACTCGACGGGAAGCATCAGCGAGGTGGATGACGGTGCGGGGAGCCGGGGCGCCTCTGGGGGTAGTGGGCCGTATGTCAACGGGGTTAACGGAGGAGGGGACGGGCGGGGGAGTGACGCGCAGAGTGTGCACTCGTTCCGGTCGTTTGGGTCGTCGGAGAGCGGGGACACGGGTGATGAGGGGGGCGATGAGGGTGGGGATGCGTATGATTATTATGCGGATGATAATTTTGATGCGGAGGAGGATGCGGGGGATAGTGATGATGATGAGGATGGTGGGGTGGGATTGAGGGAGGTGGGGTTGAGGGAGGAGAGGTGGAGGGCGAAGGGGAAGGGAAAGGAGAAGGAGAAGGAGAAGGATGCGGTGGGTGGGGGTGCGGGGGAGGAGGGGGATGCGGAGATGGAGGGGCTGAAGACGCCTGGGAGGAGGGCGGGTGGGGTATCGATGGCGCGGATGAGGGGGCGGGGGAAGGGAAAAGGTGCACGTGCGGCGGGGGATTATGTGATGGCGAGTCCGTGAGGTTGGGCAGTGGACGATGGGTCGTGGGCATCCGGGGGTGGGCGGTCGCGTTTGGCTCGGCCACCTTCTATAGTGTGCACTACGCCGAAGGGGCGGACGCTAGCCCCTCGCACACTCTACATACGCTCTGCACCTTGAACACGCTGTACCCAGCCAAGCGCCCTGCCTGCCTCGACTAGGGCGGGCAAACCACTCGGGGGTGGCGGGGTGTCGGCGTCGAGTCATTAAATGCGTCAATTGTGTTTATGCTCGGTACCGACGCCCTTTCCCTTCCCGTTCCGTGTACGGGGCGCGCATATCCTTCATCACTCATAACATCCAAATGCGCACGCATACATCTTATCTAGAAGATGCATGGCCTGCTGTCTGCCAAACCGCCCACTCCACGAGCCAAGCTAATTACCCCAGTCCCAGTTGTTGGCTCCCGAAACCACATTGTTCATTGATTTGATAAAACACGCATACGTTCACCCGAAATAACTGGACGTGAAACCTTCGTTTGTTTCTTTTTTCGAAAACACGCTACGCACCATACATCACGCATATATTCATACATTTCCACATACTCATCATCATCATCATCGGCACCGGCACCGGCACCACCCCGCAATGCATCGAACAAACTCACAATACAATCAATCACCCCCACCATATGCTCGATCGTTTGATCACTCGACTCCCCGACCCACCCGACCATTCCTGCTATCCGGCGCGCAAGTTTTCTTTTTTTTTGCTACGAGGATGCCGTTTGGTATACAGTAGATATGTAGATTGGTTGTTCACGCACGCCATGGCCACTTGCATCCATACACCCCATTGTCATGTTCCCCGTTCCCCGTTCCCTGTTCTCTTTTTTTTTTTTCCTTTTTTTGTCATTCTTTCCCTCTCTCTCCACATCGGCTCAGGCTCGGTTTTAGCATCGCCTCGTACTCATGACCCAGACTCCAGACTCCAGACATGTTTACATCGACCATTAACGCATCGTATACGTAGATGATTCGAGTTGTGTCTTTCTGTTTTCTTTTTTTCTTTTTTGGAATTATTTATTTTTTTGTAAAAGGAGAAAGGAAATTTGGGGGTTTCCTTTTTTTTTCCGTTGTGATGGGATGTGAGTATGTGATGGATTTCAAGTGGGCGCCTGTTATCTCGTTTTCAAAGTGCTACACCCATACTCACTTTGAAGGCGGATTTTGCTTGGTTGTGCGGATGATTGCAAATCTGCTCGTCTTGTAATACTCACTCTATGTATATACCCCCTTACAGTTCAAAAACCCCCAGGCAGTGGGCACAAAGGGTTGCTCCTCGCCCGGTGCCCGGTGCCCCCAGCATGGCCGCGACGCTGGCAGAAGCAAAGTCTGGGCTCAAGATGGTGGTTCTTTGGTTATGAGTGAGTGGTCTTGTGTCGACTCGAAAAACGATCTGGGAGTTACATCTAGCACAACCTTCCTTCACATCATGGAGGAAACCCGGAGGCAAGGACGAACGATTCTGCCACCACGTTCCAAGTACACCCCACGATGCTACCACAAAACAAATTCGAAAAAACCTACGGTGTGCATTAGATTGAGATCAAACGATATCGAGTGCGCCTTCCAAATTATGCTTATCAGAAAGTCGAACAGATCTATTGGCACCGATGATGGATATTACGTACATACTTTGCCATGTGTTCTTCACGTTCCCTCTGATAGGAAGGCCTCCCTATCGAAACCGGGCTCCCCTTGTGCCGCAGTTCCAGCATCGCAGTCACCATGCCCCAACTGAGCAACATCAAATCCTTTTCACGCCTTTACATAACGGGACGGTCGACAACTCGACGCCAAATCTGGACCCGCATCACAGCCCGCTCGGCACGATCTCTCATGAGGATTTTTCACATTTCTTCCTCGTGTTTTCTCTCCGTCCCCGAGTCGCCCCACTTTGACATTTAAAAAATTCAGCCCTTGGTGGAGTAGAATTCTCGTCTAGAGCGGGCTGCCAATCGTATCTATCATGTATCAATTGACCGTGCCGACGACGACGATGACGACAAGTAAACTCTCAAGTCTGGTCGGGCGGCACGGTACAATCTGTACTTTTCTTTCACGGGGTTCACATGGATCCAGGATTGCCAACGGTGGTTTTCCCAATTGGCACACAGCCACCAATAGCCGCCCTGATCTTGGATAGCTGGAATGGTACGCCTTCGATTGCTGCGCATGATCGATTGCCTGTAAGTGACATGTTACTCTGTTAAACGTGGGTGTGTTAGTACTGTAATTGAGAACGATCCCTTTCCTGTATACAAGTTGACTAAAAATTTTTTTTTTTTCAGGACTTCCACGTGCGATCACGCACTTCTTGAGGGATTGGTGTGCCCCTCGCATCTCAGTAAACTGGCTGATCGAAGCAACGAACCTGTACTCGTTCGTGCGACATGAAAAACCGGTGACAGTAATCAACTGGTGGTTGTAGATTATTCACGTCCATAAAATCTCAAGGTGTGATGTTCGTATCCGGGTATGATCTATCCATACTACAGGATCTTACCACAAACATTGCCCCTGCACAGAATACCTGTGACCAAGCTATGCCACACTGCCAATTGAAAAAAGGCATATCCATATCACATCGACATCTGGCGCCGTCATCCTAGGCAACATGGTTCCAGCGTGTTTCTTGGTCTAGCGCCGGAACGCGTTATATAAGCTCTCCAGGTAGCCCCACACACCGCTGCAATCCCCTCTCACATATCAAATACATTGATTCCTACCCTCATAATGAGAACACCTACTTCTACTGGCTCTGATTACCTTTCCGAGAACCTCGATCTGCCACGTACTGCTACATCTGCGCCGCTTTATCCCACGGCGAACCCGTCTGCCGCAAAAAATACGACGGCAAAGTACGTGGCTTCCTTTATATCACTTTATCATGTTCGAAAGAGATCTACAGGGACGCCGGCTCACCTCGCGCACCACTGCGTCCCCGCAACGATAACACTGGTCTGCCATCCAGACACCCGTCGTAAGTTGTTTGTTCACCGAAATGAGTGCCATTATTTACCAGCCGTAATAGGACACCACAGCCTGAGCCGTGCGTCAGCTCGACATCGAGATAATATTTTTTTTTTTGACGTGAGTCTTGTCTAGGTCGTCGCAGTCCACTGGTTCTGCGGAATGGACGCCCCAAGAGACTGATGGAGTTGCTATTGCGTATGTGTGATCAACTTGACCCCAAAATCGATCGTGGTTTCATGTTCTGCGTTTTCATGCAGTATCATGGGAGCGACCGGGAGTGGTAAAACGACGGTCAGGGTAGCCCTATTCGCCCCTTGACGATGCTAAACGAAGTGAATAATAGTTCATCAACCTCATTAGTGGCTCAAACCTCCGCGTGGGAGAAGGCCTAAGGTCTTGCACGAACGTTGTTCAACTGGCCGTACCTTTTGAGATCGGCGGGCGTTATGTCACTCTTATCGACACACCTGGCTTCGATGACACCACCGTAAGTGACACGGACATTCTGAAAATGATCGCTGGGTTTTTGCAAACATCGTAAGTCCATGTCCCCCGGATACTCTGACGGGTGAGGTTGATTATGACGCTTCCTCTTTTTAGGTACGAGCATGGTAAAAAATTAGCCGGAATCATATACATGCATCGCATCTCCGATTTTAGGATGGGCGGGATATCGACACGCAACTTCAAGATGTTCAAAAAGCTGTGTGGAGAGAGCACCCTCAAGAACGTCGTCATCGTCACGAACATGTGGGGCCAAGTATCTCCGTCGGTCGGCGAGGCACGAGAAAGGGAATTAGCAACCGATGAATTGTTTTTCAAATCCGTCCTCGACAAGAATGCTCGCCTTGTCCGTCACGACAATTCGCATGGGTCAGCGCAGGCTATCCTGGAACTTGTGATCCCAAACAGGCCAGAAGCTTTAAGAATTCAGGAAGAGCTTGTCGACGAAAAGATGGACATTTCTGAGACCGCCGCAGCGGAGGAGCTCAATCGCGAATTGATGAAACAGGCAGAGCGTCATCGGGCCGAGTTGGTGGGCCTAAAAGAAGAGATGGAGATAGCCATCAAGGAGAAGGACGAGGAGACGCGGAAGGAGCTAGAGCAGGAGTACCGGAAGCTGCACAAAGAGATGGAGAGGGTTCAAAACGACTCACAGCGGCTGGCTTCAGAATACACCGAGGAGAAACAACGCATGGAGAAGAAGATGCAGGAGATGATGGAGCAGGCGAAACGCGATAATGAAACTGCCGCGCTGAAATACGAACAGCAATTGAAAGGATACCAGGAGGAGCTTCAGGCCAAATCTGCCGCTTTCGCCGCGGACAAAAAGCAGCTTGAGCAAAAGATGGAGGAAGCAGCAGCACAGAGGAAGAAAGACGAGGCAGCCGCACAAGCCAGCCTTAATGCGCAGATCGAAGCATTACAGAAACAAGCAGAAATAACGCGAGCTACGTCTGCTGCCGAGAGAGCAGCGCTGGAGAAATCAATGAAATTCTTGACCGAGAAATCCAAGGAGGGCGACGAAGGCGCTGCGGCGAAGTATCGACAAGAGATGAAAACATACCAGGAAGAGCTCGCAAAGGCGCAGCGAGCAGCCACAGCCGAGAAGGCACAGATGCAGAAAGAGATGAATGATATCAAGCGCCAAAACGAACGAGAACGCCGTGAGCGAGATAGTGGCGGTTTTTGCGTAGTTATGTGAATTCTTCTTGAGGTCTTTATTGTCCAATACATGGTACCCTTACAATTTCACGAGAACTTGGTTGCGAGGAGTATTACCAACGCGATCACCCCCAGAGGAACAAATGGCTTTTGTACTTGTGAGATTTTAATTTCCACGTGCACATACAATTTTCAATCTCACTGCCACGGCAGCCTCATGGTCAAAGCGTTTGGGCTCTTGAACAGCACCTCTGATAATGGATCTAACTTCCAAAGAATTTACCACCTTCCCCTCGCCACCTGAGCCAGTATAATGTTATCGCGACCAGGAAGATATCGGCAACAGACCATTCATACACTTGAGGCTCAGATCGGCGAGTCTGACTCGTCGGCCAGTCTCGAAACAACTGGACCTAGATCTCCGTATGCTAAACACCTTTTGGCTATCTGTTATTCTGCGCTCAACGCCAAAAACAGTGCAGTCATCGCATCCCAACAGGGACGGCCAGTGGACACCAGTAATACTCAAATCTACACCAACCAGAACGATTCAGGGTAAACGCACCATTGGCAGTTTCACTGGGTCTAGTGTGCTAACCACCACACGTTCACCTACATTATCGCTATAAATACCTTTTTCACACCCAAACAATGCCCCTCTTCCCCGATCGTCATAGTCAAAAACAAGTGCAGTTCAGGATAACCCGCTGGCGGTTGCTCAACAGCATAGTTATTCTTACGTTCGGGATGTGGAAAGCTATTTCTGCGTACCTTGGATATTCTACATCAGGAAAATGACAAATTGTCTGATGTGTCTGATTTGCCTTATTTCATCTTATTTCATCTTATTTTGTCTTATGTCTTAAAATGACCTGTTTTCTCAGATTCCGTGTAAGACGCCAGACGCCTTTAAGACCATAAGACGGTTTTAAGATAAATTTAGAATAAAATAAAATAAGTAGATTACGGTCCCAATGCCTAATACTATGCAGATGCCAAGCTAGTGACAGAATACTGACAGAATACGTTTAACGTGCTGATTTTTCATATCCACGGAATAAGTGATTGAACGGGCTTTATGGAACCTCGGTGACGGGGTGTTTCATTGTCGTCCAACGCGGTGCTCCATCCTCAGATTCCGTCTCATTCTCGTTCTCGCTGTCATCGCTGTCGGGTTGGGCTGCAAGTCCGTCGGGAGGGATTGTCGTCATCATTGTCATTGTGCCGGGCTGTTTATAGATTTGTATGATGTTAACCGGAAATTTACAAGGATGGTACAGGGAGTGTGTTGCTTCGCTTTAGGGCTGTGGTTCTTCGCTCCGAGACGGATAGAGCCAGGGACACCGTTGTCATCATCTGTGACATGGTGGACGACGGTGGCGACTCGGAACGTGGAACGGGTGGGTGTGTAGCGAACTGAGACATGTTTGAGGGTGTAGAACTCCTCCTGGGTTGTTGTAGGGAACAATGGGGCGAGTAGGAACCGGTCGTCGCGTTTTCTCTTCGTTTCGACGTGTTCCGGGCCATTTTTGACGACTGCAAGGCATCGTCGTCGACCGTCCTCGTTTGTACGGCTATCGACCGTCATTGGGTGTTGGTTACGGCCTGGTTAGCCGTCTCTGAGGTGTCGGTGGCCGTCTGGATGCTTGCAGTGGCCCAGATTGTCGTTTCGGGGGTGGTTGTAGCAGTAGTTGTCACGGTCGTCGATGGTGACGTGGCAGTGTATACGGGGGGCTCCAGGTGCGGTTGAGGACGCTGAGAGGGTGCCATAAATTGGCTTGGAAGTGAGTGCCGTCGTTTTTGAGCTGCGATTTGCTGATTTGGAGACGGTGGAGTGACGGTTGTGGTCATCCCATTTCGGCGCAGGGTATCTTCGCATCATATAGCCCGCCATCTCGTTCCTAGCAACAAAAAGACCCCGAATCTCGTTCCGGCTCGCCGGCACTCTAACCACTTCCTCACTCTGCGTGTAATACAGCAAACCCACAGGCACTTCGACGCCGTACCGCTCGGCAGTAAGTAGAGTATACAGCATAGTTTGTGTACGGTGCTCCATCGCTGCGACCGCCCGGCCAGTCTTGATTTCAAAGGGTTAGGGCCCTCAGTGACGGTGGGCTGCAGGGACAGCGGTTTGGGGTCCGAAATGATGGCGTGGACTGATACGTTGAGTTTGCCCTTGAGACCGTACGTGGGCGACCAGATGTCCTCTTCAACTTTGAGGAGCTTGGAGACAGTCAGCAGAGACGGAGCTTGGTTGTACGTGGCATGCCCCTCGCTCTTCAATCACCAATGCGGACCTACCAGCTGGGACCCATCGGGAATGGCATGCAATTTTCGTACCTGCGTGGATCCAATTCATGGGGACAACCGCCAATCCCTGGATCCTGGTTAACCATGTCACTGAGGCACAGAATCTCTGGGACAACATCTTCCCCAACCATTCTCATGTCTTCTCGGCTACCAAGGACCTGCTTTTTGCTCTGGTACATTGTCCAATTCAATGAGTTTTCCTTCTAATTGACAGCCTGCACCAGCTTAGGCAGAGGACATACAAATGGCACAGCAACTTTGCGAATGCAGCAGGCACTGCCGTTCAGACTTTCTGGGATTCAGATCCCATCTATAATGATTGGGAGGAGCGGCGCAATTATGTGGAGTGGGCAGTCCCACCCAGCCTCGACGACCCTTCCCCCTTTTTATGGATGAGTGTTGATGAGGCTGATCCCAATGACATTGTGAGTGACTTTCAATTATTCTCACTTCCTTGCTAATATTGTACAGAGGTATAAAGGCTCATTCCAGTCACGGATGGTGATGGAAACATTCATGCATCACGTTGCCATAGTCGACGATCTTGCGCCCGAGTTCAAGATCAATGACAATCCACAAGGCACACTGGCGATGGCAGCTACTGCAGTAAGTTAGCAACCCTGGCAATCATTGAGATACTCACCTGTCATCATAGGTTGAACGAGCCCTGAAATGCTGGGCAATGGGCTTCTTTGTCAAGGATACCGCTGGATTTACGGGAGTTTGGTCTGAAGTGACAGCCCACTACTCCGAGGAGCTAGTGACCCCAGGCCAGAAATGGAACAAGATCCTTGCTACAGCTAACCGCTACCACCTCGAATCCAAGAAACGGAACCAGCCAAAAATACCAGTGAACCCTGTCATCGCCCCCTCGCATTGCTGCCAGATTGTCGATGATGACAGTGACTAGTAGTACACTATGTAGTGACTGGCGTTCAGGCCCGGCGGCCATCGCCACTCATCTTGCTTACATATCGCGTCAAAATGACAATATGTCCCCATACTGAAAATAACCTGAAAAGTGTGACATTCTAGAGCCATCTGGCATCTTAAAAAGGTCTGGTATCTTAAAAAGCATGTCTTAAATGCATCTGGTCATGTCTGGTGTCTTATAATCACCTGGATTCAGAAATGGACATAGCTTAAATAAGACAGAATGTCTGGTGTCTTATTTTGTCTTATTTTGTCTTAAAGCGGCTTATTAAGGCGGTCAGACCATGTGTCATTTTCCTGATGTACACTTCCTATGACTGTTGACTGGGTTCTAGGTGTCATATGGTCTTTGATGTATGTTCTTCCCGATTTCATGCATGGTCACGGAACCACCTTTCTTGAATAGGACTTGATGGAACTCTTCTACAGTTCCTACTGGGCCAGCCTGCTTGAGTTGGAGCACCCGACGATTGGAAAATGGCTCATGCAAGACAACCTGAAAGCGACATCCATGGGATTTGGTCTTTCCGTTGCCTCCGTACTAATGGCCACGCTATTATATGCTGGTGAGTAAATTTGTTGATATGGTGTCAAGCTTGTTCAAGGGCCATTAATATTGTATTTAGGAATCCTGATCTGAACATTCGATCACCACCTGAGCAGGAGTCGTGTAGGCTTGTATTTTCTGGGTGCCCTGGGCATACCCTTCGTATCATGGCTTTTGAAGAGGTTATTATCTTGGGTGGTGTGTGCCATTCAATGGTTTTTGCGAGAGCTGATCGCAGCTGACTGGTACATCCCCAACCCATTCTTCACAGGGCCTCTGTCTATCATTTGTCTGGTTTCATTTTACAGTAAGTTCATTCCATCATTGATACCTGCCATTGGGATGCTTATCTGTTTTTCAAGTACCGAGTTCTCAATTAGTAGTGGAGAAGAAAATTTTCAGAGAGGTGAGCAGGTCATGGCTGGGTCTGATATGGGTCAATTTTATGGTATTTTTTCTATGTGGATGTGGCTTCACTTTGCTATACGTGGTTTCTGGCCTAGCTTGCATGAGTGTGAGGCTTGCGAGACAATCATGGGCTTGAAGAGATGATATGAATAAATTAAAATTCTCAATATGGTCTAATATCCTTGAAACCCTGAAAACTCCAATTATAAACTTGAGATAGAGGGCCATTACTGGCAGATACGAGTCCTTATGTTTTTTTTGATTAAATTTTCTTTATATTTCTTGAACCAGCTTGTTGCAATAGAACTAGCTATCCAGAATCTCTTCAACTTTATATTACTTTTTGTTGTTGATAAGTTTGGTTCTGGAATGCTTGTCAGACCATGTCCTAGAATTAGATTGCAGGATACAGGGAGTAGCTTGACAATGTGGAAGGCCTGATGGATGCACAACATGAAGATGTAATGTGACCACATATTTGAGCTTGCCAAATACTTGTTGCACTTCTGTAAGGGGTCATGTTGCCAAGAGGCTCAGGCAGGGAGCAGCATATACAATATGAACAGCCATGTAGGGAAGGGATTAGTATAGAGCACTAGAGGCTTGACCATGAGTAGAGAACCCAATCCAAGTCTATTGCATTGTGAAATGTTAGTCCAGAGTAAACTACTATCTATCAAGGGGTTAAGGCAAAGCATGTCAGGATGATAGATGTAACAGTAAGGTTATGCAAGCTGTGCAATAGTAATCCTGTTGGCTAGATGTGGACAACAAGTGATACCCTTACAACTTCACCCATATCCATGGTGTATGATATCAGCAACTCCAAATGAATTGCCAATAGAAGTTGGTGTTTATAGATCCTATACAAAAATCCAACAACAAAAGGTAACCATATATATCTAGGCACTTCCCTTAAAAACAAGTCAGCTGGTAAAGTAGGGACTCAGACTCTCAGAGATGGACTGTGTGAAAAAATTAACAAACTTGAAAATATAGATCCATATTTGTATATTCCATGTACACAACCAACTCAGTAGCTTCTCTGGGGATCTTACACTGAGCTACAATATATGGAGGTCTTTACACTAAGCCACATAACCCATGCGGACTCTGCATGGACACATGGACTCATTTGGCAGGACCATCAGCCAGACAACAATCCATGTCCGCACCAAGTCTGCATCAATCTGTGTAATTTTACGCAGACATGCAGACAAGCACAGACAGACAGCTTGCAGAATCTGCACAGCCAGTCAATTACTAATCAGATTACTAATATAATTTTTATTTACTCAAATTATATATACTATTTGTTATTAATAACATAACATAACGGTACTGAAAAACTTGCAACCAACTAGGTTCAAATGTGTACATGCACAAACATTATGTAATATGTTTGGCATTCATAACTGTTGGGCAAGACAGACATTCCTAGCTACAGGCTACACTGGCCTCAAGTCAACACATTTAGGTCACATGACTACAAAGCACATGCAATGGTCACATTACCATTGCCACATCTTTCTTGGTTCTCTTCAACCACATCAACAATGCCTACCAAACTGCCAATGCCAATGCCAACACACCAAATGCCAACTGACGCCAACATGACAACACATGAGACAGTGTGGGGTGAAGGATAGAAACAGATGCAGAACGAGGGGACAATGAGGAAAGGGCGCCCCAAGGGGCAAAGAGAGGTGAGTCCCACATGCCGCTCATCTACACGCTCACCACGCAATGTGTCCCCTCCCACTTCAGGAACCCAAGATGAGAAGGACATGGCTGCCAAAGACAACAACAACAACAACAACAACAACAACCATGAAGACAGCAGCAGCAGCAACTGTGATGACAAGGCCTGTGGCCATGATGGCAACAGCAGCAGCAGCAGCCATACCAACAATGGTGTGATGACGACAACGAAGGATGGCAACAAGAACAAGGACAAAGCCAACAACCACCACCATGAGGATGACAAAGACAACAACAACTAAGAACAATGGAGACAACAGCCAGAAAAATGGCCTGTGCTGGACCATGCCAGTGCCGCCGTCACTGCTACCCAGGCCACTGTCAATGCTGTGGGGGTGCATCCTGCACCACCTGGTGCCAAAAGCAACAGCAACAATGGCAACAAGGACAGTGGGGGCAGCGGGGGCCCCTGCCCATACTAGATTAAGTATTTACAATCATGTAGTCTTCATTATTAATATATCATTTTTATTATCAATCTTATTAGCAAGTATTATAATAGTAAAAGAAAGTGAGTAAGTCCACACAGACTGTGTGGAGTCCACATGGAGTCCATGCGAGTCCATGCAGAGTCCATGTGGACATGCGTGTGTGGTCCATGTGGAGTCCGTGCAGTCCATGCGGAGTCCACAAGGGCGTGTGGCTCAGTGTAAAGTACAGAACTTTACCCCTGTACTATTTGCACAGCTCTAGTAGGCTGATATAGACTTCTGGTACACCCACAGTATTTATCCAATATACCTATTTATAGATTGGACTACCCAATTGTAAAACTTAAACTAATTGTTTAAATTTTAAGGCAATTAATAAACAAAGAATATACCAAATAGTTAAATCACTAAGGAAGTAATATTGATCCAAATGCCTACTTGGGTGGAGTGGGCCAACACACTATGTGGCAGGTACTCATTCTTTATTTCTTTTCTTAGGAGAAATAAGTCCATTCCACATTCAGGAAGTTGTAAATGACTAAAACAATGTAGATGATAGTTTATAGAGGTCATGTGACCATGGGAAAATGTTACCAAGTAAACAAGCAATACCTGTGCACAAAACCCAATGCCATAGCTTGCCTGGTTATGGAGAAAACACAAAAACCATCAGAACTAACTTTTACCAGGATCATGTACACTAAATAAGCATTCAGATTGTTGTCATGTATTTGGTATACTTATGTGGTGGAATAGATCATGTGACATGTGTCAATAAATAGAGAAATCAATCTTATTTGTATTTCAGGTAAATATAGTAGTAGTTGTTGATTATTCCAATGTTTAGCATAATTTCTCACAAGGGTCATGTTTGGTAAGGGTCATTGTTGTTATAAGATGTTTGTTCATCTTTAGTATAATACACAGACCTTCAAAACTAGCTGAATCTGGACATTTCTAATATTTCGCTCAAAATAGACCGTGGGAAAAATGTGCTCAACAAGGAAACTGTAGAGCCATGTTTGTACATTCCAAACATATAAAAACAAAGTTAATAGCTTTACTGGTTATAGAGAAAAACACAAAATAAATTTTGAAACACAACACTCTGAAATATTAGATATGCATAATTTTGATGGCATCATGAAAAGCATTATGTAAGCATCCCAAATACATGCAAATTATGTCGCAATACTTTGTATTTATGGAGTAATGCTGTAAAAAGCCACAAGAGAAGAAAAATCCCATTATGGAAATATTTTCCTACAGTGTTGAAATATGAATGAATGAATGAATCAACTTTTTGCCCAAAACCTGGGTTGATAAAGAACTCTTCTTTAGTAAACTAAAGAACTTGTAATAATAGAAACAAGTTCCCACAGTATTGAAATGTATATCAACCATTCAACATTTAACATTTTTATTCTAGCTTTGCATCCTGGGTTAATCAAGAACTTATCAGATATGCTAAAAATAGAAATATCATCATCAAAGATAAAGTTCAAACAAATGTACATATGCCTGTTAAGTGTTTTTTGTTGTATTATTGCATACTAAATTTAACCATAGTCATATAGCTAGCCATTGTCAAGATATTGAGCATTATAGATTCCAGAAGCATCCACATCAACTTGTTTGGCTATGCTTATGACCAAGTAATATATAAATGTGATATTAAAATAGATATAACAAGAGATTATAATCAAATTTGGAAAGGTACAAACAAATATAAATATACATTTCCTGGTGTACCCCCTCCATAGGTCTAGGAGTAGTAGCAATTTCAATTGTGTCTGTTAGCCTTGTATTTGCTGAGATATGCATCATCTATATTGTGGGAACTTCATTAATATTGTTTGTTTGGCCAGATGTTGGCAAAGTGATATACAGATGATATTCATTTGTAATATGCAGTCAAAAAGTTGTTAATAATGTGATTTGGGAGGGTACAAACAACTACAAATACATATAAATATACACATAATGTAATCCTTTACAATGTCTAGTAGTAGCATGTCCATCAGCTTTGTATTTGCTGAGATATGCATCATCTATACTGTGGGAAATTTCTTTAGTATTATTGTTTGTTTGGCCAGATGTGTGATGAAGTGATATACAGACAGTATTCATTTGTAATATGCAGCAAGAAAAATGATGTTGATAATGTTTAGAAAAATACAAGCAAATATAAACACATACAAACATATACATGAGGTACTACTTCACCATATCCAACACTAGCAATTTAAATTACATTCATAGGCCTTGTTGTTGTTGAGATATGCAATGATTTATATTGTGGGAACTTTGATGGTATTGTTTGTTTGACTAGCTGTGGCAAAGTCATATACAAACTTGATATTCATTTGTAACATGCTTGTAGTGAGAGAGCTGCTTTTGATCATGATGTTTGGAGGTGAACAAACAAATACAAATACATACAAATATACCAATTGGGTAGCCCTTCACCATATCTAGTGATAGCCATTTAAATTGCATCCATAGGTCTTGTGTCATTGTTGAGATATTCAATGTTTTGTAGTGTGGGAAAAGTTTGGCCCAAAGCGGAAGAAGCCTCTTGTAATCATGCTTACGTTTGTCAACTATGCTGTTAGCTCTAACAGCATAGTTGACAAACGTAAGCATGATTATGCAGTAGACAGTTATTAATTAATTCTTGAGATATCCCAACATAAGACCAATTAACTCGAAATTATGGTATCAAATGCAGTTTATGTTAGCAGTTGCCTTTTTTGCTCGGAATCCGCGCGTCGGCTAATTTTGATTCCCACAGTTAGAAAATATTTCCACGACTACAAAGTCTTACTGATGTACTTCAAAATGTTTACTAATCATGTTTCAATGAATTCTCAGAACACTTCAAAATTACTAACCGTGGGAAAAACAACACTGGATCTTGTTGGGTACGCTGAATTTTCCCCGCAAACCCAGGATGATAAACGAGTTACTTATGTAAACATAAGGACTTGTAATTAATAACATAACATAACAGCACTGAAAAACTTGCATCCAACTAGGTTTGAATGTGTACAGGCACAAACATCACGTAATATGTTTGGTGTTCATAACTGTTGGGCAAGGCGGGCATTCCTAGCTACAGGCTCACTGGCCTCAAGTCAATGGACTTAGGTCACATGATTACCAGGCACGTGCAATGGTCACATTACCGTTGCCATGTCTTTGTTGGTTCTTTTCAACCACATCAACAACATCTGCCAAACTGCCAACACCAACACCAATGCCAATGCACCCACGCTGCCAATGCCAACACATTGAATGCCAACTGACATCAACATGACAACACACAAGATGGTGTGGGGCAAAGGATAGAAATGGACATGGAACGAGGGGACAATGAGGAAAGGGCACCCCAAGGGGCAGAACCAGGTGAGTCATACACCGCCACTCACCCACACGCTCACCACGCAGCGCGTCTCCCCCTCCCCACTTCAGGAACTCGAAACGAAGGATACGGCTGCCAACAGCAACAGGAGGAAGGCGGCAACGACAACAACAATGACAAAGACAGCAACAGCAACAGCAGCAACAGTGCCGACAAGGCCTGCGGCAACAACGGCAACAGCAGCGGCAGCGGCGGCACTAACAACGGCGTGACGACGACAACAACTACAACAAAGACAACCACCACCACCACGAGGATGACGACGACTAAGGACAACGAGGATGACAACGACAACGATGACTAAGGACAACGGGGACAACAACAAGACAAGCAGCCAGTGCCGCCACCGCTGAAACCCAGGCCGCTGACGACGTTGCGGGGGCTGACGAGGACGACGGGGGGGCGGGGGCCCCCACCCCTGCCTATATTAAATTATTTTATCATATATGTATTATACTTAGTAATAATATATGTTATATTCTATTAATTATATAGATTGTTGGTAAGTAAAAGAGTAAGTAAGTGCTTCATAATAAAAGAAAGTAAGTGAGTCCGCGCTGAAAGGGGGCTCCTGGGCTATAAGTGTGCTGATGCTGTGAAATGTAATCCCTTACACACACACACACCAAACCTAACAATCAACACACGAACAGTAGGAATCGCCTGTTTTGAGTTCAGGTTCAAGTGCTTAGAAGCACTAAGCTTTGAATAGTACTAGCCAAAGCCCTTTCCAATGATCTCTCAATGGGTTTGATTTAGACAAAAGCTTCAACACAGGTTTAAAAACCTGCTAGGTATATTTATAATATCTCTCGATCCAATAGACTGAGTACCAAGTGTACGTTCAATTATTAATGATCCCAAGCGGATCTACAGTGGCTCAAAAAACTGCCCCAATGTTTGTACATTTTTGAAAGATCAATATGGTATGAAGTGCTGACATAAGCAGGGAACCTGGGGTAATTATGTAAGATACTATGACATCGTGGCTTTCCAATGGACCCTGGATCATGTGATTTGGATCAATATCCATTAAGCTATAAGCCAAACAAAATGGCTACTCATTGGGGCAGTTTTTTGACCCTTATCTTATTTTCCATTATTCTGGCATTTATGATCCAATGCAAGAACATTATGGACTGTGGGAAGAATAAACAATGTCATGTGACTTTATTTGTATCAATTTGACATGTTGGAATTGGTTCAATCATCTTCTTGACCTCTTACCACCATCATGAAAGCCATTTCTACTGCTCAGCACAATACTGTTGTTTCTCTCCTCAATGAGGGCTATTCTCAGCGTCAAATCAAGGAGAAAACTGGTCTAGGGAAGGGTACCATCAGTAGGATCAGCAAAGATGTGGATGGAAACAAAGAAAACAACCTTGGTGGCCGCCCCTCCAAGCTGTCTGTTCGTGACAAACAGTCAATTATTCGTCAAATCAAGTCAGGGAAGCTTGATAATGCAGTTCAGGCTACCCAATTCATCAATGGCATCATCCCCAATCCTGTCACACCCCAGACAGTCAGAAATGCACTCAAGGAAAATCAATTTTATGCTGCTACAAAGAGGAAAGCTCCTCTTCTCAAACGAGCCCATCACATCCGGCGTCTCCAGTTTGCAAAATATCATGAAAGCTGGACTGTGGAGGACTGGAAAAGGGTTCTATGGACAGATGAGACCAAAATCAATAGGATTGGGTCAGATGGAAAGGTTTATGTCTGGAAACAAAGGGGAGAACCACCATCTGATAGAACAACATCACCTACTGTCAAACATGGAGGAGGAGGAAACCTCATGGTATGGGGTTGTATGGGGTGGAATGGAGTGGGAAAGCTCATAGAGGTGCAGGGGAACATGGACAAGGTTCAATACTGTGAAATTTTGGAGAGTGGAGTTCAGGAAAGTTTTGAGAAGTTGGAAATGGTGGATGGCGAGCGCTACTTTCAGCAAGATAACGACCCCAAACACACATCTGGACTGGCCACACAGTGGTTTGAAGACAACAACATTCAAGTCCTTGGCTGGCCTGCCCAATCCCCTGACATGAATCCAATAGAACACCTTTGGGAACATCTCAAGCGCCGTCTTAAAGAATATCCGACACCACCCAAAGGAGTACATGAGTTGTGGGATAGATTGGCTGAAGAGTGGGGTGAAATTCCACCAGAGGTATGCCAAAACCTGATAGAAAGTATGCCCAGGCGGATACAAGCAGTTATAAAGGCAAAAGGTGGTCATACAAAGTATTAGATAGAAAATTAATAGAGGGTCAAAAAACTGCCCCAATGAGTAATCATTTTGTTTGGCCTATAGCTTAATGGGTTTTGATCCAAATCACATGATCCAGGGTCCATTGGAAAGCCACGATGTCATAGTATCTTACATAATTACCCCAGGTCCCCTGCTTATGTCAGCACTTCATACCATATTGATCTTTCAAAAATGTACAAACATTGGGGCAGTTTTTTGAGCCACTGTATAAGTCCAAGCGACTTATCAAACAATACAGTGCCAAGTGCATTAAGGCCAAGTGCCTAGTAATTCCAACGGACAATACGGTACTAAGTTCCAAGTGAACTAAGTTTCTTTAATTCTGTGGTTCTTCAATCAATTCCAATCAAGACACGTTGAAGCAATCTGATCCTTAATTCGGGCACGCGATAGTGTTTTAACAAATGTGATTTGTATACTCTATAGTAGCGCAAAGTGGGGGCAAGATTCCTTGCCTTAGCGCTACTCATCTACAGTCTATTTATAGTGTACAAACTAAATATCATACGGAATTGTAAATTTTACACGGAACCGCGCTCCCGCGCGCCAAGGATCTGTATTCAATGCTGATGTGTCCTCTACAACTTGGCGCGCGTGCCATGCGTGCCAATTATGCCGTTTACTGGTTACTTATTAAATATTGAAAGAGCTGGCTAAACTCTTATCAAGTCCCGACCATGCGCTTTGTTATTTAAAATAGCGCGGCACTGTCATTTACTCCTCCTGATTGTCCCGGTTGCTATTCATGGGGTCCCGTCGCTTCCGGTAGTTAACACCAAGTACCCCTGACTAGGATCGGGTTGTGCAAGTCCCGAATTTACAATTACTTCTCCTATTAATGATGATCCCCGGACTAATGATATCATACTACAACAGTTACTTATGAACTAAGACACCGAGGTTGTAACCGGGCATGGTGAATAGGACTAATAATAGACCGTACTCATAGTCCTCTGTACTGATAGTGTATTATCCATTAGACTAGTTCACTCTGATTAGCCGTCTTGGAGCTCGACTCTAATCCTTTATTACCGTTTACTTGGTTATTAGAAATGATACTAATAGCCTTACTTGTTGACTTTATAAGAGCAAACAATTTTGGGCCCTATCACCGTGGACCAGTAACGTACAAACTGAAACTTCCATCACAATGGAAGATCCACCCTGTGTTTCATGCTTCTCTTCTTACACCATACAAGGAAACCGATACTCATGGACCCAACTTCTTAGAACCTCCACCAGATCTTGTGAATCAAGAAGAAGAGTATGAAGTAGAAGGGATTATCAATTACCGACAACAAGGCCGAGGCTTCCAATACCTCGTGAAATGGAAAGATTACTCATCTGCACACAACACGTGGGAACTAGAAGACCACTTGAAAAGAGCTCAAATGATACTTCAATCCTATCAGAAGCTACATCGCCTCTAACCAACTATTGTCTACCATTGCTCTCAACAAATTCCAGATCCTTAACAAACAATGTCTTCCCCTATCAACTTCTACACCACCACTGCCACCACCCTCACCAACCCTCCTAACACCCCTATCATTAAAATCGCATCTCAAGAATGCCTTGAAATTGCAACAAAGATCATATGTCACCAGAAGTTCCTATCATGGTTCATGCATGAAGAACATCGCGAACGAATGATTCAAGCATTCAATTAGCCACCACACAATCAACTCATCAAACTAGTCGAAAAATACCTGGAAATCAGGGACATGCTATACCATCAAACTGCAAATATCAGCCAGGCTCTAGATCAAACTACAGAAGAATTAGTGGACACACAAGAATTTCGAATTCTAGAAGATCTAATTCTTTTTTTTTTTTTTTTTGTTTCAACATTTTATATAGCGATTGTACCTGATACATGCATCGCTCACTTTGCAAAGTAATTATGGGATAGAGGGTGGAGGGGACGAAAGACAAAGCGCCGTCAAGCTGAGGTGTCCCAGGGTGGCCAAAGTCACACCAGGAGTGTCGCAGGTCAAAGACCCATTTTACGCAGACTGGTAAGGGTCAAGCTATGCCAGGGGGTTGGCCCCCCACCACGGTGCACCGCAGCAGGAAGTGGATCAAGTCCACTGATTATCCCAGTCCAGAAGAAACACGAGGCGCACCTCATAACATGAATCCACCTAACACAGTGTACTGCCCCCAGCCTGAGTTGGACTAAGGAACATCAAATGCAAACACAGTCTCGTTCACTTCAAGGAAATCCACCAGCCACTTGTACAGCAGCTGTTGTTTCGGGGGTGTTTTCCGTGTGTGAGACGGGCAGTGGTGAAGTACATGTGGCACAGATTCCATAGGGAATCCGCACCTACAGGCTGTGGGTTCTTCAGGGAAGAACTGAGATCGGAATGTCCCTATGGGGGCATGTCCAGTTATGCAGCGTGTTAAGCGTGTGGTGAGACCATGACTATGTCCGGCCTTACACATCCAGGGCCCACTATTGACATGGGTTGGAGTGAGTGGGGTGTCCTTCTTCTCATAGAGAGGGAGGAAGTTCTTGCCAATGTACTTTGAGGACTGGAATAGGGACTTCCAGCCGTCAAGCATGCGTGTGACTGCCCCACTCCTAGTGAAGTCAGCAGATATAATTGGTGCCCCCCCCACCTCGACGCGTGTCGAGGTGGCGAGGAAGTGTGCCAGTTGGTGGTCCTCTATCTCCACACCAGGCGTGATGTGGTGAAAGTGGACAGAGTTACCAGGTTTGTGTTGGAGCCAAGGCACCAGCACGCAACAGATGGCAAGGGATGAGTGTTGTCCGGAGTGGTGAGACACATCCATGGACAGATGGAGTGCATTTGTAGAATCGGAAAAGACATGTATCTGATGTACATCATCGAATCCGATTTCCCTGGCTTGAGTAATGCCCTCTGCAATTGCTCGCAGTTCGGCACCATCGGATGTGGAGAGACCGGCCACAGCCCAGTCCTCATATAGATCGCCCTCATGCCATGCCTGGTAAACCGAGACTGACTGGAGAGGGAGTGGGGGAGTTGACGCATCTGTAATGATACAGATGTGGTTGGGAGAATGGGAGGCCACGTCTACAGCCCCCTTGAGGGATGTGGAACGATCTTCCATAAACTTTTTGTGTTCCTTATCCACCTTTGACAGAGGGGAAACAATATCATAGACAATACGCCTCGGATAAACATCCTTGGGGCGAGAACCAGGGTGGTTAAGAGGATGGACAGGGTCCAGGTCCTGGGATGAGAGGTCAAGGTTAGACCATGCCTCCATGATAGGGGACTTCAGATCACCATTGATCTGATTTTTGAGGGTCTCGACTGAGAATTTGTGTTTCCCATCGACTAGATGGCGAAAGGCATGGGTTGCCTGTAGTGCTTGGGTGCGGACATGACTGTGTTCCACCAGCTTCTTAACATGAAGGTGAATCGGAGGTAAGCCCACAATTGTTTCTGCTGCCCCCATGGGGCTGGTTTTGAAGGCGCCAGTAATCCAGAGGCACGCATGCCACTGCATTTTCCGGAGGGAGTCGAGGGGGCCTACCATGCGGGCTCCTTCGTATAGCCATAGCCTGCTCCCGTATGTAGCTATGGGGAGAACACAGGCAGGGTACAGCACTTGTTTGTGTTTGGGCCTAAGCCCACGAACTGAGTTGCCAAGGGCAAGCAGGGCCCGCACCAATGTGAGGGCCTTGTTCATGTAGCATTTGACATGTTCCCTGAAGGTAAGGGGCTGGTCAAAAAAGAAGCCCAGATAACGCCATATAGTGCCAGGGCGGAGTGGTGTATCACCTGTATAGGATGCATAGCCTAAGTCGATGTCGGGGTTAGCGTCACCGTGTTTCCGAGAGAAGTGAAATCCCTCAGACTTGCTGTGTTCGAGGACTAGGCCCATGGCCTGGGTCAGTTTGAAGACGACCTTGTATGCTCTCTTGAGCTTAGCTAGGTTTGTGTCCCATGACTCGGACTGTGCAATAATTGTGCCGTCATCAACATAGGAGATGAGAGTGGACTCTCTGACCCTTCATTCAAATTCCTTGAGGAAGGGGGAGAGGCAGAGAGCAGAGAGGATGGGGGACAGGGCAGAGCCCTGGCCTACACCAACACTGGAGGGGAATTCTGGGGATAGATCGTCATCCCATGCATAACATGTGCTCCGATCAACTAGATAAGACTTAAAGAATTGCACCACTTGCATGAGGAAGCACCCAGCATCCTCAGTGGAGTTCTGACGAACTCCTCCAAATTGATTCAGGTGGAGGACTCCATGTTCTGCAGCCTCAAACTGCAGTCTAGTGGAGAGCATCTTCTCGAGGAGCTTGCCCAATGTGTTCAGAAGAACAATCGGATGGAACACCTTGGGGGTGTCATACAAAGGTTTCCTGGGCTTTGGGATAACTACTGTAGTAGAAGCCTTGAATTTGGCAGGCCAGCAGCCTGTCCAGACGCAAGAGTTGGCCAGCCAAAGGAAGAGGCAGCTCGCATGCTCATCCTGGACGAGCTGTTTGAGATGGCACCATGTGATGTGATCTGGCCCAGGGGTGGATCTATTCAAGGTGCCCCTAAGGGCATCTGACATCTCGGCGGCAGAGTACGGGACCCACTCCCTGACGGTTGGGGATTCCCATTTGTTACCCAGTTTGGTCAGGTCAATGGGCCTGTCCACAGCTGAGTTGAAGGTGGAGTGGAGGGCATTCCACAGTTGATCCACAGATGTGCAGGGCACTCCTTGGTCCGACCCAGTCCATAAGGTCCCAGGGTCGGAGATTGTTGTGAGCAATCTCATCGATTCTTTTGTCGAAATGCTTACGTTTTGCCTTACGCGTGGCCTTCTTGAAGGTTGACCAGTCAGCTGGGAGATCGGACTCCATCGCAGCCGCCTTGGCATTAGCACAGTCAGAATCCCACCAAGACTTAGACCGGGCGCAAGCCCGGTTAGCCTTAGCATGATGAGACCATGCCACACCAAAAGCAACGGATATAGCCCTAGCAACGGCTTGGGTTTGATCAGCTGACATAGCGCCAGGGATCGGGATCTGACCCAGGAGAAGGGAGACTTCACTGAGGAAGTCCGCCTCTTCTTTGGAGTCAACTTTGATGGACATTTTCCCCTCAGGCCAGTAGACCTTAAGGGGGATATCCAGTAATAATGGAAGGTGATTGGGTTCCCCCTTGTCTCCTAGTGTCAGATCAGCTGTGTAGCCCCGGAAAATCGGGACAAACACCAGGTCAAGAATCAAACCACGGAGCGCCACGTTATACGGCCAATGGGTGACCCCTCCGGATGTCGGGGCCACTCTCTCCAGGTTAAGTATTGCAGCACACTCCATGAGCCTAGAGGCCATGGGGTGTTTGCATATAAGTGTTGTGTCCCAGTGAGATGAAGGGCAATTAAAATCCCCCCCCATATAACTCAAATCTGGTAGTGCGTCCAGGTGGTCTTTGATGTACCAAATGGCCGAGCCATTCTCACCGGAGTAGGTGTTCATCAGATGTATGGGGCCAAGATGCCCTTTTACAGTGATGACCATGACATCGCGATGATTCACAATGTCAGATCGAAGCTTAGGTTTGATTGTGCGCATGGCCCGATTGACATAAGCGAGGACATGTGGCCTTTCATTGGCCCCGTCAAACCCTTTAGGGTACATAGCTATCCAGTCCAGGTGGATCAGCAGCCCTTTAACAGGGACCCCGTCCTTCTCCGTCAGGGAGGTGGTGTATCTCACAGTGGACCATGGTGGTTCCTGGAGAAATAAGATATCTGAGACGGATTTCATACGTTCCAGAAGGTTGATTGTCCAATTGTGCTTGCATCCCACATTCTGACAATAAATACATAAAGTGTCTACAGAGGTTGTACTATGCATGGGTCAACGACTGTTGAACTTCTCAAGGGTTTGCCTGGTGTCCAAGGAGCCTGCCTCCTGTGATGTTGGGAAAAGGTGAGTTAGAGGCAGGAATGAAGCATAACAGCTCATCGCCTACCTTCTGTGTGGTATACTTGGAGAAGACCCACTTCGGATTGTAGCAGTTCTTCCAGAATGAGCAGATACAACTGTCAGATGCATGCGCAAGCGTGCAGTTGACACATTGAGCTGGGTGTGGGCAAGGGTGACCTGCAGGGGTCGCCTCTCGAGGGGGGTTGGCCTTGGGCTGTTTTTTGCAGCACGCGGCTAACACACGGTGGTGGTCGGTTTCATGTGGGCCAGCACAGATGGAGCACAGCTGCATCTTGAATGGACAAACCTCTGTACGGTGTCCATACCTCCAGCAGCGGGGACATATGGGGACTCCAACTCGCTTCTCAGCGGGCAGGATGGTGAGTTTCTTGGACCTGAGCATGAAGCTTCGGCCCTTGAGGCTACAGAGGTGCTGTCCACCTCGCGAGTCATAGATATTGAAGAACACCGTGCCAGTGTCTGATGTCTGGGAGTTTCTTACCATCCGGGGCCTAGACCCTTGGTAAAAGTGGATGGCCTCACGCCAGGGGCATTTACCGAGGATCTCGGCAATGTCGTCTGGTGTGAGGGGAATGGGGGTACCATTGGCAGCGTACTTGATGTGCACTCCAAAGTAAGGGAAGTCGGGGATGCGAAGGAATGACTTGGATGAGCCTACTTCCACATGCGTTTCCACGGAGTTGTCTTTGCGTATCTTTTTAGCTGTGTCGCTAAAATAGGCATGCATGACCTGGATGTCATCTTCGACTGGCAAAATATCACACACAAGGGCCAGGCCCCCGAGGTGGTTTTGGGTCTCAGACACGACGCGAATGGCCCTCTTATGAATGCCAAGGTGAGAGTTCAGCGGCCCAACCACTGGCGTATCAGGCCAGTGGGTGGGGGGTGAAGTGATGACGACTACCTCCTTCCGGGAGGGGCCGTGTGTGGTGGATCTCTTGCGTCGAGCTTTTGCTTGGGCTGAGTCCAAAGGGGTAGGGACAATATCACTGGACACAACCTGCTGAGCATGCACAATGGAGGCAATGGGTGCTGAGGGAAAGGACTTGGCCATCTGGACAAGCCCCGCCTGAGCTGCGGCAGGGCCCTTCACCTTCTTCGCAGAGGGAGGCTGAGGGGTGGAGATTGCAGCAGATGCTGCGGATGCAAAGGTCTTTGATCCAGGAGGAAGGGAATGCTTGGTGGAGCGTGTGTAGATGACTTTCTTGGAGGGGCGGCGAAGGCCAGCTGGGTCTGCGGTAGCATTGGTGGATCAAGGGGGCAGAGAGCGCCCAGGACAAGGTTGTCAATTAGAAGGGATGGGGACAGGGGCCAGAGGTGCCTGCACATGGAGACTCTCAATGAGGGCTTGGAGAGCAATGCTCTTGGACTTGGCATCCGCCGTAATGGCGTGTTCGACGAGGCCAGCTTCGGAGACTGTGAAGACAGCTTGGAGGAGCTCTTGGACAAGTGTGACTGAGGCTTCGTCTGGGACGCGATAGCCGTTGATGGCCCAGAGGTTGAGCATCTCTGTGACGTTGTGGATGGATGTAGTTGCAGCTTCAAGGTCGTCTGGGACCTTATCCTTAGCACCAGAGGCATAAAATGTCTCCGGATCCTTAAACTCCTCCATGAAAGCAGCCCCCTCTACCTCAGCCATGACAATGTCACGGTCCTGGACAGGAGCAGCAGGGGGATTGGCGGGAGGGCTGGTAATAGTAGGGTCAGGGTCGGCGGCGTCGTCGTCATCCTCTACAATGGGTGCGGGAGTCATGGGCCTGAAAAAGACCTGTGACGCAAGGGAGGGGCCTGCTTGAGGATGCAGGCTGGCTACCAGCTTGGAGACGGGAGCTGGGGACATGGATCCGCGCAAAAGTTCACGTAAATCTGGCGGTTTTGCCATACGGTCCGCCGATTGCTGAGATTGGGTTGGAGGTTTGTCTTTGGCCATGGTATAACCACAGCAGTGTACGGGAGATCAGGGGATCAGAGGAGTTTTGAGGCACCTGGGTGCACAAGATGATGTTGACGAGTAGACCGGGTGGCTGTGCACATGGGAGTAACAAGTCAAGAAGCAATGGAAGATCTAATTCTGTTATTACAAGAAGGAATTTGACTACCTACATCCACGCCTTCAACACCCACAGAGTCAACCGAAAGAGTCGATACAGTTGATGAAGAAGTACAAACATCTCCTCCCAGAACACCCACACCTTCGACTCCAAATTCTCCTATTTATCAACCTGAACCCCTTCCAATCCCGCCTTTTCGCGAACCATCCCCTTCACCATCGCAACATTCCACTCCTGATCCAGTGGACATGGTTGCAAACAAAGAAATATTTAAACATTTGAAAGGTCGAAAAGCCACTAAATCCGTCATTAAAAAGAAGAAAGCACCCAAACCCATCAAATACACAATGAACCCTCTCAATTACGTTGGAAGTCGAGAAAAACCCATTGACCTCACCCAAGTAGAATGAGCACTCATCTACAAAAACGTATTATGCTCTTGATGCTTCAACTTTGGACATTCATCAATAAATTGTGAAAAACAATATTGTCCAATATGTTTTCAACCAGCACCAGGACATTGTTGTGACCAATGCCCCGAAAGACCCACGACTAGAACAGCGGGGTATTATCAGAGCTGGTGACAGGTTGGAGATGAATGCGAAGAGGTAGATGACGGGATTGACAATCCTTTCAATTATCCGGAAGCCATCACAAACATGACAGGGGAGCCAATTGACTACTAAAGCTGGGACGCTTTAGGGATAGAGAGGGGGTAATGTTACAAATTCCCTACTCACGTGCCCTTATCATTTCTTTTCTTACATACTACTGATTACCAGATACTTATTGACTCTTATCTTTCAAAGACCCATATATGCATTTCCTTTCCCATGCTTATTCATCTTTTGTATTATGCTTACTCATTCTCATCTTAGCTTACTCATTCCTTTATCTATAATGAATAGCGTAAACCATGCTTATCAGACTCTTACATATATATACGGATAGTTTAGCTTAGCTAGCTCTTTAGCTTGACCTAGCTGAATCAACCTTATTCATCTACTCTGATCTCTTGACGTGAACTCGATCCTACTTGCCTTACAAAGGGAGTAGTGCATCTTTAATTCAACGATCTGACTTTAGCCCTATTGAGAGAGTCATTAGACGTTAGACTTACGAAGTCAACGGTCTATAGTGAACAAACGATAAACCAGATTGATCTAAAGGATAAGGCCTAAACAGCCGTAACAGTCTCCGTCCTCCACTCCTCCCTCCTTTTTCCCCTTGTTCTCCTCTGGTTTGCTGTCGCTGGCAGTTGGGGGTGCCACCTGGCGGGCACAACCAGTGCCCCCCAGCTTTGATGCTTGAGGCCCCCGGGAGATGGCAGTGGCTGCGCGCAGGGGCGGCGCAATTGGCATGCCACTTTCTTCGAGCATGCGCTTGGTCCTGGGGGGAGGCCATTTTGTGAGAACAAGAAATGTATATGAAAGGAAAGACTCACTTTGTGAGGTGAGGTAAGGTGGGGCTGGCCTTGCCCTTGATGCCCGTTTTACCGCAGGTGGTGGCCTTTCTGCCAGGGGTGGCGGCCTTTCTGGTGCTGCAGGCAGTGTGAGTAAGAGTAAACATAAGAGGTGGCTGGGTACGCACCCTGCCTTTGGCTTGGTGGCGCTTGCCTTGATGGCAGTGGCGGCTTTCGTGCGCTTGTGGGCTTCGTTGTCCTTGTCGGTTGCTGAGGTGGCACACTTGCAACCACGGGTGGAAGGCGGGGGCATCACACGGATGTGGCTGCTCCTTGTCATTGGGTGTTCGGCTGCTTTGGCAGCGGCAGTGGTGGTGGCGGATTTGCAGGTTGTTGACATCATGTTTTTGCAGAAACTTGGTGGGTTGCTGGGTGCTGGGTTGCTGGGCCTCAGTGTGGTTGAGGTTGACAATGTGCCCATTGTTGATTGATGAGGTGGCTGATAAGTCACGTGACTAAACACATGACCACAACGCGTCGTTACAACACTCTGGAATTCCTGTGGACTCTGTCAGAATTTCAGTGTTCTGAAGCCGGAATTCCTGTGGAATTTCATTCCGCTCGGAATCCGAGCGGAATCTGTTCGGAATTACTTCTGCAGCCGAAATTCCGACAGGAATCCGCTGGAAGATGTGGGGGAGTGTAAAGACCTCGATCCTTGCATAATAGTAGTAAGCATTCTTGACTTTACATAATTTCAAACTCGGATATGCCGTGTCATGCAACAGCCCTCACTGAACAGTTCTCATATACAGGAGTATTCCTGGTTATATTTAATACAGCACAGGTCTAAATAATACTTGTTTACATGACGCCTTGGTACTAGTAATGTTGGTTGATTTGCACTGAGGATAATGTCCACTACAACTACACAGGAACAAGTAACAAATAGATTACATGAAATACAGGGTGGTACATGTCAACAATGAGTGCTAAATTTTGTTCATCTGCACATTTGCATACATGAGGGATGCCACATTGGATCTCACAGTATTTATCCTGTACCAGACACTGTAGGCAAACACCATTCTAGTGCTCTCCCTTGGTACGTACTCCCAACAAATCATATTTTTTGTTAGACCAGTTAACAATGAAGCATTTGCCTTGCTCCGGGTTTAATATGCTGCATCTGAGGCATTGGCCTTGCCTTTCCTTGAGGCACCCTCAGAATCCAATTGCAGATCCCGGACTATTGAGCCATCTTTTTCGAAGAGCTGGGGAGGCATATGAAATATGAAGGAGTTCTCATAGTCGGTGGCAAACACCATGCCTACGCCATAATGTTTGCAGTACCTAACAGTTTGTTCTAGAAGTGAGCAAGCATCATATGCTTGAGGATGGTTCCACTTTAGGTTCTTGTCAGAATATAGCCCTTTCCCAGTTGAAAGTAATTTTAGTCCTGCATGAACTCCAGATAGAACTCCTCTGGCCTTAATGCGGAATTATGTGTTAACAGGACAGGACTATCATGACTTCAATGTCTCTGACGTACCTTGAATTCCAAAGGTAGCAAAGGACAAAACTTTCTGGTGTCATCTTTGCTCCAAACTTTGCCAAATTGAAGATACTCGTTTGGTAACTGGCTGTTGTACATTATTTTTGAAGCCATCACACGTGCCTTGCCAACACAGGTATTATATTGACCCGACTTAAAGATGAAGTCTTGACGCAACTTGAAAACATAGATTTGATCAACGCGGACACCATATACTCTTGGAGCCTTCAATTGTTCTTTGCTAGTAGTTAGTTTTCCTTTCTTAGAATCCTTTAATTGATCTGCACTAGTAACTGCTTTGTCTGTAGTCTCTGCTGTAATAGATCAGAAGGTTATTTATGTGAATGGGTGGATGAGCTTACTGGCAGAGGCAACCTGATCAGCTGGAGCTTTGACATATGACTTGTGCAATAATTCAAGCTGTACCCGAGAGCACAGCTCTTCATCCATTGCAATTACATACTCTTGCATTATTTCGAAGATGGGCATGCTGACTTGCGTGGACCATGCAAACCTGTTGATAGATCTGGGTTTCATTCAACTCGACTTTGATCATGTTAAAGTTGTACGTACACAACGTCTTGTTCAGTGGTTGGGTTCATACAAACATTTGTTTTTGGAGGCTGATATGGTATGAGGCCATTCATCTTGCCAGACCAGAATGATGTAAATTTATCATAACAATATCCCTGGTTCCAACACTTGTCCTTGGGCTGTTTAGCAAGACTGTAATCTGCAAGAGCCTTGGTAGCCCATGCTTTTGTGGACTTTCCAGCTTCCAAGGAGTGTTTATTGAAATTTGTTAGTGCATTGCCTACCACAGTGTCCAGAGATTGAGGATCCTGGCTAGTGTTGTCCCCGATATTCAATTTAGCAAAACCCGGCACATTATCCTCAGGCACATTGGATGCATCTGGTACACTGTCCGCGTCAAACAAAGGGAGATCTGAATTCAGGAAACCCTCAATAGTGAGAGTGTTTCCAGTAGCTTGAGCTGCCATATGTGAGTCGAATAAGCAGGTGTTTACAAAAATAATCAATGGAGGTTGAGAACATTAGGCAACCACATAAGGCATATATATACTATTGCCAGTGCATGTTGATTGTCAAGCAGAAGAGTAAGATAATATTCAAAAGGTACTACACACAGTAACGAAAACACATCAATGACCATAAGCTGGTTCGGAGAGGCATTATTGGGGATGCCAAACTAAAATTACAGATATGTACCTACCGTCTGAATCATGCAAGCATCAGAACATTCACTCAAACCAATACGCCACTAGCATGAATTGAAACCTATGAGGAAATATGAAGGACCTGTTCAGGGTACGTCCGCGCCCACTAAGGCATGACACGGGTAGGGGTAACACCGTGACAATATGGTCACGGGTAGGGGTAACACCGTGACAATATGGTCACGGGTATGCTCGGGTACGGGTACGGGTTTGGGTTCACCATACCTGTGCAACACCGTACCCTTACTCACGGGTACACGGGTTTTGCACATAGTATTTCTAATAATTATACTCTCTAAGAACCTCTGTGGGAGCTGATCTATAATTGAGCACCATGTTGCAATCCAAGTGCATTTGGCCATCAGGTGATTACAATTGTTTGCCGCCCAAAATTAATCCAAGGTCGGATCCAAGCAAGACCCAACTTCTAGCTTTACGGTCCTCATGGGGTCGTACGATATCACTGAGGGCAAAGAAAAAAAACAATCCATTGAGATCTGGCTGGAACATTTAAAAGTGCGCAGAATTTCTCTTTTTTTTTGCACCCTCCTGAATCCTGATGCCTCACTCTTCAACTGCAAAGTCTTCAGCAAGGTTGTCACGTTCATCACTCCAATCTGTCGTCTCAACATCCTCTCTACCCAAGGCAATCGGGCACGGCATCAAACGTATCAAGAAAGGTGCCAGTGCAATCACTTGTCCTCTCAAGCGCGCCAAACATGTGCTATCGAACGTCTCGTCTCCAGCCATCAGCAATGCAGAAAACGACCCCGCAGATGGTGAAGATCAAGAAAGCATGAAGACTGACGAGTTGGTGGAGGTTATTGACCTTGATTCTGGTAGTGAGCTTGATGACCTTGAGAAAGAACTTGGTACGCACACCTGTCTTTCCTCCCTTGCTATCTTTCTCATTTCATTTTCAGTAGAGGCGCAACAAACTTGGAGGTCCCCGATATATTCGTTCTTCAAACCCAAAGTCACGATTGAGGTGCATCATGGTCGCATCACCCACTTCTTTGCATGTTCTGCAAAGAAATGCAAGACTGAAGCAAGGGGTATACGACGCTACCAAGACAAAGGTGACAAGTCCTTGACTGCCAACCTCCGGCATCATGCAATCCGCTGCTTTGGTGAGGACAGCGTCAATGCGGTGATGAAGGGGGAGCCTGGTGTCAGCCGGAGTGGTAACATCTTCAGCGCTTTCGCCCGCCAAGGAAAATGGCCCGCAACATACTCTCATCGTGCGCACTCAACCCCCAAGTTTCGGTAAGTCCGATCATTATGAACATGTTCCCCAACTCATGTCCTTCAGTGCCCACATCGCGAAATGGGTGGCAGAAAGCAATCGCCCTGCAAGCATCATCTCCAACCCAGAGCTCATCGATCTCCTCACAACAGGGCACCCCCACCTCAAAGTCCCATCTCCAAACACTGTTCGACGTGATATCAAGGCGGCTTACGAGAAGTGCCGTGAATGCATAATGAAACTCCTTCAGGATCACCCCAGCCGCGTCCACTTCACAACTGATGCATGGATGTTGACCAACCATCATGCGTTTGTCGCCTGGACTGTTCACCTCGAGCACAATGGGACCATGTTGGCCTTTCTGCTGGATATCATCGAGGTTCCTGAATCTCACACTGGTGTGGCATTGGCGAAGGCTTTTCAGAGGATGCTCGAGACATTTGGGCTTCAAGACCGGGTGCGTAGTCTAATGTTCAAGCCATACTTTTGAACTCATCACCTTGGCAGATCCTCAGCGTGAATGCTGATAATGCGACATCAAACAACTCCCAGGGGGAAGCACTTGCTACAATGCCGAACTCTTTTGAGCTGGAGAACCATGCGCGCTGCTTCAACCACACTTTGCAGCTCTCCGTGAAAACCCTCCTTCGCCCCTTTAATGTTGGGCTAGGTAAAACAGCCAACAATGGCGACCATAACAACGTAGATGATCTCCCGGACGGGGATGACGAGGACAAGGACAAGGACGAGGATGATGGTCTCCCAGATGCCCCCAATACCGATGACGTTGACGACGGCATTGACGAACTGGACTCACTGGATGCAGATGAGCAAGAAGAGATTATAGCCGATACAGCTGCCGTTTGTCAAACGGTGTCAAAGGTGTTTTTTTACATTAGTGTATACCATTTGACTGACCTATGTAACAGCTTCGCAGCCTTGCCTTCGCAATTGTATGATCGACAACGATCGCCCTTCCTGCATGGCATTGCTATTGCAAAAAGTTCAAGCTAAAGTTGCATGTTCTGCCTCATGATGTTGTCACTCGTTGGAACTCTACATACTATATGCTCCGCTTTGCCACCAAATATTGTGCAGCCATTGACGCTATGACAGCGGACAAGTCCCTCAAGCTCCGGAAGTTCGAGCTGGAGACTGAGGAGTGGGCTATTGCTGAAGATCTCGTTGCGGTCCTGCTTGTAAGTATTCGTACCTGTGATCGACCCACATGCTAACCCTCTTCCGTAGCAATTCAAGAATGCAACGCTCTTTTTCTCCCAAGACTCCGCCAGTGTTGTGGCCGTCATCCCCGCCATGGACCGCATTACCAGTCACCTCAACCACCAGACAGGGAAAGCATACCACCCCTCCCTCGCAGCAGCGATGAGGCTTGTGCACAAGAAAATGGACTGTTACTACTCGCTCACTGACTCCTCCAACGTATATCGTATCGCCATGGTCCTACACCCAGGCATGAAACTCGAGTATTTCCGCAATCAGAAGTGGGAGGGAGAATGGATCGAGCAAGCTGAAGCTCTGGTCCGAGAGGAGTACATTGCAAAGTATGAGAAGGTCACTGACAAATCGAACATGATGCCCATGAATGATTTGAACAAGAACGACGATGGATTCGCATCCTTTGGTAACCTTTCCGTCACCACCTGTCCCCGTGCGAGTGAGATCCAGGAGTACCTCAGCCTCCCTGTCGAGAATGTTAAAGATCCCTTGAAGTGGTGGATGGACAACAAATTTGTCTATCCAAACCTTCATCGTATGGCTCTGGACTATCTGAGTATTCCTGGTAAGTCAGGTCATCCTATTACATGACAAGGATGTCTCTGAGATTTTATTTAGCCACTTCTACTGCTGTCGAACGAGTGTTCTCACAAGGCCGTCACCTTCTCCCATTTACTCGCAACAGCCTCTCACCATCCTCGATTTGGGCCTTCCTCTGCTTTGGGTCATGGGCACGGTGCGGTCTTGTGGTGTTTGACGACGTGGTAGCTGCTGTGACAGCAAACAGCAAGTTGAAGTAGGACTTTTTAGACATTTCGTAGTACCAGTTCTCGCTAGCCTACCTGTATGCCTTCCAGCGAAATGCAAAACCCGTGGTTTCACATATGTACCCGTGAGTTTCACGGTGTACCTGTGAGTTTCACGGTGTACCTGCAATTTCCACGGTGTACCCGCACCCTTACCCCTGCGGGTACGGTGTTCACAGGTACGGGTAAGGGTTTGGGGAAAAAAACCCGAGGGTTACCCCTGTCATGCCTTAGTGCCCACACTGTTGCAAGAGAGTTAGTACAACTTGAATATGCTTATCTTTTGTTACTCATGTACCTACTAATGGCCACACCTTGTCAACAATAGCCTTGAGCTTGCTGTATACCAGGAAATGCAAAAGAAAGCCCTGTTGAGTCTCGTTATCTGTTGGCTCCTACATTAAGCAACTGTTTACAGAGATCTTTTATCACTTGAAGGAATTGAAATGTACGTATGGAATGCAACATGAGGATTTGAAGGTGGACACTCAGGACATACAAGATCATAGGCAAATGCCAAACAATATGCATGACAATCAGTAACATATTGACGGAGCCAAACAAGACCCTGAAGAATTATGAGAAACACGCAGTTTCATATGCAACACAACTGTACTTAATGTGTAGTCAACATCTTTCAATTTCATTTCATCATTCCATCATTACCAAATCGACCGGGTCCTCCAAATGACCCCAAAACACTTTGGCTTATCTGTATCGGTTGACAGCAAGTAACTCTGCTTCATAAGTTAGGTTTTTTCTTGGACAGGGACATCTGACAGAATGTGGTAATGTTGTATAATGTGCAGTGCCCGACTCGGATGGTGTCTGTGCACTGGTATAGGTTACATAAAGAAAAATCACAAGACATTGTGCCATTGTTCTGCTCTGGTGTTTGGCGAATCGGGCCTTGGTATTGAGCAAACATAAGTTGCGATTGTCCATAAACCGGTTTCTCGAAGTTCTTGATCATTGCGCCTGGTGCCACACAAGCCACAGGTCACAGGGACAGTGTGTACACAGAGAGTAGCAGTATGCTTACTTATTTAAATAAGCACCATCATTTTCTACATGCTAACCACCACCAGCAAACTACCAACCACCCATAACTCCAGCGTTTCAGATGCCTCTGCTGTCTCCCAACGCCTTCCTGTCTCTTGACATACCACCATTGCCAGCCAACTATTTGGGGGTGGTGGCCTCTGTTGTTGACCGTGCTGAAGAAAAAATGGACCAGAAGATGTATATGATTGGTAGGGATATACTGACTTGGCTATTGAGCTTTAATAAATTTCTTACCCAAATGAGATACAAGAAACTGGCAACCAAACACCCCATCCAGGCAAAGTGAGGACACAATATCAACTATCTATCTACATTATACTGACCTGTTTTGTAAAGCAATACCCCTGTGGTTAAGTATGTATCTCCTGCCATAGATTTTGCCAAGAAATTTTTTGTGGATGATGAAAGCCCCCCACTTTGGACACATAAAGTTCCAGATCGAGGCAAGCCTCATTACCCAGTGTTTTCATACCTTCCCAACGCTTACACATAGGTATAAATCAGATGTCCCTGGCGAGGTCATACTATTGGGGCTTGGCTCGCAGTCATCTGGATTGCCATGGGTCCCACTTTTGGACCTACCAAACAGAGATCGAAGCAATAGAAAGCATGCTCCACAGCAACTCCCAGATATTGACTGGGATGTCGAGAGAAAATGCATCTGTGTCATAGTATTCTTGGTATCGGAATATACTTCTCTTTGTGTAACTTATTACTTACTGGTGTTGGATTAGGTTCTGGGTACAATCAATTGGAATGATACTAAGTATGTCCCACATAACCCGCTTCATACTGATGATATGACTGCAAATCTGTTCCGGTCCATTCGTTGCCTCTGCACCGAATATCAAAGTGCCTTTGGCCTTTTAACGGATGGCATCTTCTCTGGTATGATTGATAATCGTGAACGTGACTGGCGTTACGAGAGTACCTCTGGGGAATGGTACATTGGAAATACATGTTGAAGCCAGTCACAGATTTCGCAGTGTGCAAGATACTTGTATTCTTCATTTTGAACGAAGTCGAAATGCTGGAAATTTATTATTTCCCAGCACTCAATTCACATCGTTTTGTCCAAGGGTGCCAAGATCATGGAGACATCAAACACATTGGAGCTGTAACCGCACCTCAGAGGTTCCGGGACTTTGACCTCTATGGGTTGCAACGGGATGAAGATCTTTGGCAGGAGTTCTGTGCTTGGAAAGATGACATTTCACAGACTGCAGAAGTTTTACAGGCTGGGGTGACCTTGACTGTCGAGTGTGATGGTTTTCGCAGATACCACCCTATCATCCACTCACCCTTCCCAAATCAAGAAGTGCCTAAAGACATGTTAGCCTATGTCCAGCGTGCCAAATGCAATCGTGATGCAGATATTGATCAGCTCCTTGAAATGGGGGGATTCTAGGGTTCCAGAAGAAACCCCTTATTTATTAACATCATAGTTTCTAACAGGTTAGTAACATGTTAGTTATTAACTCGCTCAAAAGGGTATGTTAAATATTGTATATAACCAAATTAAAAAACAGTCCCACAGATCATTTGAATCTATTAACTCCTATTGATGATTAACCACTCACCATCTCCCCACACACTGTTATCTCAGGACTGCATGGTAATGGCATAATCCCACTTTTTGCCCAGTTTATCTGGACAGTTTTGGGCAACTTTAGGTGATTTTGTGTTAGATTTAAAATCACGTGTTCCTTCAATGCCACATCACCAAGCCACCTAGACTAGACTTTGCTCACCTCCTTGATCTCTTACCACCATCTGGTTAGGGATTAGATATGCTGTAACACCAACTACTACTATTGATATTCAGCACGGTTGAGCCCACTCCCAACAAACACTAGTACTAGGGCTATGCCTGCTGTTTGTCGTCCCAATGACCCTGATCCTCCGCCTCCAGGGGGGTCAGCCGATCTACTTCCTACCACATTCTTCCATCCCCCGCCATCAAAATCCCCATCACCGGCCCACACACCCTCACAACAGTCCATCCTAAGGGCTCTCAATATCAAGAAGACTAAGCCAAGAAGAAAAGCTTTCTCTTCCGTCCACCCATCTCCAGTCAATAGTGATGATGAGATGTTTGACGCCCTTGCAGACCTCAATAAAGAGGATGCCACCATTACCCCAGGGTCCACTAAGGGAAAGGGTAAAGACAGCCAGGGAGATGCTGAGATGGTTGACATTTCAGGCATTGACCCCAACGCAATCATAGATGACCTCGAAGGAGGTTACTTCTTTGCATTCCATAAGGACCCCACAATGTGGGACATGGATACCAATGCTGCCTCCACTTCTGTTCACAGGATCAACGAGTTCATCAAATTCACTGAGTGTAAGGGCAACTCCGCCGGGTTACTGAGTTGCGCAGAGTCCGACGACGATTACCGAGTGACGGAGGTCGGGGTCAGGAATTCTAACTCAGAGCTGGTGGAGGGGATCCTAAGAGAATTCTCTAAGGGTCCTCCAGCCAGGTGTACAGGCTATATATGATGTTCCTACATTAACTACACGTTCCCGGGACGGTACGAGGGCATGCGTTGTCGGTAAAGGATCACGTGGGCGCGCCGCAGTGATCCTGACAAGCCGCGCCCGCGTCTGCGTTTGGAAACGTCTAACGAGAGTCGGTAAAGGGAGCGGGGTGGTAACGAGTGTGGTGTGAGTGAGTGGGTGAGTCGGGTTTGACTCGGGTTGTTGTCGGTAACGACTTGTCGGTAAAGTAGTCGGTGACTACAGTCGGGAATGGGGATCGGGAATGGGGAGCATTCCCGAACGTTTGTATGGTCGGGAATGTTGTCGGAAAATGGAAAACGGAGTCGGTAAGGGTGTTCCCCTTACACTGAGCAGAACAAGAGGACATGGAACACTGAGGAATCAGACAGCCTAGTTGAGGCAGCTGGCCACCTCATACAAACCCTGGTGGAACAGGGGTTCATCCATAATTCCTATGTGGCCATGACCCTTGGTCCACCACATGGGCATTCATTGACAGCATCATGAGCTTGGTTTGCACTGCCCTATCTGAGGAACAGAAGGCACATTATGCCCCTGCACCCCCACCCATAAACTCACCAGGACAGCTTCCTAACCCAAACAAGTCTTATGCATATTGCAACTCGGACCCTGCAGGTGTTAGACGCACCACCAGGTTCACACAACCTTCCTGCAGGAACCCTGATAATAATCCGTTTAGGAAAATGGGGTTAGTGTCCCGAGGACTGCTGTACTCTCAGATTTCAGCCACCCTCCCACCAGTACCTGGGCCCTCCAATCCAAAGAGAGTGCGGACAGAACATGAGGCAGGTTTAGTGATGTTGGCCCAGGCCTTCCCGCACCTCCCCCCCTCAAAGATCATGGGAGCGCAACAAGCGCTAGCCCAACCCTCTCACAAGTCCACCACATACAGACAGTCATGCAAGTCACTGTCAGTATTCTCTTCCCCGCAGGTGCAGTGGAGCTCCAACCCTTGCACCTACACCCTTAACGAGGCCTTAAAAAAAGGTAACTCAAAGCTCAAGATCCTAACGGAGGAGAGAGCACTTGGGAGCATTTCTCTCGTGAGCAATGACCTCCCAAAAGAATCTGACATTGACCTGATCCACACTTGGTTCACCCAAGCTGTGGAGAAGTGAGGCTCTAAGGATGCCACCATCAATGTGGAAGCTGGCTCATCCAAGTCTTCCATGATGGTGGTGGACTTCCCATTCTACGGACTCTTGCCCAAATTGGACGAGAAGAAGAAGTCCATTCCTGTGACTGGTAAGGAGGCCCTGGGCATCCTTATGGAAAGGTGTAATGCTGATCAGAAATGGGCACTTAGGTTCTATCACTCTTCCTCCCCAAGAGTGGTAAAGGCAACGGGGAACTTGGGCAATGCCTTCCTGTTCTTTGAGATCTACAATTTGCGTGGAGGTGCCAATCTGAAAATGCTGGAGGGTACATCATTCCAATATGGAACCCACAGGCTCCGATTCGAGAAGGCAAGGCCACAAAAAGGCGTGCCTATCTGCACATGATGCTGGAGGTTTGGGCATTGGTCCACAGTGGCCGCATGCCTGTCTCAGGCAATTTTATGTCCAAAGTGTGGTGGGCCACATGCTGAAAACTTCCACCAAGTCCTTGGTGCGTGCTGCAAAGCACAACCAAAGGCTACTCCCCCTGTCATGGCTACCCTGGAAGGACAGATGTATCAACTGTTGGAAGTCTGGACACTGGTCCAACTCCAGCAGTTGCCCCTTCTGGCAGCACTGATTTGATGCTGAGTGGATCTTAGCACAATACAAGGCATTCAAAGTGGGTGACCTGGTTGTCACCCCCCTTAGTAAGCTCACTGATGCTTCTCCTCCAGGACCCTGCCCCCAGGTTGGAGAGTGTCATTGCCTCACTGCAACAACTCTGTATCAATGAATAGGGTTTTTAACATGCGTATATACTACCAGAATGTAGCTAAGAATACTACTTGGCTGGAATCACTACTTGAGTTGGAAAAAGACAAGTGGGACATATTACTAATCCAAGAACCACCCTGGAGAACAATTAGACACACTGTGTCACTCACAGAGAAGGATGGCAACCTGGTCATTGGGGGGTTGTCCCACCCAGAGTGGACATGCTTCACACCATCAGGACTCAGTGTTGATACCTGACCATGAGTCCTCACATACGTACATAGCAGGCTCCAGCTGTTACGGCTGTTTAGGCCTTATCCTCTAAGTCAATCCGATGTATCGTTTGTTCGTTCTTAGACCGTTGACTTCTGTAAGTCCAACGTCTATCAACTCCCTCAATAGGGCTAAAGTCAAGTTATTGAGTTATCTGATCAAAGATACACTACCCCCTTCGTAAGGCGGATAGGATCGAGTTCGCGTCAAGAAGATAGATGAATAAGGTTGATTCAGCTAGGTCAAGCTAAAGAACTAGCTAAGCTAAACTACTCGTATATATACATAATAGTCCGATAAGCGTTGTTTACACTATTCGTTATAGATAAGGATGAGTAAGCTTTCAGAGAGGATGAATAAGAAAGCTGAGTAAGTATGAGAAAAGAAGTGCATATGGAGATGTTTGATAGATAAGGTCGATAAGCGTCTAGAAGTCAATAGTAAGTAAAAAAAAGGAAGAAAAGAAATGATAGGTTGAACAGAAAGGGAATTTGTAACATTACCCCCTCTCTATCTCTAAAGCGTCCCAGCTTTAGTAATCGATAGGTTCTCCTGTCATGTTGGCAATCACTTCTGGATAGTCAAAAGGATCGTCAATCCCGTCATCTACCTCTTCATATTCTTCACCAAACCGTCGCCACATTTGATAATGTCCCACTGTTCTAGTTTGAGGTCTTTGAGGACATTGGTCACGACGATGTCCTGGTGCTGGCTGGAAACAAATTGGACAATATTGTTTCTCGCAGTGTATCGACGAATGTCCGAAATTGAGGCATCTAGAACATAGTACGTTCTTGTTCATGAACGTTCTTTCAACTTGGGTGAGGTCGATAGGATTTTCTCGACTTCCGGCATAGTTGAGTGGGTTCAATGTATATTTGATAGGCTTCGGTGATTTCTTCTTTTTGATGATAGATTTTGTAGCTTTTCGTCCTTTTAAATATTTAAGTGCTTCTTTGTTTGGAACCATATCTGCTGGATCAGGAGTGGAATGTTCCGATGATGCAGGAGATGGTTCGCGAAAGGGCGGAATTGGAAGTGGTTTGGTTTGATAAATAGGGGAGTTCGTAGTCGATGGTGTTGGAGTTCTAGGAGGGGATGTCTGTATTTCTTTGTCGACTGTTTCAGTAGATTCTGTGGGTGTTGAAGGAGTAGATGTGGGTAATCGAATTCCATCTTGTAGTAGTGGGATTAGATCTTCTAGGATTCGGAATTCTTGCGTATCTACTAGTTCTTCTGTGGTTTGGTCGAGAATTCGACTGATGTCTGCCGTTTGATTGTACAGCATGTTTCTAATCTCCAAATATTTCTCGACTAATTTGATGAGTTGATCGTAAGGTGGATTGTTGAATGCTTGAATCATTCGTTCACGGTGTTCTTCATGCATGAACCACAATAAAAATTTCTGTCGACATATAATTTTTGTGGCCAATTCAAGTCGTTCTTGGGATGCGATGTTTACAATCGGGGTGTTGGGAGGGGTGGTGAGAGGAGCGGCAGTAGCGATGTAGAAGTTGTTGGTGGTGGGAGACGACATGTTTGTGAAAAGGTTTGAAATTTGTTGAGAGCGATGAAAGACGATAGTTGGTTAGAGGCGATGTAGCTTCTGGTAGGATTGAAGTATCGTCTGAGCTCTTTTTAAGTGTTTTTCAGGCTCCCACGTGTTGTGTGCGGATGAGTAATCTTTCCACTTCACAAGGTATTGGAAGCCTCGGCCTTGTTGTCGGTGATTTATAATCCCTTCTACTTTGTATTCTTCTTCTTGGTTCACAAGATCCGGTGAGGGTTCTAAGAAGTTAGGTCCATGAGTGTCGGTTTCCTTATACAGTGTAAGAAGAGATGCATGAAACACGGGATGAATTCTCCATTGAGATGGAAGTTTCAATTTGTATGTCACTGGTCCGAGGACTTCTTGAATTTCGAAAGGTCCTTCTCTTTTTGGTGCTAGTTTCCTGGAAGGATAGGGGATTCGAAGATTCATTCCTTCTAACCAGACATTTTCTCCTTGTTTGAATGGATTGAAGCCTCATGTTGTCCTTTCCGCTACTTTTCTTCTAGCCAGATCATGTGCTGCTATTGCTTCTTCTCATGCTCGGTTTAATTCAATCATCTGTTGTTCTACGCTTGGAACATTCGTCTTCTGGAATGCTGATGGAATTGCTTGTGGTTTGTATCCCATCATGAGGAAGAATGGGGATTTCTTTGTTGTAGAATGCATCCTTTGATTATGCGCGAATTCTGCTATTGGATTTAAATCTTTCCATATCGCTGGGTTGTTCTGACAGAACATGCGAAAGTAGATTTCAAGTTCTTGAGGGATAGAAATTACCCCCTTCGTAAGGCCATGGTCTACCACAACCATAAGGCTGTCTTTTCCATTGTTTTCTGGTAAATCCGTGACAAAATCTGCTGTGACGAATGAGAAAGGACGTGGTTTTCCATTTGTTGCAATTGGTATTAGTCCTGGTCTTGTTGGGTGTGTGTTTACCTTCATTTGTTGACAGGTGGTGCAACTGTCAATGTAATTTTTTATAAACACTCCCATACCTGGCCACCAATATTTGCGACTGATCAATTCTTGCGTTTTATATTGACCTGGGTGTCCTCCTGGTTTCGTGTCATGGTATCTTCGCACTATTTCTCGTCGCAGTTTTGCATCTGGTCCTACATAACATCTGTTTTTGAAGAACAGAAGTCCGTCTTCGAATTTCCAATCAAATAAATTTGATTTAATCGGTGGTGTTCCTGTTTCCTTCAATGCTTCATTTGACTTTGCAAATAGTTTGTCTTCTTCAACTGATTTCTTCAAATCTTCTTGTAAACCTATATCGATCATTTTAATAAAAATGTCGTCTGGTAACAGAATCCGATCTTCATTATCTGTATCTTCCGTGTTGACATAATCTGATCTTCTTGATAAGGCGTCAGATTGTATCATCCGTGTTCCAGGTGTGTGTATCAATTTGAGATCGAATTGTGAGAGGAATAAACTCCATCCCACTTGTCGTCGGTTTAGTTTCTGTGCTGTTCTGAAGTAAGTTAAGTTCTTATGATCTGAGAGGATTACTGTTGGGAATTGAGATCCTTCGAGATAATGTCTCCATGTCTTTAAGGCTCAAATAATGCCTAGTAATTCTCTGTCGTAGATCTTGTAGTTCCGTTCGGTTTCTGTGAATGAATGTGAAATGTATCCACATGGGTGCCATTCTCCATTGTCATTCTGTTGTCGTAATACTGCTCCTGTAGCCCATTTTGACGCATCTGATTCGATATGGAATGGTTTGTTCTTATCTGGCATCATAAGAACGGGTGATTTCAGGAATTTCCGTTTTAATCCGTCGAATGCTTCTTGACATTCTTGGGTCCATTTCCATTCAATGTCTTTCCTTGTCAGATTTGTTAATGGTTTGCTAATTTCAGCATAATGTCCGATGAATTTTCGATAGAAATTTGCAAATCCGAGGAATGATCGGACTTGTTTCACTGTTGTCGGGACTGGCCAATCTGCAATTCCTGCCAATTTGGTTGGTTCCATGCCTATCTGATTTTCTTTGATGATTAATCCCAAGTATTCGATTTCTGTAGCTTCGAATACGCATTTGTCCAAATTCAGGTATAGGTCGTTTTCCTTTAGTTTGTCCAAGACTTTCAAGGTTTTTCTTCGTAGATCATCGATGTTGTCGGAATAAATGAGGATGTCGTCCATATAAATCAGAATCCATCCTTCATCAATCTCTATTGCGTATATGTTGTTCATCATATTTTGAAATGTTGCTGGCGAGTTGCATAAGCCGAAAAACATAACAAGTGGTTCGAATAAACCCCTGTTTGTTTTAAATGCCGCTTTCCATTCATCGCCTTCTTTGATTTGAACATTGTTATATCCCCATCGTAAATCCAGTTTTGTGAAGTATTTTGCCCCTTTCAGTTTATCAAGAAGCTCCCCTACAAGTGGTAAAGGGTATGCGTTCTTTATTGTTCCTTCGTTTAATCTTCTGTAATCCTGTGTTGGTCGAAGTTTCACTGAATCTTTCTTTGATACAAAGAAGAAGGGTGATGCTTGTGGGGATTTCGATGGTCGGATATATCCTTTTCGCATGTTTTCATCAATGAATTCGTCGAGTTTTCCTTGTTCCATTGGGCTAATAGGATAGATTTTACAATCTTTTGGAATGAAATCGGGTTTTAAATCTATTGCATGATCCCATGGCCATCGTATCAGCATTCTTTCCAAATCTGTTTTGTCAAATAATGACACATATTCTTGATAGAATTTCGGTAGCGTCTTCTTTGGTTTTTGATCTTCGGTTTCTGCCTTGTGTTCTAATTCCTGTGATATCGATGTTTTTGCCCTTATCCAAATGGATTCTTCTTCGTTATCTTCTGGGTAGATATATGTCTTGAATAGATTGACTTCAAGTTCATCATCTTCTTCATTGATTTCTAAAAGAATTGGTTGCCAATCTTCAAGGGGTTGATTTCTTGGGATTTCTTCCAGGTATTCTTCCTGTATTTCTATTGCCGTTGCCTTGGGGTATTGCCGTGTCGATTTCATTTGTCGGATTTCTAGGTTTCTTCGGATTGCTTCTGAAAGAACTCCTTTCTTGATTCCTGATTCAAAGTCGAGTGTTCCTTTTTCCCAATCAATCTTAGGATTATGTCGTTTTAACCATGGTAATCCGAGAATGATGTTTTCCTTTCCTAATCCGGCAACTAACAGTCGGATTCGGATTTCTTCGTCTCCAATTCGAATTTTGGTCCATACGCAATTTGTAATGTTTCCTGATTGGTTTTTTGTTCCGTCTACGTTTCTAACCAAGTATGATTTCCTCAAAGGGGTTGTCTGTATGTTATTTTCTTCGACAAATGTTTTGTTGATAAAAATTCCTCTGGCTCCGCAATCAATAAGTCCGATTGCTTGGGTTTCAACGTTTTTCCGTTCTTCAATCACCGTAATTGGAATGGATAAAGATTGTCGATTCATTTCTCCTAGTATTACAGGTGATAGCATAATGGAATAGTTTTTGGCAGGTACTGACGTTGATTCAGTCCGCCTCTTTAAAAACCCTCGTCCTCCATATTCTTTAGAGCGACTTCTTTCTCTTCCTCATCTAGCTCTGCCATAAGTGCTCGAATCTTCATATAGGCGTCTTTGCCTTTCATCGGTGTCTTTGGTTCTTCCTTTCGTTGCGTTTGAGGGATTGATCCTCCTGCTTTATGATCTGATGCTCGATGTCCATATTTATGACATTCAAAACACAGTCCTTGTTTCATGTGTTCATCCCTTTCTTGGATGGTTAGTCGATCAATATCCATTGCATTTGGATCTCTGCTGTTGTTTGGGACGTATTTGGGATTGTTTCGTTGGAAATTGTACTTTTTTCCACTGTTTCCTCCCGTAGTTTTTCCTGTATTTCCTTTAATACGTGCTACAATCGATTTTGCACGTCTGTACTGAGTATCGAATATGGATGCCTTTTCATACCAACCCTTGATGGTGGTCGGTGGGTTGTCCATTGTTAGAATCTTCTGCATCAGGGAAGGAGGTATTCCTTCCATGAAATATTCGACAAGTGCTTCGCTCTCGGTAATCTTGCTTTCTGATGCAGCTGATTTGAATTCCGCGATGTAATCATCTGCTGTCATGTTTCCTGTCATGCGCAGTGTCTTCAAGGTTTGTCTAGCATCTCCCGCCTCATCTGGGGTAGAGAACGCTTCTTCAATTGTTGTCATGAACGTTGTAAAAGTTCCTGGGTGATCACTATTCTCTCCGTACCAGGACTTCTTCCATGGTCCTGTGGTTCCTCCTTTCATGTATGAAAGTACATAAAGGATCTTCTTCCAATCCATATCATAAATTCTGTCATTTGCTTGCAAATACATTTTGCAATCAAGGATGAAGTCCTTTGTCATTTTTCGATTTCCATCGAAGATGTTTGGTGAGCTAAGTTTAATTTCGGTGGGTCTTCATTCGTCTGCCATTTCTACGTCAGAGTCAGGTGGTATCGGGGAGTCTGGTGATTCGGGTTTTGGTGGTTTCTCTGGTTCTTTTCCTTTGGAACTTTCTGCCTTTGGTTTCGGCGTGGTGGGCGTTTCTACTGTTTGTATGACTACTGAGAGTCTCGGTTGTTCTTCTGCGTTGAAAGGGGGCTCCTGGGCTATACGTGCGCTGATGCTATGAAATGTAATCCCTTACACACACACACCAAACCTAACAATCAACACACGAACAGTAGGAATCGCCTGTTTTGAGTTCGGGTTCAAGCACTTAGAAGCACTAAGCTTTGAATAGTACTAGCCAAAGCCCTTTCCAATGATCTCTCAACGGGTTTGTTTTAGACAAAAGCTTCAACACAGGTTTAAAAACCTGCTAGGTATATTTATAATATCTCTCAATCCAATAGACTGAGTACTTGAGGTAGGGGGCCATTACTGGCAGATACGAGTCCTTATGTTTTTTTTTTGATTAACTTTTCTTTATATTTCTAGAACCAGGTTGTTGCAATAGAACTAGCTATCCAGAATCTCTTCAACTTTATATTACTTTTTGTTGTTGATAAGTTTGGTTCTGGAACACTTGTCAGGCATTGTCCTAGAATTAGATTGTAGGGTATAGGGAGTAGCTTGACATCATGGAAGGCCTGATGGATACACAACATGAAGATGTATTATGACCACACATTTGAGCTTGCGAAATACTTTTTGCACTTCTGTAAGGGGTCATGTTGCCAAGAGGCTCAGACAGGGAGCAGTATACACAGTATGAACAACCATGCAGGGAAGGGATGAGCATAGAGCACTAGAGGCTTGACTATGAGTAGAGAACACAGCCCAAGTCTATTGCAAAGGTGCCCTTCCATGGAGAGGAAGGGGCACCTTATATACAGTACATTGTGCCTATGTCTCAAATAACAACAGAATCTGATATCAGTAACTCTACTGATGCAACAATACATCTGTGATATGTTAGTCCAGAGTAACTACTATCTGTCAAGGGGTTAAAGCAGTGTGTGTCAGAATAATAGGTATAACAGTGAGGCTATGCAAGCTGTGCAATAGTGATTCTGATGGCTAGATGTGGACAAACAAGTGATCCCCTTACAACTTCACCCATATCCATGGTTATGCCAATAGAAGTTGGTGTTTATAGATCCTATACAAATATCCACCAATAAAAGGTAACAATATATATCTAGGCATTTTCCTTAAAAACAAGTCAGCTGGTAAAGTGGGGACTCAGACTCTCAGAGATGGACTATGTGAAAAAATTAACAAACTTGGAAATGTAGATCCATATTTGTATATTCCAAATATACAACCAACTCAGTAGCTTCTCTGGGGACTTTATGCTGAGCTATATGGGCCACACAGACCACACAGACAAATGCAGGTGTCTACAGTCTGAGCTCAGACCCTGTTTGGCAGGGAGCCCTGCTTAATTGGCAGTCTGCATCTGAGCCAAGTCAAAGCTAAGTCCATAAATCCACACTGTTACTTGGATGCTCAGACCCAGTTTGGAACAACTCCTCATGAAGTCCATGCAGACTGTCCAGATTACTTACTTAATCATAGTTACCATTGCTTATTTGATGCACAAAAATGCAATAATTTTGAAGAGTCAAATACAAGGCCTCAAGGTTACATGTCATGTGCATAAAGCATGCAGATTAACCATTTGGTAAGTCCAAGGTGCTTGTTTTTATAATGACCCCTGCTGCCTACTCTTGGCCATTACTGGCAATGGCTGAATATTGTTGATAGGTACTACATCACCTGTCAGCCTTGTTGTCAACCTCCACCACTACATTCCCAGCTGCCCCACCCATCACCTCCCTGCCATATGATTGTGCACAATACTGCCAAGTACAATGCCAGGTCCCACTGCCATGGATACCACCACCCTCTCTCATACCCACCCCTCTCAGTGAAAATAACAACTGCAAAATCACAACAATAAGAGCTGCAGCAAGAACTACAGAGGCACCTGCCACATTACCAGTGACTGCCTGCCCACATCTGCTAGTGAGCAGCTAGCATGGTGGACATGGATGGTGCAGTGGTGTATTCCATATGGTAGAACCATCACCTGGTGGCTGGGTGTGCACCCCTGGATGTGCTGTCTAGACCAAGTAGCGCCAATCACCCCTGTGCCCAAACCAGATGTGTGTAAGGTGAGTGCATATGTGCCTCACATCTAGTTGCTCAGATATACCTTGTTCTATTGTATATGCACCTATATGCTGCTGTATACCTTGAGACTACCTTGGTGTAATTCTATCTACCTTGTGATATGTTCTTATTCCTTTTACAAATATTAGTTTACTTCTTACTAATACTTTACCCCTGTACTATTTGCACAGCTCTAGTAGGCTGATATAGACTTCTGGTACACCCACAGTATTTATCCAATGTACCTATTTATAGATTGGACTACCCAATTGTGAAACTTAAACTAATTGTTTAAATTTTAAGACAATTAATAAACAAAGAATATACCAAATAGTTAAATCACTAAGGAAGTAATATTGATCCAAATGCCTACTTGGGTGGAGTGGGCCAACACACTGTGTGGCTCCATTCCACATTCAGGAAGTTGTAAATGAGTAGAAACAATGTAGATGATAGTTTATAGAGGTCATGTGACCATGGGAAAATGTTACCAAGTAAACAAGCAATACCTGTGCACAAAACCCAATGCCATAGCTTGCCTGGTTATGGAGAAAACACAAAAACCATCAGAACTAACTTTTCTCAGGATCATGGACACTAATAAGCATTCAGATTGTTGTCATGTATTTGGTATACTTATATGGTGGAATAGATCATGTGACATGTGCCAATAAATAGAGAAATCAATCTAATTTGTATTTCAGGTAAATATAGTAGTAGTTGTTGATTATTCCAATGTTTAGTGTAATTTCCCACAAGGGTCATGTTTGGTAAGGGTCATTGTTGTTATAAGATGTTTGTTCACCCCTGACATAACACACAGACCTTCAAAACTAGCTGAATCTGGACATTTCTAAAATTTCACTCAAAATGGACTGTGGGAAAAATGTGCTCAACAAGGAAATTGTAGAGCCATGTTTGTACATTCCAAACATATAAAAACAAAGTTAATAGCTTTACTGGTTATGGAGAAAAACACAAAATAAATTTTGAAACACAACACTTTGAAATATTAGATATGCATAATTTTGATGGTATCATCAAAGGCATTATGTAAGCATCCCAAATACATGCAAATTATGTCACAACACTTTGTATTTGTGGAGAAATGCTGTAAAAAGCTATAAGAGAAGAAAAATCCCATTATGGAAATATTTTCCCACAGTGTTGAAATATGAATCAATCAACTTTTTGCCCGAAAACTGGGTTGATAAAGAACTCATAATCAATCAATCAATCAATCAATCAATTTTTTGCCTGAAACCTAGGTTGATAAAGAACTCATAATAATAGAAACAAGTTCCCATAGTATTGAAATATATACCAACCATTCAACATTTAACATTTTATTTCTAGCCTTACATCCTGGGTTAATCAAAAACTTATCAGATATGCTAAAAATAGAAATATCATTATCAAAGACAAACTTCAAACACATGTACATATGCCTGTTAAGTGTTTTTTGTTGTATTATCACATACTATATTTAACCATACTCATATAGCTAGCCATTGTCAAGATATTGAGCATTATAGATTCCAGGAGCATCCATATTGACTTTTGGCTATGCTTATGGCCAAGTAATATATAAATGTGATATTAAAATAGATATAACAAGAGATTATAATCAAATTTGGAAAGGTACAAACAAATATAAATATACATTTCCTGGTGTACCCCCTCCATAGGTCTAGGAGTAGTAGCAATTTCAATTGTGTCTGTTAGCCTTGTATTTGCTCAGATATGCATCATCTATATTGTGGGAACTTCATTAATATTGTTTGTTTGGCCAGATGTTGGCAAAGTAATATACAGATGATATTTGTTTGTAATACATATGTAGTAAAAAGGTTGTTGTTGATAATGAGATTTGGAAGGGTACAAACAACTACAAACACATCATGTATTCCTTTACAATGTCTAGTAGTAGCATGTCCATCAGCTTTGTATTTGCTGAGATAAGTATCATCTATATTGTGGGAATTTCTTTGATATTATTGTTTGTTTGGCCAGATGTGATGAAGTGATATACAGACAGTATTCATTTGTAATATGTAGCAAGAAAATTGTTGTTGATGAGGTTTATAAAAATAAATACAAATACAAACACTTACAAACATATACATGAGGTACTACTTCACCATATCTAACACTAGCAATTTAAATTATATCCATAAGCCTTGTTGTTGTTGAGATATGCAATGATTTATATTGTGGGAACTTTGATGGTATTGTTTGTTTGACTAGCTGTGGCAAAGTTATATACAAACTTGATATTCATTTGTAACATGCTTGTAGTGAGAGAGCTGCTTTTGATCATGATGTTTGAAGGTGAACAAACAAATACAAATACATACAAATATACCAATTGGGTAGCCCTTCACCATATCTAGTGATAGCAATTTAAATTGCATCCGTAGGTCTTGTCATTGTTGAGATATTCAATGTTTTGTAGTGTGGGAAAAGTTTGGCCCAAAGCGGAAGAAGCCTCTTGTAATCATGCTTACGCAGTAGACAGTTATTAATTAATTCTTGAGATATCCCAACATAAGACCAATTAACTCGAAATTATGGTATCAAATGCAGTTTATGTTAGCAGTTGCCTTTTTTGCTCGAAATCCGCGCGTCGGCTAATATTGATTCCCACAGTTAGAAAAATATTTCCACGACTACAAAGTGTTACTGATGTACTTCAAAATGTTTACTGATCATGTTCTAATGAATTCTCGGAACACTTCAAAATTACTAACCGTGGGAAAAACAACACTGGATCTTGTTGGGTATGCTGAATTTTCCCCGCAAACCCAGGATGATGAACGAGTTACTTATGTAAACATAAGGACTCGTAAAATGGGCCTCTGACAATATAAAGTTAAAGGACTACTTGCAAAGATCTACATTGTTTTTGACTTTATAAGATAGTGGTTCAATAAAATGTATATCTGTATTCAAAAACATATTCTCCTAGTGTATATGGAAAAGTTTCATTAATGGTATGAGAGGTGGCGGTAAGTATCTGCAAAATGCGTTCCACATCCACTCATGTGCGCCGTAGTGCACACATGATCATCACAGCACAGCCACATCTAAATCAGCAAATCAGCAGCTCCTGCCATGCCAATGCTTTCCAACTGCCTGAACAGTGGAAATCCTGAATAAATATAAAGCATGTACTTTATCATAAAGGACAGACAGCCCTCAGTGTGTGTTAAGCACTGGAATACAAGCTGTGGGTCACCAAATTTAGCTGAATTATTAATGAATTTAATTTAATCAATAATATTACTGATCAGTGAAATTTCATCAGTACGCAAAATTACTAAGCATTGCCCATCCCCATTGTTAGTAAGTAAAAGAGTAATTATAAGTAAGTACTTTATAATAAAAGAAAGTAAGTGAGTCCGTGCAGAGTCCATGTGGACTTTGTGCTGTCCTTGCGGAGTCCGTACGGAGTCCGCAAGGACATGTGGGGGAGTGTAAAGTACAGCAGTTTCCCTAACATGTTAAGAAGCACAATTGGGTGGTATGATTTTGGAGTGTCATAGGTCAGCTTCCCAGGTTTGGGAATGACAACCATGTGCAAGGCTTTGAAATGATCCAGCCAGTGCCCAGTTGACAAGCATGCGTTCACCAACCAAACCATTACAGCCCAGGTTTGTGGATCTACAAGGATCACTTTTAGGTGCCTCCATGTGATGTTATCCAGCCCAGGGGCCAAGTTATTCAAGGTGCCTTGTAGGGCATCCTCCATCTCTTTGGGGCTGAATTTGGTCCACCCTCTCCTGGAGGTGGCTTTCCAACGGTCACCCATCTCAGCCATGTTGGTTGGCCTGTTATGTGCAGAGTTGAAGGTGCTGTGGATTGCTTCCCACAGTTTGTCATTGGTAGTGCAAGGTCTGCTGTTATGTGTCATTGTAACAGCAGCAGGGGCCTTGTGGGGCCCTACCCAGTCCATGAGGTCCCATGGTCTCTTGGTGGTGTGAGAAACTTCCTCAATGCATACATCAAAGAACTCTCTTTTTGCCTTTCTGGTTTCCCTTTTCAGGGCTCTCCAGTCTTCTCTATCATTTGTAAAAGCTGCCAGTGCCTTCACATCTGCACAAGCCACATTCCACCAAGCCCAAACACTTACATGTCCGGCCTTAGCAAACTTGTCCCATGCAGTTTTGAAGATATTAGAGACTCTCTCCACAACTAGGTCTATGCTCTCAACAGAGGCTTGTGCCAGTATGTTGATGGCTGCAATGTTAGTCCCAATTACGTGGAGGAAATCACTCTCCTCTTCCGATTTGGGCCTAATGCAAAGTTTCCTTCCATATGGGGATGCCTTATGGGGATAGTAGTGGTAAGGGGTCTATGGTCCAAAGTGCCTGCTTCGCCCACAAGGACCTCTGCATTGTATGTTCTTGTGTTCTCCAGGAACACTAGATCTAGGATAGATTCTCGGAGTTCATTGTTATGTGGTATGTGTGTGGTCAACCTTATGGCCAGCCCAACCCTCTCCAAGCCAATGTCCTGGGTGACTTTTAATAGAGTCATCACCCTTGGATTTTGGTCAACAACCTCAGAGTCCCATAGTGGGTGTTACAAATTCCCTTATCATGCGCCCTATCTATCTTTTTCTACTTACTCACTGTTGCTTACTCATACTTACTAATATTGGTTTGCATTACTCAGACAATTCTCCATTAGTCCTATTTATCCCATGCTTACTCATCCCCTTTATCTATATAACCAACAGGATTAATCCCTGTTATCTATACAACCAATAGCGTAAACCACGCTTATCTATGCTTATCGGACTCCTATGTATTTATAGGGATATTCTAGCTTAGTTAGTTCTTTAGCTTGACCTAGCTGAATTCACTTTATTCATCTACTCTTGACTCCTCAACATGAACTCGATCCTACTCGCCTTACAAAGGGAGTAGTGCATTTTTGAACAAACAATCTGACTTAGCCCTACTGAGGGAGTCATTAGACATTGGACTTATAGAGTCAACGGTCTAGAACAAACAAACGATAAACCAGACTGATCTAGAGGATAAGGCCTAAACAGCCATAACAGTGGGGATGGGCAGTTAAAATCACCACCCATATAACCCACACTCTGGTACCTGCCTCAGTTGTCAGAGATGAGCCTGATCACATTCCCATCAGCATCAGAGTACATGTTGACTATTGTCATATCCCCATCAGGGCCCTTGACCAATATGGCAATTATGTCCTTGTGAGAGACAATGTCTGGTCTCAGCATTGGTTTGGTAGGCTGGTGTTACAAATTCCCTTTCTGTTCAACCTATCATTTCTTTTCTTCCTTTTTTTTACTTACTATTGACTTCTAGATGCTTATCGACCTTATCTATCAAACATCTCCATATGCACTTCTTTTCTCATACTTACTCAGCTTTCTTATTCATCCTCTCTGAAAGCTTACTCATCCTTATCTATAACGAATAGCGTAAACAACGCTTATCGGACTATTATGTATATATACGAGTAGTTTAGCTTAGCTAGTTCTTTAGCTTGACCTAGCTGAATCAACCTTATTCATCTATCTTCTTGACGCGAACTCAATCCTATCCGCCTTACGAAGGGGGTAGTGTATCTTTGATCAGATAACTCAATAACTTGACTTTAGCCCTATTGAGGGAGTCGATAGATGTTGGACTTACAGAAGTCAACGGTCTAAGAACGAACAAACGATACATCGGATTGACTTAGAGGATAAGGCCTAAACAGCCATAACAAAAGGTCAAGTTGATCAGAACCGTCAACCTATTAAGGTTCAGACGCAACGGCACCACGATACGGATTGAAACCTGCAAGCAGCAGCGAAAACAACAGAAGCAGCAGCAGGCAAAGTGTTATTAGCAGCGAAGATTTCCAAGACGCTGATAGGGCCCAAAATTGTTTGCACTTATAAAGTCGACAAGTAAGGCTATTAGTATCATTTCTAATAACCAAGTAAACGGTAATAAAGGATTAGAGTCGAGCTCCAAGACGGCTAATCAGAGTGAACTAGTCTAATGGATAATACACTATCAGTACAGAGGACTATGAGTACGGTCTATTATTAGTCCTATTCACCATGCCCGGTTACAACCTCGGTGTCTTAGTTCATAAGTAACCGTTGTAGTATGATATCATTAGTCCGGGGATCATCATTAATAGGAGAAGTAATTGTAAATTCGGGACTTGCACAACCCGATCCTTGTCAGGGGTACTTGGTGTTAACTACCGGAAGCGACGGGACCCCGTGAATAGCGACCGGGACAATCAGGAGGAGTAAATGACAGCGCCGCGCTGTTTTAAATAACAAAGCGCGCGGTCGTGACTTGATAAGAGTTTAGCCAGCTCTTTCAATATTTGATAAGTAACCAGTAAACGGCATAATTGGCACGCATGGCGCGCGCGCCAAGTTGTAGAGGACGCATCAGCATTGAATACAGATCCTTGACGCGCGGGAGCGCGGTTCCGTGTAAAATTTACAATTCCGTATGATATTTAGTTTGTACACTATAAATAGACTGTAGATGAGTAGCGCTAAGGCAAGGAATCTTGCCCCCACTTCGCGTGACTATAGAGTATACAAATCACATTTGTTAAAACACTATTGCGTGCCCGAATTAAGGATCAGATTGCTTCAACGTGTCTTGATTGGAATTGATTGAAGAACTACAGAATTAAAGAAACTTAGTTCACTTGGAACTTAGTACCATATTGTCCATTGGAATTACTAGGCACTTGGCCTTAGTGCACTTGGCACTGTATTGTTTGATAAGTTGCTTGGACTTATAGATCTGCTTGGGATCATTAATAATTGAACGTACACTTGGTTACGAGTCCTTATGTTTACATAAGTAACTCGTTCATCATCCTGGGTTTGCGGGGAAAATTCAGCGTACCCAACAAGATCCAGTGTTGTTTTTCCCACGGTTAGTAATTTTGAAGTGTTCCGAGAATTCATTAGAACATGATCAGTAAACATTTTGAAGTACATCAGTAACACTTTGTAGTCGTGGAAATATTTTTCTAACTGTGGGAATCAATATTAGCCGACGCGCGGATTTCGAGCAAAAAAGGCAACTGCTAACATAAGCTGCATTCAATACTATAATTTCGAGTTAATTGGTCTTATGTTGGGATATCTCAAGAATTAATTAATAATTGTCCACTGCATAATCATGCTTACGTTTGTCAACTACGCTGTTAGCTCTAACAGCGTAGTTGACAAACGTAAGCACGATTACAAGAGGCTTCTTCCGCTTTGGGCCAAACTTTTCCCACACTACAAAACATTGAATATCTCAACAATGACAAGACCTATGGATGCAATTTAAATTGCTATCACTACATATGGTGAAGGGCTACCCAATTGGTATATTTGTATGTATTTGTATTTGTTTGTTCACCTTCAAACATCATGATCAAAAGCAGCTCTCTCACTACAAGCATGTTACAAATGAATATCAAGTTTGTATATGACTTTGCTACAGTTAGCCAAACAAACAATACCATCAAAGTTCCCACAATATAAATCATTGCATATCTCAACAACAACAAGGCCTATGGATATAATTTAAATTGCTAGTGTTAGATATGGCAAAGTAGTACCTCATGTATATATTTGTAAGTGTTTGTATTTGTTTTTATTTTTATAAACCTCATCAACAACAATTTTCTTGCTACATATTACAAATGAATACTGTCTGTATATCACTTCATCACATCTGGCCAAACAAACAATAATATCAAAGAAATTCCCACAATATAGATGATATTTATCTCAGCAAATACAAAGCTGATGGACATGCTACTACTAGACATTGTAAAGGAATCCATGATGTATTTATTTATATGTGTTTGTAGTTGTTTGTACCCTTCCAAATCTCATTATCAACAACAACCTTTTTACTACATATTACAAATGAATATCATCTGTATATTACTTTGCCAACATCTGGCCAAACAAACAATATTAATGAAATTCCCACAATATAGATGATGCATTACAGCAAATACAAGTTAGTAATTTTGCGTACTGATGAAATTTCACTGATCAGTAATATTATTGATTAAATTAAATTCATTAATAATTCAGCTAAATTTGGTGACCCACAGCTTGTATTCCAGTGCTTAACACACACTGAGGGCTGTCTGTCCTTTATGATAAAGTACATGCTTTATATTTATTCAGGATTTCCACTGTTCAGGCAGTTGGAAAGCATTGGCATGGCAGGAGCTGCTGATTTGCTGATTTAGATGTGGCTGTGCTGTGATGATCATGTGTGCACTACGGCGCACATGAGTGGATGTGGAACGCATTTTGCAGATACTTACCGCCACCTCTCATACCATTAATGAAACTTTTCCATATACACTAGGAGAATATGTTTTTGAATACAGATATACATTTTATTGAACCACTATCTTATAAAGTCAAAAACAATGTAGATCTTTGCAAGTAGTCCTTTAACTTTATATTGTCAGAGGCCCATTTTACGAGTCCTTATGTTTACATAAGTAACTCGTTCATCATCCTGGGTTTGCGGGGAAAATTCAGCATACCCAACAAGATCCAGTGTTGTTTTTCCCACGGTTAGTAATTTTGAAGTGTTCCGAGAATTCATTAGAACATGATCAGTAAACATTTTGAAGTACATCAGTAACACTTTGTAGTCGTGGAAATATTTTTCTAACTGTGGGAATCAATATTAGCCGACGCGCGGATTTCGAGCAAAAAAGGCAACTGCTAACATAAACTGCATTTGATACCATAATTTCGAGTTAATTGGTCTTATGTTGGGATATCTCAAGAATTAATTAATAACTGTCTACTGCGTAAGCATGATTACAAGAGGCTTCTTCCGCTTTGGGCCAAACTTTTCCCACACTACAAAACATTGAATATCTCAACAATGACAAGACCTACGGATGCAATTTAAATTGCTATCACTAGATATGGTGAAGGGCTACCCAATTGGTATATTTGTATGTATTTGTATTTGTTTGTTCACCTTCAAACATCATGATCAAAAGCAGCTCTCTCACTACAAGCATGTTACAAATGAATATCAAGTTTGTATATAACTTTGCCACAGCTAGTCAAACAAACAATACCATCAAAGTTCCCACAATATAAATCATTGCATATCTCAACAACAACAAGGCTTATGGATATAATTTAAATTGCTAGTGTTAGATATGGTGAAGTAGTACCTCATGTATATGTTTGTAAGTGTTTGTATTTGTATTTATTTTTATAAACCTCATCAACAACAATTTTCTTGCTACATATTACAAATGAATACTGTCTGTATATCACTTCATCACATCTGGCCAAACAAACAATAATATCAAAGAAATTCCCACAATATAGATGATACTTATCTCAGCAAATACAAAGCTGATGGACATGCTACTACTAGACATTGTAAAGGAATACATGATGTGTTTGTAGTTGTTTGTACCCTTCCAAATCTCATTATCAACAACAACCTTTTTACTACATATGTATTACAAACAAATATCATCTGTATATTACTTTGCCAACATCTGGCCAAACAAACAATATTAATGAAGTTCCCACAATATAGATGATGCATATCTGAGCAAATACAAGGCTAACAGACACAATTGAAATTGCTACTACTCCTAGACCTATGGAGGGGGTACACCAGGAAATGTATATTTATATTTGTTTGTACCTTTCCAAATTTGATTATAATCTCTTGTTATATCTATTTTAATATCACATTTATATATTACTTGGCCATAAGCATAGCCAAAAGTCAATATGGATGCTCCTGGAATCTATAATGCTCAATATCTTGACAATGGCTAGCTATATGAGTATGGTTAAATATAGTATGTGATAATACAACAAAAAACACTTAACAGGCATATGTACATGTGTTTGAAGTTTGTCTTTGATAATGATATTTCTATTTTTAGCATATCTGATAAGTTTTTGATTAACCCAGGATGTAAGGCTAGAAATAAAATGTTAAATGTTGAATGGTTGGTATATATTTCAATACTATGGGAACTTGTTTCTATTATTATGAGTTCTTTATCAACCTAGGTTTCAGGCAAAAAATTGATTGATTGATTGATTGATTGATTATGAGTTCTTTATCAACCCAGTTTTCGGGCAAAAAGTTGATTGATTCATATTTCAACACTGTGGGAAAATATTTCCATAATGGGATTTTTCTTCTCTTATAGCTTTTTACAGCATTTCTCCACAAATACAAAGTGTTGTGACATAATTTGCATGTATTTGGGATGCTTACATAATGCCTTTGATGATACCATCAAAATTATGCATATCTAATATTTCAAAGTGTTGTGTTTCAAAATTTATTTTGTGTTTTTCTCCATAACCAGTAAAGCTATTAACTTTGTTTTTATATGTTTGGAATGTACAAACATGGCTCTACAATTTCCTTGTTGAGCACATTTTTCCCACAGTCCATTTTGAGTGAAATTTTAGAAATGTCCAGATTCAGCTAGTTTTGAAGGTCTGTGTGTTATGTCAGGGGTGAACAAACATCTTATAACAACAATGACCCTTACCAAACATGACCCTTGTGGGAAATTACACTAAACATTGGAATAATCAACAACTACTACTATATTTACCTGAAATACAAATTAGATTGATTTCTCTATTTATTGGCACATGTCACATGATCTATTCCACCATATAAGTATACCAAATACATGACAACAATCTGAATGCTTATTAGTGTCCATGATCCTGAGAAAAGTTAGTTCTGATGGTTTTTGTGTTTTCTCCATAACCAGGCAAGCTATGGCATTGGGTTTTGTGCACAGGTATTGCTTGTTTACTTGGTAACATTTTCCCATGGTCACATGACCTCTATAAACTATCATCTACATTGTTTCTACTCATTTACAACTTCCTGAATGTGGAATGGAGCCACACAGTGTGTTGGCCCACTCCACCCAAGTAGGCATTTGGATCAATATTACTTCCTTAGTGATTTAACTATTTGGTATATTCTTTGTTTATTAATTGTCTTAAAATTTAAACAATTAGTTTAAGTTTCACAATTGGGTAGTCCAATCTATAAATAGGTACATTGGATAAATACTGTGGGTGTACCAGAAGTCTATATCAGCCTACTAGAGCTGTGCAAATAGTACAGGGGTAAAGTATTAGTAAGAAGTAAACTAATATTTGTAAAAGGAATAAGAACATATCACAAGGTAGATAGAATTACACCAAGGTAGTCTCAAGGTATACAGCAGCATATAGGTGCATATACAATAGAACAAGGTATATCTGAGCAACTAGATGTGAGGCACATATGCACTCACCTTACACACATCTGGTTTGGGCACAGGGGTGATTGGCGCTACTTGGTCTAGACAGCACATCCAGGGGTGCACACCCAGCCACCAGGTGATGGTTCTACCATATGGAATACACCACTGCACCATCCATGTCCACCATGCTAGCTGCTCACTAGCAGATGTGGGCAGGCAGTCACTGGTAATGTGGCAGGTGCCTCTGTAGTTCTTGCTGCAGCTCTTATTGTTGTGATTTTGCAGTTGTTATTTTCACTGAGAGGGGTGGGTATGAGAGAGGGTGGTGGTATCCATGGCAGTGGGACCTGGCATTGTACTTGGCAGTATTGTGCACAATCATATGGCAGGGAGGTGATGGGTGGGGCAGCTGGGAATGTAGTGGTGGAGGTTGACAACAAGGCTGACAGGTGATGTAGTACCTATCAACAATATTCAGCCATTGCCAGTAATGGCCAAGAGTAGGCAGCAGGGGTCATTATAAAAACAAGCACCTTGGACTTACCAAATGGTTAATCTGCATGCTTTATGCACATGACATGTAACCTTGAGGCCTTGTATTTGACTCTTCAAAATTATTGCATTTTTGTGCATCAAATAAGCAATGGTAACTATGATTAAGTAAGTAATCTGGACAGTCTGCATGGACTTCATGAGGAGTTGTTCCAAACTGGGTCTGAGCATCCAAGTAACAGTGTGGATTTATGGACTTAGCTTTGACTTGGCTCAGATGCAGACTGCCAATTAAGCAGGGCTCCCTGCCAAACAGGGTCTGAGCTCAGACTGTAGACACCTGCATTTGTCTGTGTGGTCTGTGTGGCCCATATAGCTCAGCATAAAGTCCCCAGAGAAGCTACTGAGTTGGTTGTATATTTGGAATATACAAATATGGATCTACATTTCCAAGTTTGTTAATTTTTTCACATAGTCCATCTCTGAGAGTCTGAGTCCCCACTTTACCAGCTGACTTGTTTTTAAGGAAAATGCCTAGATATATATTGTTACCTTTTATTGGTGGATATTTGTATAGGATCTATAAACACCAACTTCTATTGGCATAACCATGGATATGGGTGAAGTTGTAAGGGGATCACTTGTTTGTCCACATCTAGCCATCAGAATCACTATTGCACAGCTTGCATAGCCTCACTGTTATACCTATTATTCTGACACACACTGCTTTAACCCCTTGACAGATAGTAGTTACTCTGGACTAACATATCACAGATGTATTGTTGCATCAGTAGAGTTACTGATATCAGATTCTGTTGTTATTTGAGACATAGGCACAATGTACTGTATATAAGGTGCCCCTTCCTCTCCATGGAAGGGCACCTTTGCAATAGACTTGGGCTGTGTTCTCTACTCATAGTCAAGCCTCTAGTGCTCTATGCTCATCCCTTCCCTGCATGGTTGTTCATACTGTGTATACTGCTCCCTGTCTGAGCCTCTTGGCAACATGACCCCTTACAGAAGTGCAAAAAGTATTTCGCAAGCTCAAATGTGTGGTCATAATACATCTTCATGTTGTGTATCCATCAGGCCTTCCATGATGTCAAGCTACTCCCTATACCCTACAATCTAATTCTAGGACAATGCCTGACAAGTGTTCCAGAACCAAACTTATCAACAACAAAAAGTAATATAAAGTTGAAGAGATTCTGGATAGCTAGTTCTATTGCAACAACCTGGTTCTAGAAATATAAAGAAAAGTTAATCAAAAAAAAAACATAAGGACTCGTATCTGCCAGTAATGGCCCCCTACCTCAAGTACTCAGTCTATTGGATTGAGAGATATTATAAATATACCTAGCAGGTTTTTAAACCTGTGTTGAAGCTTTTGTCTAAAACAAACCCGTTGAGAGATCATTGGAAAGGGCTTTGGCTAGTACTATTCAAAGCTTAGTGCTTCTAAGTGCTTGAACCCGAACTCAAAACAGGCGATTCCTACTGTTCGTGTGTTGATTGTTAGGTTTGGTGTGTGTGTGTAAGGGATTACATTTCATAGCATCAGCGCACGTATAGCCCAGGAGCCCCCTTTCAACGCAGAAGAACAACCGAGACTCTCAGTAGTCATACAAACAGTAGGGGATGGGGGGCAGAGGACAAAGCACCACAAAGCTGGGATGCTTGCCCGACCGAGGTCGAGCTAGCGAATGGAGCCGGAGCTCATTATACACAGGCCAGAAGGGCCAATCTATGCCAGGGGGTAGGCCCCCCACTGCGGTGCCCTGCAGTGGCTGGTGGCTTCAAGTCCACTGATTATCCAGGTTCACATGTTCAGGCAGGGAGCACCCTATAGCCGTCGCTTAGAACACTGAGTACCGCCCCTAGCCTGTTTAGGACTAGGGAACATTGAACGCGAAAGCGCTTTCGTTCTCCGAGAGGAAGTCAACCAGCCACGCATAGCGCAGCTGATGGCCGGGCTTGCCTTCCCGTCCATGTCGCAGACAGTTGTATAGGACATGTTGTATGGTTTCCAGGGGAGCACCACACCTACAGGAGACAGATTCTTCTTTGAAGAATTGTGATTGGAATGCCCCAATTGGAGCATGGCTGGTGATGCATCACACCACGCAGGCGGTCAAAGCATGGCTGTGACCAGTCTTGTGCATCCATGGCCCATTGTTTACATGGGTCAGGGTGAGCGGGGTGTCCTTTTTCGCATAGAGTGTCAGGAAATTGGCGAAGTTTAGGGCCCCTCTTGCGAGGAGCCCTATTGGCGACTTCAGGAATTTTCACCAGGGAGTACAACCCCAGCTACTCACTCCTTGGCATGTCACGCCCTGTTTGGCCCAAAAGCCTGCCTATTTGGTGTTGCATGTCATCATCAATGGGCCAACTCAGTATTTTTCAACATATTGCCTCCATCTAGACATCAGTCTTACTCAGCAGTCACCTGCCTTCCAAGTAGGTCAAGTATGGGATTGCACCCGTGACAAGCTTTGGATTTAACCAGCAGCGCTGACACGACAGCTTCAACTTAAGCACCAACCTGGATCTATTATACCCAGGGGCACCGACAGAGGATTTAGATCTCTCAAGCCCAGGGAGGGGGACTACCCCATCTGGCTACGGCCCATGTGTTGAACATTTCCTGTCCCCTGGCAGATGGTTCAGTGATGCCTTCTGGCCCAGATCCCCAATCTGTCCAGAGTCTCTGTCTTGCCATCAGCCAACTGGATGTGCTATGAGCCTTAATTTGGTCCCTCCGGAGTTACTTATGGAGCTAACACCCTGCTGATGACTAACGTCCTACAAGCGGCCATTGGGGAGGGCTATTACTGGTATTACCATGCTCATAGGAGTCAGGTGTCCTGTCCCCTCTGCGCCGGGGTCAGAGTGTTATAATCCCCATTCCTGATCTTACCGTCCCCTATCCTTTTGGCCCCAGGGTCGCCACTTAAGGTATTGCCTCGGGGGTGTTGCCACTTGGGGTAGTCCAGTGACTGTCACATCACCGGTGGCCATAGAGCTCCAGATCAGGCACCGGTATTTCCAGCTTTGAATATCCTTTGCCAAGGGATTACCTAATCCAGATTTGATTCCCACACCGGGGAACTCATTAGCCGGTGCAGATCTTAGGTAATCTGCCTGAGCGGGAATCGAACCCTCAACCCTTAGGATGTTGCACAGCCACACTGATGGGAGCACAACTTTTTGCAGCAATAACCACTACTCCATTGTGCCCCCAATCATATGTGAGTCCCAAGGGGGTTTCAGGAAAAAAATTCCCCATATCAGGTTGATTTTTTTTTCTAAGGACCTCAAGGGGGGAACTAACTAACAGTGGTGGGAAATAATTTCCAAATAAGGATATACTAGGAAGCACCCTTATTGCCCTACTGTCGCCGCTGCCGTCCTAGATGTCTCTGACTGTTCCCACTTGCCTCGCATGCTTTGCAGACCCAACTGCTAATGGAGTACTCCAGGTCAACACATTGGAGGTGGTACCATAGGCTGTTTCAGTGGTATGTGACTTGCTTTCGAGGAATGTTTCAAAACTCACCCATCCTGTCTCGCATCCTGCAGATTTGCATCTGATGATGCCCTCACCCCTCAATATCTCACTCTCAGTCACAGTCTGGCTGCATGTACATACCTCCAGTATTGCATGCAAGTCTCTCGCCTTCTGTTTTCGGCCTAGACATGTGGCCGGACCATCAAGTGTGAACAGGTGGCTGCCCATCTCCTCTGGGTCCCTGGTCGGCACTGCCATTTCTACCGTCGGTGGATTATCACTTGGAACATCAGGAGAGGCCAGTGCAGGTTCAGCTGGGCTCTGAGTTGGCATTGGTGGTGACAAGGGCTGGGGTGAGTGCCAAATTTGGTGGTCTTCATCCCACTCATCACTAAGCCGTCATTGAGTGTCTGATGGCCCGTCTTCTTCCTGGTACTCTAGATCACTTGTGTCGTCTTCTGGAGAACCACCCATCTCCCCTCCCTGACAAATTTGATCTTTGAAGTTGTTTTCTTTGCTCAACTGACCCTCGTTGGCAACATCCCTGGTCTCTTATCAGCGCCCAGTGTCAAAACAGATTGAAGGTACCAACTGGAAGGTGAGACATGTACTATGGGCTTCTGAGATGATCAATGACAATGCTTCATTCTTTCTAGATTTGCGTGTCTTCTTCTGCTTGTGGTGATTGTCCCAGATTTCCCTTATTGATTGTTCCTCGGCATGTGAGATTTTCCAAAGTAGCTCATGGGGGACTAAGGAGATGGTGGGGTGTCTCACTTGCATGTGGTATGGCAAGTTGTACTGCCATACACAAGGTTCAGCTGCAGGACATATGGGGCAATGGAGCATGTGGATGAGCTCTGGTGTATGGTACTTGGGGCAGCAAAGGTTGATGTGGAGCTTGAGGTGACAACATTAGGATGTACGAGTAGTGGAGCAGTTACTGTTGGTGGGACAGCAGGTGCTTTGGACTGAAACCACTTCAACACATTCTGCTTGTTCTTTTCAACATTTTCTTCAGCTTTCTTCTTCTTCCTGTTGGCGGTGCACTGCACAGAACCCTGGTGTTGCTGAACAAAGTTCTGTACACCACCATTCCCTGTTTTTATCCGAGTTTTGCATTCAGGACACAACACACAACCATTGTCTCCAACTATAAGTGCCTTTCCATAGTTTGAGTACAATGTTTATTTCAATCAGATTGTCACACACCTCACTAGCCATGTCACATCCTGCCGTCCTCTCTTGGCACTTCTCTTCCAAAAAGGGAGCTGTTGATGAGCTTTGCTTGCATCAAAACGCTACCCTGCACCTCCGCTTGGGTTGCTGGGCACCTGATCACATGATTACAAAAAAATATTTTAATGACCTCGGGGGGCCAACTAACTAACCGTCCTGATATGGTAAATTCAAACTCCGAAACCCCCTTGGTGAGTCTGTTATAAAAAACAAATGCGAAACTAATATGTCCATGTGATTGTACATGTCATGTGAAATGTCTGTGTAATGTGACTAGTAAGCCGGATCACCCTATTCTAATAATTCCATCATTCCATCATTACCAAATTGACCAGGTCCACTGAGCTACCCCAAAACACTTCAGCTTAACTATGTCGGTAACTCTGCTTCATAGACTTTTTTCCAGGGACATCCGGCGGAATGTGGTATGTGCAGTGCCCAACTCAGATGGGGTCTGTGCTCCAGCATAGATTGTCATAGAGAAAACCACAAGAAACTGTGTCATTGTTCCACTCAGGCATTTGACGAATCGGGCCTTGTTCATGGTATTTAGATACAAGTTGCAACTGTCCAAAAACCGGTTTCGCGAAGTTCTTGATCATCACACCTGGTGCTATACAAGCCACAGGTCACAGGGGCGTTGTGTACACACAACAATTAGCGGCATGCTTACTTATTTAAGCACCACCATTTTCTACATGCTAACCACCACCAGCAAAATACCAACCTCCTGTAACTCCAGCGTTTCAGATGCCCCTGCTGTCTCCTGATGCCTTCCTGTCTCTTGACATACCACCATTGCCAGCAGAAGTGGCCTCTGTCGTCAACCGCGCTGAAGAAAAAATGGACCACAAGATGTATCTAGTTGGTTGGAATAGACTGACTTGGCTATTGAGCTTTAATAAATTTCTTACCCAAATGAGGTATGAGAAACTGGCAACCAAACACCCCATCCAAGGAAAGTGAGGACACAATATTAACTATCTATCTACATTATACTGACTTGTTTTGCAAAGCAATACCCCTGTGGTTAAGTATGTATCTCCCGCCATAGATTTTGCCAAGAAAATTTTCTTGGATGATGAAAGCCCCCAACTTTGGACATATAATGTTCTGGATCGAGGCAAGCCTCATTACCTGGTGTTTCTGTACCTTCCCAATGCTTACACATAGGTATAAATCAGATGTCCTTGGTGAGGTCATGATATTGGGGCTTGGCTTGCAGTCATCAGGATTGCCATGGGTCCCACTTTTGGACCTACCAAACAGAGATCGAAGCAATAGAAAGCACGCTCCACAGCAACTCCCGGATATTGACTGGGATGTCGAGAGAAAATGCATCTGCGTCATAGTATTCTTGGTATCGGAATATACTTCTCTTTGTGTAACTTATTACTTACTGGTGTTGGATTAGGTTCCAGGTACAATCAATTGGAACAATACTAAGTATGTCCCACGTAACCTGCTTCATACTGATGATACGACCGCAAATCTGTTCCGGTCCATTCGTCGCCTCTGCACCGAATATCAAAGTGCCTTTGGCCTTTTAACGGATGGCATCTTCTCTGGTATGATTGATAATCGTGAACGTGACTGGCATTACGAGGGTACCTCTGGGGAATGGTACATTGGAAATACATGTTGAAGCCAGTCACAGATTTCGCAGTGTGCAAGATACTTGTATTCTTCATTCTGAACGAAGTTGAAATGCTGGAAATTTATTATTTCCCAGCACTCAATTCACATTGTTTTGTCCAAGGGTGCCAAGATCATGGAGACATCAAACACATTGGAGCTGTAACCGCACCTCAGAGGTTCCGGGACTTTGACCTCTATGCATTGCAACGGGATGAAGATCTTTGGCAGGAGTTCTGTGCTTGGAAAGATGACATTTCACAGACTGCAGAAGTTTTACAGGCTGGGGTGTTGAACTTAGCAGCAAGGGAAGGAAAGAGCGAGAAATAAAAGATTGAATTGAGATAGTAAAATAATGTACATAATCGTTCGTATAAATACATAAATAATATAACTCCTATAGAAATAATAAATCATATGTGAGTCCGTTAGAAAAACAAATGCGAAACTTTATATGTCCATGTGATTTTACATGTCATGTGAATGCCGGATCACTCTATTCCAACACTCCCCCTTGATCCGAGCGCATACCTATTAATTTGGTTTTTTGTTCGTGTTCAGGGCGCGGCAGTGGTTTAGTGAGAATGTCCGCTCGGTTGTCGGCAGACGCGCAGTGGAATATTTTTATTTCTCCAGAAGTTAAGCGTTCGCGCACGAAATGGTGTTTGACGTCAATGTGTTTGCTGCGGGCATGAAAAACTGCATTGTTTGCAAATAAGATCGCCAATTGGTTGTCTGTGATGAGATCGGTAGGTTTTTTGCATGGAAATCCGAAGTCGGCCATCAATGATCTAATCCAGGTGACTTCTTGTGTCGCATGGCAGAGCGCCATGTATTCCGCCTCCATACTTGATAAGGCAACTGTCGGCTGCTTCTTGGAGCTCCATGAGATCACCGAGTCTCCGAGTAAGGTGACGTAGCCAGAAATTGATCTTCGATCATTGGGACTATTTCCCCAGTCCGCATCGGCATAGGTTTGGATAATCAAATTTGAGTTATTATTTGATCGGTACATAGAATAGGCCATGGTCCATTGTTCCTTTCAAATAATGGAAGACGCGTTTGACTGCGGTCCAATGTTCGGGACCTGGGTGACTTGAAAATTGACTGAGGTGTTGTGTAGCATATGCAGTCTCGGGACGCGTTGAGATTGCACCCCAGATGAGCATTCCGATGGCCGTCGGATAGAATTTCTCGATTTCAGGGTATCGCTGATCATCTTCGGTGAGTTTGATCAATTTGATGCCATGATCGAGCGGTGTTGCGACAGGGTTCGCGTTTTCAAGACCCATTTTCTTGATAATTTTCTCGAGGTATGGTTGTTGTGATAATTTAATAGATCCATTGGTGAACCTTTTTACTGAGATGCCAACGATTTGACTAGCTTCTCCTAGGTCAGAGATTTCAAAGTGTGTCTTGAGTTCGGCTTTGAAGTCTTTGATGGTTACAAGGGTTGCACCCAAAATAGACATGTCATCCACGTGTACTCCAACAATTACCAGATTATCTCCAGATCCTTGGATATAGACGCATTGATTGGCCATCATTTTTCGGAACTTCATTTTGAAAAATGCGGAGTTGAGGAGTTTGTTCCATTCTCGTCCAGATTGTTTAAGTCCATAAATAGTTTTTAATAATTTCCAGATGCATGATGTGCCGTCTTCAAAGCCTGGAGGCTGCAATAAATAAATATCTTCCTTGAGAATGGCATTTAGATAAGCGCCTTTGATGTCGATGGTGTGAAAATGTAGATTATAGGCGGCGGCAATGGCTACCATGAAGCGGAGGGTGTCCATCCGAACAACTGGGGCATAGGTTTCCAGATAATCTATGCCGGGCTTCTGTGAGCATCCCTTGGCAACGAGTCTAGACTTGGCCTTGTAGAATTTTCCATCTCCATCGGTCTTGGCCTTCCATACCCATTTGGATTTGATGGGATCACGATCTGTAGGCAATTCGGTCAACTCATATGTGCCGAGATCTTTCAATTGTTGGATTTCTTCCTCCATAGATTTTTTCCATAAAGTGCTTTGTAATGCCTCTTGGATTTCAGTGGGTTCATAAATTGTGCTGATGAAGGCAAAATCAGGGATATTGAATGTAGGAGTATTTTCTTCCTCATCAATAATTTCGGTGATGTAGCCAGAGTCAGGTAAATCTTGATGTACTTCTTTGGGACCTCGGGCTGCGGGATTATGTAATAATCGATAATTTGGTTGCGTCGTTGATGCAATTCGGCTTGATGGTTCTCGAATCGGTTGTGATCGTGGCTGTGTTGATTTTTTGATCATCTGCCTTGTAGTCATTGTGGGGGCAGTTTCTGGCATTTGAGCCGTTGTTTGCTTGTTTATTGCTGTCTCCCCCTCGAGCTGCAATGGCGAAAACCATTCAATTGTTTCTGGATTTTTGCTGTCTACAAATTTGACATTTCGCGACGCTTGCACTTGTCTCGCACCCGGATTAAAATATCTGTAGGCACGCAATTGATCCGAAAGTCCGGTGAAAATGAATTTGCGTGATTTCGGCTCGAGTTTGCTAAGGTTTTCACCCTGATGCAATACCCAGCACTTCATTCCGAATTCTCGGAGATTTGATGCATCGGGCTTCTTGCCCGTAAATATTTCCTCCGGGGTTTTATTGATCAAGATCCGAGTTGGAGATTGATTCTTGAGGTACACGGCATATGCTACTGCTTCCGGCCACAAGAATTTCGGCATATTTCTTGCAATAAGCATTGCGCGTGCATGTTCTACAATTGTTCGGTTTGCGCGCTCGGCAATTCCGTTCTGGGCCGAAGAGTACGGGGCTGTGACCTCAGAGCGGATTCCTTTTTCCGCTAGAAATCTTTGTACTTTTCCATTTACATATTCCGTTCCATTGTCGAATCGTATGGCTTTCAATGTTTTCCCAACTGGAGTGTTTATGTAAGCATTATAATTTTTGATCGAAGTATTGATTTCTTCGGCTTCTTTGGTTTTTAGGAAATTGATGACGGTCTGGCGGCATTTCCCATCAGTAAATGAGATGTAATATCTTTCCCCTTGAATTCCTGTTGTCCGGGCAGGTCCCCATAAATCTGTGAGGGTCATCTCACCAATTTCGTTAAAAGTTGTGTTTGAAAACTTTGGGAATGATGCCATGGTTTGTTTTGCTTGGATGCAGGCCGTGCAATCATTGGGATCAATGGATTCGTCGACTTCCATCCCATCAATCATTTTCTTTGATTTCAACATTTTAATTGATGCAATGTTGAGACTTGAGGCAGAGGGCCATTACTGGCAGATACGAGTCCTTATGTTTTTTTTTGATTAACTTTTCTTTATATTTCTAGAACCAGGTTGTTGCAATAGAACTAGCTATCCAGAATCTATTCAGCTTTATATTACTTTTTGTTGTTAATAAGTTTGGTTCACAAAATGCAATATTTTAGAGAGTCAAATACAAGGCCTCAAGGTTACATAACATGTGCATAAAGCATGGAGATTAAGCATTTGGCAATATGAGCTTGTCACTCCAAGTTGCTTGTTACTATAAAGTCCCCCTGCTGCCCACCCTTTTGTTGTGGCAATGGCTGAGTATTGTTGATGGGTGCCACATCACCCATTAGCCTTGTTGTCAACCACCACCACTACATACCCAGCTGCCCCTCCCATCACCTCCCTGCTATACAATTGTGCACAATACTGCCAAATACAATGCCAGGTCTCACTGCCATGGATACCACCACCACCCTCTCTCATACCCACCCATCTCAGTGAAAATAACAACTGCAAAATCACAACAATAAGAGCTGCAACAAGAACTACAGAGGCACCTGCCACATTACCAGTGACTGCCTGCCCACATCTGCTAGTGAGCAGCTAGCATGGTGGACATGGGTGATGCAGTGGCATATTCCATATGGTAGAACTACCACCTGGTGGCTGGGTGTGCACCCCTGGATGTGCTGTCTAGACCAAGTAGTGTCAATCACCCCTGTGCCCTAACCAGATGTGTGTAAGGTGAGTGCATATGTGCCCTACATCTAGTTGCTCAGATATACCTTGTTCTATTGTATATGCACCTATATGCTGCTGTATACCTTGAGACTACCTTGGTATAATTCTATCTACCTTGTGATATGTTCTTATTCCTTTTACAAATATTAGTTTACTTCTTACTGATACTTTACTCCTGTACTATTTGCACGACTCTAGTAGGCTGATATAGACTTCTGGTACACTCACAGTATTTTTCCAATGTATCTATTTATAGATTGGACTACCCAATTGTGTAATATAAGGAAATAATATCAATGCAAATGCCTATAATAGAACCAAGTTCCCACAGTATTGGAATGTATATCAACTATTCAATATTGAACAATTTATTTCTAGCCTTGTATCCTGGGTTAATCAAGAACTTATTAGATATGCTAAAAATAGAAATATCATCATCAAAGACAAAGTTCAAACAAATGTACATATGCCTGTTAAGTGTTTTTTCTTGTGTTATCACATACTATATTTAACCATACTCATATAGCTAGCCATTGTCAAGATATTGAGCATTATAGATTCCAGAAGTGTCCACATTGCCTTGTTTGGCTATGCTTATAGCCAAGTATATATAAATGTGATGTTAAAATAGATATAACAAGAGATTATAATCAAATTAGGAAAGGTACAAACAAATATAAATATACCTTTCCTGGTGTACCCCCTCCATAGGTCTAGGAGTAGTAGCAATTTCAATTGTCTCTGTTAGCCTTGTATTTGCTGAGATATGCATCATCTATATTGTGGGAATTTCATTAATATTGATTGTTTGGCCAGATGTTGGCAAAGTAATATACAGATCATATTCATTTGTAATATGTAGTAAAAGGTTGTTGTTGATAATGAGATTTGGAAGGGTACAAACAACTACAAATACATATAAACATACATATAATGTATTCCTTTACAATATGTAGTAGTAGCATGTCCATCAGCTTTGTATTTGCTGAGATAAGTGTCATCTATATTGTGGGAAATTTCTTTAGTGTTATTGTTTGTTTGGCCAGATGTGTGGTGAAATGATATGCATACAGTATTCATTTACAATATGTAGCAATAAATTTGTTGTCAATGAGGTTTAGAAAAATAAAAACAAATACAAACACATACAAACACATACATGAGGTACTACTTCACCATATCTAACACTAGCAATTTAAATTACATCCATAAGCCTTGTTGTTGTTGAGATATGCAATGATTTATATTGTGGGAACTTTGATGTTATTGTTTGTTTGGCTAGCTGTGTGGCAAAGTCATATACAAACTTGATATTGATTTGTAACATGCTTGTAGTGAGAGAGCTGCTTTTGATCATGATGTTTGAAGATGTACAAACAAATACAAATACATAGAAATATACCAATTGGGTAGCCCTTCACCATATCTAGTAGTAGCAATTTAAATTGCATCCATAGGCCTTGTCATTGTGGAGATATGCAATATTGTGTATTGTGGGAAAAGTTTGACCCAAAGTGGAACAAGCCTCTTGTAATCGTGCTTACGTTTGTCAACTACGTTGTTAGAGCTAACAGCGTAGTTGACAAACGTAAGCATGATTATGCAGTGGGCAGTTATTAATTAATTCTTGAGATATCCCAAGAAAAAGACCAATTAACTCGAATTTATATTATTAAATGCAGCCCGTGTTAGCAGTTGCCTTTTTTGCTCGAAATCCGCGCGTCGGCTAATATTGATTCCCACAGTTAGAAAAATATTTCCACGACTACAAAGTGTAACTGATGTACTTCAAAATGTTTACTGATCATGTTCTAATGAAATCTCGGAACACTTCAAACTTACTAACCGTGGGAAAAACAACACTGGATCTTGTTGGGTACGCTGAATTTTCCCCGCAAACCCAGGATGATGAACGAGTTACTTATGTAAACATAAGGACTCGTAATGTCCAAAAATTCGGTGCCATTCGTCCCATGTGCGAGCTTCTGATGCGATCAAAGCCATATCGGGAATACTGATCTTTGCCATCAAATTGTAAAGCCGGCCGATTTTTCGACCTTGTAAAATGATGTCGGTAGATTTCGGGGGTGATATATTGATGTATTCTCCTTTTAGATTCAGGGTGAACCCTGCATCTGTGATGCGCCCAACCGAAATAAGATTATAGGGTGCATTTGGAGCGTGGACAACATTTGTCAACGTAATTGGTATGTGGCGATTGCCCACTTTGCATAAGATCTTTACCAATCCTCTTCCTAGTCCCGGAGTTGATCCGAATCCCATAATTTTGTGTCCGGGAGTTTCTTTGTAATTTCTGAAGATTGATCGGTCACGAAAAATGTGGGATGTTGCCGCACAATCGGCTAAAATTGAATCTGAAGTTAATGCTGGCAAGGCAATATCCACCTGGTTTTCACACATATGTAAGCTACAATGTAACGTACCATACGGTCCAGCGGGCATATACAATGTAGTGTATGGTACGGTCCGCGGATGCTACATTGTCCGCTACAATAAAAATATGTAACTACATGTAATCGTACCATGCGGTTCTAGCGGACCACGCACGGCCCCAACGGATAGATATGTATTTCCGCGTGGCCGTACGGCATTCATATTCGGCATGGACTACATGTAGTCCTCGGCCATGCGGCAATGATAGTGGGCCACACACGGCCCCATCCGTGTGGCCGTACACCAAGTTGTACCATACGGTTCCAGCAGACTACGCACGGCCCCAACGGATAGACATGTTTTCCCGTGCGGCCATCCAGCAATCACGTTCGGCACGGACTACATATAGTCCTGAGCCATATGGCAATAGTGTAGCATCGATGGCCAACGGCTAGATTTGTATTCCAATACTGAGAGAGCAGCAACAGTTACATACATATATACTACAAATATTCCCCATCAGATCCAGAACCTGTATAGTCCAGCCAGGTGTCGGGAACATCTCTAAAAGACTCCGCATTGTATGGACCTGGATGTACAAGTGGTTCATCATCTGAAGATATCATGGCCACTGCATCGATGGCCGACATTGCAGCGGCTGAAGCGGAACCACCTTCCCCGTCCGAAGCTGAGCCACTATGACTTCCCTCATCTGATGATATCATGGCCACTGCATCCAGGACCGAAATTGCAGTGGCCAAAGTAGAGCTATGATGATTTCCCTCATCCGACGATATCATGGCCACCGCATCCATAGCCGAAATTGGAGTGGCCGAAGCAGCACCACTTTCCGCATCCGAGATCATAGCCAATGCAGCAAGAGCTGACAATGGATTGGCTGCACCCCCATGACTTCCCTCGTCAGATGAGATCATAGCCACAGCATCCCGGGCTGAAGCGGAGCCATGATGACTTCCCTCATCCGATGATATCATGGCCACTGCATCCACGGCCGAAGTTGGAGTGGCCGACGCGGCATCACCAACCCAATCCGACATTGTGGCTGCTGCAGCTATGGTGGGTACACGGGCTGGGGCTTGCGTGATACGTTGGGGGGGGGCTGATTCATCATCTGAAGATGCCTGATCTACTGGCCGGGCTTTAATAAACACACGGTGGTGCGGGGCCGAAGGAGTAGGCAAAATTGTAGGCATGGGAGATGCCAGCGCTGGTGCCAGTGAGGAAGCAATCCGATCGGCCGCCGGAATGTCAGTGGAAGAAATGAAAGATATATTTGCTTGGGGGGATAAGGGACCTGCCTGACTATCTGTGGACATATGGGTATCTTTGTTTAGTGCTAATGGGGTAGGATGGGGTGCGGGGGACGGTGCAGTTGAACCAACGGCCAGCATGGCCGAGCTCGGCATGCCAGGGAGATCCAGACCAGGAGTGTGAGTAGGGAGTTTTCCCGATGGATACCTGCCACTGTGTCCTGATTTTCCAAACCTTAAAGGCCAAAAAGAAAAGTGAGATGGTATTTGAAGGGGGGACAGCTCAGGAGGATCCTGGATATCCTTGCTGAGTGGGCTGAAGTGTACATCACTAGGGAAGGTTTCATCGGCATCAGAATAACTGCCACTTTCCGCGCTATCGGCCAGGCTTGCATCATACCCAGAATGTGGCTGTGCAAAATCACGGTTATCTGAGCGCACAAGCTGGCGGACATCATCCATAGATAGAGTGATACCAGCGGACCATTTGAGGAGTGGTGCTGACTCTAGCCGCTGTTGTTCTGCACGGGCTTCATCCTCTACAGTGTGGCCGAGGGTGGCTCGCTGCCGCATTGGCAGTGGATTGTCCCTGAACACGGATTCAGTCTCTTTCAACACGGCAGCTTCAAATAATTCATTAAAGCCAGAAGCGCGCCGGATAGTTTGTCTCATTTGGCTGTACTGAGAGATTATGTGAGCATCAACCCGACGCTGCAAACCTTGGAGGGCCATTGGGAAATCAAGCCGAGCCGATTGGCCGATCGGCCATGTGTTTGCTGATACTGGCATATCAACGGCAGATGGTATTGCTGCTTGGGCCACTTCAGAACGATACTTCAAATCGAACCTCAGCGCTTTTCCAATAGTCTTGCTGTTGATATAGTGGGAAGGGTTTGCCAGTTTTGCACGGCCGACCCACCAGCTCAGTTGATATTTGGCAACAACTGCAGTAGGATCGTTGTAGGTGGTGCTAGCATCAAGTAACAACTTGAATGGCTCTGAGTAGTCAAGCATTTGCTGATCGGATGTGGTGAGTGACCGAGCGGCAGCAAGGGATCTGGTTATGATTGGGATCTGTATGTTGCGGCCAGTGGCAGTGGCCGATCCGATGCATGCCAAAGCAAAATCCTGAAAATTTGTTGGAATGTACACAAAAACATGCCAAATTAGGGGACATACCAACTCATTAAAGAGGTTAATCTGTAGTGCTTCCTGTGCCCTGCTGGATGCTTGGGCAATGGCAGATAGTGCTGCTCGGAAGCGTGATTCACAATAGAAGATCACCCTTTGTAGACTATCCAGATCTTCAATTAAAGTATCTGCTCCATTGATAATGAGGGGGTCAAACAGAGTGAGGTAAGCTTTGGGCATCTTAAGACAGTTTGTAGGCACAATGATAAGAAAAGGATTTTATTTTATCAATATTGATCAGTATGGTCAGCTGTTACATAAGCCGGTCACGCAATCCGCTCAAAGTTCGGATTCACGGCCTCAAACTGCCATTGAGCGGCCTCGGCAATTGTAACCCAAGTGGCCGATTTCCGTGCAGCGTATGCCTGAGCGCCAGCTGAGTTCCTGGTATCTATTCGTCTTTCCTTCCAGATGTCTGCTTGTCGACGGTAGTAACGGACTGTCCATTCCATCTCATAGCCAACTAATATTGCTTCCTCATTCCAGCGATGTTTATGTGCTCGGGCGCGAAGCCAGTGCACACGGTTAACTAGATTATTATTAATTAGCACTGTGCGGCTTGGTTTACAAGCATACTTACATTCAAGAAGTGATGCTGCATCCATATCATTGACATTATGATATTGCCAGATCCATGACAGCTTCACCTTGGTTGATCCTGGTATATTTGGGTCCAAAATAGCAGTACTGCTCTTTACATCCTCCCTTTGCAATAATTGATATTTTTTCAGGGTGTCAGCATCGGCGCCGAGCCGGATCATGGCCGCACGGCATCGGCCATATGCACGGCAATGCAGTGCAATCTGATCATTTAATTTGGATATCTGGTTCCGTGAACGGGTTGTAACTGCCTTCCGTGGAGCATTGCGGATGACGTGTGAATACTGGAAGGATTTGTCTGCAATCACAGCACGAAGGGCAGATAGATGCCGATCGGCCATCTCTTCCCGTTGCCGGAGTTCCATTACACAGTACGGATGGGTGGATGGCAGGCATGTCGAGGGCATAGACAGTACCCTATCTTCGGGCGGAATCAAAAGTGGCTCCTCCAGGCCAATCCCTGCACTGGCCAGTGGATTGTTGTCTGTGGAATATGAACTAATGCCATCAATATTTTCAAAGTGTCCGAGCATATTGCTGTCCTCAAATCTGCGTAGCTCGTGAAAGCCTATGCGGATTTCCTCTTTCACACTGTCCAAACTGTCCATCAATGCAACCAAGAGTTGCCGAAGCCGTTCCACTTCTTGCCGATTGTCCTCCCGTGGGTTTTTCCGGAGGCGGAGAACCCGATCTTGTAAGTCCAGCCTAATAGGTTATTGAGTATTTTAATTGCAAGCCATAGGTTTACAACACACTGTTGCTCCTCAATGCTAAGCGCTAACTGTATCCACCTTTCACCTTCACTTGTGCCAGTGTGCAATCCGACATTGGCCGAATCCGCTTCCGGATCCGAACTGACTTTCCGTGTTGCAAGGACATCCATCATGGCTGGGTTATTGCAATGCTGGTCCTCTGCCATCTTTATTTCCTGTTCCCACACCTGAGTGTTCTCTATTGGGATGGCATCTGTCATGTTCATGAAATATTGATTAGCATGCTTTGCCATGGTCTGGGCCTCTTCAAATTGTTTGCACAATGAGGACACTGAAAATATTTAGCAACAAGATTGGCCTAGTGGAGTATGTACACACCCATGTTCAAGCCTTTCTTGTGATTTGAATCTGTGACATGATCATCCATCATTTCAGCCCGATGTGCCAGCGTTGCCGTTCGCATTGCCGGTGATACCGAATTCAGCCCTGCCCACAGAGATTCCAGAATTTCCCCTGCAACCATTCCAGCACCTGCTATGAATGAGGTAGCATACCGAAAAAAACACTGTTCCTTGTGCCCATGAACATGAAATAGACCAATTGCAGGATCTACTTGCAATCCGGCCGGTAGCAAGTGGCCGATCCGCCAGTGTAAATAAACCCAATATTGGCAGACAATATCATATATAAATGTCACACCTTGATCTGGATCAATCCCAAAAGCCTCCAGGGCTTTGAGAAATGACCAATCAATGTTTTTTTGCTGTTCACCTTGGTAAAGGTTAGCAATACTGTTTGGAACAAAACATCCATGACGGGCACATGCAATAGCCACAATTCCTGTGATATCGCATGCCTTAGATGCAAGGAGAGCCTGTTCTACTGCCCGGAACTTGTTTTCACATGGTGCTTTCTGAGCATATGCAGTTTTTTCAATCATTCTTATCTTCAGCAAAGGGGCTTACCGTTTTGCGTTCCCTAGCAGAGAGCAAAAATTGCTCATAATCAGCTCTTTTCCCCATCATTCCACCACCCTCTGATAGCCAGACATCCTTCACAATGCCCTTCTGCCGCACATGGTCAGCCTTGAAGTTTCCATCAGCCGTAAGCGATGGCCGATATACCCATCTGCAACCCCACAGATGGTTATGCAATGAGAACCAGACACTGGATTGTATCTTACCTGTTCTCATCTGTTTTCCAATCATCACGCAGGTTGATTCCAGGTTGGGGGCAGGTGGGACAAAATATGGCCATTTCACCCGGTGCCGGATTCTCCGGATTGGCCTTTCCATGGCCGAATCCGGCCCACTTCAACTTCTTAATCCATCGCCAAATACGAGAAAGCCTACGCAGTTCATGGTATATATTTGGTACCATTGCTGGAGCCATGGGGTTTGTGTAACGCCTGAGCAGCTGAAAATATTGATATGCTGAAGCTTTAAGCTCTAGACTAGAGAAACGAAAATCGTCAAGGACAGCCAGTGTAAACACTGTCCGGATTGTTTCAAAGCTTGTTGGCATCAGACCGGAAAACACAAGGTCTGATGGAAGGCAATCCGATCCCTGACATGGACAGGAAACAAGTGCCAGGTGATGTATGCCATTTGTATGAACCACGCGGACATAAGGATTGACCAGAGCATCTTGGCGAGGTGGCCGTCTGGCTGCATTTTTGGATGCCGGATTGACCGATGGCAGGTCCTCGGCCACATCTGGCACGGCAGGTACACGGAAGCCCAATTCATCTTCCACTATGTGTTCTTCATCATCCTCTTCGAGCATAGTGTCTCTATCTGCCTCATTATCATGATCTTCTCTTTGCCATGATGGTAAATCCATGCAATCCGAGACCCTGTGATACTGAGTTGCTGATGCCGATGCCGATGCCGATGCCGATGCCGATGCCGATGCCGATGCCGATGCCGATGCCGATGCCGATGCCAATTCCGATTCCGATGCCGATGCCGATGCTGATGCCGATCTTGAATTTCCAGCTGGTGCCTCAGATGCCTTTTGCTCCTCAGCAATATCAGTACTTTCTTCTAACATGTTTAGAGTGTGCATCTGCTTCTTTAAGGCCTCACATATTGGTGCTCCATTTTGATGTTGAACCAACATGTAGACACCCGCCTCCCAGAGTGCCGCATCCCGGAAATACTCCCCAGTCCAATACTGAATGCGATGCAACTGATTGTCCTGATGGTAATGTCGGAAACACCCACGGCACATCATCCGGCCCCTATGACAATCTCGGCAACGCCAGCGAGCCTCCCGTTCGGCACATACATTGCATTTGCCTTCTGGCAAAGATTCACGTGCTAGGAGAGCCTGTAATATACCTTCCCAATGTTTCGCATGTTCTTGCAAGTAATATGATTGGTCCTGCTATGCATTTAGTATGTTTCAGACTCTTTTCATAATGCACTTACCTTCCCCTGTGATGCCACCGGCTGGCTATTATCCAGATCAATTGGGTCATTGCCAGTATCAATCAATGTCTCAGTTACACTTTCAACCCATGGTTGACCTGATACCCCTTGTCCACCATGTATTGCTGGACGTAGTGGTACTTCCACTTTTTTCTCCACAATGCCTCGTTGTGTTTTCACTTGTACACGCTCTATGGTAACAGAATCAAATGCAAGATCATCATCTTCATGCAGGACATTTTTCTTGATGCGTCTCTTCTTTGCAGGTGGATGGGACATTGTGTTCTGCTAGTAATTGAGGTGGGGATAGGTGTGCAATGCACATATGTTTTATCAAACCCATTTTATCATTACTACCTCAAGCTAGAAATAGCCAATAGGGCCAATCAATCAATCAGGCCGGTCATGAGGGGCAATGATGACACTTAATCTCATCATCATCACCACATGGTTTGTTATCTGATTGCAGATTTTCCGATCATGTGGATTACACCCAGCATATTTATTAAGCATGCAATCCACCCTGCCGACTTAAATTGGAACCCTTAATTCTTCCTCAGGCACAACATGGCAACTTCTCCACGGAAAGCCCGCAAAGATTGTATCTACACTCCTGATGAACGCAAAGTGCTTGATGGATTTAAGGAACAATATTTCTTGCAAATGGACAGAGCTGGCAGAGGTAATGTACTAAGGTCACAAATCTTGCCAGCCATGTTCAATTTCTGGGAAATGCGTGGCGAGCAAAGTAGTAATGAGGAGGAAAGGTTGGGACGGGCAAGGGTGAATAAACATATTGCACATGTCACACCAGGACTGATTGTCAATGTAGAACCTTGCAAATTGGATATCCAATAATTGGCGGACAAAAGCTAACCATGCATTACCAAAACCCACAATCCATGTCAAACGGTTAGATATGGTTTGGAGGCTCCATCCACAAGAGGTTTGCAAGGAGGTCAAGGAAATACTTGGACTGGAAGGTGAACCAACTACTGAACAACTTTTTGAGAAACGAAACAAGGCAGCAAAAGCAGTGTATGACAAAATGGATGATACGGCCCGTAATGTGATTTTGCAGAAAGTTGAAGAGACTAAGCAGCAGGGCCATGATCCAACAAAACAAAATGAGTGAGTCCATGCCAACTCTGGCCAATCCGACCCAATCCGTGTGGCCGATTGGCAAACCGATCCTATCCGCGGTGGCCGCCATTGGCAATCCGATCCAATCTGCGGTGGCCGCCATTGGCAATCCGGTCCAATCCGCGGTGGCCGCAATTGGCAATCCGATCCAATCCGTGGTGGCCGATCGGCACATCTTGTGGGCAATCCAATCCAATGCAATGTGGTTGATTGGCATGACATTATGCTCATCTGTTTGCTAGGCTGGCTGCTAAACAGGGGGATAAACGGGTCCAGCAATGGGCCATGGAACGATACCTGGAAATGGGGATGTTGACTCTTACATTCATGGTCTACCACACCACAGATGGTAGGTTAGTGGTAGATGCGTAAGTATTTTCCACATTATACCAGTTGCTTCAAACTGACTAGGTACTACAAGGAATGACCAGATGGCTACAAACATGGGTGTACCATCTCCAACGTTTCTTGATACAGAAAAGGATCTTGTCTTGCAGTTCAAAAGAAAATTATTGGACTATGTAAAGTCACTTCGTACTCGGGAAAGTGGTGGTGATGGGGTGGGCAAGCCATCCATCCCACCAGAGTTGGATATCAAAGTGCCAAACACCTTCCCAGAGTTGTCACCAATATCCAAATCCACATCACTCAAAAAACTTCAACTCACTGACCTGCTACGGCGTTACTGGGGATACCACTACAGTGAGTACTTGAAGCAGTTTTTTCAGTTTGGAGAAGTTAGAGATCTCATGTTGATAATAGAGCTTGCAACCAACAACCGTACTACTCATGTCCCCTATCGCCAAGTTATATTGAATCCAGAGTTGTACATTCCCAGCAAGTACTTGCCAGACCACATAAAAATCCAAGACCCACAGAACATGCGAAAGGGGGAGATATTGGATGTTTTACAGCATATCCATGAGCGCCAAGTCCTGTATGGTGCTGCGGCAGCATTCCGGTTTTCCCATGTGGTATATGGAGAGGACCGATGTGTGGCCGAGTATACCACCCTATATAATGATGGAGTCCCCAGTGTTGCCACAGGAAAGGGCAAGGGTAGGCATGTAAATCCCAGGAAGCCCAGGCCGAAGGATGTGGCCACAATGGCAGCCATCCAGTTCCCGGCCACAAAAACATTGGCCGTCCAACCCCCAGCAACCCAAAGTTTGGCCATAGGAGCCTCAGCTGTGGAAACACCAGCGGCAGAAGGTTTCTATTGGCCTTGTAGCACCCAAGAGGTAATGGGATTGCAAGGCGCTGGTTACAACATGCTGCCTGTCAACGGCCCAAATGATGGAGAACCGCTTTATTTAGTTTCCAGCCAGATGACCCAATATCTTGGCACCATTGCAGATACACACTCTCAGCATGCCGTGCCCGACAACACTACGACAGGCATGACGGCAAATTCAGCACAGGTCACTATTCCAATTGACCCTGAGTTGCTTGAGCAACCTCCGGCCCATCGGCCACACCTGCCGTTGCCTAACACACAGTCACCACCAGCCATTCAGCTTGATGAGCAACCTCCGGCCCATCGGCCACACCTGGTGCACCTGCCATTGCCTGACACACAGTCACCACTGGCCAGTCAGCTAGATGAGCAACCTCCGACCCCTCGGCCACACCTGCCGTTGCCTAACACACAGTCACCACCGGCCAGTCAGCTAGATGAGCAACCTCCGACCCCTCGGCCACACCTGCCGTTGCCTAACACACAGTCACCACCGGCCAGTCAGCTAGATGAGCAACCTCCAACCCCTCGGCCACACCTGCCGTTGCCTAACACACAGTCACCACCGGCCATTCAGCTTGATGAGCAACCTCCGGCCCATCGGCCACACCTGGTGCACCTGCCGTTGCCTGACACACAGTCACCACCGGCCATTCGGCTTGATGAGCAACCTCCGGCCCATCGGCCACACCTGCCGTTGCCTGACACACAGTCACCACCGGCCAGTCAGCTAGATGAGCAACCTCCGACCCCTCGGCCACACCTGCCGTTGCCTGACACACAGTCACCACCGGCCATTCAGCTTGATGAGCAACCTCCGACCCCTCGGCCACACCTGGTGCACCTGCCGTTGCCTGACACACAGTCACCACCGGCCAATAGACCTATGCCAAGGAAGAAAGGAGTCTCAAGAAAGATGGTGAATGCTGATGCACTGGCTGCTGAGGAAGCAAAGAAATATGGAACTTCTGCCAAGCGGACCAGACAGAAGAAACTCCGGGCAGATTATGATTAGAAATATATTTACATGTATGGTATATTGATGAGCACTGATATTTACATGTACAAGATATGAACAAATATGTCTACAAGAAATCAACTACTTTCTAATTTTTTTGGTGGAGGGCACTTCCGAAGAGCTGGGCTCCAGAGGCCGCTTACCAGGCTGAGGTGATAACCGTATTGGAGTGCCCTCATCTCCTGGCTGGGGGCTAATACTTCTGGCATGTAGGCGGGGAAAACGCCTGTGAGGCATTGGTGGGGGGTTGAGTGATGGTGGAACAAGCAATTGGGGACCGGTAGGCACTTCCTGTGATGTAGCTGGGGTTGCAGGAATGAGCTGCACAATTGGATTGGACGATGCAGCTGAGGATTCAAGTGTAGATGCTGCATCCATTCCGTGTTCTGCCATTGAGTTGGGCTGTGCCACTGCCGAAGTTTGTATTGTGGCCGGAGGTGTTGTGGCTGAAGGAGGTGCTGTGGTGGCCGCAGCCGAAGGAGTTGTGGCCGAAGCGGGTGGGGTGGTGGCCGAAGGAGGTGGGGTGGTGGCCGAAGGAGGTGGGGCGGTGGCCGAAGGAGGTGGGGCGGTGGCCGAAGGAGGTGGGGTGGTGGCCGAAGGAGGTGGGGCGGTGGCCGAAGGAGGTGGGGCGGTGGCCGAAGGAGGTGGGGTGGTGGCCGAAGGAGGTGGGGCGGTGGCCGAAGGAGGTGGGGTGGTGGCCGAAGGAGGTGGGGCGGTGGCCGAAGGAGGTGGGGTGGTGGCCGTGGGCATCCTGGTGGCCAAAGCCACCTCCGTTTCCGGTGCCATCTGAGTGGCCTGTGCAGCTTCAGTGGCCGGTTCACTATCCACATCCATGTCAGTAGCCGCTCCCGACACCATTACTGGTGGTGCTTCCGTGGCCAATATGGAGGCCTGCCTCGAGGGGCTGTCCCCCGCATCACTACTCCGCAGAAGAGGGGGGGGTTGGTTGTGAGTGTCAACTTCCCTTACCCTAGGGGTTTGGACGCCCTCAACTGATTGCTCCCTCTCATACTTTGCCTGAGCTAGCCGCGCCTTCATGCGTTGCATTGTTTTGCGCTCCAACCATGCCTCCCCATCGTCAAACTCACCCCCATACTGTAGCCAAGTCTTTACCCATTCCTGTGTTTCCTGTGCTGGCCGTACATCCGTTACAATAATTGGCTGTCGGAATTCGTCGTAGCGGTTTCGCGGTTCCCGTGGCAAACCTTCCAGTGGTAATCCAAGATACTCCGCGATATCACGATAGACGACCGTTAAGGCATCAACTTGATTCTCCAGAGTTGAAATTTGTGCCATAGCATGACCAAGGAGGGAGGGGACATCTGCCAAGCCAGGTGCTCCCTCTGTACCTGCAAATAATGCCCCTATGTGAGATGAGGCAGCAACTAAGCGTCTGCTGGCCTCCGCGAGCGACATGTCGGCATTTTCACGAGGAGGGACACGGCCGCGGCGGGTTTGACCGGCAGCAAAGTGTTTGTCTTGTGGCCCTGCAATGTGCATTTCAGTAAGCATTGTAGTGTGTGGAAAGGGAACAACTTACGTTTTTCCGCTCGGCGTTCCGTCCTCCATTGCTCTGAGGGGCTATCGTCCGTGTCTTCATCCGGCCGGGGTTTGTCCACACGTCCTTGGGCCGCCGCTTTCCCTGTTCGTTTCCGTTTCTTGGCCTGTTCCACCACTTCCTCTTGTACATCGGAGGGATTATCTGAATCTGGTTCAGACTCTTCAAGAACCTTCTTCTTTTTCCCCCCTCTTGGGCCGCTATGGAGGCATTTCGTCTTTGCCTCATAGCATGCAACGCACGCTCCACCCATGGCTTGTTTCTCACATGGAAGATTTCTTCGTATGCATTTTAGACACTTCTCGGCATGGTAGCGGCCTGTCCACTGAGCTCGGCGCCGTGGCCTATTGTCAATCCGTCGCTTCTTCTGTGTCGGTTCTGTCTCCCCCTCGGTTTCTCTGGCAGTGCCCTGGACATCCGGTATATCCTCTTCCTCATCCTCTGAGAGCATAGCGAGCTCCTGAAATGACCGGAATGGGGCCTCATCAACCTCCATGTTGGTATTTTGCCGGTGACGGGAGGGGCCAGGACTCGCATTTCGTGGTTGCAAACGACGAGGAGCACGGGGCTGATTGGTTCTGGCACGACCCTCATCCATGGCTCCATCAGCTCTGAATTGCTGCCTAGCACCAGCAGATTGCTTCCCAGGCGCAATGTAAATGGATCCGGAGTCGTCGGATGGCCTTTCGCCAGCCTCGGATTGCGTTGCCTCAACTGCGGATTGCTTTTGACGCCTGCCGGATTGCCTCACGCCGCCTTCCAAGCCCCTTCCATCACGATCGGATTGCTTCCCTCGCCTACTGGATTGCCTTGCTCCTGCTCCTAACGCCCTTCCGTCACCCATGGATATCCTCCCGCTCTCGTCGGATTGATTCCCCCTAATACCAGAATGTCGGCCACCACTGGCCGAGCGACGGCCAGGAAGTGCGGATTGCTTTTGGTCACGGCCGGGGGGCACGGATTGCCTAGCATTGGTGTCGGATTGCTTTTGGTCATGGCCGGGGGGCACGGATTGCCTAGCATTGGTGTCGGATTGGTTTCGGCCACGGCTGGGGGGCACGGATTGCCTGGTGTCGGCCTCGGATTGGTTTCGGCCATGCAATCCGATAGCCGTGGGCGCCCGGCTGGCTGTTCCGAGGCCTTGTACTGGACCCTCTGTGTCTGAAATGATGAACATGTTTGATTTATATATATGTTCATTTGCCACTTACCCTCATGATTCCGCTCCCACTCCTTTAGGATTGCTGGTAATCGTGATGCCAGGACAGGAATGGGTTGTCGCTTTACAGCCTCTTTGACAAACTCAAAAATGAACAGGTTTGTGTTGCCGACGGATCCTGTCAGCTCGGCCTTGATGCTTTTTACCTCACGCCAGATCCGGTCATATTCATTTTCAAGTGTCCCGGATTTGATTGTGGATCGGATCTTCTTGTCAAGCAAGGAGATTGCAGAAGTTTTGGTGATGTGTTGCATACTGAGTTTGATGGATGAGAGGCGGCAGGGATTACAACGGCAGCTTGTGGCGGTTGAAGATAAACGGCAAGCATCAAAAGTTTTTAAAAAACACAGACATTACGTAAGTATCACGTGACCCGTTCGGCCTCTCTACTTGCAGCCGTCTGATCTCCATCATCCGATCGACTCCCTTCCTTTGCATCCAGAATGAATACACCCTCTGGATATACCACCATAGCCAATGCAGATGGGAATCCCATCATTATACCAACTTATATGATTGATGGTAAATCAGTCATCATCCCAAAGTACCTGCTGCCGGCCACAAAGCATGCCCTAGCAGCAAAGAAAGTCCAACAAGGCCTGGATCTTGCATCCAGCAGAGGTGTGAGTCACCTTCTAACCTAACCTGAACTGTAACACATTATTTACACCACTAACACAGCCATTCAATCCATCTGGAGTGTATGGCAGCATGGTGGCCGAGGGGACTGTGATGGTACCCATAGATCCAGTAAGCCTTCTCAATATATCTACAATTTCATTCTGTTTCATGCAAAATCAGAGCCTTACAGACAGAGAAATGGTCTCTCTACATGCTGAGGCTTTGTCCATGCAACAGCAATTGGGTATCAGCTACAAAGATGCTGCCCATCGCCTCTACCTGGCTGAAGTAGAGAAGTTAAAGGCACAGGACATTACCTACAAGGCACTCAATGCTATCCGGGATGACATTTCCCAAGCCATTGCATACCGGAACTCAGTGGATAGCAAAAATGATCAAGAGGCCTCCCATAGCTGAACCTGTTGTATATGCACAGTAATTGTAACTACTAAATTGCACCTATGATTTATTATATTATATACTGTGATCAAATTTTCACCTCAATTGTATGCTCCAAGGCCAACAGTCATGTGCCGAGGGTCTGTTCCATTGTGGCCGAACTTCGGCACCAATTTCAGACTGCAAAGCTAATCATCACAAGCCGAGTCTGTGCAAAACATGATTGACGTACGGCCACTCGGATAGGCTGTAGGTGGCCCACTATCATTGCCGCATGGTCGAGGACTCATATGTAGTCTGTGCCGAATATGATTGCCGTACGGCCACACGGATTCGGCCATGTGTGGCCCGCTAGAATTGCTGCATGGCCGAGGACTCATATGCAGTCTGTGCCAAATATGATTGCCATACGGCCACACAGATGGGGCTGTGTGTGGCCCACTATCATTGCCGCATGGCCGAGGACTCATATGTAGTCTGTGCCGAATATGATTGCTGTATGGCCACACGGATGGGGCCGTGTGTGGCCCACTATCATTGCCGCATGGCCGAGGACTACATGTAGTCCATGCCGAATATGAATACCGTACGGCCACGCGGAAATACATATCTATCCGTTGGGGCCGTGCGTGGTCCGCCAGAACCGCATGGTACGATTACATGTAGTTACATATTTCTATTGTAGCGGACAATGTAGCGTCCGCGGACCGTACCATACACTACATTGTATACGCCCGCTGGACCGTATGGTACGTTACATTGTAGCTTACCTACCTGGTTTTCAGGCGCTGCTACGAAAGCATAATCGTCCGAGGCTTGGTTAGCCTTGTCTGGCTTACTGCCATTCTTCTTTTTCCATTTCGGCCTCCATTTTTGATCGGATGATCCCCCTTTCCTTTTGGGGCAATGGAAGGCAATGTGACCTTTCTGATTGCATTCATAGCACGTCACATTTGGATTATATTTTGCTGCCAGGGCCGTATCCCCCTGGTGCCGAGATTTGATCCATCGATCTTCCTCCAAAATTCTCGCAATTAATTTGTGACTCTCCTTGAGAGTGGCAGAATCAACCGAAGAGATAAACGGGTCCCACGTGTCAGGTAGGGACGTCAGCAATGTTATGCTGAAATCTTCATCGTTGATTTTTGAGCCCAATCCGGCCAATTCTTCGATGTAGCCGCGCAGGGTCCGAATGTGTTCCTCGATATCGGCACCCTCGGCACATTGTGCTCGAAATAATTTTCGATGCACCGTTACAATTCCGATCGGACCACGTGCCTCATACATGGAGCACAACGTGGTCCAGGCCTGATTTGACGTCCCGGCACCCGCTATGTAAACTAGCGGTCCGTCCCCTACACGGAGCCGTATGGTCGAAAGAGCCTTCCTGTCCTTTGTACGCCATTCCTCTAAATTCCCTTCATCAGTTGGACTTGAATTTGAACCGTCCGTGTAACCGATTAGACCTTGATCGGTCAAGATGTCGATCATTTTGATTTTCCATGTGTGGAAGTTCTCAGCGCCGCGTAGCGCTTCGATCCGATAGATGTTTCCGGATGATTCGGTCATGGTCGGTAATAATTTGATCAGGGTTCGATGGATGATGTATGGACTTGGTAATGATGTTCAAAACGATTAAGGCCGGGGCCCATAACCTGTTGAACTTAGCAGCAAGGGAAGGAAAGAGCGAGAAATAAAAGAGTGAATTGAGATAGTAAAATAATGTACATAATCGTTCGTATAAATACATAAATAATATAACTCCTATAGAAATAATAAATCATATGTGAGTCCGTTAGAAAAACAAATGCGAAACTTTATATGTCCATGTGATTTTACATGTCATGTGAATGCCGGATCACTCTATTCCAACATGGGGTGACCTTGACTGTCAAGTGCAATGGTTTTCACAGATACCACCCTATCATCCGCTCACCCTTCCCAGATTAAGAAGTGCCTAAAGACACGTTAGCCTATGTCCAGCGTGCCAAACGCAATCAGGATGCAGATATTGATCAGCTCCTCAAAACGGGGGGGAACCTGTCTTTTGACTTAACAAAAGCTATTCGTACAGGACAAAACGTGTTCTCACAGGTGTTTATTGGAAGCTTCAAGGCAGCTAGTAGCCGTCAACTTATCCTCAAACTGTTTGGTTCTTTCCCATCCCAGAAGATGACGAATTTTACTTGGATGATAATAAAATGTTTTTCATTGATCATTTCCATTACCGTCGAGGTTCTGACGAAGACACGGATGAATATGCTCCGTTTTGCCTCTGGTCTAGTGATGTGCCAGGCCCGGCTCAAAGCTGTCGAGCTGTCAGGGCCGAGCTCTCTTGGGCCAAGCCAGGCCGGGCTTTGAGTAAAGGCTGAAAGCTCAGCTTGCAGTCCAGCAAAGCCCAAGCCAGAGGCTCAGGCCGCGGCTTAGGGTTAGCCTAAAACATGCCTGTTCAGTGGTCTTCCACGTATGTAATGCTTGAACATGCTGCTTCTCTGAAGAAGGTAGTGTTCCCCCAAGCCATTTCAAAATTATATCATTTCAACTATATGGTACATCAATTGTTGACCAGTTCATTGCGGCATTGGTCTCGGCTGGGACAGACTGCACCAAGCAACAGAAACTCAATGACCTTCAACTGTCAGAGGAGGAATGGGGACGAGTGGAGTCTTTCTTGGACCTCCTTGCAGTAAGCGGTCTCTCCTTCATTTAGTAGATGTTCCTTTATTCCTGATGTCATTATTGCAGAGTTTGACTAGAGTATTATTTTTGTGCAATAAGCCCCGGCCTGAGCCGTCCCAAGACCGAGCCAAGCCTAAGCCGTCCTCGACGGCCTGGCTTGAGTATCTGGCAGGCCCTTGTCCTAATAAGCCAGGCCGAAGCCCCGGCTTTCAGGCCAAGCCGGGCCGGAACATCACTACTCTGGTCGCTGAATTTTGCCGATGATATGATGCGAAGAGAAGAGGGGGTCTATCTGGATCGCCTCCGGCACCTACAAGGTTCATTGATACCTCACTGCTATGGCTTTCATTATGTGCGTACTAGGCTTTAATATTTTTTTACCCTCGATTCTAACATTATTCAGTTCACTCTGCCAGATGGCCACAAAATCTTCGGTCTTCTTCTCGAAGTGATACATGGTCCAGCTCTTAGCACAATTGATCTTTCCAAGCAGATGGAAGCCATACAGAGAAATATGGTACGTCAAGCAGCTCGCCTTTGGTGTCAAGTGCATAATTCCCATCAATAGGTCACACACATGCGCCATGCTGTTCGAGCTCTGGCATATGCCGGAATAAGGCAAGGTGATTGGCACACTGGCCAGGTTATTTGCCCTCCCAGCGTAGATGCGGTGCAAGATTCCGATGCCCTGACACGCCACGAACTTGTCTTGATAGACTTTGCGTTCGCAACACAGCGTTATGGTGAAGATATCGGCTGTCCTATAGAATTCAGCCATGATAGTGCCAAGTACATGTTGTTGGAACAAGGACTCAATAAGTCCATTTGCGATGAGCTCTGGTTTCCTATGGATGAAGAAGAATATTAGAGTTGGAGCGTCATCGTACAGTCTGTTGATTGTTCTCATGATGTACACGACTATCCTGGTTATAATATAGTACAGGTCTAAATAATACATACTTTTCTAACGTGACAAACGTAACAGTCGGGTGTGGCTCAACGTTTTGTGTCTTTCTCCATTCCATTTTCTTTTGTTACTCCATTCCTCGATGATCTCGCGTGCTCCGCAAGGCATCGTCATCTTCGGCCTATTAAGAGCGCAAAGCTTTGTGCCAAAGGATCGTGTCCGTAAGTATGGCGATAGTCCTCTTTATGAGATTTTCGTCATTGTTACACTGCACGAACCGCAGCGGCAAGCGCGATGCCGTGACAATGTGTTGTTGAAGGTTAGCTTGGAAATGGGTGACCTGACAACCCAGGGAACAACTACACCATGGCGAAATGATTCTCAGGAAAGCCGAGCGGCGGACACTCCCAGACCTAGACTTTCGTCATTAGTACCGAGTTCTTGTTCCGTCCACCCCCCAGCTACTCCGGCCGTGTTCCGTTTTAAACGATATCAACCTCCAAAATAGAAATTCCATAGTTCCCAAAGGACCAGAAGGATTAAAGGCCAGTGACGTTTGAGAATGCTATGCCACGCGGGTCCAACTCCACAGGCATATTCATCTAATGTGCACGCCAATGCCCGCCACAATTTCTCCACATCTGGAATGCGTCTATCGAACCCCTGCATTGGTAGTCTGACCTTAGCCAGTAGACGACCACTCGCATAGCACACGGAACTCACCGCAGAAGTCCTTGCGTTTCGCAGTTGTCCCATCGCCTCATGGATCCCAATCGCGTCCAAGCTTATCTTTGTGTGTACATCGAGTTAATGAGGAGGATGCAGGTCAGAAGCGCGCTTACCATTTTCCACATCTGCTGCATAGCACCCAATCCGTTCACTATATCGTCAAAGGCCGATGTGAGCTGGGTTATTCTGGGGCCAATCTCTCGAAGCTTGTCCCGTCGGCTGTCGAGAGACATTTGTTCTAGGTGCAGATTTAAAACACTGTCCCTCTTTCCTGTGACAATGTCAGTCTTTTGAACACTGCAGCCAGCTCAGAATAATGGCATTCAACGAACCTTGGATTTCCTGCGCTCTCTGGTTCAGTCCCTGCGAAACCACATACCCGAGCGCCCCAACCCCCGACACCTAATACCTCTGGTTTTCAGCGAGAATCGCAGGTTGTATGGAATGAAAAAAAAGGAGAACCTACCAAAAGCAATGTACTTGATATGGGGGCAAGTGCCATGGCACTCGCCGATCTTAGAACCGTGCGTGTACTGAACACGCTGCGGCATGCAGAAAACTACAACGTGCATAGAACTTAGAAGGGGAACGCCGCAACCCATGTTTCGGAGACTTACAAAACCTAAGGAACTGGTTGACGGAAGGTCAGCCTTAAGGGCCGTGAGTATGAGTGGCCCCGGGTTGACCTACGCTTCAATTTCGGCCTCTAGTTGTTTTATGTTATCCGTGATTTCCTTTATTCTTTGTTGGGCGTTGGCATCCTGAGTTTCCATTTCTTTACGCAGGTTGCGTTCGAAATACCGGACTTTCTCGCGAAGGTCGCAGAATTCTTGCGCAGTATTGGTTCCCCGGGTTTGAATATCATCAAGGCCCTATATAATTCTCGGTCTATTATTCATAGCAATCCTTGTGAACAACCTACTTTGACGAATCCTATCACCCACTCTTGTTTGTTGTCGAAAGATGCTCTGGAGTCACTGATGAGAGGTATCAGAGTTTTCAATGAATCTAAATTCAAAAGTCAGCAACGTTGTCGAATGTACACGTTGAAGTTCCTTTACCATCAATCATCCTCTTCAACTGTCTGGCAGTTAAATAGGAACTAGTAAGAAGTGAGCTGTATATCTGATGGCTAAGGGTTCAGAACAAGGGGGTCCCGGAAGCAAAATTTTGTACCTAGGGTCGGAATTTTTTTCCTGAGCAATTTCGGTGGACCTACTAACTACGTAATCAGGCACACGTCCTAATCGGGAAGACACGTGATCATCCCGCCCTCCGCTTCCCGCCCCTCGTCGTGCCAGACGACGTACAAGCCTCACAAGCCCAATTCCTTGGCGCTAGCTCCAGCCCAATGCATGCTAAATGATACTTTGATATGTTAGGATCAGAATTAGTGGAGGATCTGGGATGATCTCACCCATTCCGTTTCACAACCTTGCCGCTTGCACTGGATCACAGGTACTTCGATGTCTCCACCATTGGCCTGCATCGGGGAAACACTTGTACCGCAGAGGCATTGTGATAAGTCGCCAACATCGAGGGCCTTTCTCTTCCGAAGTATACGACGACCGACTGCGTGTTCAGGTAAGGGATCGACTTGATCAGATTCTTACCGCCATCTTTGGAGTGTTTGACCCACAGAGATGGCTTGATATCGGTATCAGTGAAAATTTATCGGCCGTATTGTAATATTTAGTTATTTACTTTGAGATTAACAATTTGAGTGCAGTTTGGACGTTAGCAGATGGCCTGGCCCTCGTTCGAACCAAGTTCGAGCCTCGCCGATATCAAATATTTTCGGAGGTCATATTTTTTTTTTCCGACCTGACGGTCGGACCTACCTACCGGCCCACGGTGTCGGATCATTATCCCGGGACCCCCTTGGTTCAGAACAAGTATTCCAGGATACAGGAAAGTAAACAAGATGGTAAATCACCTCACGACATGAGTTCCATTGGGGGAATAATGGTAATGGATCACCATCGGTGTCTCTCAAGACCTCTGCTGAATCTAAAACTTGAATCGAACTGGCTACTATAGTAAGATGCTGTTTGATCTGAAAGGCGATATCTGAAAGCTGCATGATTTCGCGAAGGATGCCGTTTCTGAGGCTAATGGGTCCCATAGTTCCTTCTATAACAGTAGTTTTATCCTCATGCGTAGCTGCAACAGTGATAAGTGACATTGATATTGGCCTCGTGGTGCCGACGTTCTCGTCGATATCGCTAGTCAGGCTTTCTGCCACCCTACACCCCAAGTGTTGTCGTATCAGCAGAATTTAGGGCAGTATTGATGTGGATCTCTCCCAGGTTCCGAAGCTTCAAGCCTCAGCATCAGGCTCGAGCATGACCAAGTCCTGGTGGATGGTGCGGTGGAGAAAACGAACACCGCGAGCAGCGGATCAGCCTGTTGCAGCAGAACGATCCCACGCTCAGAAGTCTGCGACCCTTTACAAGTATGTGATATAGGTCAAAGTGCAATGTCCATGGCACTCCATGCATATGTTGTGGGATTTAGCATCGCATAACACAGGACTTACCAGAGGCTCATTTTATCCCGAACTTCGCTTTGAATTCTTGAGATTCTTGACGTGGACAGGATAGACAACAGTTAAAGAAAATACGGAATAAGCATTCCAGACTAGAAGTCAGAGTGACATGTAAAAACCACACTATCTCAATCACATCAGGCCGGGGGGAACCCGTTTGGTCTGGGTAGTTGCTGCGTGGGCCAGGTGCCCACCGCGTGTTGTGCTGTGGGTCAAGTGTCGTCATACACTGGCGGACTCCCAAGAGTTCCAACTGTCGTTCATTCCACCAAGTTCCGGTTCTATCGGACCCGAACAATTACACCCAACAGGTGCTTCCTCGCATTTCCCCTGTCACCATTTTCCAATGACGGTCAGTGTATGACATAGGACGAGTTCTGTCCATTCAATGAGAGTGGAGGATCATGTGGGGTATATGTGGGGTCGTTTGCGGCACGCCTGACGGTTTGGAGTTAAAAAGATACACGTTCTCATCGTTTGGGTTAGACTGATACGCTTGCGAAGACCTATAAGAACCTCTAAAGGTATGAGAGCAGCTAAATCGCGCACTTACCACACGTATATACCTGGTACGTTGTTCCTTCCCCCACATGACAAAGTTCCTGACGAGGTTTCTGCATCTCAGAGAATCATTAAAATGCCCATTATTCACGGCACCATCCGATCCATGGACGGCAAGACTTTCCATGCCAGCTTTGATGCTGGTGTCATCTGGAGTCTAAGTGGACATTTTGACTCCCCCATTGAGCCATTCGAGAGTGCCGAATCAACTCTCGAATATGTGAAGCTTGTCGCAGGGAAGCCAACCTTTGAAGGTTTTGTTGGAACTTCCCAGTTGTCGCTATCTTTCTCCGATGGGAACAAAATCGAAGGCCCGTTGGATAAGCCCATCTCTCAAGGGTACAGAGTTATAGGTTTTGCTGATGTGATGCTCTACAAGTGAAGTGTGTGTTCCTTCCCTGATATTGGATTTCTTCCCATTGAAGGCGAAACTAGGATAACACTGTAAATTAATAATTCAGTTCGATAAAGACCAATACAGAACTTTCGACGATGTATACTTGTAAAAATGGAAATTGTTATGACACCGGTTATGAATGAGAAGCACTTGTGTGACTCCAAGTCGAATCCTGTCCCCATCAATGCAGCAAGCACTATGCTGGGTGATGATAGGTCGCTTTTACGGGCTGCGTGTGAGAAGACAGAAATTTTGTGATGATGAGTAACTACAAGAAAGTAAGTAACAAAAGAATGAGTTGCCGAGGCCTGTACGGGAATGTATGGACCCCAGCCGCGAAGATTTTGACTGTTGATGGTGTTTTGATACGCGACATTCCTCCGAAATGCCAGCATGTCAGTACATAGAGGGTTAGAAATCTGTATTGTCTAAAATTTGCCTATCTTGCTTGAAACTTGAAGATTCATCCTTTAAAAATCCTTTATGGTCGCGGTTTACGCCTCAGTCGGGAGGGGGAACAAAGAACAATAGAATTCGCAACCTATAGTATATACCAGCTGTTGGATTGACAAGGGTGCCGACGCCCGAACGCCAAGCCACGCGCGAGGTCATACCATGCGCGCGTCACCTTTTCTATTTCATATTTGTACTGTACAACCTTTACCCTCGTTCCGTATAGTCCCTGCTAGTCCCGTTATCTCCCTACAACCCCTATTCCTTTTCACAGAAATACCCGTTAGTTTTCGTCCTCTCACCTCAGCTGTTGCCTTTGCTCTCACGCGCACATCTGAGGTGAATATTCCCCTTTACATTACTTACAGTTCTCGTTACTTACTTGACCCATTCCTAGACTTACTTTGTGTCTAGGTAAATATACATTAGCTGTTGCCTTCGCTCTCGCGCGCACATCTGAGACTTACTTCATGTCTAGATCCTTACACCAGCTAGACAAGATTTTTTGGAGCGTGAGGATTAGGGCAAGGGGATGTCAGAAAAAAAATTAAGGATACCGGGTCGAATTTTTTTTTAAGCCATCGAGGAGGGGACTAACTAACTACCTGTGGGAACTAATTGCCATATTAGGAAGGTAGAACATCAAGCCCTTGCCCGTCGTTTCGCCGCTCGTCTCTGACCTCCACTGCTCGCCTCACAGGCTTCGCAAATCCACGAATTGATGCTATATTCAAGCTGAACGCACCTTAGGTGGTACTGAAACCCTAATCAGTAAGTCTTGCTTTTCTCTTGAATGAGTATTTGACTGACCCAACCCGTTTCACATCCAGCACGGCGGCACATGATGACGTCCCTGTTGTTCATTATCTCACTCTCCGATACAGCCTGCCCACATGTACACACTGCTAGCATGGAATGCAAGTCACGGGTTTTGCGCTTTCGCCCAGCTCGTGTCTCCGGAGCGTCGACAGTGAACTGGTTCTCAGCTGAGGCATCAACGCGTGGAATGGGAGATGCTGGCGAAGGAACTGGTGAAGGCATTAGGGGGCTCAACATGGCGGCGGGACTTCCAAGTATACTTGAAGGATCTTCAAGTTGAATCGACGTTGAGCATCGTGGTATGTCCCCATTTTCAAAATTTGACCCGTTGTGAGCACTAACTTGACCCTCGTCGGATAGGTATTCCAGATCCTCCTCTTCTTGCGCACCAATCTCCTCATCCCTACTCTCGCTACTGCTTTCATCGTCGGCCACGTTCTCGATGTCCTGGCCAGACTGACTGACAGTCTCCAAATCCAATATCTCGTTGTCATCCTCGTTGTCATTAAGGTCCCTATTGCATTGTCAATCCTCCATAAGCTCAACCCCGATCGGGCAACCAGCCGGGACCTGCATGGGTGGTAGATCATTGACTCGCCGAGACGGTGCAGTGGTGGAACTTGAAGGGAATGATGCATGTGGGTGCACGGGTGCAGGTGCCCTGACGGTGGGTGGTACATGAGGAGGTTTTGGACGAAAAAAGTTTGATGCGTTCTGCCTTGTCTTTTTTATTGTATCTTCGATTTTCTTTTTCTTCTTGTTGGCAGCACATTGCGCGCTATTCTTGTGTTGCTTGTGGTAGTTCTGTATGCCAACCTTTCCAACATTGATTTGGGTTTCGCAATCTGGACAGAGTACATAACCATCCGTTACAGTCAGTTCTGGGGGCTCCTCCGAATCCTGTTTAAGTTCCAAGCCTGGTGAACACTTAATGCAAGGATCACGGGGTTGATCTCACTAAGGACATAACGCTCTTGATGCGCCCAGAGTGCTTGGTGCCTTTTTGCCGAATGGGGGATGGTTGCGCCCTTCCTTCTCAATCCATCGACCCTCCAGGTTCAAAACCACGTGACATTCCAAAAATTTTTTAAGCGACTTCTGGCTGGACTAACTAACCAGCCCTATATGATGAATTGAGCACGTGACATCCCCTTGGATTAGGGATAATCATTTATATTGCACCCGAGATGGTGGAACGAGAGCCTCAGGATCAAGCACAAAACTGTGGGAACAGCTGCCAAATCGCGTCAGATTCCTGGCTCCCCTCTTCCAACTAGTGGCATTATACTTACCACCCAGGCCACACACTGCACGTCGGTACACTCCTATATGGCATTGCGTCAAGCATAACATGTCGACTCCAACAATGGTAGATTGGATCAACCACAGTACATGCCGCACGGACGGTTTTTTAAGGATCATTGGAGACAAGGCACTCCTAGTATTCTTCGATTGAAACCCTGCAAACCACATTTATTGAAGTATCTTGGACGCTATCCTTGATGTGTTGCTGTACCACATCACATCATTGACTCGGATCCGCGTCACCTCACCATGCTAAGGTCAGAGCAGCCTTGTTACCTATTTGTGGGCTCATGTTCAACACCGCCGCCCTTCGACATCTCCTCATGTCAGTGCCTCAGATGCCTTTGCTCTCTCCTCAACCCCTCTCCACCACCCATGCACCCCGTCTGCAGGTATATTTTCAGTTGTACTGAGGAGAAGACAACGAGGGGCCATTTGCATCTATCTTCTTTCCTTCCTACTTCCTCCCAAACTCAACAAAGTTTACCAGGGTCTGTGTTCAGGCCCGGACCATCTTACAGCTGAAGCAATACTGACAAGAAGTTGCTCTACAAGTTCTAATTCCCCCGGACGAGGAAGAATACTACTAGGCCTAAACCTTTTTTGTTTTATGCCTGATGTATGGAGCTTTTACAATGTTCTCGATCTTATTTTGTTCTTCTACCTAATCAAAGCAACGAACCTGTACTCGTTCGTGCGGCATGAAAAACCGGTGACAGTAATCGACTGGTGGTTGTAGATTATTCACGTCCATAAAATCTCAAGGTGTGATGTTCGTATCTGGGTATGATCTATCCATACTACAGGATCTTACCACAAACATTGCCCCTGCACAGAATACCTGTGACCAAGCTATGCCACACTGCCAATTGAAAAAAGGCATATCCATATCACATCGACATCTGGCGCCGTCATCCCAGGCAACATGGTTCTAGTGTGTTTCTTGGTCTAGTGCCGGAACGTGTTATATAAGTTCTCCAGGTAGCCCCACACACCGCTGCAATCCCCTCTCACATATCAAATACATTGATTCCTACCCTCATAATGAGAACACCTACTTCTACTGGCTCTGATTACCTTTCGGAGAACCTCGATCTGCCATGTACTGCTACATCTGCACCGCTTTACCCCACGGCAAACCTGTCTGCCGCAAAAAATACGACGGCAAAGTACGTGGCTTCCTTTATACTGTATCACTTTATCGTGTTCAAAAGAGATCTACAGGGATGCTGGCTCACCTCGCGCACCACTGTGTCCCCGCAACGATAACACTGGTCCAGGTAGGTAAGCTACAATGTAGTGTACCATACGGTCTAGTGGGCGTATACAATGTAGTGTACCATACGGCCCGCTAGAGCTTTTTTTAACCGCTGCCAAATATGTAGAACTACATGTAGTTGTACCATACGAATCCACTGGACGTGCAGACCATGCACAGCCAAATGAGTCAAGCAGTCAGCTATGGGTTATGGCATGGCATATATCCCTGGTATGACCTCGGGTTGTTATAGTCAAAGGGACTCAACACACAGCTAATGGATACAGGACACGGCCAACAGGCAGATGGAACACGGCCAACGGACATACGGCAACGGACATACGGCCAACAGACAGATGGCCAATGGACATACGGGACACGGCCAACGGACACATGGCCAATGGACACACGGCACACGGCCAACGGACATACGGCACACGGCCACACGGCACACAGCACACAGCACACAGCACACAGCACAGGGCCAACGGACATAGGCACGGACGGTGTATATACCCATAAATGTTATACATATTCCTAGCCAGACAGCCAATGGACAGACGGCACATGGACCAATGGCCAACAGATACACGGCCAATGGACAGATGGCCAACAGACAGATGGCCAACAGACAGATGGCCAACAGACAGATGGCCAACAGACAGATGGCCAACAGACAGATGGCCAACAGACAGATGGCCAACAAACAGACGGCCAACGGATACACGGCCAACTGATACATGGCACATGGTGCACAGACACATGGCATATTCATAGATGTTATTACAAATATTGCTATACATTAATTAGGAGGGGCTTGATCATGAGAAACCTCCCCACCTGCCAAACTACTGTAGGCAGTAACCTGGACAATGTCATTCCGGATTGCAGTGAGAGTTTTATAAGTAACATCTTGTGCTTTCAACTTTTCTACCTCAGCCATATAAAGGCAGTGCAAAGCATCTTTATAGCTGATGCCGAACCGTTCTTGTATGGCTGTGACTTTGGCATGTAGAGATAACATTTCGCAGTGATAGGGCCCGAAATTGTTTGCACTTATAAAGTCGACAAGTAAGGCTATTAGTATCATTTCTAATAACCAAGTAAACGGTAATAAAGGATTAGAGTCAAGCTCCAAGACGGCTAATCAGAGTGAACTAGTCTAATGGATAATACACTATCAGTACAGAGGACTATGAGTACGGTCTATTATTAGTCCGATTCACCATGCCCGGTTACAACCTCGGTGTCTTAGTTCATAAGTAACCGTTGTAGTATGATATCATTAGTCCGGGGATCATCATTAATAGGAGAAGTAATTGTAAATTCGGGATTTGCACAACCCAATCCTAGTCAGGGGTACTTGGTGTTAACTACCGGAAGCGACGGGACCCCGTGAATAGCAACTGGGACAATCAGGAGGAGTAAATGACAGTGCCGCGCTGTTTTAAATAACAAAGCGCGCGGTCGTGACTTGATAAGAGTTTAGCCAGCTCTTTCAATATTTGATAAGTAACCAGTAAACGGCATAATTGGCATGCATGGCGCGCGTGCCAAGTTGTAGAGGACGCATCAGCATTGAATACAGATCCTTGACGCGTGGGAGCGCGGTTCCGTGTAAAATTTACAATTCCGTATGATATTTAGTTTGTACACTATAAATAGACTGTAGATGAGTAGCGCTAAGGCAAGGAATCTTGCCCCCACTTCGCGCTACTATAGAGTATACAAATCACATTTGTTAAAACACTATTGCGTGCCCGAATTAAGGATCAGATTGCTTCAACGTGTCTTGATTGGAATTGATTGAAGAACCACAGAATTAAAGAAACTTAGTTCACTTGGAACTTAGTACCGTATTGTCCGTTGGAATTACTAGGCACTTGGCCTTAGTGCACTTGGCACTGTATTGTTTGATAAGTCGCTTGGACTTATAGATCCACTTGGGATCATTAATAATTGAACGTACACTTGGTACTCAGTCTATTGGATCGGGAGATATTATAAATATACCTAGCAGGTTTTTAAACCTGTGTTGAAGCTTTTGTCCAAATCAAACCCATTGAGAGATCATTGGAAAGGGCTTTGGCTAGTACTATTCAAAGCTTAGTGCTTCTAAGCACTTGAACCCGAACTCAAAACAGGCAATTCCTACTGTTCGTGTGTTGATTGTTAGGTTTGGTGTGTGTGTGTAAGGGATTACATTTCATAGCATCAGCGCACTTATAGCCCAGGAGCCCCCTTTCATCTGGAACCCACTGCAAGGGTTCAGAGTTTTGAATAGTCTAAAGAGAGCATCTTTCTTTGAAAAATATTATACCAAGACGAGTAACGTCGTCTACAAATTGAAGTAGAGCGGAGAAAGTTTAGTCAATCTGTCTCAAGAGCCACGCCCACAAGCCAGCTCGTCAAACAGACTAACTAATCAGCCACTTGCAAGACAAGTAGCTACAAAAACGCGGCAGACTAAAAATTCGCAAAACGCTGGAGTAACAGAGTCGTTACCACCTCCTAGGCGAGCGCGCACACGAGGATCTTCACAACCAGCCTTTGGATCTTCAGGACCAAGGCAAGTATTTAGAACTCCAGAGCCCTTAGGAAACATATCGACTACTAGTAGACCAGTAGCACACAGAAGATCGTCCGTAGTAAACCCAGTAGCAAACCCGAACTCGTTAGCTACTCAGAACCATTCAGTAATCATGACTGAACCCCCTCGTAAATATATGCCCCAACCAGGCGTCCGTGATGCACCAGTATTCAAAGGAAAAGAGCCCACGGGTTTAATCCGGTTTCTGGAGCGAATGGAGGTCCTATGGAAGGAGTGTAACATTACAAATGATGAAGAAAAGAAGTTAATGTTAGGAAAATACGCAGACCTACAATCAGAGAATGAGTGGAGGGCATTAGACCACTATAAGACAGGCACTTGGACAGATTTCAAGACAGAGTTGATCTCTAGTTATCCGGAAGCACTCGATCAAGTAGAAGGATCAGTAGCCAAGTTAGAAGCAGTGTGTCGCGCCAACCCACGTATTGGAGTAACCGATGATGCCGCGCTGAAAAAGCTGAAGCATGAATTCAAAGCAGAATCTATTAAACTCTTGGGAGTTAGGCCACCTATTATCTCTAACCGAGAATTACAGTAGTTACCAAGTTTTTGGGATGTCTAGACGAAGTCTTCAGATCCCAAGTACAAGGAAGGCTAACCCTGCTAGGGAGTAATCAGTCTAATGCTACACAGGCAGGACAAGCCGTTGCTACAAACAACCGAGCAGATCCTAATACTATTGCCAAAGCCGCCGCGCTCGCACGACGAAAAGGGGATCAGTACAATCTGGAGGAAGTTATAGCAACTGCAATCAGCATTTCTGAAGGTGTAGCCAACATGAATATTCCAGACACAAATAGATCGTTTATAACGTCCGTAACAGCAACAGCAGCGCCCAAAATCAAAGTAGAGATGGATGAAATAAAACAACAAATAGTTAATTTGTTAGACCGTCTCCAAGTAAATGAGAAGAATACGAGGAGTGGATTCGAGGATGTAATGAAAGCGCTTCAACAAGCAACTGTTCAGAACCATGCCGCGAATAGCGCACCCCAGCAGCATCAGTATCAGAATCAGTATGGAAAGTCTAAAGAAGGACAACCGCAAAGACCAAATGCGTATAAATGTCACTACTGTTTTACACCCGGACACTTCATAATGGCCTGTCCCGAGAAACAGAAACATTTTGAGGAAGGGAAAATAAAAACCAACACAAATGGAGGAGTATGCTTACCAGATGGATCATATATCCCAAGAGAACCAGAAACGGTATCATTGAAAGATAAAGTGGAACACTTCCATTCAAAGAAGGTAGCGGCCCTTTATTACGGAGATGTCACAGAAGGACCCGCTCCAGGAGTATTGTCCGTTATGCAGTCACATAATGCAGTAGACAATAGTAATGACATTGGAACCTTGAAAGCCATAATGGCACAAATGGCACAATTTCAAGCGCAACAAATGTTAGGACAACAGAGCGCACAAACTGTGTTGCCAGTACCGCCTCAGATGCAGAAACAGGAATATATAAATAATAACTATAATCCTACGGCAAAGAGCGCGCCAAATCCTGACATAGTAGCCTTACAAGCACAAATGAGTACTTTATTAGGGCAGGTAGCAGAACTCAATAACCAAAACAAGGTTAAAGAGTCGGGTTTCAATTAGGTCCGATGAAGGAGGCTAAGGAACACGCTAGACCTACGACTAGGTCGCGTTCCAAGAGACAGCCAGAGGACCGAAGTAAAAACGGAAATAGTCGTCAAGAAAGTAACGATTCGGAGAGTAGTCAGGATAGTAGCGAAGAGGAGTTGGTAGCGCCGTCTCCTAGGAAAAAGAAAGTAAAATTTGTTGAACCATCAGTAAAGTCTCCAGTACAAAAAGAATTACCCTACATTGATGTGCCTGTGGTACCCTACATACCCCGGAGAACGGAATGCAACCCTGAACCAGTTGATCCGCTACCTAATTTTAACACTAAGCGCGGTCCGACTTATGAAACTAAGTCCCCAATAGAAGCAAAATTAAAAGGTGGCAATATAATTGCTAAAGTGTTAGACAACCCTATCACATTGACCACGGGAGAGTTAATGGGCTCGTCAAAAACCATTAGAGATGGGATAAAGAATATTGTAACTGCCAGACGTAAGTCCCTCACCCAAAGGGACGCTAACTTGCAAATAAACGGAATAGATGAGGAAGACGTCTTACCCTTTGGAGGGGACTGGGAACTTGATGATAACTACTTACGGCATGACATGCTACCAGTAGAGTCAATCCCATTCCAGTCTTTCTTCATCTTGGAGTATGACCGCGGCAGAATACCTAAGGGATCTATAATATGCGGAGACCCAGTCCTACAGTATTTAGAATCTTTACCAGCTGGGGAAGAGCCCAAACAGTTGTATGTAGCAAAAGAATCGGCCTCTTTGCGCGCAGTATATCCAGTAATAAATGGGGTAGGAACGGAGGAATCTTTATTAGATGGGGGATCCCAAATAGTATCAATGGCTAAACAAACGGCTTTAGACTTAGATATTTCATGGGATCCGGATGTTGTCATACACATGCAGAGTGCTAATAAACAAGTTGAGAAAACAGCGGGATTAGCACGCAATGTCCCTTTCTTGTTTAATGACATGGCCATCTACCTCCAAGTACATATCATAAATTCACCTGCATACAAAGTATTGCTCGGGAGACCGTTTGATACACTCACGGAAAGTGATCAAAAATGCTCGGGATGGGGGACAAGTAGTCACTATCACGGACCCTAACACGGGACGAAGGTGTACTATCCCTACCCATGCAAAGGGATCACCGCCTAAGCTGTTGAAAAGACAACCGGAGCAGGATTTTCGGCCTTCGATGAATTAATCCAAAGTGATCAAGGAGAGCTAGCCGTAGAAATTGCTGAAGATGAGAACGGAAACTTTATTATAACAGGTTATACACACCCTACTGATAAGCAGAATTTTGGTCACAAAGAACTTAGAGATGTCTTTTTGTCTAGAAGTGATGTGAACATGAATAGTACAGTACCTGAACGCGAATTACTAGCCACGTACTTGGCTTCCATAGATGAGCGCGATGGACCAGTAATAAACTACAAGCAGAACAGCAGCGACCCAGCAAGTACACCCACTAGACCTATGACATACGCTCAAGAACAGCCCATGATCGATAAAGCTTTAAGTAAATTAAAGCAGTGGCAAATTGGCACCAACGAGCGCGGTCTTGGAACGGCAACAAGTAAAAAGTGTAATATTGAGCCCATGGATCAGCTAGTAGGAAAGAAGTATAAACCAGTACATTTGAAAACAAAACCAACACTGGCAGACCTGCCTGATAAATTTAGAATTATCAGAGATATAAAGGGTGACCCTTTAGCGGCCCTACCAGTTCTAATGCCTAACCCACCTCCATTTAAACCAACTGGAAGGTATACTGAGGAAAGGCATGCGGAATTCCAAAGAGTACACGAAGAAGAGAGCTTCTTAAAACCTAAAGAGATGGATATAATCCACGACTTTATGTGCAAACATAATGATGGTTTTGCTTGGAATGATAGTGAGCGCGGTAGCTTTAAGAAGGAATATTTTCCTCCCATCGAAATACCAGTAGTCCCACATACGCCGTGGACAGAGAGGAACATTAGAATCCCACCAGGGATCTATGAAGATGTTTGTAAAATCATCAAGACTAAAATTGATGCAGGAGTCTATGAGAGATCCAATTCATCATATAGGTCTAGATGGTTTACCGTATTAAAGAAAGGCCCAGGAAAGAAGCTTAGAATTGTACATAGTCTAGAACCGCTGAATGCAGTCACAATAGCGCACTCGGGTTTACCACCCGCTACCGAAGAACTAGCAGAACACTTCGCAGGGCACGCTTGTGGCGGAATGATGGATCTGTATGTAGGATACGATGAGAGGCCTTTAGCAGAAACCTTGCGCGATCTAACCACGTTCCAAACACCGTTTGGCACGCTGAGACTAGTAACACTCCCTATGGGATGGACGAATTCGGTTCCAATATTTCATGATGATGTCACATACATCCTACAGGATGAGGTACCACATGTCACAATACCCTACATTGATGATGTACCCGTGCACGGTCCAGCAACGCGCTACGAACTGCCGGACGGAACAGAAGAAGAGCTACCTGGTGCTCCAGGTGTTAGGCACTTCTTCTGGGAACATATGCAAAATGTAAATCGCGTCATACAGAGAATGAAGTATTCTGGAGGAACGTTTTCAGGATATAAGTCTATGTTATGCGCAAGTGAAATTCTAGTGGTAGGACATAGATGTACCTATGAAGGACGAAAACCTACTACAGATAGAATCGGTGTAGTTGAAAGATGGGGACCATGCAAAGATGTCAGTGAAGTACGCGCTTACATGGGAACTATTGGTGTATGCAGGAATTTCATTAAAGACTTCGCCCGTATAGGCCAACCAATTCAAAAGTTAACTAGAAGTAGTGAACCTTGGATATGGGGGCCTGAGCAAGAAGAAGTGCAGCAGCTATTGTTAGACGCACTTAAAAATAGCCCCGCGCTCCGTCCAATTAATTACACCTGGAATACGCCAGTGGTATTGTCAGTAGATACGTCATGGAAAGCCGTAGGCTACTATATCTATCAGGAAGACCCTGATATACCTGGAAGAAAGCACTATGCTAGATTTGACTCGATAACTCTGAATGAGCGCGAAGCGCGCTTCTCACAACCCAAACGAGAGCTATTCGGATTAATGAGAGTTCTAATGGCATGTTATTATTGGTTTATTGGAGTACGAAATTTGGTAGTGGAAACGGATGCAAAGTACATTAAGGGGATGTTATCAAACCCAAGTCTAGGACCTAATGCAACGGTAAATAGGTGGATTGATAGGATACTTATGTTCCACTTTACTCTGGTTCATAAAGCTGGTAAAGGCTTTGGCCCAGATGGTCTGTCAAGACAAGACGCACGGCTAGGGGATCCTGTCTACCCGGACCCAGACGATGGTTATGACGAACCCTCAGGTCCTTTAAGGTTTATCAACCCAACGGAAGGATTGGATGACCCTTTGGAGCTGTCAGATTTTAAAGAGGAGATCAACACGCGCGGCGGATATTTATTCCAACTTGCGAAGGAAATCTCTGATTTTGAAGTTGAAGTAAACAATGCCTGGGCTGGTGAAGCAGCATTTATTGGAGAAGTAAAACAGCACTTAGGTTTAGGACGGTTCGGTATTCAAAGAGAAGCTTATCTAAAGCAACTTGTAAATACTACTGTCATACCCGATGAAAAGTTTAAATATGACCCTAATGTAAGGGAAGTATATGACGAGTCTAAACGAACACCTACGGCGCAGGAACAGGATAAAAACCTACCTTTAATAAAAGAGTGGTTAAAAAGACCACAAAAGAGACCAAAAGGAATGACAGATCGCGCCTACCTAAAGTTTGCAAGGCAGGCGTCTAATTTCTTTTTGGATCCAGAAGGCAGGATGTATAGGAAAAATATCGATAGCGCGCACCAGCTTGTTGTTGATAAAAATCACCGAACATATATGATGAAGGCGTCTCACGATTCTGTTGGACATAGGGGTTTCTATGCAACAAAATCCTTAATAGATAAAAGATTTTGGTGGCCAGAAATGGAACGCGATGTATCATGGTATGTGAAGTCATGTCACATCTGTCAAACAAGGCTCTTAACTTTGTTGAGAATCCCTCCTGTCATAACCCACATGCCGTCTATATTCCAAGTATTGCATGCGGACACCATGTATATGAGCCCATCGTCTAACGGTTATAAATACATTGTCCAAGGAAGATGTGTGCTGTCTTTGTGGATGGAAGGTGCGCCCCTCAAATCTGAGGATGGCAAGACCTTGGGAAGGTGGCTGTTCGAAGAAGTAATTTGTAGATGGGGTTCCCTAACGGAAATTGTAACGGATAATGGTCCTGCCTTTGTCGCAGCCAAAGCGTGGCTGGAATCCAAGTATGGTATTACAGGAATAAGTATATCACCATACAATTCCAAAGGAAATGGGATCGCCGAGCGCGCACATTGGGATGTGTGTCAAGCTGTCTTCAAAGCTACAGGTGGTGATGTAAAGAAGTGGTACTACTTCTTCCACCATGTAATGTGGGCTGACAGGATTACTATATGGAAAGGGACGGGTTGCTCCCTCTATTTTATGATTACGGGTGCGCACCCAACCTTACCGTTAGATATTATTGAAGCCACTTGGTTAGTAAAGTTACCAGGAAAAATATTGACTACAGAGGAACTCATTGGGTTTAGAGCACAGGCTCTAGCTAAGCACGTCCAGCATGTGGCCGATATGAGGAAACGTATCAATATAGAAAAACGACTTGAGGTAGAGGGCCATTACTGGCAGATACGAGTCCTTATGTTTTTTTTTTGATTAACTTTTCTTTATATTTCTAGAACCAGGTGGTTGCAATAGAACTAGCTATCCAGAATCTCTTCAACTTTATATTACTTTTTGTTGTTGATAAGTTTGGTTCTGGAACACTTGTCAGGCATTGTCCTAGAATTAGATTGTAGGGTACAGGGAGTAGCTTGACAACATGGAAGGCCTGATGGATACACAACATGAAGATGTAATATGACCACACATTTGAGCTTGCCAAATACTTGTTGCACTTCTGTAAGGGGTCATGTTGCCAAGAGGCTCAGACAGGGAGCAGTATACACAGTACAAACAACCATGCAGGGAAGGGATGAGCATAGAGCACTAGAGGCTTGACCATGGTAGAGAACCTAGCCCAACCCTATTACAAAGGTGCCCTTCCATGGAGAGGAAGGGGCACCTTATATATAGTACATTGTGCCTATGTCTCAAATAACAACAGAATCTGATATCAGTTATTCTACTGATGCAACAATACATCTGTGATATGTTAGTCCAGAGTAAACTACTATCTGTCAAGGGGTTAAAGCAGTGTGTGTCAGAATAATATGTATAACAGTGAGGCTATGCAAGCTGTGCAATAGTGATTCTGATGGCTAGATGTGGACAAACAAGTGATCCCCTTACAACTTCACCCATATCCATGGTGTATGGTATAAGCAACTGCATATGAATTGCCAATAGAAGTTGGCATTTATAGATCCTATACAAATATCCACCAATAAAAGGTAACAATATATATCTAGGCATTTTCCTTAAAAATAAGTCAGCTGGTAAAGTGGGGACTCAGACTCTCAGAGATGGACTGTGTGAAAAAATTAAAAAACTTGAAAATGTAGATCCATATTTGTATATTCCAAATATACAACCAACTCAGTAGCTTCCCTGGGGACTTTACACTGAGCTATATGAGCCACACAGACCATACAGAAAAATGCAGATGTCTGCAGACTGAGCTCAGACCCTGTTTGGCAGGGAGCCCTGCTTAATGGGCAGTCTGCATCTGAGCCAAGTCAAAGCTAAGTCCATAAATCCATGCTGTTACTTGGATGCTCAGACCCAGCTTGGAACAACTCCTCATGAAGTCCATGCAGACTGTCCAGATTGCTTACTTAATTATAGTTACCATTGCTTATTTAATGCACAAAAATGCAATATTTTGGAGAGTCAAATACAAGGCATCAAGGTTACATGTCATGTGCATAAAGCATGCAGATTAACCATTTAGCAATATGAGCTTGTCAGTCCAAGGTGCTTGTTTTTATAATGACCCCTGCTGCCTACTCTTGGCCATTACTGGCAATGGCTGAATATTGTTGATAGGTGCTACATCACCTGTCAGCCTTGTTGTCAACCTCTACCACTACATCCCCAGCTGCCCCTCCCATCACCTCCCTGCTGTATGATTGTGCACAATACTGCCAAATACAATGCCAGGTCCCACTGCCATGGATACCACCACCCTCTCTCATACCCACCCCTCTCAGTGAAAATAACAACTGCAAAATCACAACAATAAGAGCTGCAGTAAGAACTACAGAGGCGCCTGCCACATTACCAGTGACTGCCTGCCCACATCTGCTAGTGAGCGGCCAGCATGGTGGACATGGGTGGTGCAGTGGTGTATTCCATATGGTAGAACCATCACCTGGTGGCTGGGTGTGCACCCCTGGATGTGCTGTCTAGACCAAGTAGTGCCAATCACCCCTGTGCCCTAACCAAATGTGTGTAAGGTGAGTGCATATGGGCCCCACATCTAGTTACTCAGATATACCTTGTTCTATTGTATATGCACCTATATGCTGCTGGATACCTTGAGACTACCTTGGTGTAATTCTATCCACCTTGTGATATGTTCTTATTCCTTTTACAATTATTAGTTTACTTCTTACTGATACTTTAACCCTGTACTATTTGCACAGCTCTAGTCAGCTGATATAGACTTCTGGTACACCCACAGTATTTATCCAATGTACCTATTTATAGATTGGACTACCCAATTGTGAAACTTAAACTAATTGTTTAAATTTTAAGACAATTAATAAACAAAGAATATACCAAATAGCTAAATCACTAAGGAAGTAATATTGATCCAAATGCCTACTTGGGTGGAGTGGGCCAACACACTGTGTGGCAGGTACTTGTTCTTTATTTCTTTTCTTAGGAGAAATAAGTCCATTACACATTCAGGAAGTTGTAAATGACTAGAAAAAATGTAAATGATAGTTTATAGAGGTCATGTGACCATGGGAAAATGTTACCAAGTAAACAAGCAATGCCTGTGCACAAAACCCAATGCCATAGCTTATCTGGTTATGGAGAAAACACAAAAACCATCAGAACTAACTTTTTCCCAGGATCATGGACACTAAATAAGCATTCAGATAGTTGTCATGTATTTGGTATACTTATGTGATGGAATATATCATGTGACATGTGTCAATAAATAGAGAAATCAATCTTATTTGTATTTCAGGTAAATATAGTAGTAGTTGTTGATTATTCCAATGTTTGATGTAATTTCCCACAAGGGTCATGGTTGGTAAGGGTCATTGTTGTTATAAGATGTTTGTTTACCCCTGGCATAACACACAGACCTTCAAAACTAGCTGATCCTGGACATTTCTAATATTTCACTCAAAATGGACTGTGGGAAAAATATGCTCAACAAGGAAATTGTAGAGCCATGTTTGTACATTCCAAACATATGAAAACAAAGTTAATAGCTTTACTGGTTATGGAGAAAAACACAAAATAAATTTTCAAACATGACACTTTGAAATATTAGATATGCATAATTTTGATGGCATCATTAAAAGCATTATGTAAGCATCCCAAATACATGCAAATTATGTCACAATACTTTGTATTTGTGGAGAAATGCTGTAAAGAGCCACAAGAGAAGAAAAATCCCATTATAGAAATATTTTCCCATGGTGTTGAAATATAAATGAATGAATCAACTTTTTGCCTGAAACCTAGGTTGATAAAGAACTTGTAATAATAATAGAAACAAGTTCCCACAGTATTGAAATGTATATCAACCATCCAACATTTAACAATTTATTTCTAGCCTTACATCCTAATCAAGAACTTATCAGATATGCTAAATATAGAAATATCATTATCAAAGACAAAGTTCAAACAAATGTACATATGCCTGTTGAGTGTTTTTTTCTTGTATTATCACATACTATATTTAACCATACTCATATAGCTAGCCATTGTCAAGATATTGAGCATTATACAGTAGATTCTAGGAGCATCCACATTGACTTGTTTGGCTATGCTTTTGGCCAAGTAATATATGAATGTGATATCAAAATAGATATAACAAGAGATTATAATCAAATTTGGAAAGGTACAAACAAATATAAATATACATTTCCTGGTGTACCCCTTCCATAGGTCTAGGAGTAGTAGCAATTTCAATTGTGTCTGTTAGCCTTGTATTTGCTGAGATATGCATCATCTATATTGTGGGAACTTCATTAATATTGTTTGTTTGGCCAGATGTTGGCAAAGTGATATACAGATGATATTCATTTGTAACATGCAGTCAAAAAGTTGTTGTGAGTAATGTGATTTGGGAGGGTACAAACATCTACAAATACATATAAACATACACATAATGTAATCCTTCATGATGTCTAGTAGTAGCATGTCCATCAGCTTTGTATTTGCTGAGATAAGTATCATCTATATTGTGGGAAATTTCTTTAGTGTTATTGTTTGTTTGGCCAGATGTGTGGTGAAATGATATGCATACAGTATTCATTTACAATATGTAGCAAGAAATTTGTTGTTGATGAGGTTTAGAAAAATAAAGACAAATACAAACACTTACAAACATATACATGAGGTACTACTTCACCATATCTAACACCAGCAATTTAAAATACATCCATAGGCCTTGTTGTTGTCGAGATATGCAATGGTTTATAGTGTGGGAACTTTGATGGTATTGTTTGTTTGGCTAGCTGTGTGGCTAACTCATACACAAACCTGATATTCATTTGTAACATGCTTGTAGTGAGAGAGCTGCTTTTGATCATGATGTTTGAAGGTGAACAAACAAATACAAATACATATAAATATCTACATTGGGTAGCCCCTCACCATGTCTAGTAGTAGCAATTTAAATTGCACCCATAGGTCTTGTCATTGTTGAGATATGCAATGTTTTGTATTGTGGGAAAAGTTTGACCCAAAGCGGAACAAGCCTCTTGTAATCGTGCTTATGTTTGTCAACTACGCTGTTAGAGCTAACAGTGTAGTTGACAAACGTAAGCATGATTATGCAGTGGACAGTTATTAATTAATTCTTGAGATATCCCAAGAAAAAGACCAATTAACTCGAATTTATATTATTAAATGCAGCCCATGTTAGCAGTTGCCTTTTTTGCTCGAAATCCGCGCGTCGGCTAATTTTGATTCCCACAGTTAGAAAAATATTTCCACGACTACAAAGTCTTACTGATGTACTTCAAAATGTTTACTGATCATATTCTAATGAAATCTCGGAACACTTCAAACTTACTAACCGTGGGAAAAACAACACTGGATCTTGTTGGGTACGCTGAATTTTCCCCGCAAACCCAGGATGATGAACGAGTTACTTATGTAAACATAAGGACTTGTAAAGGAGACTATTACAGTATGAGAAGGATCACAGCGCGACCATCAGAGACTATGATTTCAAACCAGGAAGTTTAGTACTAGTTAGAAATACCGAGGTCGAAAGTTTGCTCGATAAAAAGCTGAAGCCACGGTACCTGGGACCAATGATAGTCCTGAGACGAAACCGCGGGGGAGCCTATATTGTTTGCGAAATGGATGGATCGGTGTGGCAACATAAAGTGGGGGCGTTTAGGGTTATTCCCTATTTTGCTAGGAGTACAATTGAACTGCCGGATAATCTGCAAGATCTAATAGACATCTCTAGCAAAACACTAAATGCTTTAGTGGAATCGAAAGATCCCGCTAATAGGCAAGTTTACAAGGAGCGTGACTATACTTTTGACAGAGTCCAATTGGATCAGTCCGATTCAGAGTCAAGCTCTAGTGAGAACACTGAGGAGGGGATAGCGCCGGCGCTACTACAAACTACTATGCCACACCGGAAGTTGCATAGGTGATAAATCAGTATGGAAACAGAAGCAGTAAAGACAGTATAAGCAACGAAGCTAAGTACACTGTGTCCCCATTGGATCATGAAATTCAGCCATTTAAGTGTGGAAATATGAATTTCCACACTTAAATGGCTGAATTAAAGGGGTATGAATTGTGGCTGAAATTCCACCCCACATATTTCAGCCATCCAATAGATGAAAAAAGGTATTAAATTTTCCCTCCATTAATTGGATGAAATTTCATCCTATAAAGGAGTGAAGTTGGTGGCCTGATTTTCATCCCCCATATTTCAGCCATTTATTAGATAAAAATATGTATTAAAAATCCCTTCAATTAACTACAATTAATTGGATGAAAGTTCATCTTATAGAAGAGTGAATTTAGTGGCTGATTTTCATCCAAAATATGTTAGCCATCCATTAGATGAAAAAAAGTATTAAATTTTCCCCCAGTTAACTGGATGAAATTTCATCCTATAGAAGAGTGATTTTAGTAGTTTATTTTCATCTCACATATTTCAGCCATCCTTTAGATGAAAAAAGATATTAGAATTTTCTCCAATTAACTGGATGAAATTTCAACCTATAAGAGAGTGAGTTGGGTTGTATATTTTCATCTGATAGGGGGGTACAAAATTTATACAAAAGAATGGAATTTAAAGACAGTACTTTGATTAATTAAATAGAGGGGGAACAATCTGAGGTTATATTTTGTAAGCTTGGAGTACTTAGTAAGTTCAGGTGAAGGGGGCCCAAAGGCAAGCTCTTGAGAGTAATAGGGCTGCACACCGTACCGTCTGACGGGTACGGCCGTACAATCAACGGTCATGAGACGGGTACGGCTCGACCGTCCACCGTCCGTAGTGTTTGGTCAGTCAAACCCCAACGGCTACGGGACGGGTCCAGAGACGGCCGTTGTACGGTTATGTACGGCAGACGGTATCCATTGAAAGTAAAAAAAAATTACATTCCATACTGTACGCTAGGTATTCAACGACGTAGGGCTGCGTTTGCCTTTGCGCGGGCCAGATGTACCCGTTTCTTAACTAGCATTAGAATCCGGATGGTATCAGCATGGAGGCTTGCACGGCGGAGGGAAATGGTGTCCCGACCATCTGAGAAGACCTGCTCTACGGCGACAGCAGAACCTGGCATGGGGATGTTCCGTGAACAAAATATCAAAGATGTTAGAATGACTCACCAGGAATACATAAGATGTCACGAGCAAGGCAAAACAGATTCGGGAACTGAGCGCGTCAACCCATCCGCCACTGAATTGGATTACAGGTGTCAAAATCTTCAGCAGGAAATTTGAAGTATTCCTCAAGTTTGTTGATAGAGGCCTTCTCTTTCCTACAATATGGAGCTGTAAAGGATTTCTGAGGGGAACCCATGAGAGGTGAGCTTTGAGCAAACGGTTGATCGGGGATACCCGTCTAATACCGTCCAATGCGGTGGACGGCCGTCTTTCAACGGCAATGGATGGGCGTTGACCGTCCCGTCAACGTGGTGAACCTGAGGCTGAACGGCACGGGTACGGTAACCGTACTATGGGTCCGTACATACCGTGAGGTACGGTCACGGCGTGCAGCCCTAGAGAGTAATTCAGCATGGCATTAGGGAACCAAAGGATTATGCTATTACTATTATTTAAATATTGCTTGAGCAAGGCTGTAAGATGCATGGGCAAAAAGAGTAGTATATGTAGTTAATAAAAGAATGGATGTATCAACTATGTATGTATTGAAGATAAGGAATGACATCGATCAATAATTGACCACTTTCCACGATCCATAATGCGACCAATCACACATTCCACCTGGTTGAGATCAACACATTCTATAGCACAGCACAAAACCATAAATTTCTCACGAAGGCTATCTTCGGAATATTTGTCATCCTCCCGCATTTCTCTTCCATTTTACTTTCCCAACATTTCGCATCTTGAGAAATCCTGGGCTATGTACATATTCATACATTATCCATCCCTCGAAATGACACCGTTTGACTTGGTCAAAAATAAAAATCTGACATGCTCATGTGACCTGGTCGCGTCCACCAAACGTGGCAGCCTTCTGTATGCGGCAACTCCATTGCTCTCTCCCTTCATCGTTAGCCTTCCCTCCCTCATGTCAAGCCACGCGGCCTTGCGAGTTCCGTGCTATTGTAATAGATGCTCTTCAACACCAGGCGCATTCATCTTCCAGACAAGACAGGTTGTGCGAAAACATCAAGCAGCAGACAGACAAAAGCTGTTCATAGCATCACATGCATCGGAGTTGGGGCCAGCCCAGGAGCCGGTGGATGAGCCTGTATTCGCGAATCAAGATGTTCCATATGTTGAGGGCTTGGCCCCTAGTGCTGATAATTCAGATAGCCCACCAATCGATTACTGGGATTTACCTGAGTCTCCACAGTCACCATCACCAATAAGTGCTTCGTGACGGGCTTCACCAGCCCCCCAACGACTACCGGAGGCCTCGGCTCAAAATCCAGAAGATCTTACTGAAGTTTTTGTTCCCGCAGGTCCTGAACCAGACCCGGATCCATGGGTAGACGATGCAAATGATGAGCTGCATCCAATCGGGATTCCAGCCATGAAGGAAGAGGCTTATATTCGTCTGGCCTATTTACAAGTAGTAATGGGCAATGTCTTTGGAAAACTCACCTGGGAGCACGCTACTTAGCAACTTAACAACACACTGGATGTTCTTGCAATGGCTGATCGTCTCCCAATTCATCCTCGCCCAGTCCGAACATTGATAAGCGCTCGACGACGACTAGGAATTGACCCTGACACCTACATCATACAATATGCTGCCTGCCCTATCTGCTGGAAGCACTACGCCCCCGAAGAACTCAAGAATCTAGCGAGCCCGGAATGTGTCGGCCGAAATTGCACAGGGAATGTCTACACCCTCAATGGAGAAGCCCGATCTCCAACTTTAATCGTTCCCCATGTTTCGATAATTGGCTCCCTCCGAAGAATGTTCATGCGCCCAGGGTTTGCAGGGCTTGTCGAACGCAAGGACACTCACCAACCAGGACGAAATAACGATGAGAATTTCCTTATGAAGGATATGCCCGATGGTGAGATGTGGTACCGCTCCACGACAGGTACTACTTGCGAAGTCAGCAGCTTGGGAACTATACGTGATGTTCCAACCAACGGTGACCCCACGGCCACGAAATTGTTCTCACACCGATTTGGGCTACAATTGACACTGAACACCGATTGGTATGCTGAGCCTGTTCTACTGTAATGATACTGATACCACATGCATTCCCGACAGGTTTGGTATCCTTTCAGGACGTCCGCATTCAACCGGGCCTGTCTATTATTCAATCAACAACCTTCCGCGTGAAAATCGCCTACAACAGGTTTACGCCCTCTGTACAACGATCATGCCAGGACCTCATGAACCGAATACTGACCAACTTAATAATTGCTTGGAGCCAGATGTCCGTGAATTCAAGCAGCTAAAACAAGGTACGTTTTCTACACTTTTCAATGCATATATGCGCAGTTATTCTTCCCAGGTATAAAAATGGAGATACACGGCCAACCTCCAGACATAGTATATGCAGATTGCATTTGCGCCAACTGTGACACACCCGCAGCCCATAAGTTCAATGGCTCTGCAGGCCATTCTCATGATTTTCACCCCTGCCCGTATTGCGCCGTTGACATTCTTGACATTGACCAGATGTCGGGATATCGAGAAGGCAAGTGTTGGGTCTTTTTTGATATCAATATTTCTCACACTATCCCTCAGATATTCCTGATAAAGGCGATGCCCAGCTCTTAAAACATGCCTTCAAATCAAGGCGTGCCACACCACCACGACAGCTTGTGATTCTTCGAGACAATGGTGTCCAATGGGCCATTTTCAACCTGCTTTCTAGCTGGCTTCCAGCATCAAAAACAGTTCTGGATTTTATGCACAATATCTTCCTTGGTTTGTTCATTCCTCGCTTCCCTGTTATGTTTGATAATCCTTATCATGAAAATAGGTCTTATTTGTCATTTCTTTATGGCAGTAATATTCAAATCGTACATGTTAAGCGGCGTCGGGGGTGTTAATTCACCTAAGCAAAGATTTGAGGCAATCATCAATGCTATTCGATGGCCAAGTCATATCACACGGTTACCCAAAAATGTATGTGACCTTTAAACTCAAGAAACTCTTCACTCATTGGTCCCTCAGCTTGGCGAGAATCAGTCCCTCAAAAAGGCCGATGAATGGCGTCGTATCCTCACAGTAACTCCCATCATCATTTGGTGGGCATGGAAGGATGATAATGACGATATTCCTCTCGGCGAACCCATCATTCCTCCGAATGCAAAATCTGTCCCCGAGCATTCACGAAACTATTGCGCCATTTACTCAACAGTGCTCAAGCTATGTGCTGGTGTCCGTATCCTTGGCTCTCGGACGATTTCGATGGCTCAAGCCCGAGTTGGACAAGAATTCATTCTCCAATATTGTCGGGACCTCAAGAACCTTCGTATACACACGACGATCAACCATCACCTAGCTCGTCATTACCTCAAGTTTATCAAGTTGTTTGGTCCAGTATATGGCTGGTGGCTTTTTGCGTTTGAGCGTTTCAACGGAATGCTAGAAAAAGTCAAGCATAATGGCCATGACGGTGGACGGATGGAGCTTACTTTAATGCGGAGCTGGGTAATGACACACCTAATTTTTGAGTATCTTCTCGCTCTCCCTGAAGATGGTAATGATCTCGAGAAGGGCTATATTGACAGGATCATTCAAACTGAGGCACGCGAGAACAGGGGTGGTATGATGTCGGACCTTGCTGTGTATTGAGCAGAAGCCTCCCTCGGAAATAACGTCTCTCTGCCTCGTCGATTGGGGAAAACTTGCAATATCGCCGACCTTCTTCACAATGGCAGATCTTACGCACTCATGCTCAAATACGCCCAAGATTTATGGCCTGACCTAAACATTATTGACAACCATTCCATGGAGGATGGCCTACCTTTTTATCGTTCACAAACCTGTCGGCCCTTGACATATATCTGCAAGGACGGGATCCGATACGGCGCGACATCTAACAAACGTACTAAAGCCGACTCACTTGCATTCATTTCCGATGGACCCGGTCATCGCACGCCTGCAGAAATCCTGTCTCTCGTTTCTGTCAAGGTCGATGAGAAACCTCCCCACATATGCGCCCTGGTTCATCGTATGCAGCGCGATGAAGACATCCCGGTCTTTCCATGGGATCTTTAGTATGTGGGATACCTATTCAAATGCTTGTTCAGGTTAATGGAATCTTCAGTGCATTGACCCTTGGGATTCACACAACATATGCTGATCAGTTTGATCCTCCGGAGATCATACCCATTTCGAAAATTGACAGCCCACTCGCACTTATTCCCATCCATTCGCAGCGCATTCAAAAAGACCTCTGGGTCTCTGTATCATTTGATCATGTCAGTACTATATTCTATGTTGTTAAAAGAGCTTCACGGTCCCTACAGGTAGGAACCGAACCTGATGACCTATTCGATGATGAAGACAATGAAGGAGAGGAATAATACAGTAAGCAAGGAATGTTCACATGTCAGTCACTGTTGTCATCGTCACCATCATCCTCGTTCACAGCCGAGGAACTTGCCCGTGCCTTGTTTGGTTTCACACCCTTTCTACCCTTGCTGGTTTTCGCTTTCTTTGTCTCTTTTTCTACAGCAGCATCCATCGTTTTCCTCTTTTTCCCGTCTGCAATAACTTTTTTATCTGCCTTCAATCTTTCTCGCTTCGCCAACAGCACCTCGGGATCTTCATCATCGCCCCAGGCCTTACCATTGTCCACAATCCGGGCCTCAATATCATACTTTTGATTCTCCTCCTTCACAAGCCAATCTGGGTCAATCATCCACCGCCGGGCCTTCAATTCTATCTTTTTCCCAACCTTCGGTGGCTCGTCACAAATGGGTCCAATCACACGGCGTGTGTAACGTGCAGAGCCATCTGGGTCTGGTGCAGCATCCACAGCAGCAAACAGGTCCTTCAGCTGCAGCCAATTGGGTATGTTAGTCTAAGTAAAGCCTAAATTTTATCTGACTTGCCTCTTTGCTACGATAGGCTGGAGCGTGTGAGACAAAATTTGCTGTTTTTGCACCGTTTGCGTCAAATTCATCCTCATCATCTGACATGAGCTTTCTTGTGAATGCAGCATCGTACTTCTTGTCGCGGTATGGGGAATTGGGCGGTAGTTTTTCACGCTTTCTCATCCTCACCTCCAGTTTCTATGACTGAATGTCAATAAACTCCAGCATGAAACAATATTGAACTTACCCCTCTGGCACGACTAGCCAGAACCGATACCTTCGACCTCTTCGCTTTTCCCTCGAGCTTTATTTGCATCGCGGCATCTTCGCCCGCCTCTGGTTGCACCTCGTCACTGGGAGCTGATGCCTCGGCCGCCTTGGCAATAATTCGCTCGTTCCGTGAATTCAGATAACCTCCATCTCGGAGGCCTTTCTGCAGGCTCGTGAATTTCTCGATGACCCACTTCTGAAGGTCATCAGAGCTGATCTTGGACAAGGCTCCCGAAGCGGCTGGTACAAGCTTGCTGCCGTGGTGATTCATATATGCGATAATCATGCGAATGGAGTAAAAGTTGTCTTCGTGATCCCAGGCCTTGTCCCATCGGAAACGGAGCACTGGGTCATCAGTCCCTGTAATTCGCGGCCAGGTCATCTTGTCAGGGCTTTCGGGGTACCATGGGAGATTTTTTGGTAGGAGCTTCGCAAGGTTCAGTTTGGTGGAAAATGCAAAACGGGTAAGTTCCTGATTATTTCGTGAGTATTCTTCTATGTGCACATTGCGGTTTTGACACACCTTTAAACTTGGATCAGAGAACGCGGACAAACTTTCCTCAATCGCCTTGCGCTCGCGCGCCGTCATATCAGTCACCACTTCTTCTCCATCGTCACCCTCGGAGCTCTCGCTATCATCACCATCTTTTTCTCTCATCGCAAGCTGATCCGCTTCCAATACACCCAGTCGACCATCTGCTGAGGCCTGAGCTTTCTGTTGCATAGCCACGGTCCGCTTGAGGAGATCAAGTTCTTGTCGTATCACTTTATTTTCATCAGTAAGTCTTTGAATCCTCGATTCTTGCTCTTCATTGTCAATTTCAAGTGTATTGATTCTCGTGTCGTGTTTGTTCAAGGTTGCCAGGAATACGCTAGTGTTTGCTTTGGTCTTCGACTGCGTCCCAGTGGTTGTAAATGAGGTAGGTTCACATGGACTGCTTGTTGCAGGAGTGGAGCTCTCGTTCATTGTTGAATCGCACTTTATTGAGATAACAGGAAGGTTGACGCGACACGTTCGTTTGCGAGGATCACATGTAACCATTTTTTCCCATCACTGTTCTTGACAGCTGTCAGATGTATACGTAGTTAAAGCTAATAATATATAGTTGTTTCCTCGTCATGGATTGGCATTGGCAGAGCAAACGGAGGGAGCGATCCCCGCACGCGCGCTGGGTATAGTAAATGTGGTCGTGATATGTTTGGCGAAACTCTGGCGAAATGACAAGCGAAATTATCAGAAAATGTCCAAGTTATGAGTAATAACCTGGAAATATTCCGTGCGGGGTATTTCAGTTGATATGCAAGGATATCTGGCGAAATACTTGAACTTTTCTCACGTTTCACGTGCCGGGATATCTCAGGCTTTGTGCTGTGTAGATCCTAGGTCTTTGTAATAGTTCAAGGAGCAATAATCAGTTGAGGTCTTTACACTAAGCCACATAACCCGTGCGGACTCCGTGCGGACTCCGCGCGGACACACGGACGCATTTGGCAGGACCGTCAGCCAGACAAGAATCCGTGTCCGCGCCGAGTCCACATCAATCCGCGTAATTTTACGCGGACACGCGGACCAGCACGGACGGACAGCTCGCAGAGTCCGCGCGGCCAGTCGATTACTAATCGACTTAGTAATATAAATTTTATTTACACAAATTATATATACTATTTGTTATTAATAACATAACATAACGGTGGTGAAAAACTTGCATCCGACTAGGTTCGAACGCGTACAGGCACGAACATTACGTGATATGTTTGGCGTTCATAACCGTTGGGCAAGGCGGGCATTTCTAGCTACAGAATCACTGGCCTCAAGTCAACGGACTTAGGTCACATGATTACGAGGCACGTGCAATGGTCACATTACCGTTGCCACGTCTTCGTTGGTTCTTTTCAACCACATCAACGACGCCCGCCAAAACCGCCAACGCCGACACCAACGCCAACGCACCCACGCCGCCAACGCCAACGCATCGAACGCCAACCGACATCAACATGACGACGCACAAGACGATGTGGGGAGAAGGATAGAAACGGACGCGGAACGAGGGGACGATGAGGAAAGGGCGCCCCGAGGGGCAGAACCAGGTGAGTCGTACACCGCCGTTCACCCACACGCTCACCACGCAGCGCGTCCCCCCCTCCCCACTTCAGGAACTCGAAACGAAGGATACGGCCGCCAACAGCAACAGGAGGAAGGCGGCAACGACAACGACAACGACGAAGACAGCAACAGCAACAGCAGCAACAGTGCCGACGAGGCCTGCGGCAACGACGGCAACAGCAGCGGCAGCGGCGGCACTAACAACGGCGCGACGACGACGACGACAACTACAACAAAGACGACCACCACCACCACGAGGATGACGACGACTAAGGACAACGAGGACGACGACGACAACGACGACTAAGGACAACGGGGACAACGACAAGACAAGCGGCCAGTGCCGCCGCCGCTGAAACCCAGGCCGCTGACGACGTCGCGGGGGCCGACGAGGACGACGGGGGGGCGGGGGCCCCCGCCCCCGCCTATATTAAATTATTTTATCATATATGTATTATACTTAGTAATAATATATGTTATATTCTATTAATTATATAGATTGTTAGTAAGTAAAAGAGTAAGTAAGTGCTTCATAATAAAAGAAAGTAAGTGAGTCCGTGCGGACTCTGTGGAGTCCACACGGAGTCCGCGCGGAGTCCGTGCAGAGTCCGTGTGGACTTTGTGCTGTCCTTGCGGAGTCCGTACGGAGTCCGTGCGGAGTCCGCGCGGAGTCTGCAAGGACATGTGGGGGAGTGTAAAGTACAGAATCAGTTGCTGCTTCTGATATCTTGACCTGCCTGATAACTGCATAAATGAATGATTCTGCCTCAATCCCCTCTCTTGGGGATGCTGGGATATCAACAACAAGAAAACGACGGAGTTGCCCGAAAAACTCTCACAGCTCAAACTCGGATCTTCGGGACCTGCGATGTGCAAATTTATCAACCTCAAGTTGATACTAGGGTTTGTATGAGTCAGAGTATGTCAAAAAAATCAGAAATGCATAATATACCTTGACAAATGACATATCACGGCTGTCAGACCTAAGCGGAAGAAGCTTGCGGGCATGCATAGTATCACCGCCCTCCAGGTGGTATACTCGGCCGTATTGATGGAATTGCGTCACTTGTGGTATAAGCCGTCGAATCACTGATGGGGATTTCTCGAGGCAGGTAGCCAATGTCGCTGTGAGCACCATCCATAGGGAACGAGAGAGGCTTGCTGCAGGTCCTTTTGGTGGGGTGAGGACGTGTAATGGATCTTAACTATAATTATTGAAGGACTGCATAGTATGATAAACAACGTACATTCATCTAATTTGAAATCCTGATCATGGGACTTTGCAGGTAAGACCTGAAGTTTGCCTTGTAAATTGTAGAGAAGAGTTATGTGTGCCAACTGGGCACATGAGGTGATATAGTTATTGATGCTCGCATAAGGAAACCGTCGGCTCTTGACATGGCGGAGGATATCACCACAGTAGCACTCCATTGGAAATGCCCAATAGGCCCAGACCGGACCCATGGCCCTGACAGTTGGTGCGATATGGAGTAGTGCGTGAATTGTGAGGGGGCAAGTCGATACGCGCAGTGGGTCATATTTATAATATAGGCTGTTAATATATATATCAGAAAATGACCTCTGGGTTGCGAGAAGTGCTTACCGCTCATACACCTTGACCCAATCCTGAAACCCCCTTTCAAGCTCATCTATTTGATTTTGTGTAATTTCAAATTGGAGGCAAATTGTTAACAGTCTAACTAGTTTAATAAAGTGCTTATAGTATCGGGGATGTACAAATCGGCCTTTAAGGAGAGTTGGTGCGATGTACAATAAAATGTCCAGACCGAATATGTTTCTGCAATCATATTAGACCTCTCTGATGCAATATTAGGAACCCTAGACCCAAACGCCGCCGGAGTAGTACTCCCCGCATCTGCAGTGGCTTCTCCAATAGCCTCCCATACGGTTGAGGATAATACATAGCCTTCGTCATTGTGGGGAAGATCTTTGAATTTTCCAGTCCAAAGCCGAATTAAGTTTGGGATGAGATTAGACCATATAAGATGCATGAAATCATAAGGGAACGAGGTAGGAAAAGATAGTGAACTCAGTGTACTGAGGAGTGGAATACCCTTGATGCCATATTTAGTTGCGAGGCGTTCGGACTCTGCATCGGTTACAGCAAACTGGACTTTTTTTGCTTGTTCAATGAATGACGAATGAGTTCGTAGTGGAAGTTCTGATGCGTTGTATTGTTCTTGTGGCTGTGGAAAGCCATCGCGGCACAGTGGAACATAATGGGTTGTCACTCGCGAGGATGGGGCACGGATGCCTTTGATGGTGCACATTCTGCAAGGATAGATGGCGTTGTGACCCTTCATTCGCATGACCATGGAAACTGCGGGTATATCACCAAAAACAACAACTAGAAATGCTCGGAGAAGGAATATGGATTCAGTCAGAGCATCGAAGGCAGAAACACCAATCTCGAGCTGTAGTAATTCTTGAACTACAGGCCACAAGAAGGAATCCATATCGTAGGGTTTCTTCGGCCCGGGAATTGACCCAAGTGGAATGATGTTTGCCTTGAGCATTCGCTCTTCAGGAGGAAGGTTGTAGTTAAATAGAATTAATGGCCAGGCAGTTTTGTTACGGCGCTTGAAAGGACCAAAACCGTCCGTAGATAATCCTAGTGCTACGTCGCGGGGATCTGAGAAGAACCATATAGGGAGTTCTTCATTGCCAATTGTAATATAAGTCTCCCGGAGTAATTGATAATGTGTACCATCAAATATATCAGTCATTTTCGTTGGGATATGTTTGTGCTTAGACCGATATTGCATCTTCCTGGCTTGAGCACGGCTTGAGACCATGGCGCGGAGTCGGGGGATGATAGGGAGATATTCATAATAGGAGAGGGGTGTTTTTCCATCAGCTTTGTAGCGATCCTTATTGCATTTGGGGCACTGTATAAGGGTTTCGTACGGCCCAGTGTAACACACACATGAGGAGGTGCAACAGTCATAATGTACTGGCTGAAAACCGGAAAGAAACTGGATTCGTTTCTCTGTGTTCTTCAAACTGTTGGCTGACAGCTCAGGAAGAAGATAACGAATTTTGTTGTAAGCTTTATGAGTGAGGCCTTCTTCAATTTTGATGGTATAGAGACGGAGGATTTTTAAGTCACTCTCGTCTAATACTTCCTCTATGAGGATATGGATCAGAGAGTGTTTCGAAGGACCCGAGTGGACACACCTAACCACGAGGCTTCCTTCAAAAACCCCTCGCCAAGAAGATCCCACACCGAGATACCCTCTAACCCAGGCTCTGCGCTTGGCATTTCATTATCACTACCGTCTTCCTCAAGATACTCATTGCTGTCGATAGAACCCTCACTGTCCGTGTCATCATTAGTATCCATATTCCGCTTGTCTCCCTCATCCTCATCCTCCTCGCTGCTCTCGTCACCTTCCCTGGGGATGAACTGTCGAGTAGGATCAGGCCCCCATCTTTCCTTGCCAATTTTGTCGAGATATGCCGCAATACGATGAGAGCAGCGTGGATTGGATAACCCATAATGGTCTTCATGGTGCAGCACGGCTGATGGTGGTGATAATTCGCGAGAGTGAACGTTTGATGGTCCTGCCTCGTTATCCATTGGATAGTCAATGGGGACTAATTGCGATTGGGGGTCCTCAACGTGCATGTTCTCCTCCCAGTCAGCATGAGCATGACTCTGGGATTGTTGATTGGTGGGCGGGCGGAATCCCGAGTTCGGTAACCTTTGTCGGGCAGGTGTAGCACGTCCTATAATTTGTTGCTTCATGGTGCGGCCTGAAGACTTCTTTCGAGGGGCTTTACTCTTAGCCGTTGAACTTGTTACCAGGAGATTGTTTTGCTCCAGAACTGCTGCAGTGAGACTCGAGCGCCCTTTGCCAAGTAGGTGCCGTGCTTCAGTCTTACAGTGAAGTCTCTCGCCGCAGCCACACGCGCAAAGGCGTCATTTATTGCCCATGGTGTCTAAATGTCTTAAGTATATAAATAGATTAGTGATAGATAATGAGTTGTGAATGGCCAGACGCACCAAGGTTAATGTTCAGAACCTCACCACACCCCACTATCGTTGTTTCCGATGTACAACCCGATCCTAATGGGCAGTACCCCACCGTTTGATATTGCCCTCCCCAATGAACACCTTGATGAAGCGGCGGAACGCCGTCGTGCACACCTGCAACAACGTTCCTAGGTTTCCTACTTCATTTAATTATTAGTCAATGTATTCCTTTCAATAATGATCATGTTCAAATTGTATTGAAGTTCTTATTATGACTACATATTCTATATACTAACTAATAGAAATTTGTATTGACTTACCAAGGGTCTATGAGGAGGCATATCAAATAGATGGTGGTGGTTTGGGATGAAGAGCGAAACCGTGCGAAAGCAGGCTGGGGCCTTACCTTATTCATCGGAATGTTGAAGTGTCGGGCATCCCGGGCATCGGGGTCATATGACCGTTCACATGACCCCAATGGCCGGGATACCTGACACTTCAACATTCTGATGAATAAGGTAAGGCCCCAGCCCGCTTTCGCACGGTTTCGCTCTTCATCCCAAACCACCACCATCTATCTGTTGGAGCCACCGCTCCCTCCTTGTCGACTACTTTGTAAGTATGATTCATTAGTTTATTAGTATATATCAATGTAGTAGTGTATTAAAACAAAAAACCAACACGAATGATAATGATAGTAATAAAGATAGACTAACAAAAAAATCTAATGCCCTTAGGAAACCTAAGGACACTGCTGCAGGGATGACAGGCAAGAAGATCCTTAACATAGCACGCGGCTTTGTTGACCTTGAGGCTCAGGTGGATGACAAGGAGGATAATGAAGGATTTGAGGAAGATCAGGACCTCGGTGCGCCCCCCCCCGCCTTCGTAGTGCTTGGGACCTGCTAACACCCCGACATGCCAGATGACTTCATTGACAGGGATGACACTGTAGAATCCCAAAGCACGGCGAGACCATCTACATCAGTGGTGAGATCTCATGCCCAGGATGGCCAACTAGACGACCTTTTGGAGGGGATATTGGAACGTTCACGCGCCCAACGCCCAGCGCACGATTATGGGCCAGGATCAGACATTGAATCGGATGACCTACCCATCAACACCATACGCGGTCCAGTCGACTCGGATTATCCATTGCTAAGGGTCCGCTGCACTGTGAGTCTTCACCACCGCATTTTGTGATACCTCTTACAGAAATACCTTATTTTCCGCCTCCAGCTGGGGAGGGAGGAGGAGGCCATTATTTACCTCTTCCAGAATGCACTTCCAGTTCACAGGTTGCGATCAGCATTCACCCGAGATGCTATACAAGGCTGGTTTTACATTGAGGCTGCCATGAACACCGAGCTTTCGACACTTCTATATTCAGCCCCAACGATAATTCGTCCCCATGATGGTCTTTTTGGGATTAGGACAGAGGAATGGACACAATTGCTGGATATGGAGATGCATGGAGGGTCTCCATCAATTGGAGACTGGGTCACAGTCAATCGGGGGCTATACAAAGGGGACGTTGGATATGTTCTGTCTACTGAGAACTGGGGGAAAGCTACCCTCCTTTTAGTTCCCCGTCTCCCCCACTTCCCTCAAAATAAGTCCTCTTCCTCTAAGAAAAGGAAACGACCTCTTACCCGCACGAACCCTGCCTTATTCGACCTTGGGACGGAGGTCAACACCATGGCGAATTATCCCAATGCGCGCGTTGAATATAGAGAAGATGGAACGGCCTCTGTCTTCAATCGCATATTCGACCACTCCCTTGAACGTCGAACTTATCATTTCCACTCAATTTCTGTCCCCATTGACACCAAGCCACTCTCAATGCCAAGTGATATACTTGACAAATTCTTAAGATCCCCCCACCCCCATATCGCAACAGCACAATTCCCTTGCCCCACGGAATGGAAATTCTTCGAAGGTGAAGAAGTGGTGATCAAGTCGTCAAGAAACAACGGGATTATCAAAGCTATAGGAACTCGCTCTGTGGAAATAGATCTTATGAATGGGGAGGGTCAAAAGATGTTCCAGTGGTCTAATGTGTGGAAGTATATAGCTCCGGGCCACTTTGTTGAAGTGCAGAGCGGCCCTCTGCGAGGGGAACAGGGATGGGTGGTAGGGGTTGAAGAACAAATGGTCTCTATTACCGAACGGCTGGAACAAGAGGTACATGAGGATTTTGTCCTTCACAACGCACTAAAGGTAACTAAACAGTTGATATATTTTCGAGTAACTACTAATTAATGTCCAACAGCCAAACGAAGTCCATAGGAATTGGATCAAAGTTATCAGCCCACCGATTACACTCCATGGACACGCTCCGGTATCAGACGACGAATTGACAGGCCTTATGAAGCGCGACCATACGCCCTGGAAAGGCATGGAAGTCATAGTTCAGAAGAAAGGTCACGCAATGAGAGGTTACCATGCAGTTGTCCAGGATGTTCAGCAGTCGCAGGAGACTTTGAGTGGCCTCAAAGTAACTGTGCAATTTATGCACCTCAACCCAGCAAATCCCTTCAACAAGCAGGTTCTGGACTACGATGATATTGTGGAAGTGCGGTAAGTCATTTCATATCTACTGATAGTCAGCTTGGCCTCATTTTCATTAAGCTCTCATCGTAAATTATATGACTTCGCCCCCACCAAAAATAAAATATTTACACCCCTTCCCGCTCATTTTATCACAAATCACCCACCAGTGGCCTCACAGCCTATCCCCGAGCCATCCGGAAGTGGCACTCCAATGCCCGACTTCCACTACCTCACGCCAGCTTGGAATCCATCGTCAAGGACTCCACTCACACTGCTCCCACCCCTCGAGGCTGGGCCAAGTACCCGGATATATTCCCCACTCCCTTCACCACAGCCGCAAGGCCCCATCCACCCACTATTAGACATGCGGCTGGTTGGTCGAAAGGTGAAAGTGCTGGTCACTGAAGGGAAACGGAAGAGCAAGGAGGTAGCCGCTTCGGTCGTGGAGACGGATGGAGAGTTATCCATCCGTTCCACGCATTATACCACTTCAGAACTCTTGTCACCAGAGCAAGTTACTCTGAAACATCCCAATCCAACACGCGACAATGGCTTGCTTCTTGTAATTGAGGGCGAGCATTGTGGTAAATATGTCCGGCGAATTCACCATCGATATGATGGTGACAATGCATTTGTTCTTTTAGCTGTGATCAACCGGACAGAGGATGGCCACGAGAGTTTGTCGGAGGAGCATTTTGAGCTCAATCCCAACAAACTCTGTGTTGGTATTGAGACTAAGGATGAGAAAGCCCGTGGTGGTGAGCTGATGGCCAGCCTTCGTGAGGAGGCTCGAAAAACTCGCGCAAAATAAGTAGGGGCACTATTAACATAATCCTTCTATAATATATACATTGCTTGATAATTGACATGCCCACATCCTATCCTAAGTATGACTTAATTTCTGTCGTTTATGCTGTCTTCCTTTTTCTATTATCCTACGGCCCAGTTTACTTCCCTGCTGCCTTTTTTGTTGGAAATTGAAGTTAAATACTGGGTTTACTAGGCTTCCACCTTCAACGTGTATATGTATTGTAATATCCTTTTCATGATCAATTATACAACCGAAATGCAGTTAAGTGTTGCACATACCTTGTCTTTCACAGATTGAATAATGCTGACTCCCATTTCCCCCTTGCCGTCCTCAGAGATTTTCCCGGAATTCTTGACATGATTATTATCACCTGCATCCGATGTTCAGCCTTAGCGCCACTCGTCAAACTGATCTATACCTATTTCTTTGGTTGTACTGGCCTCCCTACTGGAGGCGTTGGAACAATACGGAACCCACCCGACGTATTCCGGTAGCCCAAGTTGATTTTCTGGACCAATGGATTGTTCGCAGTCAGAGTCTGTTTCAGGCTCTGTCACATTTTCTATGGTGTTGTGGCCATCCTCGTTGATGCACAGACTCGCAACACCACTGTGAAGTATTGAGGAACGAGACATGGTAGGCATGAGGTATGCGTTTAGGATAACGAGCTATAATTTTACTAACTCAAATATATAACACTATATGTGATTTCACTACTCTACGGGTGTCTTTTCCGACACTTGTTCAGAGATCCGTGGAGCCGCGATAGCAAAACCCTCTGCCCCAATATCCGACATTAGAACTCATCAAGCGACAATTAAGTGAATTGGAGTCGGAATTCCTCATTCCAACCCTTGCACTAGTGTCAAGATTTTGTGTTTTCCGCTTCCGCGTCAATAGTGCCTAACCATGGAGCATATCCATGGTCGAATTCTTAAGGATGTAAGACATCTCTCCTCTCCCTCAACAACTCAATCCTCACAATCCTCATGGCTAAATCCTCAGCATCGAAAGTCAATAAGCGTGGTGGCAAGGTCAAGTCGGGGTCAACTCCTGCCAAAAATAAAGTATTAGGTAGTTGCCACTTCCTCTAGTAGGATGATTTCACTAATTGTATTACACCTGAAGCGGCACAGACCATGACCCTACAAGCTAAGCTGAAGAAACTACAAGGTACCTACGTCCGATTTATTTCTTCTTCAATGTGCGCTCAACTTCGTCAATACCATCAGCCGAGAACGACGCCCTGCGCAAATCTGCCGCTGCAAAAGAGATAACATCAGACTTGATACCACAGCCAGCGCGCGGCTCTAGCAGAAAGAAATTTAACTTACAGTTTGCAATGTGTTTAGAAGATGACCAGGATTTATATACATCAATTCGCGTAAGTTTCATTTTTATTCACGGAATCTATCTGATTATCTATAGCGTTCTGTTTGTGAATTGACTGCCATGGCAGGGATCGATTACAGCCTTTCATGGCACCGACAACCCAAACCAATAATAGCCCGAATAATTGCTGTAGTAAGTCTCCTGTTATTTACCCTCCCTTTGACTAACAAAGTTGTCAGGCTCGAAAGCGTCACGAGTATCTGAACCGATTTGCCCATGGCTGGCCCGTCGAGGAATTTATAAAATACAACCTCAAAAACAGGCGCGCCTATGCTCGTCGTCGCGGATATCTACCACCACCCTCAACACTCGCCAATAACACAGATGATGATGATCGAGAAATGGAAGCAGATGAGGATGGAAGTGAACACGGCGAGAGTGATGACATGGACACAGCCATAGGAAATGGGGACCGAGAGGACGGGGATGAGGGCAAGGGCAATGAGGATGGGGATGAGGACATGACAGGTGAATCAGACCTAGAAGAGGAGAACTTCTGAGTAGGAGAATTTTCCAAAATCTTCTAATTGATAAACCATACAGATACCATATTTTTTTCATATATAATTGGATTTTTTTGGCACTCTAGTGGATGACTTTCAGTTAGAAAAGGCTATATTTTAGGCAATATAATTATTGCATTCAGTGGATGAATATTTCCTGCTCCCCAGTCTGAAAAGTCCCCCAAAAATTGTTGAAAATCATCCAAACTCAAGGGTATGAAATTCATTATGAGCAAGGGGATGAATTGAGAGCCATAGAATTAATCCAGTTATGGTGAAGAATTCATCCAGAGATACTGTAGCTAATCCCACCTTTAAAAGTATGAAATTCATTCTAAGACAAGGGATGAATAAAAGCCATTTATTTAATCCAGTTTTGGTGAAGAATTCATCCAGAGATATTTTAACTAATCCCACCTTTAGAAGTATGAAATTCATTCTGAGGAAAAGGATGAATAAAAGCCATTTATTTAATCCAGCTTTGGTGAAGAATTTATCCTGGGATAACATGGTTAATATTGCCTTTAGAGGTATGAAATTCATCCAGGGTATGAATAGTGGATGAATCTAAAGGTGCTGACTTGGGACATTCTATGGCTTGAATTCAGCCAATAAAATACATACTTTCAAGGGGGAAAATCATCTCTTTTTACCCACCCTAAGGGTTGAATTTCCCAATATTTGTAAATGAAATTCATTATATTTCTGTTGTTATGATGGGATGAAATTTATACTTTATAAAGATGACTTCCCACTGCTTAAGTAAGGAAAGGGGGGTTGTAAATTCATCCTCTATGGAGCTCACAGTGGTAGTAAGGACAGTGTTAAGCCGAGTAAAGACAGTAATACAAAGGAGCATGGGGAGGGACACCATAACTAAGGAGGAAGTTAATTGGACTACCCTCAAGCAGATATGAAGTCGTCTTCAACCTCGGGCAAGGGCACGTCAGCCGGAGCTACCTCCTCCTTATCATTGTCATCCTGGTCATGGACTTCCGTAGTGCTCGCAGTGGCAGCCTCATCAGAGCCTCCCTCCAGAGCGGCCTCGTTCATTAGACCGTTGAGGCGAGTAACCTCGTCCATAGTGGCATCACGACGCTTCAATAAGAAGGACACTGTATGACTGATCTCCTCCAACTCAGCGCGGTAGTTTAAAAGCATCCTACCGAGGGCTTGCTTGGTGTGCGACATGGGATCGCCCGCGTCTGCAATCAAGCGCGCCCGCGCTAAGACTACATCATGCTCCTTGGAGGGATGGAAGTCAATAAAGACACGAGTATCTGATGCACAGTTGGTATAAAATTAGAACCATCTATTATTAGAAAACGTACCCTCAGCAGATGCCTTTGGATCTTCATCCGGGGTGTCCTGCCTCGTACGCTTTTTGGGGCGAAGAGTGCTGCCGCGATTGAGCTCGGAACGCTTACCGTCCTGTAGGAATAAGAAACAAAGTAATAGACAGAGCAAAAACAAGAATGGGTACCTTGATGGCAGCCTTTTCAGCCTTAGTCCTTTTGACACGGGGAACCTTAATGTTCTCCTTCTCCTTGCGACTACGGGTGATTGGTCCTTCACTAAGGAGACAACTAGTCACTGGTCCAGAGACAGCAGCACTAGCTGTAGCGCCGGAATCAATGACCATATTCTTGAGTAAAGAAGAGACGCCATTGAGTATGTCGCGCACTGACAGCGCAGTAGCTAAAAAGAAACATACCCGAGTCAGTACCAGACATTTCAATGTCACCGTCATATTCACCGCCAGCAATGACCTCGCCTGGAATAGTGGTACCATCCACATCACCACCAGTAGCAGGGACCTAGTACCAGGAAACCATGGTTTAAAGAACAGTACAGTACAAGATGAGGTAAAAAGCACGCACCGCGGTTTGAGACAGGTGCTCAGTGCGGACCTTTTCACGGTGACGGTGAATAGCGGCAGTAAGAGTCACAATGTTACGGTAAACGGGCTCTTGAAGTAACTTGGGGTATACATGTTGTAGTCCCTGGAATGCCTTACGGACGCCAAAGATAACATTCTGCCAGGACCGCTCCATCAAAACCATTTTGGACTCAGTCAGGAGTAGCTGTAAATTGTAAAAGTTGGTTACAAAAACAGCGTTTTAAAAGTTTAATTGGTAAAACATGTACCGCGGTTTCGCCTAACTTCCGGACGCTGACCCTTTGTTCAACAAGGGTGTCCATCGATAAACGAGCTTGAAAGGTGTGCCACTGAGCTTGGACCATCTTGAAGTTCTCAATGTCTTGATAGTTGGGGGGGCTAGTCATAATGATGCAGAGGAAATTGGAACGTTGTAAAGAGAGTATAATAGAGTTGGGCGATGTCTTGGGACAAAAAGCACAGCCAGTGCCCTTTTTATACCTCTACGACTAGAGAAGCGCTACCCAGTCTCTCATTCGTTGCGCGCGTTCTACCCCCAGAAAAATCTATACATTTCAACTGAACAGGTCCGAGACGTGTGCCTAATTGAAATGCTGGGCCCAATTGAAAAAGGAGCTCCGTAAAAATTCATGTGGAGCGCGGCAGTGTCCGCATGACAACTGGGACAGTCGTTGTCAGTGTTGAGGGGGAGATGGGTATAAGCAAAATCGATTTGGAAAAACCTACCAAGGTTACAAGGATTGAAATAGATTGTCTATAAAAAGTCAGTGATCGCGCCACGGTCTTAATGATCGAGAGAATTGCACCAGAATTAAACTGTACTATTTATAACTTAAGTAGCCGGTGCAAGGGTGGAAGCTTTCTTATGAAGACAATAGAACAACGGTTAAACCAATTGTATTGTTTATAGTCCAGGGGACTGTATGTAAAAACATGTGTTGGACTTCAATTAATAAAATTGAAGCCCAACGAAAGGCGGGGGAATAAGATGTATGTAAGGGCACTAGGGCCCAGGAAAACACAGATATATAAATAAATAAAAAAAAAAACATAGATGGGGGGGCGCGGCGCGGCTACTCCTCCTCGCTGTCAGGCACGGACAAAGAGGAACTTGACGACAAAGAACCGTCATCAACCTCTGCTTCTTCCTCCAAGGGTGGCCAAGGGAGGTTCTGGAAATCCGCGTAGAAGAGGAGAGCGCTCTCCGTGGCTGGTGTAGTCAGCAAGAGGTTTTGAAGGCCCTCCAGGCCTTCCTCCTCATACAACCTACTGATGGTGCCAACTATGCGCGCCAACAAGGAGTTGCGCATTTCAAGCGCACGGTTAGCAGCCTGAATGACCTCCGCAGCAAGAGTGTCTGCGTCGCCTAGCTGAGCATAGGCTTCAGCAACTGCTAGTAGAATAAGTAAAATCATTAGTAAACAAAAAGACAGAAAGAAAATGGCTTACTAGAAATGCCCGCACCAAGCATAGGCCCCAGATCCTCACGAAGCCTAGCGTGCTTCTGGGGAGCGAGACTGAAGCTGCACTTCCCCTTCTTGGCGGTGGCGCATTCAACGCACGGTTTACCCCAACCGTTGAAGGAGCACTCAATGTCGCCGCGGGTGGCGCACATTGTGCAAGGATAGCCCACCTAGTAAGAATGATCAGTAACAAGAAATAAAAGAGTAATAAACATACGGTAGAGCGCCGAGGCACGGGGTCAGCCAGCAGAGAGGTAATAGGGGATTGTAGCGACGTCAGCTCCTGGTTGGGAACCAGCGCGTGCTTGCGGCGTGTCACCTGAACCCTATCCCTAGAACAAGTGGTCTTACGTGACCGACGAGGAGAAGGGGCCACAGGAGGTAACAACTCTGCGAATCCCTCTTGAGCCAACTGGCGCGCGATCTCTTCATTAAAGAGCCAAAGTTCAGGGACCTCAACCTTTACCACCTTTACCGGCGGCTGCCCAGAGGACTAAGGAGATAAAAATGAGTAAAAGTAAATGAGTTCAAAAGAGAAAAGAGACATACGGGACCTGCTTCCGAGGGACGCAGCGCGGCATCACTGCCAGCCCCCTGGGCGCGCGACATGTCGGACTAGAATTTTGAAATCAAGTCAGGAATAATGTGAAACCCGTGAAGTAAAGGATGGTATATACCTGGGGAACCGCGCGGCCTTTGCCCTTGGACCCTGCGTTACGCTTCCGCTTGAGGGGCTATTGAAATAAGTCAACCACAGAAGAAAAGTAATAAAAAGCAGTGATAGACGAACTGCTGGTACCAAGACCGGGGAGTGCGCCGGCAAGGGCGCGGCGGATCAACTGTCCCGGTACTGATGGTAACGGCGCAGTGCGCCAACCATGCGAGGAGGGACGAGGAAAGTATCCTGAAAGATACTTTCACCATTGTTGCGCTCGAAGCGCGACCCCACCTGGTCCAGGACTTGCTCCACAGTGGGAGCCTGGCCCTAAAGTAAAAGGTAGTCAGCTTGACAAGGGCAGGCAGAGTAAAGAAGTAAACAAGTCATTTACCAGAAGAATGGAATTGTTGCCCAGGTCAGTCAATATGACCGTATGCCAGGAAGACCATGAAGCCTCGCGCGCGTCGACTGGGATGCGCATCACTTGAAGGTGAAGCGCGCGCAGGAGGAGAATAGCCGGATATGGCAGCGAAAAATGCGTGCCATGGACCACACCAGTGATGGCATCCTGAGACCAGTAAATAAGTAAATTAGTGAAAGGTTTTAATAAGTAAAAGATGGGCGTACGATGAGCATGGAGCAGTGATCGACGAAGTCAATCAACTCGTCGAGGTCAAGGGGGCCCTGATGGTCCATACGGGGCGCGAGCTCCTCAGCCATAATAATCCACTCTTGCTCCATGGCGACGAAGACATCACCCTCGGCATCTTCAAGGAGGTCGGAAAATGAAGGGACTGGCTGGTCCACATAGACCATAGTGGGGGAACGGCCCTCAGTCGGTAAAATCGCGGCGGAGAGCGAGAGGGACAGCGTGGAAGGCGAGCACAGGGCACGAGCCATGGCAGAAGTGGGAGTAGAAGACATATTGGTTTAGAGAAGTTGGAGCATTGGAGCGATGCGAATAGCAAAGAAATTTAGAAATGGGCTATAAAGTCCAAATTGTCTAAAACTTAGCAAGGGCGCGAGCTTTTTAAAACGCACAACCCTGCATTGCGAAGTTCTAAAGGACAAGCAGGAGTACCGATCTCTTGCTGAAGTGTCAGAAACATAACGAGAGAAAGGTTCAGATGACTGAAATATCTGTAAAGCGATGTCCGAATGTCAAGTATTCTCTCAGGAGACGTATATAACTGTCACGATCCTGATGGGAAGTAAACCTCTGGGCTCGATCCCAACATCGCGCGCCTACCTGTCTAAAAGCGGAACCGTTGTAACCTTGTACTGAAAGATTAGACACGTGCAGACCCGAAGTATTGGACCAACATGCTGGCAAAGAGAGACTGAGGACAGTCTACATTTGTGGTATGGGGGAGATGATAGGGCCCGAAATTGTTTGCACTTATAAAGTCGACAAGTAAGGCTATTAGTATCATTTCTAATAACCAAGTAAACAGTAATAAAGGATTAGAGTCAACCTCCAAGACGGCTAATCAGAGTGAACTAGTCTAATGGATAATACACTATCAGTACAGAGGACTATGAGTACGGTCTATTATTAGTCCTATTCACCATGCCTGGTTACAACCTCGGTGTCTTAGTTCATAAGTAACCGTTGTAGTATGATATCATTAGTCTGGGGATCATCATTAATAGGAGAAGTAATTGTAAATTCGGGACTTGCACAACCCAATCCTAGTCAGGGGTACTTGGTGTTAACTACCGGAAGCGACGGGACCCCGTGAATAGCAACCGGGACAATCAGGAGGAGTAAATGACAGTGCCGCGCTGTTTTAAATAACAAAGCGCGCGGTCGTGACTTGATAAGAGTTTAGCCAGCTCTTTCAATATTTGATAAGTAACCAGTAAACGGCATAATTGGCATGCATGGCGCGCATGCCAAGTTGTAGAGGACGCATCAGCATTGAATACAGATCCTTGGCGCGCGGGAGCGCGGTTCCGTGTAAAATTTACAATTCCGTATGATATTTAGTTTGTACACTATAAATAGACTGTAGATGAGTAGCACTAAGGCAAGGAATCTTGCCCCCACTTCGCGCTACTATAGAGTATACAAATCACATTTGTTAAAACACTATTGTGTGCCCGAATTAAGGATCAGATTGCTTCAACGTGTCTTGATTGGAATTGATTGAAGAACCACAGAATTAAAGAAACTTAGTTCACTTGGAACTTAGTACCGTATTGTCCGTTGGAATTACTAGGCACTTGGCCTTAGTGCACTTGGCACTGTATTGTTTGATAAGTCGCTTGGACTTATAGATCCGCTTGGGATCATTAATAATTGAACGTACACTTGGTACTCAGTCTATTGGATCGGGAGATATTATAAATATACCTAGCAGGTTTTTAAACCTGTGTTGAAGCTTTTGTCCAAATCAAACCCATTGAGAGATCATTGGAAAGGGCTTTGGCTAGTACTATTCAAAGCTTAGTGCTTCTAAGCACTTGAACCCGAACTCAAAACAGGCAATTCCTACTGTTCGTGTGTTGATTGTTAGGTTTGGTGTGTGTGTGTAAGGGATTACATTTCATAGCATCAGCGCACTTATAGCCCAGGAGCCCCCTTTCAGCGGTCTGTCAGGCTCTGCTTTGGATAAGATAAAACCTCCATTGTGAATAAAAAGGGTTACCGGATCTGCAGGTACCATCACAGTCCCTTCTGCCATCATGCTGCCATACACACCAGATGGATTGAATGGCTAAATTGCCACGGAGAAGAATGAGCAAGATGGAGGAAGTGAAATGGTGGAAGGCAACCTACTCCTCTGTTGGATGAATCTAAATCCAGATCATGTTGGATTCTCTGCACTGCCAGGGCATGCTCTGTGGCAGGTAGCAGATATTTTGGGATAATGATAGATTTCCCATCAACCATGTAGGTTGGTATAACTATTGGATTCCCATCTGAACTTGAGGTAGGGGGCCATTACTGGCAGATACGAGTCCTTATGTTTTTTTTTTGATTAACTTTTCTTTATATTTCTAGAACCAGGTTGTTGCAATAGAACTAGCTATCCAGAATCTCTTCAACTTTATATTACTTTTTGTTGTTGATAAGTTTGGTTCTGGAACACTTGTCAGGCATTGTCCTAGAATTAGATTGTAGGGTATAGGGAGTAGCTTGACATCATGGAAGGCCTGATGGATACACAACATGAAGATGTATTATGACCACACATTTGAGCTTGCGAAATACTTTTTGCACTTCTGTAAGGGGTCATGTTGCCAAGAGGCTCAGACAGGGAGCAGTATACACAGTATGAACAACCATGCAGGGAAGGGATGAGCATAGAGCACTAGAGGCTTGACTATGAGTAGAGAACACAGCCCAAGTCTATTGCAAAGGTGCCCTTCCATGGAGAGGAAGGGGCACCTTATATACAGTACATTGTGCCTATGTCTCAAATAACAACAGAATCTGATATCAGTAACTCTACTGATGCAACAATACATCTGTGATATGTTAGTCCAGAGTAACTACTATCTGTCAAGGGGTTAAAGCAGTGTGTGTCAGAATAATAGGTATAACAGTGAGGCTATGCAAGCTGTGCAATAGTGATTCTGATGGCTAGATGTGGACAAACAAGTGATCCCCTTACAACTTCACCCATATCCATGGTTATGCCAATAGAAGTTGGTGTTTATAGATCCTATACAAATATCCACCAATAAAAGGTAACAATATATATCTAGGCATTTTCCTTAAAAACAAGTCAGCTGGTAAAGTGGGGACTCAGACTCTCAGAGATGGACTATGTGAAAAAATTAACAAACTTGGAAATGTAGATCCATATTTGTATATTCCAAATATACAACCAACTCAGTAGCTTCTCTGGGGACTTTATGCTGAGCTATATGGGCCACACAGACCACACAGACAAATGCAGGTGTCTACAGTCTGAGCTCAGACCCTGTTTGGCAGGGAGCCCTGCTTAATTGGCAGTCTGCATCTGAGCCAAGTCAAAGCTAAGTCCATAAATCCACACTGTTACTTGGATGCTCAGACCCAGTTTGGAACAACTCCTCATGAAGTCCATGCAGACTGTCCAGATTACTTACTTAATCATAGTTACCATTGCTTATTTGATGCACAAAAATGCAATAATTTTGAAGAGTCAAATACAAGGCCTCAAGGTTACATGTCATGTGCATAAAGCATGCAGATTAACCATTTGGTAAGTCCAAGGTGCTTGTTTTTATAATGACCCCTGCTGCCTACTCTTGGCCATTACTGGCAATGGCTGAATATTGTTGATAGGTACTACATCACCTGTCAGCCTTGTTGTCAACCTCCACCACTACATTCCCAGCTGCCCCACCCATCACCTCCCTGCCATATGATTGTGCACAATACTGCCAAGTACAATGCCAGGTCCCACTGCCATGGATACCACCACCCTCTCTCATACCCACCCCTCTCAGTGAAAATAACAACTGCAAAATCACAACAATAAGAGCTGCAGCAAGAACTACAGAGGCACCTGCCACATTACCAGTGACTGCCTGCCCACATCTGCTAGTGAGCAGCTAGCATGGTGGACATGGATGGTGCAGTGGTGTATTCCATATGGTAGAACCATCACCTGGTGGCTGGGTGTGCACCCCTGGATGTGCTGTCTAGACCAAGTAGCGCCAATCACCCCTGTGCCCAAACCAGATGTGTGTAAGGTGAGTGCATATGTGCCTCACATCTAGTTGCTCAGATATACCTTGTTCTATTGTATATGCACCTATATGCTGCTGTATACCTTGAGACTACCTTGGTGTAATTCTATCTACCTTGTGATATGTTCTTATTCCTTTTACAAATATTAGTTTACTTCTTACTAATACTTTACCCCTGTACTATTTGCACAGCTCTAGTAGGCTGATATAGACTTCTGGTACACCCACAGTATTTATCCAATGTACCTATTTATAGATTGGACTACCCAATTGTGAAACTTAAACTAATTGTTTAAATTTTAAGACAATTAATAAACAAAGAATATACCAAATAGTTAAATCACTAAGGAAGTAATATTGATCCAAATGCCTACTTGGGTGGAGTGGGCCAACACACTGTGTGGCTCCATTCCACATTCAGGAAGTTGTAAATGAGTAGAAACAATGTAGATGATAGTTTATAGAGGTCATGTGACCATGGGAAAATGTTACCAAGTAAACAAGCAATACCTGTGCACAAAACCCAATGCCATAGCTTGCCTGGTTATGGAGAAAACACAAAAACCATCAGAACTAACTTTTCTCAGGATCATGGACACTAATAAGCATTCAGATTGTTGTCATGTATTTGGTATACTTATATGGTGGAATAGATCATGTGACATGTGCCAATAAATAGAGAAATCAATCTAATTTGTATTTCAGGTAAATATAGTAGTAGTTGTTGATTATTCCAATGTTTAGTGTAATTTCCCACAAGGGTCATGTTTGGTAAGGGTCATTGTTGTTATAAGTGTTAAAGGTGGAAGCCTAGAGCTGGAGTCCTAAGTAAGAAACTGTATATTCACTAATATAAGTGAGTACTAACCTGGAGTCCTAAGTAAGAAACTGGGGACTCCAGAACGAGCTACTCTACACCTATATACCTGTAGGAACAATAGTAGAGTACAATAAACAATGGAACAATAGAACAATGGAACAATAGAACAATAGAACAATAGAACAATGAAAGAAGCAAAACAATACCAAGCTAAGCTATATATACAGGTCAATTCTAACATACCCCCCTGACCTGGTGCATCTCAATAAGAGTTACCAAAATCAAAATAGAGTAGTCAGAAACAAAACCATTCAGGGTTTAATACCCATCATCTCCCTGCAGTATTGAACCTTAGGGAGTGTAACAGCCTTGGTAAGAATATCTGCCACTTGAGCTGTTCCAGGAATGTGATAAGTAGAAATAATTCCACTTTCCACTTTTTCCCTTAGCCAGAATAGTCTGGTGTCAATATGTTTCATTCTTCCATGGTGTTCTGGGTTCCTGGTCACATTTAATGAAGACATATTGTCAATCATTAAAATGGAAGATTTTTGGATAGGATACCCAAGTTCTTGCATAAGACTTCGCATCCAGAGGATCTCTTTGCCTGCCTCCACAGCAGCAACATACTCTGCTTCAGTGGTGGACAGTGTGACAATTGGTTGCAGTTTGCTGCTCCAGCCTATTGCTCCTCCCCCCAAAATTGTGACATATCCACCAGTAGAGCGCCCAGTGTCCACACAGTCTGCATGAGAGGCATCACAGTATGTCTTGAACTCCAGTGGTTCACCATTTGCCTGGTAGGTCAACTTGTAGTCCATGGTGGCCTTGCAATATCTGAGCATATGCTTTGCAGCAGCCCAATGCTTAGGACCAGGATTAGAGTTATACCTTGCAAGCTTGGCTACACCTGCAGCTAGATCACCTCTAGTCATACTGACAAGATATTGAAGTGATCCAACAAGACTGAGATATGGGACATTTCGCATTTCCTCCCTTTCTGCATCTGTCTGTGGGCACATTGACTGGGATAGAATAAGTCCTGGGGTCATAGGAGTGCTGATGGGATTGCAGTCTGTCATGTTGTACTTTTCCAGCATGTCCACAATGTACTGTCTCTGGGAGAGGGCAATGGTGCGATTTGGACAATCTCTGATGATTTCCACACCCAATAGGAACTGAGTGGGCCCAAGGTCACGAAGTTTGAAGTGTCTGGACAGCTCCTTGACTGTTCTGTCAATTTCTGCATTGGATTTTGAAGCCAGAGTGATATCATCAATATAGATGGGGACAATGATCTTGACTTCTCCCTTTACATACAAGTAAATGGAGCGGTCAGATTCCAGTCTGGTGAATCCTATGCTGTCAAGAACACCATGTAGCTTCTTGTTCCACTGCCTGGCAGCCTGTTTGAGTCCATAGAGCGATTTCTTGAGCTTCAAAACCTTGTTTCCAACCACATAACCCGGAGGAGGACGCATATAGATGTCTTCTTCCAGATCTCCATTGGGGAAAGCAGATGTGATGTCCACAGAGCGCAGTTCCATGTCTTCAATTCCAGCAATAGCCAGAATCAATCTCAGAGCAGCTGGGCGAAATGTAGGTGCAAAGACTTCATTATAGTCGATGCCAGGACGTTGTGCACATCCCTTTGCAACCAGTCTTGCCTTGTAGCACTCAACTGAGCCATCTGAATTGCGCTTGACCTTGAATACCCATCCAGAACCAATTGCCTTCCTATCTTGAGGCAGATCAATGATGTCCCATGTGCCATTCTGTGTCAATGACTCTATCTCTTCATCAACAGCCTTCTTCCACTTATCAGCATCCTTAGACTTCATGGCAAGGTGCCAGTTCTGGGGATCTGGCTCAGGACCAAGGGCAGCACCAGCAAAGTGGACAAATTCAAATCCATCCTCATCCATTTCTCCACATGTGAAATTAGCCTCAATATCACTATCACCATCATCCAGAACAGGCTTGGATGGCCTTACAATCCAATATTCCTGGGGAGGTCTAGTAGCCCTAGATGACTTCCTGGTGGGGAGTACAGTGCCTTTGGGAGGCTTTCTACCTCTAGGTCTAACAGGACCATCATCCAAGTCAGGATCATGTTGCTCATTGGGTAATGGGTAATTGGCTGGATCAATGTTTGGGATTTGGACATTATGCTGGACAGGTGGTGCTTGGGCAGGGGCTTGGGCAGCAGGGGGAATAGGTACAGGGGCAGGTGCAGGGGCAGGTGCAGGACGCTTTGGGGCTGATTTTAGATTATTATCATCATTATCATCATCATACCCCCCAAAATCAGGCATATTGCTTGAGTCTGGCACTGGACTGCTATCAGGACGATTTGGACCAACAAAAATAGGTGGGGGTGGGCCAGAGGGAACAGGGACACTGCCAGATGTCTTCAGACCAGGGAAATACCGCTCATCAAACTCTGCTTTGTCTGAGATCATGGTCTTCTTGGTGGTGGGGTTGTAGAACTTCCAACCCTTGTAACCATCAGCATATCCAATAAAGACACATTTATCCATGTGTGACTGCAGAGTCTTGTGCTTATCCTTCTGCACAAAGACATAGGAGGTGCATCCCCACACCCTGAGATGACTGATATCAGGTTTAGTTCCAAACCAGCCATAGTGAGGAGTTTTGGGTGCTACAAGCGTTGGAATGCGATTCCAGATGTGTACTTGTGCATCCATGCAATGCTCCCAAAAGGATGGGGGCAACTTGGACTCTGCAAGCATAGCAGTAATGTCATCAGACATAGTCCTGTTAGCTCTCTCTGCAACTCCATTCTGCTGTGGTGTGTTTCTGCATGTGTGTCTCCTGGTAATCCCACAATGGTCTGTGAATTGAATGAACTCCTTTGACATGTATTCACCACCCTTGTCATCCTGCAATGTCTTAATAGTGTAGCCCTTGTCCTTCCAATGGTTCTCAGCATAAGCCTTGAACTTCTGGAATGCCTGGAATGCCTGAGACTTTTCCTTGAGTGCCATCACTGCTCTGAAATCCAAGTAATCATCTATGAAGGTAATCCAGTAGAGTGCTCCAGAATGCGATTTTGTAGTCATAGGACCATGCAAGTCACTGTGGATGAGTTCCAGGGGCTGTGTAGCACGATTTCCAGTAGAGGGATAGGATTTAGACTTCATTTTGCCTGCCAGACAAGCCTCACAAATAGGATCTGGCTTGGTTGTAGAATTCATGTCCATGCCTGTTGCCAACTCCTGTTTAGCCATAGTCTTAACCACTGCATAATTGTGGTGAGCCAGTCTTCTGTGCCATAAGGACAAGTCCAGAGGAAGGGTAGAGGCAACATTAGCATACTCTGAAATGCATTGGACTGTTCCATCAAGCTGGGCACAGTTGTTGGACTTGATTGTGGCAGAGAACAAGGCCTGAGATGAGTTCTTGAGTCTGAACCACAATGCCTGACTGTCAATCACAATCTTGAAACCCTTTGCTCTGGTGAGGTATAGGATAGAGAGGAGGTTGTTCCGAAGCCTAGGTACATGTAGGACTCTAGTGAACTCCACTGGACGCAGATTCTGCCCTTTTACTACAGGATTAAACACAACTGTCCCAACCCCAGCTGAATATATCACACTATTGTCTGCCAGCCTGATTGGTACAACATGAGGGCGATGATTATGCACCCAATTGCGATGTGGGGTCATATGCGAAGAGGCCCCAGAGTCTGGAAGCCAATTGAAGTCAGCATCTAGTTGCAGTGGGCCAGACAGATCAGAATGATCTGGGAGGGAGGTACTTGCATTTCCAGCATATTCTGTGACATCCTCATCAGAGGCATTGTCCTGTGCCTTGTCCTTTTTGTCCTTGGATTCCTCCTTGGACTCCTGTGCCTTGTTTGCAGTCTCCTTGCGCTTTTTGCCTTTATTTTTGCCACCATTTGAAGTCCCATTAGACTTCTTTGCCTCCTTTTGTGCATTGATGTACAGTGTGCACTTGGTCTGGATGTGACCCCCTTTGCCACAGAAATGACAACTGTTTCCTGAGGTGGATGCAGCCATGGCAGTCTGCTCTTCTGCCCTTCTGCGACGAGATTGGTCCTCAGTAATGAATGCCTGATGGACTTTTGACTTGTCCAAGTCAGAAGTGAGGAGTAAACTTGTCACAAAGTGATTATAGTCCTCAGGAAGAGCCCTAATCAAAGCCATAGTTGCTAGTTCTGAGTCCATGTCAGCCAGAGTATACTTCTCTGACCTGAGACTTTTGACATTGGTAATGGCCTTTTCAACTCTGTTAATAAGAGTTTGAAGGGACTCTTCCTCTTGCTTTCTGATGGAGAACAAGTCATCCAGGGCATTAAAGCGAGGTCCAGGACGCTTCTGGACATGTACTTTGTTTAGTGCCTCCCACATTTTGACAGGATCCTCAGCAATTCCATTGAAGTGGACTCTCTGGGGTTCCTCAACCATAAAGAAGATCTGGCCAGCTGCCTTTTCAACTTTGATGAGGTAGGCTTCCTGTGCATCCAGTTGCTCTTCTGTAGGAGGGCTACTGAGGGAGGGCACTCTAGCAATGCCTTTGACAATCCTCCAGCTGCCATTAGCCCTAAGCCAGGCAGACATATCAGATGCCCAGGAGGTGTAGTTGGTGTCATTGAGGAGGGGGAAGGTGGGTTTGGTAAGAGACATGTTGGTAAGGAGTGAAATTGGGGTGTTAACCTCTGTGCAAGTTTGTATCAACAGGAATACAACCAGGTTCCCTTGAAAATAACAAAGGGCAGGGTTCCAAGTTGAGCCTTCAGGAGTGTGTGCAGGAAAGGAGTGCTGAGAGTATTCTACTGTAACTACTGAGCAATCCCAATTGTACAATAGTAGAGTACAATAAACAATGGAACAATAGAACAATGGAACAATAGAACAATAGAACAATAGAACAATGAAAGAAGCAAAACAATACCAAGCTAAGCTATATATACAGGTCAATTCTAACAATAAGATGTTTGTTCACCCCTGACATAACACACAGACCTTCAAAACTAGCTTAATCTGGACATTTCTAAAATTTTGCTCAAAATGGACTGTGGGAAAAATATGCTCAACAAGGAACTTGTAGAGCCATGTTTGTACATTCCAAACATATAAAAACAAAGTTAATAGCTTTACTAGTTATGGAGAAAAACACAAAATAAATTTTGAAACACAACACTCTGAAATATTAGATATGCATAATTTTGATGGCATCATCAAAGGCATTATGTAAGCATCCCAAATACATGCAAACTATGTCACAACACTTTGTATTTGTGGAGAAATGCTGTAAAAAGCTATAAGAGAAGAAAAATCCCATTATGGAAATATTTCCCACGGTGTTGAAATATGAATCAATGAATGAATGAATCACCTTTTTGCCCGAAACCTGGGTTGATAAAGAACTCGTAATAATAGAAACAAGTTCCCATAGTATTGAAATGTATATCAACCATTCAACATTTAACATTTTATTTCTAGCCTTGCATCCTGGGTTAATCAAAAACTTATCAGATATGCTAAAAATAGAAATATCATCATCAAAGACAAAGTTCAAACAAATGTACATATGTCTGTTAAGTGTTTTTTGTTGTATTATCACATACTATATTTAACCATACTTATATAGCTAGCCATTGTCAAGATATTGAGCATTATAGATTCCAGGAGCATCCACATTGACTTGTTTGGCTATGCTTATGGCCAAGTAATATATAAATGTGATATTAAAATAGATATAATAAGAGATTATAATCAAATTTGGAAAGGCAAACAAATATAAATATACATTTCCTGGTGTACCCCCTCCATAGGTCTAGGGGTAGTAGCAATTTCAATTGTTTCTGTTAGCCTTGTATTTGCTGTAATGCATCATCTATATTGTGGGAATTTCATTAATATTGTTTGTTTGGCCAGATGTTGGCAAAGTAATATACAGATGATATTCATTTGTAATATGTAGTAAAAAGGTTGTTGTTGATAATGAGATTTGGAAGGGTACAAACAACTACAAACACATATAAATAAATACATCATGGATTCCTTTACAATGTCTAGTAGTAGCATGTCCATCAGCTTTGTATTTGCTGAGATAAATATCATCTATATTGTGGGAATTTCTTTGATATTATTGTTTGTTTGGCCAGATGTGATGAAGTGATATACAGACAGTATTCATTTGTAATATGTAGCAAGAAAATTGTTGTTGATGAGGTTTATAAAAATAAAAACAAATACAAACACTTACAAATATATACATGAGGTACTACTTTGCCATATCTAACACTAGCAATTTAAATTATATCCATAGGCCTTGTTGTTGTTGAGATATGCAATGATTTATATTGTGGGAACTTTGATGGTATTGTTTGTTTGGCTAACTGTAGCAAAGTCATATACAAACTTGATATTCATTTGTAACATGCTTGTAGTGAGAGAGCTGCTTTTGATCATGATGTTTGAAGGTGAACAAACAAATACAAATACATACAAATATACCAATTGGGTAGCCCTTCACCATATGTAGTGATAGCAATTTAAATTGCATCCATAGGTCTTGTCATTGTTGAGATATTCAATGTTTTGTAGTGTGGGAAAAGTTTGGCCCAAAGCGGAAGAAGCCTCTTGTAATCGTGCTTACGTTTGTCAACTACGCTGTTAGAGCTAACAGCGTAGTTGACAAACGTAAGCATGATTATGCAGTGGACAATTATTAATTAATTCTTGAGATATCCCAACATAAGACCAATTAACTCGAAATTATAGTATTGAATGCAGCTTATGTTAGCAGTTGCCTTTTTTGCTCGAAATCCGCGCGTCGGCTAATATTGATTCCCACAGTTAGAAAAATATTTCCACGACTACAAAGTGTTACTGATGTACTTCAAAATGTTTACTGATCATGTTCTAATGAATTCTCGGAACACTTCAAAATTACTAACCGTGGGAAAAACAACACTGGATCTTGTTGGGTACGCTGAATTTTCCCCGCAAACCCAGGATGATGAACGAGTTACTTATGTAAACATAAGGACTCGTAATTGACAATAGTTGTATATCCTGAGGGCACCTGCATCATGGATTGGGAGGAAGTAATCTCAATCAGATGGTGGTTATCGGCCATCTGCGTCAAGAATGGCCAATGTAACGCATGTGATATGTCACATGGTTTCATTACATAATGTTGAATTTTTTTTTCTGATCATGTTGATCTATTCCTGACCCCACACCCCACTGCCGCTACAATCACAGCCGCTCCGCCTCAATCCAATATCAATATGCAAGCCGCATCAAAAAAATCAACAATCTATGCACTCGATAAGAAGATCCGCTCTGCAATCGAGGCTGGAACGTACGAGAACGCGCACAAGGGAATATGGCGCGAGGTCAAAGCCGTGAAGGCCATCCTGAATGAATCAGTGGCAGAATATGGAGATCTCTTCATTCTGACATACATTCATGCAGCTGTCAAGAAAGAGCCACTTCCGATCCTTGCATCTCGGCTACCAAATATATTAAAGAAATGGGCTGAAGGTCATGAACAAGGTGAGTTATACAGTATTATCTGTGAAAATCCAAACAAATGCTGCTGTTACAGAAAAGGATAGTGAAGGCAGGGACCAAACCAAGGCCACTGGTATGGGCGTCAAGCCGGGAAAGTCCACTGTTGAGGTCGGAAAGAATGTGGAGGAAGGCCGAATCCAAGGAGAATTGGAGGCCGTTTGGCACTTCATGCCCAAACGGCCTGTCGGATTGGTTGCAGAAGGCCAGTCCGATAGCATGGCTGCCCGGCCCTCAGCAGCCAAACGGCCCATCGGATTGAGCGGCCAACAGCAACTGGGTGCCAGTCAAACCAAAACCAAACGGCCTGCCGGACATCTTGGGGAAAGTAAGTCCGATAGTGTGGCCGCCCCAACCTTGGCGGCCAAACGGCCCATCGGATTGGGTGGCTGACGGCCACTTATTGCCCGGCGGCCAGTAACTCCCCGTGATCTGCGCCACAAAGATGTGAGTGCTGGCCCGTCACGTCAACGCCATTCTCCCCCCCCAGCAAGGACCATCCCTCCTAGTCACCTGAGTGGTGATATCAGCATGGATGTTGATTGCCCACCCACCCGCTCATTCAAGGAGCTTTCTGAGGAGTCATCAAGTGAATATGAAGATCCACCTGCTGGAGACAGTGATGAGGAAGATGAGCAAGAAAATTTCATGGATATTGAAGAAAGCGTGCCCCAGCCCAGCAAGAGACGACGTCCCGCAAAGCCCCAGCCTCGGCGCTTTGCCCAGTGAACGGGTCAGTACTATGCCAAGTCGTGTATGGTTTGTTCCCAGCAAAACATTCGATGTGAGAAAAGGGTCCACGGTGGTGCATGTGTGGCATGTTATGAGTCTAAGTCAAAGTGCATGCACAATGGGAGTAGGGGTGGCAGACACCCAAAACAAACGGCACAAACAGGGGATTCAGAAGGGGGTACTGAGGGTGAGCAAATGGAACCAGCCCCCAAGTGGGTAAGGATGGCCAAACGGGTCCCAGCAAGACCTGGCACACCTCCTCCAGAACAAGAGGCCGACGGCAATTCCACAGACAGGTGGCGGAGGGCTCGTCGAGCAGAAAAACGTAAGTCTTCTCATTCCTTGAACATTAAAGATTGGATTGACATCTTGGATTGCAGGCCCAGCACGGCCGCCGGCCTCAAAAGGGCCGCCAGCCACAGAATGGCCGCCGGCCACAGGCCAATCCTTCCCAAGCTGCCATACTCAGAACCAACCGGCCGACATGTCACTTGCTGAGGCCACAACACAACTAAGGGCCATAACAACACAAGTCGGCTCACTTTTTGAAGGCACGGACAACCAACCAGGCTTAGGAGATGTACCTAGCATCCTTGGTGATGCTGTTGCACAACTTGACTTGCTGATGGCCCATGTCCAAAGCCTGACGAGTCTGTACTGTGATATTGCTGAATATCTAGGCCTCCCTGTGGAAGGCATTCCAGCTGAACCCAGCAAATATCATGATATCAGGCGGCCAATTATTGTGCGGGATGTTCGCAACCCAGTCCCAACAAACAAGTGGATGAGTGCATATATGCAATTTGCTGGAGAGTATAATGATGACGATGAATGGTACAAACATCTCACAACACAAAAGGTCAGGGCGCGATGGGCAGAAGACAGATACAACAACCTCCCACTGTCAATACCCATACCCAATCTGCCCCCTGTCAGCAATGTCGCCACCTCGTCTGATCTGCCTGCCCTGGTCAGAACGGCCAGCCACCCCAATTTGCCTGGTGCAGCTGATCCAACTACCCCCAGCCTGCCCAGTAATGTCCACTCTGCCACCATGTCCCCTGAACCATCCCCTGCCATAAATCCATTCCCGGCCATGGGTCCAACTAGCCCTGGCAATATTAATCCGGCCACCCCCACTTGTCCAAACACTCTGGCCAATCCAGCCACCCCCACCAATCCATCCGGCCACCTCAACTTGCCCACCCGTGCAAATACTCCAACCGATCTGGTCACCCCTACCAATCTGCCCCACCCCATCAGTCTGGCCCCAACCCCTCAGACCAATCCATCCGGCCACCCCAATCCGTCCGGCCTCAGCAATCCGTCCGGCCTCAGCAATCCATCCGGCCACCCCAATCCGGGTACGGCCACTAGAGAGTTAACGGCCCCCAATCCAGCCACAGCCACTGGAGAACTTGCGGCCACTGAAGAAATAATGGCCCCCAATCCGTCCAGCCACACCAATCCAGCCACGGCCACTGGAGAAATAATGGCCCCCTTGGATGAAGACATGATGCCAACTGACTCTGTGGCACCACCCTATCCCATTGTGCAGCTCATCCCCGCAACGCCAGCCACATCACAGGAAGTACAATCTGGCCCACAATTGCTTCTTCCCCCACCCACGGATCCCTTGCCAACATCCCCAAGGCGTTCTCCTCGCATCCGTGCCAGAAGTATCAGCCCTCTACCAGCTGAGGCAAGCCAGATTCAGCCATCACCCCAACCTAACAAGCGGCCTCGGAGGAACAGCAGTGGGGAGTCATCATCAAGCAAAAAGCAAAGACAAGGATGAGATTTTTCTTGGGCTCAGAGTACAAACAATCTTGCATGTGTTTAGAATTATCATCTTCTGTAGATAGCCACATCTTGTTATGTACTACATATTGGCGCTAATTTAATCTATCAGTCTACTCTCGTTTTCTTTTGCCTTTGCCTCCTGGGCAGAGATGTATATTTCATTGCCTCTTGAATGGCTAATGCATCCGAATTAATCACCCTCCATGGCAATGATTTCTTCTTGGAAGGCATCACATGAGGCTGATGGGTGGGACACTTATCCACCTCAGGTATATTGACTAGAATTGATGCCGGCAAAGGCCGACTGACTGACTGTGATGGTGGTTCTGGTAAGGGTGGCTGAGGCAGGTTGGCCCCAGATACATTGGCTGAAGGAGGCTGACTGACTGACTGTGCCTGTGGTTCCGGGAAGGTTGGCTGAGGCTGACTGGCCAAAGGAGATAGCTGAGACCCCATGCCTCCTTGTGCTTCAAGTAACATAGGGTCAATCGGAATGTTCTCTGGCAATGCCTCAGGTGTAGATACCTGATTGGCCGGACCCACAGCCACATGCTGAATTACAGGAGCTGTAGTGCCAGGATATGGGGGGGTTGTGTTGGATATAAAGTACAGGGGTTCTCCATCATTTGGACCATCGATAGGGATTCCTTCATGGAAGAAATAACTCTCGCCCACCATGGCCGCTGGATTGGGTACAGTGGCCACCAGATGTATGGCCGCCGTATCTGTGGCCACCTGATTGATGGGCTTTGTTAGAACCTCCTTCTTCTTCCCAGACTTCCTGCAATTTAATGGCTTTTTCTGTCCCTTTCCTCTCAAGGAAGTAGGGCATGCATCTGGATACTCAGCCTCTAAATGTAAGCCTCCACGTTCAACATTTGAAAACCGGAATGCTCTGGCAGCACCAAACTGTACTTGGCGTTGATATATATGTTCTAAAACTTCAATAATTTGTTGCTTTCTCATGTTTTGTGGATCATTGATTTTTGCACCTGCTGGCAAATACTCCTCAGCAATAAACAACTCTGGACTTAATGCAAGTTGTCGGTAGGGGACATGTGTGGTACGATTATTGGTGGCAAGTTCTGTGAATAATAGGTGGAGTTTAATATCCAGCTTCTGTTGAATATTACGCACTGTAGTGATAGCTCCAGTAGCGCTGTAGCAGATCAGTGAGTTGTAATTTTTTGAGTACTGTTGAATTGGTTATGGGTGGCAACTCCGGGAAGGTGTTTGGCACTTTGATTTCCAATTCAGATGGGGTAGGTTCAATGTTTGACCCACCACCAGACTTTTCCCGCATGCGAAGTGTTTTGACATAGTCCATCAATTTGCGTTTCAATTGTGTAACAAGGTCCTTCTCCACTTCCATGAATGTTGCATGATCTACACCCACCTCCAAGGCCATTTGGTCATTCCTTGTTGCTACTAGTTAGTGAAAGGTGACTGACATGTGGACTTCACCTACACATCAACAATGAATTTTCCATCTGTAGTCCGGTAGGCCATGAAAGTAAGAGTCAACATTCCCATTTCTAGGTATCTCTCTGATGCCCATTGCTGGACCTGCTTGTCTCCCTTTTTCCTGGCCAATCTAGACAACAGGTGAGAAAGAGCAAATATACATTCTGAACCTGATGTGGATTGGCTGTGTGCCTTGGCTCAGATGGGCTGAAGTGGTGACAGATTGGAAATGGCCGTCTCGGATTGGCTCTGATGTGCTGAGACAGATTCAACATGGCCGTCTTGGATTGGCACGGATGGGCCAAAATTGATGGCAAACAGTACTCACTCGCTTTGTTCCACAGCATCATAGCCCTCCATCTTCACCTCTTTGATTTTGTCCCAAACATGGTTATGTTCCTCTTCATCCATCCTTTCATACACTGCCTTTGCTGCCCTGGTTCGATTCTGAAACACTTGCTTGGCACTTAGTTCGCCTTCCAATCCAAGCATTTCCTTGACCTCCTTGCAAACTTCTTCCCGATGGAGCCTCCAAACCATATCCAATCGCTTGACATTGATTGTTGGGTTTGGCAATGTAAAATTTGATTTTGTTCACCAATTGTTTGAAATCCAAGTTGCAAGGCTCTATGTTCATTGTTAGCATTGATAATGCTTGATAAATGCCTTGACATTACCCTTGCTCGCATTACCCTATCATCTGCATCACTGACTAACTCGCCACGTGTTTCCCAAAAATTGAACATGGCTGGTAAGATCTGAAACCTTAGGACATTTGCTCTACCTGCTTTGTCTACTTGCAAGAAGTACTGGTCCTTAAATCCATCAAGCACCTGGCATTCCTCAGCTGTGTATAAGGAATCTTTACGTGCTTTACGGGGTGACATTGCCATTGTTGAGATTGATCAGGAAAATAGAATGGAAGTGCTAGATAAAGAAATACCAGATGGGCTCCATGATGAATTTGTATTTAAGCAGCACTCCACATGGCCAGGATGGTCAGGAGACCCATTCAATGCCATTCCAAAAAAAGAAAAGATAACATGTGGTGATGATCAAAAGATCATCTGCTAATCAATGATATGATGGTGCCCCATGATCAACTAACTAGTCCCAGACCGGTTTGGATTACGGGCTCTGATCATCCCAGATTGATGAACAAGATTATCCCATCAAATATATAGAACATCCCTCATGGGGGATTCCTTTGGATTCAAATGTCCTATCCACCTGCAAAAAAGAGACGTACCAAGAAAAATGCCCTGCATGAAGATGATGACCTTGCAGTAGATGTTGTCACTCTGGAACGTGTACAGGTCAAATCCAAGAGAGGCATTACCGAAAAAAAGGTGCAGGTACCACTGCGACCTGAAATACATCATGGAGGGGATTCAGATATATATCAGGTTGGAAACATACCTGAAGCTTTTTCCAGTGGTGTTTCCTATGAAAACAATCCAGAGGATAGCCATTCAATGCCACCAGCAGCAGAGGTGAAGGTAGGAGTGTGATTTAAGGAGTTGCCACCCTCTGATACCTGGCAGAACCAAGCATTCTACCTATTACAACAAGCCAAACAGTGGGAAGACATGTTGCAAGCATTGCTTGCATGCGAATCTTTGCCAGAAGGGCTGTGCAATGTGTGTGCCAAACGGCACGCTCGATGGCATTGTCGTGACTGTGATCAGAGGAAAATAATGTGTCGTGGGTGCTTCCGGCAGTGCCATAAAGAAAACCCTTTGCATTGAGTTCAATATTGGACAGGGACATATTTCCAGGATGCCTCACTTTGGGAGGCTGGCGGGTACATGTTGGTGGGACATATGAAGGGCCCTGAAATATGTGATAGCCTTAGAAGACAGCTGGAAATGCTGGACAGACTTGAGGAAGCTGCTGATACTGCAGAGCAACAAAGGTTATGTGGGGACAGTGTTAGCACCTCGGCCATGCCGATGGCCAATCATTCCATTGTGGCCAGTCAATCCGATGAGGCAAGTCAATCCGTTATGCCGAGTCAATCCGTTATGCCAAGTCAATCTGATATGCTGAGTCAATCCATTGCACCAAGTCAATCCAGTTCGGCTCCTACAACAGCCACTGAATTGGATGATCCAGTTTGGACAGAGTTCTTATCATGGCAAGAAAGTGGTGTCAATACTGATGATGCAGACAAAGATGCCATACTTGAGGAGGATGATGACGAACCCATTCCTGAGGAGGTACTGGATTTCTTCTTGCCTTCCATCCCACTGCAGCCCAATGAACAGAGTCAAACAACACGGCCATCAAATGAAAGACAGACAGCCAATCCAACATCAGCTCCACCGGCCAAACGGCCACCACGGCATGATGCTTTGAACAATCCATATATTTGTGTGGTTCATACAAATGGAATTCATCATCTGGCACTCGTATGCTGCTCTTGCCAAGGACCAGGCTGCCTGCCAATGGACCTTGTGTTCTCTGGTTTGATGCCAACAACTTTTGACACAATCCGATCTGTATTTACTCTGGCTGTGCTCGATAATTTCCGGTTATGCAGCCTTGAGTTGAAGGCTTCAGCATATCAATATTTTCAGCTCCTCAGACACTATACTCTACCTATGGCACCATCAATGGTACCCAATTTATATCATGAGCTGCAAAGGCTTTCTCGTATTTGGCAGTGGATGAAGAAGTTGAAGTGGGCCGGATTCGGCCATGGAAAGGCCGATCCGAAGAATCCGGCACCAGGTGAAATGGCCATATTTTGTCCTACCTGCCCACAACCCGGAATTAATCTTCCTGAAGATTGGAAAATGGATGAGAACCAGTAAGATATATAAACATTGATAAATGCATCTTGTCTCATTGTCTAAATTGATCCAGTTGGGTCTATCGGCCCTCCCTCACTGCCGATGGCAACTTTAAGGCTGACCATGTGCGGCAGAAGGGCAATGCAAAGGATGTATGGTTATCAGAGGGTGGGGGGATGATGGCAAAGACAGAATCTTACAACAATTTTTTACATTCAGCCAAGGAACGTCAAACAGTAAGCCCTCCAAATATCTGCAAAGACTAGTGGCTGAATGTGGCAAATGGACAGAAAGCACCATGTGAAAACAGGTTTCGAGCTGTTGAACAGGCACTCCTTTCATCCAAAGCTTGTGATATTACAGGAATTGTGGCTATTGCATGTGCCCACCATGGATGTTTTGTGCCAAACAGTATTGCTAACCTATACAAAGGTGAACAGCAAAAGAACGTTGATTGGTCCTTCCTGACAGCTCTCAAAATCTTGAAAATTGGTCTGGATCAAGGGGTGACATTCATATATGACATTGTGTGCCAATATTGGGTCCATCTATACTGGCGGATTGGTAACCTGCTGCCGGCCAGAATGGAAATTGACCCAGCCATTGGCTTATTCCATGTTCATGGACACAAGGAACAATGTTTTTTCCGGTATGCAACCTCATTTATAAAGGGAGCTGGAATGGTTGCAGGCGAAATACTAGAGTCATTATGGGCAGGGCTGAATGCCGTTTCACCAGCAATGCAAACAGCAACACTGGCACATTGGGCAGAAATGATGGATGATCATGTCACAGATTCAAATCACAAGAAAGCCTTGAACATGGGTCTGTCCATTATTGGAGGGAAATAACTATGTCCTAATGATGTCCAGTGCCCTCATTGTGCAACCGGTTTCAAGAGGCCGTTGACATGTCAAAGAATACTGATCTATATTTCAAGAACATGACAGAAGGAATACCAGTGGAGAACACAGAGGAATGGGAACAGGAAATTGCAAGGGCCAAGGAACAGCATTGTTTCAATCCGGCCATGATGGATATTCTTGCAACACGGAAAGTCAACCTAGGCTCGGAATCAGATGTGGCCGCCATCGGATTGCAATCTGTCACCAGCCAGGCAGACAAGTGGATACAGCTAGTACTTAGTGTTGAAGCACAGCAGTGAGTGGAGAGTTTGCTTCACAAAAATAATACACTCATTGCAATAACAGGCTTGATTTGCAAGAACAGGTTTGCCGCCTCCGGAAAGACCCACGGGAGGAGGATCGGCAGGAGGTGGAACGGCTTCGGCATCTCTTAACAGCATTGGTGGAAAATTTAGATGCACTCAAAGAAGAAGTTTGCATTGGCTCTCACAATCTACACCCATATGAAGACAGTGACATGCTGGGTTACTTCGAGAATATTGATGGTGCAGATGTGGACCATATGGGCCCAACCCGCCAGCAGGCACAGATAATGGCCTAGATGAGCCTGCTATAATACCACCAGAAGAAAGGGTGCTATCCATGCCATCAACAAGTCTGCCACATGGCCATTTGTACTGTGCATTGGAACTTCAGCAACAAAAAGAGTTGGCCAACCAGCATTTGTCGGCCCTGCATGCCGCAATTGCAGATAAATCATTTCAGTACTCACATGTCATGCAAGTGGCACCACAAAAATCCATCACAACATGGTCTAGAAAGCAAATTTCAATGCTTAACAACGAGATTGCATCTTACTGCCGTGCCTATACCCAGTGCTGATCGGCCATTGTCCAGCTTGGTGCCAATGCCGCTACCCTTCAACAATTTCAAGTGCTGCTCAAGGATGATTTGAAAAGCAGCACTGCCATTCTGGACCCTAATAGACCTGGGTTGACAACATTGAGGTTATCATGGATTTGGCAAGGACATAATCCAAGTAATGGGGACTCGGATTCACTGCTTGAATGTGAGCATATTTCTTTCATGACCTTTATGGATCTCTAACACTGATTTAGTTAATTGTGTACACTGGCTTCGTGCCCGTGGACACAAGCTGTGATGGAATGAAGAAGCTATTCTAGTTGGTTATGAGATGGAATGGACTGTCCGATATTACCATCAGCAAATCAATGTGTGGAATGAAAGAGAGGTGGATACCAATAATTCGCTGGGTGCACGCTCCTATGCTGCGCAGAAAGCAGCCACCTGGCGGGCCATGGCCGTGGCTGCACAATGGCAGTTTCAGGCCGTCAATCCAGCCTTTCCATTGATCATGTGATGGAGCAGAAGATGGTTTACATGAGCACAGTGGCCGCCCAATGAAATGTTTAGGCCGCTGGGTTGCGACTATGGCCACTGCACGGAAGCTTTAGGCTGCCAGGTTGGGACTGTGGCCATCCCACGGCACTTTGGGGCCAACGGGTTGGGACCGTGGCTGTCTAACGGCAGTTTGGGGCCGTCAATCTGGCTATTCCATTGGTCATGTGATGCATACATAAGCGACCTGCCTGTTCAATAATTAATTTTCATTGATCACTTTTTGATAAACTCTCCTTATCATTGTGCACTGATTCTATCCCATAATGCCCAAATCCTTCTTTACATTGTTTGACCCCCTAGCAACTCACAATACAGGTGATCCAATTGATAAACAGGATGATTTACAAGCTATTGTTTTCTATTGCGAATCACGGTTCCGGGCGGCTTTACCTGCTATTGCCCGGGCCTCCAGTGCTGCCCGGCAAGCATTGCAGGTAAATCTTTTCAAGGAATTGGTATGTGGCAGTCATATTGCACTCAGCTACTCAAATCTCATGGGAACTTTAGGATTTTGTTCTGGCATGTATCGGATCAGCTATGGCCACTGGCCACATCCTAATCATCCCAGTCCTTGTACGATCGCTTGCCGCTGCTTGGTCCCTCACATCCCAAAATCAAACTGTTTTTGAGTACTCAGAAAATTTCAAACTATTACTTGATGCCAGCACTGAATACAATGATCCCACAAGGATTGTTGCAAAATATCGGCTATCTTGGTGGGAAGGCCAGGCAAAAGTAGCATCTGAATCTCGCTACATCAATAAGACAACAATCACTGAGGCACTCTGGTTTGATACAAAATACTGGCCTAGACATGTCCCATCTGCCTCACAATCCGCCTTTATCTGGCCGGACACGGCCAATCGGCCCACCTGCAGACCTTTATGTCCGTGGTCTACTGCATCGGATTGATGCTCATTTAATATCACAACATACACACAATAGGCTCACCATACGCCGAGCTTCTGGCTTCAATGAGCTCTTTGAAGCCGCCGTTCGGAAAGAGACTGAATCCGACTTCCAGGACAACCCTTTGCCAATGCGGCAACGGCCTACACTCGGCACAACTATTGCAGATACAGCCCGTGCTGAACAACACCGGCTAGAGGAGGCGCCCCTCCTGAAGTGGACTGCCAGTGTTAGTCTGTCTGTTGAAGATGTCCGGGGGCTGGTACAGCCCACTGATCGCAACCTTGAAGGACTACATTCCGGCTATGATGGTAGCCTGGTCTCTAGTGCAGAAAGTGGCAGTTATTCCGAGGCTGATGAAACACTTCCTAATGACATGCGCTTTGGTGAACTTAGTGAGGATATTCGGCATCCACCAGAGTTACCACCCAATGAAATACCAGTTCACTTCTCTCTCTGGCCTTTGAGGTTTGGGAAATTGGGCCACACAGGCAAGATTCCATCTGGACAGCTCCCAGTGCACACTCCTGGGGCACGTGAAGAGGGGCCACAGGTACCAGCCTCCATCATTGTAGATGGTGACAATGCTGGTGATAGAAGGAAGGCCGTTCCACATGGCCAGCGGCCCGGCCCAGCCACTTCTGGCCGTTTGGCAGTTAGCACCCCACCATCTGCCTCCAACATCCAAGCTATGGGATCAGCTGAGCACGGTAGCCCTTCCACCCCCGAGTCTCTATTTGGTCGCATCTGGCCAGCGCCAGCAGTGCCATCTCTTTGCTCACCCGCCGGCCACCAATCCAACGGCCAATCGCACGGACATGCCGCTGTCTTGGAAGCCGCTGACATTAATTTGATATCTTCACATAGTGGCACGTTCACATCGAGCAAAAATGCTGACATGGCCACAACATCATTGGCCAGGGCGGCCATGAACAAGGTATCATTGACTGATGCAGGTACTACGGACTCCACTTCACTGGACATAGCTAAAGGGGCCGTTGCCGTGATATCATCTGATGATGAAGGCAGTGCCCGCTCTGCTCAGGCAGACATTGCTCTGATATCTTTGGATGAGGGTAGTATGGACTCCGATGGGCCCATAGCCGGGGCAGACATTGCCTTGATATCATCTGATGAAGAAGGTAGTGCTGACTTCACTCAGGCGGACATTGCCCTGATATCGTCAGATGATGAGGGTGGTATGGACTACAGTGGGGAAGAAGGTAGTGCTGACTTCACTCAGGAGGATGTTGCCCTGATATCGTCGGATGATGAGGGGTACGGACTACAGTGGGCCAGCCATAGCCAGGACAGACATTGCCCTGATATCATCAGATGATGAGGGCAGTGCAGGTGCAGCAGGAACTCTTGTAGTTTCAGGTCCATTCAATGCTGAGTCCTTTCCATTTGTTACTGATGACTGGCTTTCATCCACTGGTTTTGAATGAGCCAATCCTTGTCTTTGTAGCCTCGTATATCTATCCTCTTTGCCTACCAATCTTTACATTATTTATGTATTTTGTTGGTCCTTAAAGATGAAAATATGAACCTCAATACTAATGGCTGTATGTCCAATGGCTACTGGCCATGTCCGTTGGCTGTCGGTCCATGTGCTGTCTGTCCATTGGCTGTCTGGCTAGGAATATGTATAACATTTATGAGTATATACACCATCCGTGCCTATGTCCATTGGCCATGTGTCCATTGGCCGTGTCCCGTATGTCCATTGGCCATCTGTCTGTTGGCCGTATGTCTGTTGCCGTATGTCCGTTGGCCATGTTCCATCTGCCCGTTGGCCGTGTCCTGTATCCATTAGCTGTGTGTTGAGTCCCTTTGACTATAACAAGCCGAGGTCATACCAGGGATATATGCCATGCCATAACCCATAGCTGACTGCTTGACTCATTTGGCTGTGCATGGTCTGCACGTCTGGTGGATTCATATGGTATGACTACATGTAGTTGTACATATTTGGCAGCGGTTAAAAGAAGCTCTAGCAGGCCGTATGGTACACTACATTGTATACGCCCGCTAGACCATATGGTACGCTACACTGTAGCTTACCTATGTGACTGGTCTGCCATCCAGACACCCGTCGTAAGTTGTTTGTTCACCGAAATGAGTGCCATTATTTACCAGCCGTAATAGGACACCACAGCCTGAGCCGTGCGTCAGCTCGACATCGAGATAACATTTTTTTTCGACGTGAGTCTTGTCTAGGTCGTCGCAGTCCACTGGTTCTGCGGAATGGACGCCCCAAGAGACTGATGGAGTTGCTATTGCGTACGTGTGATCAGCTTGAACCCTTCGTCGATCGTGGTTTCATAATCTGCGTTTTCATGCAGTATCATGGGAGCGACCGGGAGTGGTAAAACGACGGTTAGGGTAGCCCTATTCGCCCCTTGACGATGCTAAACGAAGTGAATAATAGTTCATCAACCTCATTAGTGGCTCAAACCTCCGCGTGGGAGAAGGCCTAAGGTCTTGCACGAACGTTGTTCAACTGGCCGTACCTTTCGAGATCGGCGGGCGTTATGTCACTCTTATCGACACGCCTGGCTTCGATGACACCACTGTAAGTGACACGGACATTCTGAAAATGATCGCTGGGTTTTTGCAAACATCGTAAGTCTATGTTCCCCAGATACTGTGAAGGGTGAGGTTGAAAATGACGCTCCTCTTTTAGGTACGAGCATGGTAAAAAATTAGCCGGAATCATATACATGCATCGTATCTCCGATTTCAGGATGGGCGGGATATCGACACGCAACTTCAAAATGTTCAGAAAGCTGTGTGGAGAGAGCACCCTTAAGAACGTCGTCATTGTCACGAACATGTGGGGCCAGGTATCTCCGTCGGTCGGCGAGGCACGAGAAAGGGAATTAGTAACCGATGAATTATTTTTCAAACCCGTCCTCGACAAGAATGCTCGCCTTGTCCGTCACGACAATTCGCATGGGTCAGCGCAGGCTATCCTGGAACTTGTGATCCCAAACAGGCCAGAAGCTTTAAGAATTCAGGAAGAGCTTGTCGACGAAAAAATGGACATTTCTGAGACCGCCGCAGCGGAGAAGCTCAATCGCGAATTGATGAAACAGGCAGAGCGTCATCGGGCCGAGTTGTTGGGCCTAAAAGAAGAGATGGAGATAGCCATCAAGGAGAAGGACGAGGAGACGCGGAAAGAGCTAGAGCAGGAGTACCGGAAGCTGCACAAAGAGATGGAGAGAGTTCAAAACGACTCACAGAGGCTGGCTTCAGAATACACCGAGGAGAAACAACGCATGGAGAAGAAGATGCAGGAGATGATGGAGCAGGCGAAACGCGATAATGAAACTGCCGCGCTGAAATACGAGCAGCAATTGAAAGGATACCAGGAGGAGCTTCAGGCCAAATCTGCCGCTTTCGCCGCGGACAAAAAGCAGCTTGAGCAAAAGATGGAGGAAGCAGCAGCTCAGAGGAAGAAAGACGAGGCAGCCGCACAAGTCAGCCTTAATGCGCAGATCGAAGCATTACAGAGACAAGCAGAAATAACGCGAGCTATGTCTGCTGCCGAGAGAGCAGCGCTGGAGAAATCAATGAAATTTCTGACCGAGAAATCCAAGGAGGACGACGAAGGCGCTGCGGCGAAGTATCGACAAGAGATGAAAACATACCAGGAAGAGCTCGCAAAGGCGCAGCGAGCAGCCACAGCCGAGAAAGCATAGATGCAGAAAGAGATGAATGATATTAAGCGCCAAAACGAACGAGAACGCCGTGAGCGAGATAGTGGCGGTTTTTGTAGTTATGTGAATTCTTCTTGAGGTCTTTACTGTCCAATACATAGTACTGTTACCATTTCACGAGAATTTGGTTGTGAGGAGTATTACCAACGCGATCACCCCCAGAGGAACAAATGGCTTTTGTACTTGTGAGATTTTAATTTCCACGTGCACATACAATTTTCAATCTCACTGCCACGGCAGCCTCCTGGTCAAAGTGTTTGGGCTCTTGAACAGCACCTCTGACAATGCATCCAACTTCCAAAGAACTTCCCATCTTCCCCTCGCCACCTGAGCCAGTATAATGTTATCGCGACCAGGAAGATATCGGCAACAGACAATTCACACACTTGAGGCTCAGATCGGCGAGTCTGACTCGTCGGCCAGTCTCGAAACAACTGGACCTGGATCTCCGTATGCTAAACGCCTTTTGGCTATCTGTTATTCTGCGCTCAACGCCAAAAACAGTGCAGTCATCGCATCCCAACAGGGACGGCCAGTGGACACCAGTAACACTCAAATCTACACCAACCAGAACGATTCAGGGTAAACGCACCATTGGCAGTTTCGCTGGGTCTAGTGTGCTAACCACCACACGTTCACCTGCATTATCGCTATAACTACCTCTTTCACACCCAAACAATGCCCCTCTTCCCCGATCGTCATAGTCAAAAACAAGTGCAGTTCAGGATAACCCGCTGGCGGTTGCTCAACAGCATAGTTATTCTTACGTTCGGGATGTGGAAAGCTATTTCTGCGTACCTTGGATATTCTACACTTCCTACGACTGTTGATTGGGTTCTAGGTGTCATATGATCTTTGATGTATGTTCTTCCCGATTTCATGCGTGGTCACGGAACCATCTTTCTTGAATAGGACTTGACGCAACTCTTCTACAGTTCCTACTGGGCCAGCCTGCTTGAGTCGGAGCACCCGACGATTGGAAAATGGCTCATGCAAGACGACCTGAAAGCGACATCCATGGGATTTGGTCTTTCCATTGCCTCCGTACTGACGGCCATGCTATTATATGCTGGTGAGTAAATTCATCAATATGATGTCAAGCTTCTTCGAGCGCCATTAATATTGTATTTAGGAATCCTGATCCGAACGTTCGATCACCACCTGAGCAGGAGTCGTGTAGGCTTGTATTTTCTGGGAGCCCTGGGCATACCCTTCGTATCATGGCTTTTAAGAGGTTATTATCTTGGGTGGTGTGCGCCATTCAATGGTTTTTGCGAGAGCTGATCACAGCTGACTGGTACATCCCCAACCCATTCTTCACGGGGCCTCTGTCTATCATTTGTCTGGTTTCATTTTACAGTAAGTTTATATCATCATTGATACCTGCCATTGGGATGCTTATCTATTTTTCAAGTACCGAGTTCTCAATTAGTAGTGGAGAAGAAATTTTTTGGAGAGGTGAGCAGGTCATGGCTGGGTCTGATATGGGTCAATTTTATGGTATTTTTTCTATGTGGATGTGGCTTCACTTTGCTATACGTTGTTTCTGGCCTAGCTCGCATGAGTGTGAGGCTCGCGAGAAGATCATGGGCTTAAAGAGATGATATGAATAAATTAAAAATCTCAATGTGGTCTAATATCCTTGAAACCCTGAAAACTCCAATCATAAATTGAATGCTTGAAAAATAACATTAGGTTGACTGCCAGGTCAAGATAAATTGATTTAACTGAGACTGGATGTAAGTTATAGATTGTAGGTAGAATGGATGAAGAACAAAATAGCATATTGTGAGGCTTTTCTATTGCATCAGAGCCAAAGCATACCAGTGACCCATTAATAGTAGGTTGGACCTATGATTGCCACAAAGAATACACATGGAGGGATAAGCTTCTGTATCATCTGTCCAAGAGTATACTGTACATCTTTCTTGAATTCTGGAATTGAAAGAGTTGATGGAGTTGGTGTGTTGACATCATCAAGCCCATTGATGGTCCATAGTGGACATTTGGAGTTGGAAAGAGTTGTGAGAGTATTGGTGTCTTTTCATCTTCAATGTCTATACCCAGAACTGAAAGGTTTCGTGCAGGTGTCACCACTAGACTTGATGTTGCTTCGAATTCAATATCTGGAACTGAATGGCTTGCTGTGAGCATTTCTGCTGGAGTCTGTGTTGGTAAATCTTTCATATCCGAAATTGAAAGATTTAGTGTGATCATGACCACCGGAGTCAGTATTGGCCCCTCCATTCCAGTTCCTACAAGTGTTAATCCTTCCTCAATATCTGGGGTGGACAAACGTGAGGTGAGGTGATTTCCTGTGAAATGCATATAATACCTGGGGTTGGTTTCGAAGTCTGAGGCTCTGTGGTTGACATTGATTTTAGCTCTGGCTTTGGAAGTGTGATGGGATATGGCGGCGTTGGATGTGTTGACATCATAGTGACTATTTCGACCAAACAATATCATCAGCAATATTGTGACTAGGGCCTAGGTATAACATACTTCTTGCCTGATCCTTGTCTGTATTGGTGGTGTGGCTGGTCCTGTGATGAGTCAACCAGATGAAGGAAAAGCATGACAGTTGAAATTTGCCAACCTCAGTGACTGGCTCTCATCATTTAGTCGGGAAAGAAAGAGATCACTCATTTTATTGGTTAGACTTGTTGCATGTCCCTCGTCTCCCAGATCCTTCCGCTACATTTTCCAGAAGTATCAACGTAGAACCAAGAAGTCAATGACATCAGCATACCCATAAGCTAAATGTCCGAAAAGAAGTGTCGGCAACAAGGAGTGAGAAAACAACCACATGGAGCGTGATGATAAGGGGTTGCCTCCAAGGCATTTCCCTGAAGAATTACGTCGCAACAGAGGGGAGAGGAAGGGTAGAAACTGTCACTGATCGAGTTTGGCCTATGGCATCCACTGTCCAGACTCGTGCCGCCCTGACCGAATTCAGAATGCTGAAGCAACGAATGTTGAAGATGTGAGAATCGAGCTGTGACGTTTTGGTTAGGAATGAACTCAGCAACCCAAAGAGGTATCGGATTTGCTGTTGAACACTGAGCACTGCGTGCTGAGTACTGGGAGACGCCCAAGGTGCCAACGTGACAGGATAAGCCGTTTGACAGGAACCTTGAACAAATGTATGCCCAGAGTGTCTTTGATCATTTTAACTCGGTTCCATCGATACGAAGTAGGAGGAGGAGGAATATTTCCAGCTCAATCCTGTTGAGAATCGGAATAGCTGGACGCGGTTGAAAGGTGTCACAACGATCTTGCTGCAATAACTTTGAATCTTTCATCCGAGGGGCCAAACACACTGACGACTTCATGTAAGCCAACACCTCACCAAGAGAGCGACGGATGTTTGAGGATGCATTTGGTTGTTACAGCACGCGGGATGGATGTACTTGGAATCAACCCATGGGGCGTCATATTGGAGTTGCTCAGATGAAGGACGGTGGAGTTTGTATCCTCAACAGGTCCGTAGCCCCCTTTGCTCCGTCCTTCAATGTACATCTGAACTCGTTTGCTTAGCATCCAACACGGGTCCGCATCTCAAATTATATCGTACACCACCTACGCCCCAAGCCAACTCCTATACAACTCGCTTCTATGGCACGTCTTGCTGAGCCTGGGTACTCGACTTGAATTCAACTCTTGCTGATGGCGGAACTCGTGCGGTAACCCACGAATTCGAAGATGGAACACAGGGACCCTCCCGAGAAAACTGTCCCACTTAACGCTTCACTCTCCCACTACCAAAAAACTACATCATCAAGCTCATATCACCTATTCAATCCACGGACGTTCACCGCAGCCTCATCCGAGTTGATCTATACGCCGAAATGTGCTTATCATAGTTTTACTATCCACTATCCACTACTCCTTGGTTTAGTATTTCCAGGCGCAGTCGTTAGTTTCCATACTATTTTCCTTTTGATGTACTGACACGTTCCTCCAGTTTCGTACCTTTGGTAAATTGCTTGATGGATATTGTGAAACCCTACACACGTCTTCAAACCTTAATCCTCAGACTCTCAGGCAGGTAACAATGTTGGACAATTGCAGGGGACATTCTAAGGTATACGCGGGGAGAAAAGTGCACTGACTTAGTGGTGAGGCCGGAGACCTTTTATCTTCATTCCTTTTCCTTCACGCTGACCGCGCCCCATGTCATTAGTTCGTTCGTTTTGTGCCCGGGTCGAGATGAGAATTCTCGATCCAGTACAGAAATTGGAGCCTAACGGCCCACATATCTCTTGTTGCCCCGTAGTCATGGACGATTGTCTAGTCTTTGGTCCTGGCGGCAAGAGAGGTGGCAATGGTTCCATAGTGAAAAGCTGCCTCCGAATTGCTGCATATATCACAATTCAACTGGCCGAGAATCGTTCGACGGTTGGGTTGGTGTTCTTGGGCTACACAAACGTGTATAGTTCATTAACCTGGATGCCAATCTCTTGAAATTTCGGGTACACAAACCCATACAACACGCTCACTCCAGCCCATATCAATGCATTTCCCGGACCGCATCCTATTCTACCTCCCTCTACCCGATATATTTGCATGTCAGTTTTACCCATTCGACCCTCCACACAATCAAGGAATTGATGCTACTTCAATACCATATCGCCACTCAGCTTGCAATCAGTGTCCTCGAACACCTCAAATGGATGTGATGGGCGCAGCACGAGTTCGACTTCTCACAGAGCCAGTGCACAACTGCCCACTCTGAGTCAGTACTCGAAATTCAGAGACTGCAAATCTGTTTACTTCTTATCCAAATCCTCAACGCATACGTGACAATAACAATCAATAAAATGATTGCCTGGCAGCCCCCAACTCCGAGTCCATGATACATCATTCCCCTTGCCCAAGCACATTAAATCTGTTTATAAACCTATTTCAAGTATGAGCTATGACATCCCACAACAGATACCATCACAAGTTAGATACCTAGCCATCAGCGATGCCAGTCCAAGCCCCAACACCATATATGTTCGTCGCCGGTTCAATTGGGGATTTTAATGTACCAGACACGCTGACGTCAGCACCGTCGCCAATATCGAGCTGAACATCATTGACACCAAGCCTGCCATTGAATGCCTTGGGTCCAACCAAGCTTGATATAACATCGTAGGTGAGTGTTGCCTTTGTAGTTGCGAATGGAGTCATGGCAGGCTTGACTAAATTTCCCGCAAACTTGTACTCGACTTCATCGACGGTAAACACACATTTAAGTTGCAAACCATCAGGGGATTGGACAGAGCCGTTGGCGATAGCCATATGATTGATTTCTAGAAGGTATATGAGTGAGCTCAGAACTTATCAGTGGACAATTGACGGTAGAGGAAAGCTTACAATGTGAGTGATGAAAGTGTTGAGGGGGTTGAGCGAGTTGTTCTGTCTGACCCTTCTCTGATGCCTTGCTTTTATCAAATTCCTGGGATCCTGTAGCCAATATGAAAGTTATTGTTCAAATCTCGATAACCGTCTTCCGCGATGGGAGTTATTTTGGCTGTTCATCTCACACCCGATCACAATACATTTGACGTGCTAACTTCCTTGACTATGTTTTACTCACTCACGGCATTTCTCGGCGTTTAATAATCCGAGCTTATACTTATGTGTGCAGAGCGTAACAGTATAGCCAGAGATTCATATTTGTACTGGAGATCTGGTATTCACTGCACCACTCCCTTCTCAGGCTCGGTGGTACAGCCTCCCTGAATTCCAGAAGGAGAGGCACCAAGAAGGAACCCGCAACAATCGTCATGGATGAAAAATTCAGGGCAAGAATTGAGTCCAATGCAGTTCCTGATGACGTCAAGTAGAGTAAGAAAAGCGGAGCGAGCCGTAAGGACTATCCTTTTTATCCTTTTTTCTGTACGGGCCGCCCACCGTCTTGGCCCACCTAGCCGATCTGCCGGTGCAATGCTCCTCGATATGAGGACGGCTGGGGGAGTTTCTATCAGAAGGATAAGATTCTGTTGCAGTGGCGTTGTTACGGCAGAACATCTAGGACGGGCGACAGCAATCTCGGTCGCCCACATTAATGAGCAATGACTGAGCAAACATGGGTCAGCAGGTCGTCCGATTTGGTGTTGCAGAGGAGCCGCCGTAAAAGTAAAGGTTTTGTTGAAGGGTCGCTTGATTATGAGAGATCGGACCCGCTTCCCCAGAATTCCCTAAGTAATTGTAGAACCGCTGGGGTGACGACTCGCTCGTGTAATCCTTCTTGACTGTGCCAATGGTATTGAAACCACCACAAGGCGAGGGTAATCAAATCAGCCCTAATCCGATTCCACTATGAACAATTGAAGGAATCCACGACCGCCTAGCAGATAAACTATTCTCGTGAGATCATAGATTTCAGATTGATTGTTCATAATTGGCGCTGTCTCTGAGGAGTCGAAGTTGTATGGAGCCCATCCGATTTCCCCAAGCATGTCCGTTCGAGGTGTTTCCGACACTAATCGTTGACCATCAGTTATCCTCCATGCCCGCCCATGAGCGGGATACCGATGTGATTCTGGAGTAGAATTGACTACTCGATGAGCATATAGAGTACTAAACAGGTGCGCTTGACATGCGAAGATATCGGATGGAGGTAGGCAAGACAGTATGCGGATGACGAGCTTGTGGAATGCCCCAAAATAGTGGGACTAAGAATACCGTTTACAGGTGAGTAAAGCAGTGTTTTCGAGAAAACGTTATACTAACCTGTATTGTTGTTGCATGGGAACGCCAGCTCTCGCATTCATGTACTGAGACTGTTTGATGGGAAATCTGAGTCTGGAGGACTACCAATTTCAAACTAGAGCATGGGTATATATAAACAAACAAGCCCCTTCCCAACGTTGGTTCTGAATTGAATCGAGAAGAGGGGATGAGATAGACGCGATAAGAAGTAGCCCAACGTGGTATGGTGCAAATTGGAAGGTCTGGCAGCTCCTGAAATTGACATCTTCCTCGATTAGGGCGTCGACGGAATACACACGAGGGTCGTAAACAATGGCTTTGTAACCGAGAGTAATCAGGATATGAGAGGTGGGGTCTGGTATCCAGAAAATCACCATGAGCAGCACCTTAAGAGGCATCCACTGAACTAGATAGGAGACCGCCAAGAGTGATATCTGGCTTGTCCCCAAAATCACAACACCTCATTATCCTCGGTATCGCTGTCTAGTTTGGGCCCAAAGTGATGAATCACAACATCCGCGATTGCCCATCCCGACTCATCTAGCTTGAACGAACTACTCAGGCCACATTAAAATCCAGGTAACAAAAAGAGCACCTACCTTCAGCCCGATCAGCCTCTCCTCGTCCATCAGCAGGCCCCCGTCATAATCCTCCAATCCTGTCAGCGTGCACGTCGCAAACGGTAAACACGAATCAATCTGGCCGTTGAACGCAGAGTGAAAAAATGGCACCGGCTCCTCCTCATCTTGGACACACAACTTTTGCTGCTGCCCCTTGCTGAAACGCAGGCGTGCAGGGCGAAAGTCCACAACGGTGACCTTGCCGGCGCCTTGGGGTGTGAGTACTGCGCGCTCACCTGCTGTGGTTGTAATCCAGCGTGTGCTCCCTCCACCCATCCACCTTGTCACACGCGGGCCCCACGCGACCCATGGGACAATGTCGAAAGCACCACCATCACTACATGGCGCAGGACAGAGGCGTAGGAGCGCACTTCGGTGCACAAACATTGAGAACGTTGACAAAAAGCCGTGATTTCCCTCGACACAGATATTGAAGAGCGCGATGGCCTCTGCGGAGGATGAGTGGAAAGCGTGTGTGGAGTGCGGGGTTCCCGAAGGCGTAGGATTGGGCTCGCACCGTGTGGCTATGTCGCTGAAGAAGTAACCATGGTTGAGAGGGGGGAGGCTGAGGGCTCCAATTGGGTGGGTGTGGATAAGATTCCGGAACTCGAGGAATCCACCGTTGGTATTTGGAAGGAGGAAGACGGTGGGTGAGAGGAACAGTAGGTCAGTATAGCTGTTATTTGGCGCTGTTGTGTGCTGGACACCGGTTAGAAGGATAGGGATATATGAGCAAGCGCGAGACTCACCATCTTGAGGATACCGGTCTTCCAATCAAAAATGTAGAAATCATCGTCAGGATTTGAAGGATTATTGTAATGTGCAGTGATGAGAGCGAGAATATCCCCAACAACGATGATAAAGGCGGACGGGTGGGCCCATTGCGAATTTGCAACAAAGAGCTGAGGGAGTCGTGCCTCCGGGTGGCGCTCTCCAGTAGAGAATTTGAGAAGGGAGATATTAATGATGTGCTTATGGTCCTGTGGTATTCTGGATAGACTCAGCATAGCAGCAGGGTCGGGTTACAATCCACATACGTGGTCACAACTGCCATGAGATCATGCTCGTATACTGCCAGCCCTATATCAATGATGCTTGCATCAATGTTGATCTTCGCCCATCGAGCCTTATCAGACGCCTCAGATGGTAGTGCACAGTAGTGCATGGCACGATGGTTACGATTCCCTAGCAAATAAGTCCCTCCCGTGAGATCATAGATCCCAGAATGTTCGTGCACAACTGGCACTGTCTGTGAGAAATCAAACTCATGTTGAGCCCATCCAATTTCCCGTGCAGACAACTGTTCAAGACGTTCGAGAAGTCCCACTGTTGACCATGGGTTGTCCTCAACGCCTGCGAGCTGAGTCGCAATATGGTACCGGAGGAGCGTTGACTCTTTGATAAGTGTGTTGAGTATTGAATGGGTGCGCTGGCACGCGAAGATGTCGGGTAGAGGGAGATAGGTGAGAATATGGATGACGAGTTCTGGAAACGAATTGATATAGTTTGTAGTAAGCATCGTTTGCTAGCGCAGTTGGTAAAGATTAAAGCAATGGTTATTTTGTTGCCTGAGAATGCCGGCCCATTTATGTGGTCAATTGACTTTGCTGACTTTTGGCCATAACCAGTTCAATTCCAACGATCATGTTGAATTTACATAAAAATGTAAATGCGCCAACTCGGAGCTCGAGGCACATAACCAGTGGTACAAAACTACTTACCACTCCTGAGTTTGCCAGTACCATTACAATCAACTGTGCTGTTCATCCATAACTTCAGGGTCTCCGAAGATGCCCATGCTCTCCCCCAATGCTTTCCGCTCTCTTAATATACCACCATTGCCTGCATGCTCGGGAGTTGTATACCGTGCTGAAGAGAAAAAAGACCACAAAATGGCTCTTTGGGTGGGCTAGACTGAGTTAGCTATTGGACTTTGACGACTTTCTGATGCAAATGAGGTACAAAAAATTGGCGGCTGAACTTGTAATCCATGCAAAGTAAGTACGAAATTCATAAACTTATACTATATTGACATGTTCTAAAGCAATACAACTACAGTCAAATATGTTTATCCAACCATAGATTTCGCCAAGTTCTTGGATGATGACAGTCCTCCGCTTGCTTGTGAGGTTTACAATTTTTGGTAGAGTTGTGGTGTGAGTGGATTGCTTGAGACTCTGTGGATTTCTTCCCTTAGATTCCAAGTTGGTGCTGAAGTTTCTTGCCAAAAATGATTGAAAACCCCTCATGGTGGGCTCCAAATTGACAGTAATGAGCCTGTCAGAAATGTGAAGTAAAAACACAACAATCTCCTAACAGGTTCTCTCCTAAAAAGTAGGGGTGGTTCTCAAATATAATGAACTTGTCAGCAAACCAAGTAGAATGAAGGGAGAGTTACCACAAGAACAGCAATTGAAAGTGGTGAAAAACAAGCAAAGGAACAAGGTTGCAAAGTGCCTTAAATTCCATCTGACTGAATATACTTCTTTGGGCTGTGTGAAGTAAGTGAAATTCATTACTGAGGACACAATGCCTTTAGAGAGAGTACAAGTCTGGAAAGCACTTTGAATGCAAATGAGAGCAGTTTTAAACATAAAGCAAAGATGAATGTAAAGTTATTGTTCTCTGCAGCAAAGTACAGAGGTTCTATACTACAAGGACTACATCTAAATGGAGTATGTAGAGTAATATTTCAAGGAGCAAGTGTAGCAAGTCCATCTTGGACATACTAATTAGGAATGAATCACAAAAGTGGCAAAGTAAGTAATCTAAATAAAGAAAGTGTACCTGTTTCAACTAAATGTTCAATCTAAATGAAATACAAAAATGGAATGATTTAAAGCCAAAGTCAAAATGCTGATCAGGGTCCTTGAGGCAAGTTAGATGTTGCTGAAGGAAGTGATGTGGCACCTGATTTGGTACCTGGTCCAGGTCCAGAATGGCATGTGGACAAACAGGTGAAGTCACTAAGTCCAAACTGGCAAACAAGGGGGTGACTGAGTGCAAAGAAATAGGCAAATAAAGTTAAAGTATGGCAAATTGAATGAGGCTAGCAAAGGAAGTGGTATGCGCAATCCAGTGATGCTGTGGGGCATACAGTATAAGCAAAATGTGGCAAATTGGTGAATTAACATGCCTAGAACATAGCTAGACTTGCCACCAGATGGCTACAGAGCCCTCAGTCTTCTTTTCAAAGTGATTCAAGGTCCAGCTCTTAGCACAATTGACCTTTCCAAGCAGTCAGAAGCCATGCAGAGAAACATGGTACATTGAGTAGCTCAACTTTGGTGTCAAGCATAAGAAACAGAGTTCATTGCACATGGATTTATTGATCCCTTATCTCAACAATGTGTGTTTGGCACCATTGTGGCTGAATTCTGGAGGGCAGCTGATATCTTCACTATAATGCTGTGTTGCAAATCAAAGTCTATCAAGACAAGTTCATGGCATGCCAGGACATCAGAATCTTGTCTTGCATCTTTGCTGGGAGAGCAAAGAACCTTGCCAGAGTGCTTGTTGATCATGTGTTATCTAATATGACACAGGTAAAAAAAATACTTGTTTTATACAGTACTTATCAGAATACAGGCATGGCAAGTTAGGTGTGGCTCAATCTTTTACATTTTCTTCTCCTTTGCTACACCTTTCCTGTGATCCTTTGTGCTGATCTAGTGGCTCCCTTGGACCCCACTTGCTGGTTCCTCACCTGCACATTCTCAGGCTTCAGATCTACTATTTTGGGCCTTGTAGTTTTTATTCCATGCCAAATGCAGTAGGCAAATGCCAGTCTTGCTCTCTCCCTGGGGACATGCTCCCAATGAACAACAGGACCATGTGTCAACTCTTGCTCTGAATCAATTGGCTTTTGGATGGTAGCCTTTTGCACCTTTGATCTTGAGGTACTGGCCTTGCCTTTTCCTGAGGTGTCCTTGGAATTTAGTTCCAGATCACTGGGTCCTAAGCCACTTTTGTTGAAAAGCTCGGGAGGCATGTAAAATATGAAGGAGTCCTCATAGTCTGTGGCAAAAACTAAGTCTACACCATAATATTGACAGTACCTGACAGTTTGTTGCAGGAGTGAGCGAGCATCATATGCTTCAGGGATGTCTTTCTTCAGGTCAAGGACAGGATAAAGCCTATTATTGGTGGATGCAAACATTTTTAGTCCTGCATGAACTCTAGAAAGAGCTCCTCTAGCCTTGATATGATTTCTATATGTCAATATGCCAATCAATCATCACTCTAATCACCCTTACCTTAAATTCCAAAGGCAGCAAAGGACAAAATTTTTTGGAGTCATCAGATTTCCAGAGTTGTCCAAACTTTAGATACTCATTGCGTGGCTGGCTATCATACATCATTTTTGAAGCCTTCACAACTGCTTGGTTCAGACGGGTGTTCTGCCTGCCTGGTGTAAGGATAAATTCCTTGCGCAACTTGAAAACATAGATTTGATCAATGCGGACACCATATAATCCTGGCTTTGGCTGTCCTGTGCTAGCACCTGTTTCCTCTGCAGTTCCCACTGTAAACAGCCAGATAACATTTGCAGATGCAGGGAACAAATGAGTGGAGGGTTTATCAGTAGTAATATGGTCTGCTAGAATTGGTTTGACATATGCCTCAGTCAAGATTTCCATTTTAACCCAAGCACGTAGACCTTGATCTGCTGCAAGAATACAGCTTTTTATTATTTCAAAGACAGGCGTGCTGACTTGCACAGACCACACCAACCTATTTATCAGTCCAAATTTCATTTACCTTGGCTCTAATGATGTTAGAACTGTACGCACACAACATCCTGCTCAGTAATTGGTTCACTGCAAGCATTCTTGTCTGGAGGGTGATTTGGCAACAAAGCAACTTGAAGTTCATTTGCAGCCAAGAATGAATTGAAAGCTTCAGTTCCATGCTCCCAACCAATATCCTTGGGCCGTTCAGCAACGACAAACTCTGAAAGAGCCTTGTCAGCCCACGCTTGTGTAGACTTTCCAGCCTCCAAGTAGCGCCTCTTTGAGTCCTTTTGTGGTTTGCCTGTAACGGTGTCTGGAGATTGCGAATCTTGGCTGTTGTTGTTTTTGATATTCAGGTCAGTGATATCTGGCACAACATCATGATCAAATGTAGGGAGATCTGAATTCAAGAAATTGCTGATAGTAAGAGTGTTTGTGGTAGTAGCTTGAGCTGCCATATGTAAATCAAGTAGTGAGGATTGGTAAGGGTGGATGTTGGGGGACCTGGGCAGTTGCACCAGGTATATATATACCATACAAGTTGATTGTCAAGTGGAAAATTAGGATGATACTTGATTGACGATACACCCAGTGTCCATAACAAGCATCCATCCAATAATGTTGACTATAGGCTACTTTGGTGTGGCACCGTCAGGAATGCCAAACGATTGTAACAATATGTACATACTACTTATTTACGAATATCAGAGCATACACTGCGCCACCAACATGCCACTGGCACAAACTGCAACCTGTAAGGAAGTATGAAAGGTCTTTTTACATCAGTAAGATGACAAATTTCTTGTTCGCTTTTCGGCACTTTCCAGCATTTTTCGGCTTGACAACAAGTCTGCAAGTTTCCTCTGAAAGTTTTTCCTATGTGTGGCATCACAATACAGCTCCAATACCCAAACTAGGTTTGTAGTTGGTCTTCAGGAATGTATTGAGTATGAAGTTCACCTGTAAGTTGATCCTACATATCAAAAGTCGGCCCATAGTTCCGAATTACATTGTCACCATCTGTGATGGCGATGGCGATGGTATGTAAACACAGCACATGTTCTGTGCTTGGAAACATGTAGGTGAAGGCTGTGGGGATATCCTGAGACCAGTCAACATATTATTAAGCACACTACTGGAGAAGCAATAAATTTCAAACAAATTTGCGTTGAGAACTTGTCGAAATTCAGACATAGCTTTTCAGCTGTTCATTTGCACACTTTTCGGACTTGTACAAGCTTGTACAAGCATGTACAAGCACGAAAAGAAATTTGTATAAACACTGATGACTAGAGTACAAGCGAGTTGCAATGGTTTTTCATGTATCTAGTGGCCGCATTTTGTCAACAATCCCAGGTTTCATGAGTATCTTGGGAATGGAGAGGCATATCATTCTTAGGACAAGGGAAGATGGCGCAGGATGACGCCGAGAAGGTGATGCTGAAACCCTTCGGCCTGATGTCAATGGCCGATTGCGTGTTATATCAGGCTATACTACTGCCGCTGAATCGGTCAGCTGCCGCATGTCGCGTCCATCACATTGCAACCTTTTGTTCATATTTTTTGAATGCTTACGCGTTGGTTACTCAATGCTTTGTGTGAAAATGCTTGTTTTTTTTTGTTTTTTTTTTTTGAAACAAAAGCGACTTATCATTCTGAAAGGTCACTGTATTAGAGCGGGCCATGTTCCTAAATCTCGGATCCGAGTCGGCCTATTGAACACACAGTAATCGCACCAGTGGCCACACGAACTTCACGGGTCATCATGTTGGATCCCGCGTAATGTTTTAATATTGATGAAATGCGGTGAGCTCGAGGTATCTACTATATTAACATGACCACTTACCCCTCCACCACCAGCCTCACCATAAGACTCAACCATAAATTTGGAGTCCCCGATGCCCTTGCTTTCCCCTAATGCTTTTCTGTCCCTTGACATACCACCACCGCTAGCCCCATGCTCAGGAGTAACCCCTCTCATCGACCGTGCTGAAGAGAAAAAGGATCACAAGATGTACCTATTCGGGTGGGACGGCATGAGTTGGCTACCGGAATTCAATGGGTTTCTGACCCTAATGAGGTACGAAAAACTGGCCGTCGAACATATAATCCGGGAAAAGTGAGAATCCAAAGCACTATCTACATTATATTGTCTTCATGTTTTAAAGTGATACACCTGCGGTCAAATACGTTCATCCAGCCATGGATTTTGCCAAGAAATTCTTCTTGGATGAAGACAGTCCCGCGCTTTGGTCATATAATGTTCCGGAAAAAGGTGAGCTTCATCGACCAGCTTCTTTGTTTCACTGCCTACGTATATTTTTGCAGACGTCCCTGGAGAGGTAATGATATTGGGACTCGGCTCGCGCTCACCTGAGTCGTCCTGGATTCCACTTGTGGACCTACCAAATAAGGATCAAAGCGGCCTGAGATCGCATGCCCCAAAGCAAGTTCCAGATATTGACTGGGATTTTGAGAGAAAATGTATCTGTGTCATGATATACTTGGTATATAGATTCCATTACTGCAATAGAATTTTTCACTCACTGGGATTGATATAGGCACCAGGTACGATCGATTGGAACGACACTACCACGAATCATCAGATGAGTCCACTTCATACGGACGACACGACAGCAAACCTATTCCGCTCTATTCGCCGCCTCTGTACCGAGCACCAAAGCGCCTTTGGCTTGTTGACGGACGGCATCTTCTCTGGTCTTATTGATAATCGCGAAACTGACTGGAACTACGAGGATTCCTCTGGAGAATCGTACAAATGGGATCGTGTCCGTAAGTATGCGATGACGGCCTAAAATCCTCCTTATGAGATTTTCGCCATTGTAATGTGGCCTGACACTCGACTACACCATGACGACGAGACAAGTCTCCGAAAATCTGAGTGGCGGATACTCCGAGACCCAGACTTTCTTCCTACACGTCTTGGAGGTACTTCAGCGCCGAGTCTTCCTGTCCAGCCGATCTCCCAGCGACCCCGGCCGTTTTCCGTTTTCAATGATTCTAAACTCTGGTGTATATTCTCCATAGTTCTCAAAGGATCAGAAGCAGAAGGATTAAAGGCCAGTGACATTTGAAAATGTTTTCCCATGTGGGTACAATTCCACAAGCATACTCATATAATGTACACGTCAATTCCCGTCACAATTTCCCCACATCTGGAATGCGTCTATCGAAACCCTGCATAGATGGTTTGCCTTTAGCAAGCGGAAGACCACTCACGTTACATACAAAACTCACTGCAGAAGTCCTTGAGTTTTACAGCTGTCCCATCGCTTCTGGAGCTCAATCGAGTCCGAGCTAATCTTTGGATGTACATCAAGTTAATGAGGAGAATGCAAGGGTTAAGGCTAAAGCGCGCTTACCATTTTTAACACCTGCTGCATAGCACCCGACCCGTTCACTACCTCGTCAAGGTTGATGTGAACTAGGTCATTCCGGGGCCAATTTCTTGAAGCTTGTCCCATTGGCTATGGAGAGACTTTTGTTCTAGGAACAGATTTAGAATACTGTCCCTCTTTCTTGTCGCAATGTCGGTCCATGAACACTGTAGCCAGCTCAAATTATGGTATATAACGTACCTTGGATTTCCTGCGTTCTCTGGTCCAGTCCTCGCGAAATCGCATACCTGAGTTCCCCAATACCCTATAACTGGTACGTCTAAGTTTCTGCGAAAGCATCGCAGGTTGTGTGCAATACGACAAAGAAGAACATACCAAAAGCAGTGTACCTGATACGAGGGCAAACACAATGACATTTGCTGATTTCAGAACCGTGAGCGTATTGAGCATGCTACAGCATGCAGGCAACTAAAGCGGCTGGGCTGAATCAAAACTCTAGTCATTATCCCACTGTTGCCACCCCGTTACCGTACCGTATTGCCAACACATTTTTAATCTGAGCTTGACCTGAACAGCTTTTGACTTGAATTGAACCCCGATCTGTGTTACGCTTCCCAGTCATGGCACGCTTCAAACGATACTCCCCAATTCCCAATCCAGTTAGTAGTCCCCAACCGCTTTGTATGCCCCAAAGTTGTGGAGAGCCATCGACTTCTACGGTCCCAGTGGCAAGGCAGGAGGTGGTAATCTCATAGTAATGGAACGATTCCGAGCTGGTGCATATACGTGTTTTTCAGTCCAACTGGCCAAGAAGTGGTTGACTGGTTGGGCCGGCGTTCTCGGGCCACAAATAAGTTGTTCTGGCTTACTCATCGGATGGCGATTGTGGAACCCACGGAATGCATCAACAATAAAAATGTGTTGCGGCGCAGAACTACTCTAATGTAGTCAACATCTTTCAAATTCATTCCATCATTCCATCATTACCCAATCGACCAGGTCCACCGAACTACCCCGAAACACTTCGGCTTAACTATGTCGGTAACTCTGCTTCATAGACTTTTTTTCCAGGGACATCCGGCGGAACGTGGTATGTGCAGTGCCCGACTCGGATGGGGTCTGTGCACCAGCATAGATTGTCATAGAGAAAACCACAAGAAACTGTGTCATCGTTCCACTCGGGCGTTTGACGAATCGGGCCTTGTTCATGGTATTTAGATACAAGTTGCAACCGTCCAAAAACCGGTTTCGCGAAGTTCTTGATCATCGCGCCTGGTGCTATACAAGCCACAGGTCACAGGGGCGTTGTGTACACACAACGATTAGCGGCATGCTTACTTATTTAAGCGCCACCATTTTCTACATGCTAACCACCACCAGCAAACTACCAACCTCCCGTAACTCCAGCGTTTCAGATGCCCCTGCTGTCTCCTGATGCCTTCCTATCTCTTGACATACCACCATCGCCGGCAGAAGTGGCCTCTGTCGTCGACCGCGCTGAAGAAAAAATGGACCACAAGATGTATCTAGTCGGTTGGAATAGACTGACTTGGCTATTGAGCTTTAATAAATTTCTTACCCAAATGAGGTACGAGAAACTGGCAACCGAACACCCCATCCAAGCAAAGTGAGGACACGATATTAACTATCTATCTACATTATACTGACTTGTTTTGCAAAGCGATACCCCTGTGGTTAAGTACGTATCTCCCGCCATAGATTTTGCCAAGAAATTTTTCTTGGATGATGAAAGCCCCCAACTTTGGACATATAATGTTCCGGATCGAGGCAAGCCTCATTACCTGGTGTTTCCGTACCTTCCCAATGCTTACACATAGGTATAAATCAGATGTCCCCGGCGAGGTCGTGATATTGGGGCTTGGCTCGCAGTCATCAGGATCGCCATGGGTCCCACTTTTGGACCTACCAAACAAAGATCGAAGCGATAGAAAGCACGCTCCACAGCAACTCCCGGACATTGACTGGGATGTCGAGAGAAAATGCATCTGCGTCATAGTATTATTGGTATCGGAATATACTTCTCTTCATGTAACTTATTACTTACTGGTGTTGGCTTAGGCTCCGGGTACAATCGATTGGAACGATACTAAGTATGTCCCACGTAACCCGCTTCATACTGATGATACGACCGCAAATCTGTTCCAGTCCATTCGTCGCCTCTGCACCGAATATCAAAGTGCCTTTGGCCTTTTAACGGATGGCATCTTCTCTGGTATGATTGATAATCGTGAACGTGACTGGCGTTACGAGAGTACCTCTGGGGAATGGTACATTGGAAATACATGTTGAAGCCAGTCACAGATTTCGCAGTGCGCAAGATACTTGTATTCTTCATTCTGAACGAAGTCGAAATGCTGGAAATTTATTATTTCCCGGCACTCAATTCACATCGTTTTGTCCAAGGGTGCCAAGATCATGGAGACATCAAACACATTGGAGCCGTAACTGCACCTCAGAGGTTCCGGGACTTTGACCTCTATGCGTTGCAACGGGATGAAGATCTTTGGCAGGAGTTCTGTGCTTGGAAAGATGACATTTCACAGACTGCAGATGTTTTACAGGCTGGGGTGACCTTGACTGTCGAGTGCGATGGTTTTCGCAGATACCACCCTATCATCCGCTCACCCTTCCCAAATTAAGAAGTGCCTAAAGACACGTTAGCCTATGTCCAGCGTGCCAAACGCGATCGGGATGCAGATATTGATCAGCTCCTCAAAACGGGGGAGAACCTGTCTTTTGACTTAACAAAAGCTATTCGTACAGGACGAAACGTGTTCTCACAGGTGTTTATTGGAAGCTTCAAGGCAGCTAGTAGCCGTCAACTTATCCTCAAACTGTTCGATGAGCGGTTCTTTCCCATCCCAGAAGATGACGAATTTTACTTGGATGATAATAAAACCTTTTTCATTGATCATTTCCATTACCGTCGAGGTTCTGACGAAGACACGGATAAATACGCTCCGTTTCGCCTCTGGTCGCTGAATTTTGCCGATGATATGATGCGAAGAGAAGAGGGGGTCTATCTGGATCGCCTCCGGCACCTACAAGGCTCATTGATACCTCACTGTTATGGCTTTCATTATGTGCGTACTAGGCTTTAATGTTTTTTCACCCTCGATTCTAACATTATTCAGTTCACTCTGCCAGATGGCCACAAAATCCTCGGTCTTCTTCTCGAAGTGATACATGGTCCAGCTCTTAGCACAATTGATCTTTCCAAGCAGACGGAAGCCATACAGAGAAATATGGTACGTCAAGCAGCTCGCCTTCGGTGTCAAGTGCATAATTCCCATCAATAGGTCACACACATGCGCCATGCTGTTCGAGCCCTGGCATATGCCGGAATAAGGCAAGGTGATTGGCACACTGGCCAGGTTATTTGCCCTCCCAGCGTAGATGCGATGCAAGATTCCGATGCCCTGGCACGCCACGAACTTGTCTTGATAGACTTTGCGTTCGCAACACAGCGTTATGGTGAAGATATCGGCTGTCCTATAGAATTCAGCCATGATAGTGCCAAGTACATGTTGTTGGAACAAGGACTCAATAAGTCCATTTGCGATGAGCTCTGGTTTCCTATGGATGAAGACGAATATTAGAGTTGGAGCGTCATCGTACAGTCTGTTGGTTGTTCTCATGATGTACACGACTATCCTGGTTATAATATGGTACAGGTCTAAATAATACATACTTTTCTAACGTGACAAACGTAACAGTCGGGTGTGGCTCAACGTTTTGTGTCTTTCTCCATTCCATTTCCTTTTGTTTCTCCATTCCTCGATGATCTCGCGTGCTCCGCAAGGCATCATCATCTTCGGCCTATTAAGGGCGCAAAGCTTCGTGCCAAAGGATCGTGTCCGTAAGTATGGCGATAGTCCTCTTTATGAGATTTTCGTCATTGTTACACTGCACGAACCGCAGCGGCAAGCGTGATGCCGTGACAATGTGTTGTTGAGGGTTAGCTTGGAAATGGGTGACCTGACAACCCAGGGAACAACTACACCATGGCGAAATGATTCTCAGGAAAGCCGAGCGGCGGACACTCCCAGACCTAGACTTTCGTCATTAGTACCGAGTTCTTGTTCCGTCCACCCCCCAGCTACTCCGGCCGTGTTCCGTTTTAAACGATATCAACCTCCAAAATAGAAATTCCATAGTTCCCAAAGGACCAGAAGGATTAAAGGCCAGTGACGTTTGAGAATGCTATGCCACGCGGGTCCAACTCCACAAGCATATTCATCTAATGTGCACGCCAATGCCCGCCACAATTTCTCCACATCTGGAATGCGTCTATCGAACCCCTGCATTGGTAGTCTGACCTTAGCCAGTAGACGACCACTCGCATAGCACACGGAACTCACCGCAGAAGTCCTTGCGTTTCGCAGTTGTCCCATCGCCTCATGGATCCCAATCGCGTCCAAGCTTATCTTTGAGTGTACATCGAGTTAATGAGGAGGATGCAGGTCAGAAGCGCGCTTACCATTTTCCACATCTGCTGCATGGCACCCAATCCGTTCACTATATCGTCAAAGGCCGATGTGAGCTGGGTTATTCTGGGGCCAATCTCTCGAAGCTTGTCCCGTCGGCTGTCGAGAGACATTTGTTCTAGGTGCAGATTTAAAACACTGTCCCTCTTTCCTGTGGCAATGCCAGTCTTTTGAACACGGCAGTCAGCTCAGAATAATGGCATTCAACGAACCTTGGATTTCCTGCGCTCTCTGGTTCAGTCCTTGTGAAACCACATACCCGAGCGCCCCAACCCCCGACACCTAATACCTCTGGTTTTCAGCGAGAATCGCAGGTTGTATGGAATGAAAAAAAAGGAGAACCTACCAAAAGCAATGTACTTGATATGGGGGCAAGTGCCATGGCACTCGCCGATCTTAGAACTGTGCGTGTACTGAACACGCTACGGCATGCAGAAAACTACAACGTGCATAGAACTTAGAAGGGGAACGCCGCAACCCATGTTTCGGAGACTTACAAAACCTAAGGGACTGGTTGACGGAAGGTCAGCCTTAAGGGCCGTGAGTATGAGTGGCCCCGGGTTGACCTACGCTTCAATTTCGGCCTCTAGTTGTTTTATGTTATCCGTGATTTCCTTTATTCTTTGTTGGGCGTTGGCATCCTGAGTTTCCATTTCTTTACGCAGGTTGCGTTCGAAATACCGGACTTTCTCGCGAAGGTCGCAGAATTCTTGCGCAGTATTGGTTCCCCGGGTTTGAATATCATCAAGGCCCTATATAATTCTCGGTCTATTATTCATAGCAATCCTTGTGAACAACCTACTTTGACGAATCCTATCACCCACTCTTGTTTGTTGTCGAAAGATGCTCTGGAGTCACTGATGAGAGGTATCAGAGTTTTCAATGAATCTAAATTCAAAAGTCAGCAACGTTGTCGAATGTACACGTTGAAGTTCCTTTACCATCAATCATCCTCTTCAACTGTCTGGCAGTTAAATAGGAACTAGTAAGAAGTGAGCTGTATATCTGATGGCTAAGGGTTCAGAACAAGTATTCCAGGATACAGGAAAGTAAACAAGATGGTAAATCACCTCACGACATGAGTTCCATTGGGGGAATAATGGTAATGGATCACCATCGGTGTCTCTCAAGACCTCTGCTGAATCTAAAACTTGAATCGAACTGGCTACTATAGTAAGATGCTGTTTGATCTGAAAGACGATATCTGAAAGCTGCATGATTTCGCGAAGGATGCCGTTTCTGAGGCTAATGGGTCCCATAGTTCCTTCTATAACAGTAGTTTCATCCTCATGCGTAGCTGCAACAGTGATAAGTGACATTGATATTGGCCTCGTGGTGCCGACGTTCTCGTCGATATCGCTAGTCAGGCTTTCTGCCACCCTACACCCCAAGTGTTGTCGTATCAGCAGAATTTAGGGCAGTATTGATGTGGATCTCTCCCAGGTTCCGAAGCTTCAAGCCTCAGCATCAGGCTCGAGCATGACCAAGTCCTGGTGGATGGTGCGGTGGAGAAAACGAACACCGCGAGCAGCGGACCAGCCTGTTGCAGCAGAACGATCCCACGCTCAGAAGTCTGCGAACCTTTACAAGTATGTGATAAAGGTCAAAGTGCATATTGTCGCGTCATAATGTGCAATGTCCATGGCACTCCATGCATATGTTGTGGGATTTAGCATCGCATAACACAGGACTTACCAGAGGCTCATTTTATCCCGAACTTCGCTTTGAATTCTTGAGATTCTTGACGTGGACAGGATAGACAACAGTTAAAGAAAATACGGAATAAGCATTCCAGACTAGTTTTAAGTCAGAGTGACATGTAAAAACCACACTATCTCAATCACATCAGGCCGGGGGGAACCCGTTTGGTCTGGGTAGTTGCTGCGTGGGCCAGGTGCCCACCGCGTGTTGTGCTGTGGGTCAAGTGTCGTCATACACTGGCGGACTCCCAAGAGTTCCAACTGTCGTTCATTCCACCAAGTTCCGGTTCTATCGGACCCGAACAATTACACCCAACAGGTGCTTCCTCGCATTTCCCCTGTCACCATTTTCCAATGACGGTCAGTGTATGACATAGGACGAGTTCTGTCCATTCAATGAGAGTGGAGGATCATGTGGGGTATATGTGGGGTCGTTTGTGGCACGCCTGACGGTTTGGAGTTAAAAAGATACACGTTCTCATCGTTTGGGTTAGACTGATACGCTTGCGAAGACCTATAAGAACCTCTAAAGGTATGAGAGCAGCTAAATCGCGCACTTACCACACGCATATACCTGGTACATTGTTCCTTCCCCCAATTGAAAAAGTTCCTGACGAGGTTTCTGCATCTCAGAGCAATCATCAACATGCCCATTATTCACGGCACCATCCAATCCACGGACGGCAAGGTATTCTATGCCAGCTTCGACGCCGGCCGTATCTGGAGTCTCAACGGACATTTTGACTCCCCCATTGAGCCATTCGAGAGTGCCGAATCAACTCTCGAATATGTGAAGCTTGTCGCAGGGAAGCCAACCTTTGAAGGTTCTGTTGGAACTTCCCAGTTGTCGCTATCTTTCTCCGATGGGAACAAAATCGAAGGCCCGTTGGATAAGTCCATCTCTCAAGAGTACAGAGTAATGGGAGTTGCTGATGTGATCCTCTACAAGTGATGTATGTGTTCCTTCCCTGACATTGGATTTCTTTCAATTGAAGGCGAAACTAGAATACACTGTGAATTGCTAATTCAGCTCAATAAAGACCAATACAGAACTTTCGACGGTGTAGACTTGTAAAAATGAAAATCATCATGACGCCGTTTACGATTGATCATGAGAAGCATTTGTGTGACTCCAAGTCGAATCCTGTCCCCAGCAATGCAGCAAGCACTGTGCTGGGTGATGATAGGTCGCCTTTACAGGCTGCATGTGAGAAGACAGGGGTTTTGCGATGATGAGTAACTACAAGAAAGTAAGTAACAAAAGTATGAGTTGCCGAGGCCTGTGCGGGCAGCCACGAAGAGTTTGACTGTCGATGATGTTTTGATACTGAAATGCCAGTACATAGAGGGTTAGAAATCTAAATTGTCTAAAATTTGCCTATTTTGCTTGAAACTTGAAGATTCATCCTTTAAAAAACATTTATGGTTGCGGTTTGCGCCTCAGTCGGGAGGGGGAAGAAAGAACAATAGAATTCGCAACCTGTAGTATATACCAGCTAGACAAGATTTTTTGGAGGATTAGGGATAATCGTTTACATTGCACCCGACATGGTGGAATAGGGTTGAGTTTGCCCAAGCACAAAACTGTGGGAACAGCTGCCAAATCGTGTCAGATTCCTGGCTCCCCCTGTTACCCTCTTTCAACTAGTGGCATTATACTTACCACCCAGGCCGCACACTACACACCCGTACGCTCCTATACGGTATCGCGTTAAGCATAACATGTCGACTCCAACAATGGTAGATTGGATCAACCACAATACACGCCGCACGGACGGTTTTTTAAGGATCATTGGAGACAAGGCACTCCTAGTATTTTTCGATTGAAACCCTGCAAACCATGTTTATTGGAGTTTCTTGGACGCTATCCTCGATGTGTTGCCGTACCACACCATCGACTCGGATCCGCGTCACCTCACCATGCTAAGGTCAGAGCGGCCTTGTTAACGACTTGTGGGCCTATGTTCAACGCCGCCGCCCTTCGAGATCTCCTCATGTCGGTGCCTCAGATGCCTTTGCTCTCTCCTCAACTCCTCTCCCTCTCCACCACCCACGCACCTCGTCTGCAGGTATATTTCCGTTGTACTGAGGAGAAGACGACGAGGGGCCATTTGCATCTATTTTCTTTCCTTCCTACCCAGACTCAACGAAGTTTACCGGGATCTGTGTTCGGGCCCGGACCATGTTACAGCTGAAGCAAAGTACTAACAAGAAGTTGCTCTACGAGTTCTAATTCCCCCCGGACGAGGAAGAATACTACTAGGCCTAAACCTTTTTTGTTTTAATGGCATGTCACGCCTGACGTATGGAGCTTTTACAATGTTCTCGACCTTATTTTGTTCTTCTACCTGATTCGTCTCAAGCTATCTGCCACTCTCAACGTGAAAGTACCTATATACAAGAAGCCAGACACCGTTGGTTTTTGTACTACTTGGAGACGATGTACGAATCTGCCGAAAAAATACAGTTTAAACGTCGTATGAAACATGCAACAACACAATTTATCAAACAAAAATAGTGAATAAGATATCTATCATTCCGTTCGAGGCAACGATGCGCTGATAGCACCAACAGCCTTGATCAGGAGATCGACACGGGCTCTGTTCAAGCTAACATCGAGAACTACGCTCCCATCCGCGAGCCGCCCTGCAATGTAAACTGTGTTGGTCATCATCAGTTCATTCGGAGTCAGCTGATAGCGGTATCCACAAAGCGTTTTTGTCGCGCCGATCACGCTCCAGTCCGCCTCCAAGATTCGCGAGGCAGAAACATTGGAGATCAAGAGATTCTCGTGGGCGCTCGGGTTCACAGGGAAAGCTGTGATGGACTTTACGGCCCTGTATGAAGACAGGATATGTGGAATAGCAAGCGAAGCCCGCGCAGACGCGAGAACTTGCGATAATTCTGGAAGGGAGTATTTGCATAGTTCGGCGACCGTCAAACTTGGATATGGGAGGGGCACGAAAGAGTTGTGAGGATATTGAAGCAATGACTCGGTTTCAGTTGACATCTGGCTTCTGAACGATGCAAGATTAGAGCATTGAACTATAGTTTTGGGCGACGTTCCAGCTGAATATACAGTCTAGATGACACACGTTAAGACCGCTAAGGCAAGGACATGTTGACACGGAAAGTCACCTTGAGGACCCAGGCAACGAGCGTATCCCCTGTTGTGACTTGCACCGCATCTTCAGCTTCCCGGTTAAGCTCCGAGCGACAACCATCGACGATGAATGATAAGGCATCTTTAGGTAAGAGGAGAATGCGCCTATCAGCACCACTCCACCAGCGCTCGCGCATGTGCCAGGCTACAAGCTTCAAGGCACCAGTCACACCAAGGACAGAAAATCCACTGTAATCCTGCGGGTCACCTAAGCCTTCGTCCTTCTGGAGCTGTATTTGGAGATCAAGCGCCTGCTGCATGGGGTTGATGTTGAAACCATTGGACGGTAAAGGGGGAACTGGCCAGTCGCGACCGTGTAGTTCGGCCACAAGGGCGCGCGCAACTGCGGCAGCGCCAACGCCGTCGAATATGCCGTGAGAGCGGGCGAATCCAATGCATGTATGAGTTTTGTCATTGTTAACTGGGTCAGCGGGAAAATGCGTGATATGCCAGCACGTCAAGGGGTGGCTTGTTGATTCCCATAGTGAAAATTGTCGAGGCGTTGACGTATGAATGAAGAGAGCATGGGGCAGAGAGCGAGAGACCAAAGGAAGTGGAGAGGGTAGATAGTGGGAGAGTGGGAATTCCGACGTGGATATTGTAAGAGCGTAGGTTTTGTATTCGGCAGGAATGTCTCCAAGAGGAATCCTGATGCGCCATTCTGTTTCCTAAGGGCACAATTAGCCTTGGCGGATATACTGAGGTCCACCGTAACTCACATCATCATGATTCTTTATGGACTCCAGCCTTCCCGATAGCATCCGCCACTTTTGCGTGATCCTCGCCAAAGCACCCGAGAGTGCATCCGTGTCGATGGTGCCTTCTACAAGCCATCCAGTGAGAAAAGTTGTTCTCTCAAAGAGAACGTCGAAGTGTGTTAGTGGCGACGATGCCTGGGTCTCGGGTGCAAAGGACTCCATGAGGTGACAGGACACGATCTGCCACGATGCGCTGGGAGTTCAACCACCTTTCAGGGGAGGAAGGACGCTTTAGTGATAGATCATCATGTTGTCTGCTTTAGTCCTAATCAGTATGTAACGTCAAGCCCCTTAGAGATTGGATTTACGACATTTGTCGACCTACATACCTTTTTTTTCGAGTTCAAATACAAGGCCGTGCGTGTACAATTCAGACCACCAAGAAGACTGAATGTTCACCCAAATTCAGAATGCGACCCAGGGTGAAATTCGGAGAAGGCATTGACGCCCTCAATTTCATACCAGGGGGCCAATTGTGGGGCCGACCAAGGGCCGACTATATGAGGTACTTGTTCCATCAGTCAAATGGTGGCGGCCGTTCCTGACAGGCCTGACCACGCGAGCACAGCCGGCGGTCCGTAGAAGTCCGCAGATTGCTGTCGCTGCGGTGCGCCTGAACAGTGAACTTGCCAAGCATTGAACCAACGTCGATGTAACATACTGTACTCGCAATTGCTAAATCTCATTTCGCGACTCTATTTGATAAGAAGGGACGAAGATGTTTGGATCGTGGTACATGGGACCATCAATTATCGGAATAGCGTAGGGGACTTCCTGGTTGAGTACGAGTACCTTCGCATATTAGGAGGCTCCTTCAAGTCCAGCCCAAATTCTTAAGGATCAGGTATGGATGTTCTCGCATGAAATACAATGACATTCCCATGTAACCTCATTTCCCCAACGAGCTGATCGAAACTTGGTACGCTTGACATTCCAGATTACGGATCCTAAGGCTTCTTCGGAAGTCTTTCACGACTATTCGTCTTGTTCTCGATGCCGTCGTTGTCACTTACTCCTACCCCGCTTTGCACTTCTTCTGTTCTTGTTCTGTTTCAGTACTGGTCAGTTTTTCCATCCCAGCACACTCTCTCTAGTATCACATTATACAATCACCTGGCGAGACTGACTATTTTAACCCCCCCATCTACGTTTGTACGGCTAAGCCTCTCACTTGGGTATGTGTTGTACGATTATGAACATTAACTGTTGCACAGTCTACACTGAAGGTCTGTCCACAGTTGACTATTTATTCTAATAAAAAACCAAGCCAACTTTCAGATTGTGAGGCCTGACCCATTTACAATGTCTCCGCGCGTCAAATCAATCAAACCACATTCCTCCATCTACATTGATCGTTTGACCTAGATAAAAAGGACCATTTAGTAGATCATCCTCTGCAATGCCAAAGGGACTTACCGGTGACAAAAGATGAATCTTCTGATACAAGGAATGAAACTGCGCTTGCTATCTCTTCTCGACTTCCGAAGCGTTTGAACGGCATTGCTGATTTCAACTGTGGAACCGATTGCGACTAAGGTAAGTTCATCTATCTTCTGTGACCATGAAAAAACCTACTGCTTCTTGGAAATCTTCAGGTTTCGTGCCTAGAATTTCCAATGCTCTTTTTTCCGCCTTTTTCACTGATAGACCTAATCAAAAGGAGTTTTTGATACAAATAAGCTTGACTTACTCATTGGAGTATCCGTGGGCCCTGGTGCATACCCGTTCACCCGAATTCCATACTGAGCCCACTCACATGCGGCAACTTGCGTCAAAGCCCTCTGTGCAAATTTGCTTGAACCATACGCTCCAAGATATGCACCACCTATCGGAAAATTTCTTTTCATCAAATGGCAATCATGGTGAGTTTCAACGGCAAGTTACTTTTTTTCCCGGTGGTGGAGCAAGCACCGACAATCCGGCCTTTGATCCCACGCGCTATCATACTTGCTGCTGCTTCACGGTAGCAAAGGAATGTCCCAGTCGAATTAACGTCGAAGACTTTCTGCCATTGATCAAGTGTGGCTGAAGTCCTGTAGCATGAGCTTTTCAACTCATATGGCTTCAAAGCTGCACTGACTATCGAGGAGGGAGTTCATTGCCGAGAGTCCCGCATTTGCAATCATCTGTCGGGAAAAATGGTAAAATATTTTAAATGCGATTAACCCTTGCTCCATATCGCGCCTTACCACATCTAGGCCCCCAAGTTTCTCGACAGCGGTGTGTACCATGTCTTTTACTTGATCCTCCTTAGTGATGTCGACTTCGCAGCTAATTGCCTTGCGTCCCGTAGTCTCCTTCACTTGTTCGGCGACGATGTCCATGAGGGCACGTTGATGAGGGAGATCCGCGACCACGATGTCATAGCCGTCGGAGGCGAGGCGCAAGGCCACGGCTTTACCAATCCCATCTGCTGCTCCAGTGATAATAGCAACCTGTTGAGATGGCATGACTGCGCAGGTAAAAAGATAACAGAAAGTGAATTAAAGGTGGGTCTCCAAGAAATATATAAGCAGGTCTTTACGACGCTGCCCCAAGCGTTACTGGTTCGGTTTCGAAGTTCCGTTATAAAATGCATGAATATACCTCATGGGATTAATCGCCATTGTATGGAACGCAAAATAGTAACGTGTGGTTGTGCGGAGAGCACCCACTGTTTCGCTTGAAAGAGGTTGACTGGGGCTATTACTGTGCTTGGAGATTGCGCGCCGGAAACGGGTCGAGATGGATTGGGGAATGGTAGAAATCTCGCCCATGACAAGCAAAGTGATGGCGAGTATGAACATTCAGCGTTTACGACTCAAACAAGTCGGACTCAGGCACGTCTATCAACGCACACCAGAATAGAATTCAAAGGACAGCATATTCTTATCCGCAGGCGATGTAACGCCACTCTCAGGGTTATGACAAGCTGCCGCCACAATCAGCTCACTCGAGTTACAGGCGTCTTGATATGAACTTAAACATATGTACTTCGTGAAGGAAATGATATATCAAATAACTGGTGAGGTAATTGTGGTACAGAATCTACATAACGATTTGCCGCTGCCATGCTGCACTGGATTTATGGCGCAGCTCGGTGTGTTCCGACTCAATCGGCCAGTGTGGGTAGATATTTTACTTCCGAAACCATCGCATTTCTGTTATATTTCTACCTCCCTGGATTAGTTGTACCGGTAAGTATCTGAACAATAATCCTTTTGGACCGTGGTGGCAGCTGTTCTAGTTTCTCCACCATAAGCACTCTCAATCAGCTCCGTTTGCCCCAGTCGAGACACCTTGGCCTATGCCGGTAGGTACACCATGGTACACGGAGTTTTCGTCGTAGGAAAAGAAATAATCAGGATGCAAAAACTTGTTTCTCAAAGGAAGAATTTGATGTTTCAACGGTCATGTCGCGTGACTGGTGTGGCTATATTCGCCGCTCAGCTATAATGTCAAAAGGCTATACCTCTGTCACATTCGACCCTGGTCATGTTCTTACCTGGTCTCCCTTTATTCCGATTCTTCTGTTCCAGCCCTAAACTCTGGAAGCATCGTTCACTCGCCGCTGATTCCGATAAGAAAGATTGGCTTGACCATTTTGTGGGATGCTCGTTCATGCTATCCAAGGATAAATAGAACACGTTACAGGTATATTGTATCAAATTCTTTCCTCACCAGTCCCTCCCACAGGGTGATCAGAGATAATCAAACCAGTTTGGCTTCCGTATTGCATCGTCATCTTCTCCAATTTTCCTGAGTCCAAAAGATCACGAATGTGCTCCGTTTGTGCTGCTGCGATTACTTCGGCAAGCGTCAGTTTCTTCAACATGCTTCTACCCTAGCTGAGCATAGCAGTCTAGTATAAGCCCACTCCGTAAATAAGAAGGGTGAGGAATGAGACCAGGGCTTGGCGGTTGACTTACAGCTCGACGTGGAAGGCATGTTAGGCGTAATCTCCTGTAACACCATTGCCGCTTTGGTATCATTTACAAAGCGTACCTGGTGTATACAAAGCGCCATGTTCATGATGCCGTCACTTGTCCGTGTAGCATTTGGAAGTCTTCCCGTGGTGTTGCTGGCTCAGATATATGTTGTCAGTGCTGTGTCGACGCCCGTCATTAATACAGCAACTGTATATCTGGCGTGACGGTTTATCGGAGACCCCTGCGATACATACCATATCGTACGGCATTTCCGTCCCTGGTGATGTTATAGTCGTCGACTCCGACGCACGATAATGTCCCTTCAATACGAGGCCCACCCGCTCGGGAGTTTGTAGAAATGTTGCGTGCATCTGGATGAACCAAAGAGCCCCGGTGCGCGAGCGAGTGGGATGTATCGTTGCCTAGTGCCCAAGCATTCATTTTGGCGATTGCCCGCAACTGGCCAGCGGTGTTAAGATTTGTATAATTGTTGTCTGGAAACTGTATGATGCCGGGGTAAGTAAAAATAAGGTCAGTAAAAATAAGGTCTTGGGTTCCTTTGTCCCTTCTGATTGCGAGACCGATTAGTAATGAGATGGCTGCGCCGACTCCAATATGACTGAAGATATACATGCTGAACCACCTGTTCTTTTTCCGAAAAACAAGGCGAGCAGTATTGAGGAGGTCTCCTCGAATCGCCCCGAAGCTGTGGTCAAGGTCGTCTCTAGTGTTCCCATCGCGCACCAGGATGAACCACGCCTGGTATGCGTTCAATCTCACTAAACCTATGGCGGCAATGAGCATCCCGGCTTTGAGCCAATACTGCATGAGGGTCTGGAGGAGTGGCATTACATTAATATCATTCATATTAAACGACCTTGGGAAATCCGCGCTGAGCGGGCAAACATAAATCCGTGGAAGGAGAACGCCCTGCACAAATCCAATACCTACCAACATCGTGCTGATGCCGAAAACGACCCACGCGAAAGTATCCTTCAACACGAGGCTCAGAATCTCCATTCCTGGTGCTTTATGAGCTTGAGCAGATAACGGGGGGGTGTCCGGTGCTGCATGTGCTGGGGCGGCGGCAAAAGCTGAGCTAGAGGTTCTCGACGGGCGATTCTCGAGAAGGTCTGGGGCTGAGTTGGTATACATCGTCGTTGGATATCTTTGGGGGACGCCGAATAGGACGGAATCTGAAGCGGTGGTAGTTACCGTATTGGATGTTCGATGTCGAGGCTCGGGAACATCAGGATTAGAGGTTTGGGGAGGGAACAATGCTGGTGGTGCAGCATCAGGTGGAATTCGTGCGCGGGGCTTGGTTAGCTCACTGTACAAGGTCATTCTGCAAATAAGTAGTGCAGGGTTACGCTAGACAGAGGGTTTTTCAGACAGGCGAACTTTAATTTTGTGGAAAGACGTACGTGGAATAGTAGGAAAGCGAACGAAGAGAATCAAGTGCCAAAGTACCTAGCGCCTTGTAGGAGGGTTGTTTAAACGGTTATTATATATGGAGTAGTCCGTTGACCACTGAGACACTCCGCGAGCGCCAGAAGCAATTTGAATGATGAATGATCACATACAAACTGTATATTAGAACTTAAAAGTCTCCACTGCATAATCGTCTTTGTGAGTCTAACGCACGGTCGCGTGGAAGAAGTAATTCAATGATCACGAGATTGTCCTTATGTGGCGACGTCGAAGCCCAGGGTGGTGTCTTGTTGATACCTGCATAAGGCATATCTCATGTACCATGATATAACGGGTATGTTATTCGCCCGAGAGGTTCTCAAGACAGCTTCTTGTGACATTTCGAGGATGTCTTTGTGGTATGCAATGTTAAGTGTTGGACCCATAGTGTCCAATAGGTGCTGGGCTTGGTACTTGCTGATGGTAATTTTCTAAGCTTGTTGGCTATTTGATTTAGGTGTGCTGGATTGCTGAAAGGGTGGCATTATGGTACGTTGGTTTGCTGATCCACAAATCGACTGCAGTTCTCACCTAGTAGCATCAAGTGTACTTGGTAAATCGCGCATGATTTTTATCATTTTCAATCAGTTTCCTACTTGCTCGGAGTAACAAGCCAAAGATGTGACTGGTGCTTAACTGAGGTGGTCAGGCTACCAGGACTTTGTGGCCACTCTATGAGTAATTGGAACTTGTGTCACCTGAAAGGACATAGTTTGCGTAGATGCCCAACAGGTCTTCAATGTTGAACCCATTGCATAACCAAGTGAGCGGGATTTGCCGCATGGTAGAACCACATGCCCCTCATAAGTAGATGTGGGGTGACAACTTTACAACAGGCTTTGACCAAAAGGAGTATCGGTAGTATTGAGAAGGTCGGAAACCTCAACGTATCACAACGGACAAATTCCTAATTTTTGCTTAGACTGACATGTTGCTCCCAAAGTACTCACGGCGCACCAACGAGTGTTAAATTAGATGGATTTCTCGCCTAGCGAATACGTATCCTCGCAGCTACAACTCGTCCCTTGAGTCCTTGTCGTCCAGTGGGAGACAAAGAGCGGGGGTCGTTCCAGTGAACTGGTATTCGCACTTCTCTAGCTCCGCCACAGTCAAGAGTGCGTTTTCTGTTCCGCACGTGAGAAGAAGCTGTGGTGCTCAATGATGAGAATGACGTTGAAACCGGGGAAGTATTGCAGACTTACGACGACGCTTCGCTCTGGGCCATTCCAACATCTTGTTCCATGCTTGTAGACTTGTTTTTGGTAATACGCGGGCTCTCCAGGTTTGACGTCCTCTGATGGGTTCCAAGAATCAAATTTTCTATGGAAACAATCCATAATTTTAGCTCAGATAGGGAATCAACGAATTGGTAGACTGACCCGAGACTGAAAGTCGAACCTCCTCTGTTAGGTATTTGCCGTGCCTCGCCAAACATGCAGACTTCGTAAGTATAGCTGTTCACAGGAGGCGATACTTATTAGCTAAATTTTTGTAAACAACCACAACACTCACTCTCCGGTATCTTTCCGAAGGCAGGTGCCGTCGAGTTTCTTCCATTCACCCTCAACACCAAACCCATGGATGTTGAAAAGCTCAGCCAAATCCTCGCCTGCCTTCTTGTTCTCGGATTTCACCTTTTCCAATGCTCGTTGGGCCGCAGTGAGAGCCTGGTTTGCACGGGATACGTCGGCTGCAATAAAATCGTTTAACTGAAGTTATTTTGCTATGAAACCACAATCTAACCTGCAGAGCTGTCCTCCTGAGCACGAATAATGCCAAATTTGCTCATCCACGATACAACGGCGTCCTTTAACTCCTCATATTGGGGGATAAGGCTGTCTGGAAGATATGATGTCAGATCAAACACTGCTTGCAATTAGTGTCCACTGAGTGATATAGTCATAGGAGACGCAACTCACAGATCGAGTCTTCGTCGTCGGAGGTGCGGATATGCTCCTCATGTTCTAGAAGCAACGAGACGTAGTCTGACGCGACTAGGATGTCAAGCTCGAGATCGAGCTTTCCGGCACTCCACATGCCGTCATCCAGTACATCCTCAGCGGTTTCCTCCTTGTTCTCATCATCTCCTTCCTCTTCTTCGATATCGTCAGTCTCCGGTGCTGCTTTGTTCACATCATTGATATGGGGTAGTTCCGCAAGCTCCTCCCACCCGCGAACAGCCTCCAGGACAGCCATATCCTGGTAATTGGGATTGTATCCAGTTCGAAGAGTGTCGAGAATTTCACCAAGGGCCTTTTCGCGCTCAAGATGCTTCTTGTGTTCTCGCTGAAGGGATTTGAGGGCGTTCGAATGTTCGATAAGGGATCGGTAAAGTGCTGGAAAACCGTTAGCCCGACTTACGAGGGGACATGCTCTTCACTCACGAGATTTCTTCTTGTGTTCTAGTGCGGCCTTTGAAAGAGATTCGGTCCTATCAGAAATATCTAACTGAAGGTCAGAATCTATTGGCACTCATAACAAAGGTGATAAACCTCTAAGGCGCGCAACTTCCTTCTCCTGCGATTCGATTTCCTGGGCAGAGGATTGGATAAGGGCCTCCAACCGCTTCTTCTCCTTGTGAGCGAACGTGATATACGAAGACCGGATTTTGGCACCCTATATATAAAGTAGTTTGAGAACATTGTCACGGGTTTACGCAAGGTTCGTACCGTCTTTTGTATTTTTCGCTCTGCGTCGCGCTTCTGCCTGTGTTCCTCTCCGACTTCTTTGCAAACGTTCTTGCAGATGCCGGGTCGTTCGTCTGAGCCGTCGCAACATTCTGGTTCTACATATGGCGAAGACGGTCATCACATTGTGTCGTTGTCTAGTTTCAAAAAGACTCACCACACAGCCCATCTTTCACCCTTGAACTTGGGATGCTGGCGCCAATATGTCCTACATTCTGACAATAGAAGTAGGTATCCGGACAAGCACCAGTGCCTATTCACAAACCATGATTCAGCCTGAGTACACATTTGGTTCATTCCATAACGTCGGACCTGGCTCGTCGCTGCCATCAGGGCAGTCACAAGAATCATCGTTCACGTAAGCCCATGGTATCTCCTTAGAACCATCCAAGCATTTCCAGTTGCCAGATTTGAGTGGGGTGTATTCTGAGACGAGATCTGGGCGAACACCAAATGTTTTGTCCACTGTTACCCCAAAGGCTGGGATTGGGAGGGGCAAAAGGAGGAGCCACGGAATCATTTCTTCCCGAATTTGACCACGAAGTAGCCTCCAACCAAAGTGATACTATCAAGGCGGCGAATACTGTCGAATACTTGTGTTCTCGTTTCCGTTCACGCGCTACGTGTCGCGGTCACCCTTCACTGATGCTTAGCTAATACACTGTAGCCAAACAAGACACGCACCTGCTGTTCACAAAGCGGAATCAAGACAGACCACTCCCAACAACGACGGTCCCTCAAGAAAATGGTGAGTAGATTTATGTCCGTTTTATGCATCCAAGACTCCATCCAGACTTCATATATGTACGGGCGAAACGTTGGCTCCCGGCGTCTCGTTTTTGGGCTGGATTCTTCGACATACTTTCGGATGTAGAAGATGTGCGCTAACGAGCTGCGATATCTAAACAGGCCAAAGCTAAAGCCACCGCGCCGTCATCTGGCGGCAAGTCTGCCAAGAAGAAGAAGTGGTCGAAAGGAAAGGTCAAGGACAAGGCAGTCCACGCCGTGTCACTCGACAAGCCCACCTTTGATCGTATAATCAAGGAGGTCCCCACCTTTAAATTCATCAGCCAGAGCATCCTCATCGAGCGATTAAAAATCAACGGCAGTCTCGCTCGCATTGCTATCAGGCATTTGGAGAAGGAAGGGCAGATCAAGCCGATCGTGCACCATTCGGCACAGCTGATTTACAGTGCGTGAATAGTTTTATGATCCTCGATTCTATGCTAACCCCTTGTCTTCCTCAGCACGGGTAACAGCATCGGCTGATTAGAGGACTCGTTCACGTTATTATGCTCTCTAGGCACATGTATCACAATGCACACTAAAACCATGCTGAAAGCGCCAAAAACATTGAAATTTGGTCCGATGTAAATCTAAAAGGCTAGTGTTCTGATGAAGATGTGTACTTACCTAGTTTCGCCCACCACTCCGAATGATTGCGGACATACCTGTGAGGTTATATAGATCCGTGTTCGTGGCCATGTGGTGTCTGATGTTATATTGTTTGTCGACCAACGCTCACAGGTGGTATACCCATTCAATGAAAATATGCACGCAGCGGTTGGTCGGGTCCCTCGTTTATGATAAGGGGTGAGGTAATCATCTTTATTATTTCATACAAACGTGCCACTACCACTATGAGATTTCAATTCCAGCATAAGAGACCCAAAGCAAGCTTGCGATTGTTGGTATGCGTCACATGAACCTCCAATATGGGAGCCACTAGCACCGTATCGATAGAATCTCCTCCCCACACGTCAAATTACCCAACGATATTAGCATATTCAGAGACAGTGCATCCTACACATGCACTCGTCATTGATGTAAGGGATGGCGCTGCGCTCTATTCAAGCCTAGAGCTCGATGCAGACTCTGTGGAAGACGACGATGTTGAGAACAAGTCCGAGGTCTATCAGGCATTTCTATCATACCTTGGGGCACTTGTCCGCACAGATAAAGAATCGCACAACCCCATTGACATGATACGCATCGACCGCACAAGTCTCGACATGCTAGCTACAGTATGTGGAAGGCGATGGATGGGTTGAAGCCGAAACACCTAGATATTAGATGCGGGTGGGACATGGCATGCAATACGGCACCACTCGACGTGCTCCAAGAAAAGTGGGGGTTGGAGACGTTGGCATTGAGAGGCTTCAGAGGTGATGTGAGGGATCCACGGCTACCCAATATCTTTTGCGGCTTGAAAGCTCTTACGCTGGAACTATGCTCCAATGTGCGCTTCGACCCTCTTAGACGGCTCAATGCACTCCGCCATCTTACCATCATTGGAAACGAAAACCTCGATATGTTCGTAATACTCTGCAAGCTCAATCCAGCTGTCCCGAGCCTTCTTCAGACGCTCAACTTGCAATGCGATAACCGAACGAGTAATCACAAAATCAAGAAGTTCAGAACAACTTTGGCGCGGTGCACTGCTCTGGTGTCTGTTCGTTTGATCTTGGGCGGGGGAGGCGAAATCCGTTCATTCCTGGACGTTGGGCACATTCTTCCAAGCTGTCTGGAGCACCTTACCTTCAGGGGTATTCCTGAGATGAACAAGGGTTTTCCCCTGTGGCTCGAGTCGGCATCCGACCCGGCGTGGCTGCCGCAGCTGAAGACAATCTCATTTGGTCTCGATGTGACACCGGCATACCCAGCGTCGGCACTTCTTGACGATATCGTAACAGTCTCGAGTCAGGTCGAGGAGTTTCTCGAACTGCTTTCGTCGCATCGCCCAAACCTCCAGATCCTCGATGAGTTCTAGAGATGATGAAGAGAACTGCACTATAACTAATTATTTTCCATATCATTCTTCCGACCTCGACCGCACTCTCATCATGTCCACTAGCGATCCCGGGATTCTCTACTATCACCATATCCGTAATCTGGCTATCAGGGTACCCATATATTACTCAATATTTCACATGTGGTCGCATCTTAATAATTGTCAATCCAAGTTCTAGGTGGTGCAAGGTTTACCTGAATCTCAAACTAATTACGATGCATCCAGCCTCTTTACACACAAGTCACTTCGTGTGGTAACAGCTGTACCGTCCACGGTACCGAGCGGAATTTGAACAGAAAACAGGTATACCTCCCTCTTCTATCACCACGTGTAGCTCTACTATGACAACCCCAACCATATCGTTGAAATCCCCTCCACACACGTCGATCTAACAAGAATATTGGCGTTCCTAGGAGTTGTGGACATGCTACCCAGTAACCTCGAGCACCTTACGTACAGAAGTATGCCTCCTAGAATGAGCAAGGATCTCCCCCAGTGGATTGAGTCGCTTCAGACTCAGCATGACTACCGCGGTTAGAAACAATCTCGTTTGGTCTCGATATATCGCCGGAAGCCCCGACAGTGTCGCGAGATGTCGAAGAGAGCATAGCAATCTCGGTCGGGTCGAACAGTTCGTCGATACTCTATCATCGCATCGTCCGCACCTCAGAGTTCTCGATGATTATTACACACTATAGGCAGAGAGGTTAGACATATGATGTAATGATTTCCTTGAACTCGAAGGGGTGGCGGCTAGAGCCAAAATTGTCCTCGTAGTTTATGATTTGGTGTCGTCCATAGAATGTTTGCGTGTGTAGTATGTGTTATCTCCTGATGTTCGACCTTCCTACTCAATGTGGTGAACACTCCAACTGGTGTAGACGGAATGGCCTATGTAAGGAACGTGGACAAACGAACACGAACTGAACGTCCAATCAATGTGCGTTGATTTCGTTGCAACTCGGCTAACGCGACAATTTTATATCATGATCACGTGATGGTGATATGTTAAAGGCTATCAACTCAAAAATCGTACGACCTCGTCGAACATTCCTTCTCCCCCCACTTCCACCCCCGCTTCAACGTGTCAAGACTAATGGCAGGGAATAAAAAGGCCGTAAGGTCCCCCGAAAAGGAGTCTGAGGGGGGAAAAAGCCCCTCGATAAAGTGGGCCATCCGCGCTGCCGGTCTATTTCTATTTATCTTGACTTGTGGATTTCTAGACATGATTAAGGTCTGCCTTGCTTTTTATACCCGAGACACACTCTAACTTATACTCCTTGTACAGGACCGGTGGTATATATTTGACCCCACAAGCTTACACGAACTTGCCAAAGACGCCATTGCCTCTTCGCCGAATAATACAGCTGGAATGATCGAACATATCGTCACGAACCTCACGGCTACATATCCCTCCACAAAAATCAGAATTAACACAGACTCTAGTGAATGGGTCTTCAACAATGCCGGCGGCGCGATGGGTGCCATGTACATCATCCACGCCAGTATCACAGAATACCTCATCATTTTCGGTACACCTCTCGGAACGGAGGGTCATACGGGGCTGCATACCGCAGATGATTACTTCAATATCTTGGTCGGCGAACAGTGGGCATTCCGGCCTGGTGCATTGGAGATGGAACGTTATTCACCTGGCAGTGTGCATTTCTTGCCACGAGGAACCGCGAAGCAATATAAGATGCATGAGGGCTGTTTCGCACTTGAATATGCTCGAGGTATATTTATACTTCTCTTCTCAAGATTGTCTTGCTGATACCGTATACGTCAGGCTGGATTCCTCTCATGCTTCCCTTCGGCTTTGCAGACACAATCACGTCCACACTAGATATCCCCACGTTCTACAATACTGCAAGGGTTACGGGTAGAGAGATGCTAAAGAACCTCTTGGTTGGAAAAATATAAGTGCTGGTCACTATTTATTTAATTACAGACAGGAATATATAGCATCAATTACTAGAGAAGTGACATGGTCAACTCGGCCAGGAACTTTACCCTTCGTTTTCGCGTCCAGTGTTCTTTTCTCACATTCAGTTCTCGAACTGAAATGGTATGTAGCGTTACCTAGATCTAAATTGAGTCGAAGCCAAGGTGATAATAGCTACGTACTTATGACGCGACGAGCTCATTTTCTACGCGCCTGTCACGTGTCATGTTCACTGAGGTTTACGCTGTGCCACGGAGTTCTGAGCTTGTCTTAGACTTCTTGGTCTAGATGGAATACTCCCATGAGAGAGGAGTCCCAAATGACGGGATTCGTCATGAAGGGCCGCAATCTATCGTCCGTGTACTGCGCGGATACACCCTCGGACCCAGATGTTCATCTTTCGCATTATCTTGGAACAACTTGGAGAACGCGACGTTACACCTTTCGCGCTGCGTTCCGTTGCTCAACCTGATCACGTCCAATTTGGCCCTGCCCCGGCAGACTAATCACCTCAAGGGAGTCGAACTCCAGCACGAGCCAGGTGAAGCCAAGCTCCCGACACGCTAGCAGGAATAGCCAATCCAGGAAAACACGAAGAATATGGGGATCTTCATGCTACAAAGAGACTAGCTCATATACTGAGTGGTAGGAAGGGAAAGTTTGACCAGCTGGAAATCAAAGAGGGGCGGTGCGTGTCTATTTATCTCAAGCCCGCCGCCGTCCCTCAAATTCTTATTCAAGCCAATACACAGGAGCTCCCGGACAGGAGCTTGCGGAGAGAGATAGTCAATGTGTGTCGTCCCAAATATTAGTGGAACCCAAGTGTAATATCTCCCAGTAACATCCATATGTTCACGATGGTCACTGATTATGATCTACTAAAGGGCGCAGACCTTACAGTCAAAAAAGTTCAATTGGAAGCAATAAAGAGGGAGCATGCAGACCTATATAATCAAGTATACTATGGCCCTATCACAAGTAAGTGATATCAAGATATAGCTCCGGCCTGCCAGAATTCTGACCGTTCCAAGACTTTTCTAATAAAAAAATAGATGACATGCCGGACATGGCTCGAAACCTTCCAGGCACCTCACAAACAACTTCAACGTATGCTCGAATTTGAATCGAATTGGAATGTCAGATGGGCAAGATTCCCGCCAAATGGACCGAGCGTATTGGGAAAAGGTTCAAGAAGTCTTAGAACACTCCCAGAATCGTTTATTACCGTTCAAACCCCATCTCTCCGGAGTCTATGAAGTCGCGAAAAATGAGTATATACCTTGCATGGTACACACTGATGATATTCGGTCAATGACTGATATGTGTATGACCTAGAATTAGTACCATGGTGAAACGTAGCGCCTTCAGTGCGGGGACAGGTAGAGATGCAATGTTCACACATATAGATTGTGTCTCCGTTCGTGCAACCTCCGAGCGTCTGTCTCTTGCGCAAAGGCAAGCTTCGATGTTCTAATTGTACATTAAACAGGGTTGGAACTGGATTTAAAGTCTAGATTATATATCACTAACAGTGATATATATCTGATAACGTATACACTGCAGTAGCATTCCGTGGTAGGTATAGACTACTCTTCCGGCATTGTCTAGGAAAAGAACTAATGTGATCATCTTCAAGGAATATCAAGGCAGATCTGACTCGCATTCACAATCACGCAAGCCTTGGCGGCAGTTAGTATTGGTACTTCCTCCCACACTCAGCTAAAAGCTGAGTTTCGGTTGTAGGGGGAATTCCATAAAGTGCTCTACACTTTTGGACACGAGTCGTCCCAGCGTATAATATCAGAACGAGTTACAATACCTAGCCCACCAAGCTACCGCAGTCCTGGAAAGCCTGGGAGCAGGGCAGATAACGACATGAAGTATCCCCAATCCAACACAAAGTGCCCTGACCTACCACCTGGGTAATGGGTAAACAAGTTTAGTTATAAACCCATTTTCCAATGTGGCTCGGTCATTTGAGACAGCCGGTACGCAGCTGCGTTGACTAGAAGACAGTCCCCCTAACTTAAAGTTGGAATAGTGCAGTGAGTATTAGCGTCATTGCCCAACCAAATGACGTCAAGTGAGGGCTTACTTTCCGGGTTCCGTCCCGGTGTTTTTATTTCGGCCCGCGCTTGATCCCAAACCGCTGTCAAAACGTCTACTTCTTTGCTCCACACCACCATTACCCACTACCATTAGATATATTCACATCATGCCTTCTGAAGTTTCTAGTCTGACGCTCAACAACGGTACAAAGATACCTACAGTAGGATTAGGGTGAGTTTTACACCTTAGCTTCCTTCCAGCATTCAAATTGATGTAAATGATCTAGGTGCTGGATGGGGGATGTAGGCGGCGGCCAACGCGTCTTTGACATGTGCACGAAGGCTCTCAAAGTAGGCAACCCTTCTGGAATTAAAATATCGAATAATTGAACAATAATCGTGCCACAGGCAGGCTATCGTCATTTTGACACGGTAGGTTTACGTCTCTGGTTCCGAACTTGGCAAAAATCATTTTAATTATTCTCCTCACCAGGCCGCTGGATATGGTGAGTTTTAACCTACATCAAAATCTCCCACCCAAAGCTGAAAATGTTCGAGGCAATGAAGCGCAGGTTGGAGCTGCTATTCGCGAGTCTGGAGTTCCCAGGAATGAAGTCTACATCACGACCAAGCTCGCGTAAGGACAATTCCAAAATTTACATGCGAATAAACTCACCTGCGTCCAATGAAGGATGGACCACACAAATGTGAAGGAAGGATTTGACAAATCATTGAAAGAACTCGATTGTGATTACATCGATTTATATCTTATCCATTGGCCCCAAATTATACGGTCTGGTACGCATATAGTTTGTTTTCTGATTTGTTTATTCAATGCCATGTAGATGGCTCTTCCAAGGCATACCGTCCAGATGAACATCCTAACTTCATCGATACATGGAAAGAGATGGAGAAATTAGTGGAAACTGGTAAACAATGACTTGCTCATCGTGTGCATATCCTGATTTTACTAAGTATCCCAGGGAAAGTAAAAACCATCGGCGTCTCTAACTTTTCTGTTAAAACCCTTAAAAAACTTCTTCCACACTGTTCTATCATCCCGGCCACCAACCAAATCGAATTACACCCATGCCTTCCCCAAAACGACCTCAAGATGTTTTGTGAAGAGAAAGGGATACTCCTGACTGCTTACTCTCCGTTGGGTAACTGTTATATATTTGCGGCCAAGCGTCAAAAATCTAATATTCCGTCCTTCAGGTCGGTCGGCGACCTTCTTCAGCGAGCCAACAATAACGAGGATCGCTGATAAGCTGAGGGTCTCTCCAGCACAAGTAGTTCTCAGCTGGGGGGTACAGCGCGGTACCATCGTTATTCCTAAGAGCGAAGACGAAGGCCGAATGATGGCCAACATTATTGTATGTCCTTTGGAGACCGTAGGTGTCATGGGATACTCACGATAAATGTCAATAGCTAATTGAACTCCCTGCCGAGGACGTGGAAACGATAAATAAAATACACACACAACCGGGAATGCATAGGTCGCTCCTCAAGTTCCACAAGCCTGGAGGGATAATCTTTGGGTGGACGTATGAGGACCTTGGGTGGAATATGAAGGAAGGTGGTATTGTGCCTTCGGATTGACAAAAGCGAGACGAAACGTAATCCAGATGTGTAGTATTTGACCCCCAAGTATCAAATTTCTCTGCCTGCGTCAGCCGAATTTCCATCATGGGCAATCAACCAAAGATGTGTTACGACGAGCGGGCTCTCTCACCCAAACTTTCTCTTTCTTATCAGTGTCATCTTCATCGTCTGATAACTGAGCTCTAGATGTAGAATGCTTCTGTCCTGTAGTGGAAGGACGAGGAATATCGATTGGAAGCGGACTTTTACCATAGTGGGTAAATCTCTTTGATGGTGCGCAAAAAGAAGTGAATACTGTTTCGTAAAACAAAATCCTACAGAAAAACATAACTTTCTACTAATAACTACTGGAGAATAGCAATATAACCCAAAAAGCAAAGCACCAAGCCGAAACATATAGATAAAAGCAGTCGGGAACATTTAAACCAAAAGGTCACGTGAATGGTTACCAATTTTTGCGATTGAGACTCGGAATTCGGCGGTTCAGATGATTCACGACTTCCCCACAATTCTCGCGACGATTTACGGCGTGGCGGTTCATCGGTATTCACCGTTGAATCGCCTCTTGAACCGTCTACTCTGACTGCTACTAATGCAACACCACAAGATGCCCTGACCTACACCCTGGGTAACAGTAAACAAGTTTGGTATAATACTAAAATAACCTGCCATTTCAGACAACTGACCGCTGATACGCGGCTGCGTTGACTAGAAACGTCCCCCCTAACTTTAAGCGGGAATGTATCCCAACCAAATGACGTCAATAACCCCACCCATCCGTGAGGGCGTACTGTTCGGGTACTGTCTGGCACCGTCCCGGTTTTTCTATTTCGGCCCGCACCTGATCCCAAACCGTTCTTAAAGCTTCTACTTCTTTGCTCCCCACTACTATTCGACATGTTCACATCATGCCTTCTAATGTATCTAGTCTGACACTCAACAACGGTACAAAGATCCCCACAGTAGGATTAGGGTGAGTTTTACATCGTAGCATCCTTCCAGCTTTCAAATTGATGTAAATGATCTAGGTGCTGGATGGGGGATGTAGGCGGCGGCCAGCGCGTCTTTGAAATGTGCACGAAGGCTCTCAAAGTAGACAACCCTTTTGGAATTAAAATAGTGAATAATTGAATAATAATCGTGCCACAGGCAGGCTATTGTCATTTTGACACCGTAGGTTTACGTGTCTGGTTCTGAACTTGGCAAAAATCATTTTAATCATTCACCTCACCAGGCCGCTGGATATGGTGAGTTTTAACCTACATCAAAATCTCCCACCCAAAGCTGAAAATGTTCGAGGCAATGAAGCGCAAGTTGGAGCTGCTATTCGCGAGTCCGGGGTTCCCAGGAATGAAGTGTACATCGCCACGAACAGGTTTCCACGCGATTCAACCTCACCTGCGTGCTACGAAGGATAAACTACACAAATGTAAGGGAAGTATTTGAGGCATCGTTGAAAGAACTCGACTGTGGTTATATCGATTTATACCTTATCCATTGGCCCCAGATTATACGGTCAGGTGTGCATATAGTTTGTTCACTGTTCTGTTTATCCTACGCCTAGTATATGGTTCTTCCAAGGCATACCGTCCAGATGAACATCCTAACTTCATCGACACATGGAAAGAGATGGAGAAATTATAGAAACTGGTGAACAACGATGTACTCCTTGTGCGCATTTCCTGATTCTCCTACGTATCCTAGGGAAAGTGAAAGCCATCGGTGTCTCTAACTTTTCTGTCAAGACCCTTACGAAACTCCTTCAACACTGTTCCATCATCCCAGCTACTAACCAGATTGAATTACACCCATGCCTTCCCCGAAATGACCTGAAAACGTTCTGTGAAGAGAAAGGGATACTCCTGACTGCTTATGCGCCGTTGGGTAATTGAAATGTATTTGTGGCTATACCGTCAAAACTCTAATATTTTGATGTTCAGGTCGATCGACGACCTTCTTCAACGAGCCATCAATCACAAGGATCGCCAATAAGCTGAAGATCTCTCCAGCACAAGTAGTTCTCAGCTGGGGGGTACAACGTGGCACCGTCGTCATTCCCAAGAGCGAAGACGAAGGCCGAATGAGGGCCAACATCACTGTATGTCCATAGAGATTGGATGGCATGGGATACTCACGACGGATGCCAATAGCTAATTGAACTCCCTGCCGAGGACATGGAAACGATAAATAAAATACATACACAACCGGGAATGCATAGGTCACTTTTTACGTTCCATGAGCCTGGAGGGGTGGTCTTTGGGTGGACATATGAGGACCTTGGGTGGAATATGAAGGAAGGTGGCATTGTGCCTCCGGATTGACAAAAGCGAGACCATATGTAATCCAAATATGTGTAGTATTTGATTCTCAAGTGTCAAACTTCTCTGCCTACGTAACCCATAAAACATCCATAGCCGCTAACTTGGGCATCTGTCGTGCAACCAGCGGCTTAAACTCACCCAATCCATCGCTCACCTTCAGAGCGATGCGTACAACGCGCAGCCTCGCAAATACACCGCTTGTGAGAACGGCGTCCAGCTCGCGCCAGACAGGATACTCGCAGATCTCCTGCACATCCCGCGCTGTCACCGAGAATTTCCAGACCCCAGTAAAGTCAAGCATGATAGAGAGCTCCTCTAACACACTACGATCGGTCAGTAGTACAGCACGCAGAGCGGCTACGAGAGTGGGAAGGGGGTCTGAGGGCTTCCCGCGTGCGAACTTGGTACTAAGCCTGATGGTGTGCAGCACCCCGAGATTTATTGGGGATGACGCATATGGCCCTTATAGGGTGTCAGCTAGGGGAGCAACAGGGAGGCAGCGGTATACAGACCCTCGTTGTCAGCACCGAGCCGTTCCCATGATAAGCGCTCCAGTGATTGTGCAGCCGCCTCAGTTACTTCGGCAGCGAACGCACAATTTGCATCGAGCGAAAGTTCGCGAAGCTGGCTCAATCGCAACGGTGAGTACGCGTGCCGCAAAGCATCGACCAGAAGGTGTCCGCTTTGCGTAGATCCCCGGATCTCTAAGGATAACAGATGTCCTTTACCCCACGGACGGGACTTATACAAACTCATAGAGCTTGTCAGCGTTTTTCTTGCGCTGGCATAGCGTTCTTGATCTATGTGGATATTTATCCAGCGTAGTGTCTTTAAGTGGATGAATCGTGCAAAGTCGGATATCGGAAGATTGCTCAGATGGTCAAGGGTGATCGTGCTGACGAGGCTGAACGACAGTTCCAGGATCGCGCTGCGTAGCTCTAGGGGAATGATGTCCCAAGATAACGCTCTGGCATAGATGTTCCGAAAGGTAAAGGACCGTAATTCATGTAAGATCTGGAGAATATCGGGGAGTGTGTTCTCGATGGTAATCCAATCGCGCCCCCGGAACTCCGCTTGGACATTGGAGATTACGGATAGATCTCGGATATAACATGCAAGGCTTGGGTTGTTATTCAGGGCGCGGTATAGGCCTCTGCATGGCTTCGGATGGCTGAGCACAATGTTCGAGAACAAGTGGGTGCGACAAGGAGGAAGAAAGGAACGGGAAACGAGTGAGCAACGTTGCAGTACCGGTTTATCGCTGCCGAGTTCATCGATTATGCTGTAAATGATATCAGCAGGTACGTGAGCATGCACCATTGAGCGCAAACTGTGGAGAAGGTTCAAGCTGTGTCTACCTCGTGGAAACACGATAAGTCTGAATACTTCCCCTGCGCGCGTTCCATCAGTGTAGTGCTTCTAAGTCCTCCATCAGCAGTTGCAGTTTAGTAATCACGTGTGCTGGCCAATGGCGCAATCGCGAATCAGAATATAAATAAGGCCATGCCAACAGGGTGGGAGAGGTATAACTTCGACTTCTCACGATGTTGAACTGGGAAGCATAGTGTCCGGTCCGTGGCTGATCTCTTTGTAGTTTATTATACTTACTATATTGACTCTACTTAGCTCCACCAATGAAAGCTAAGGACGTTCAGTAGAGAATCACTTATATGTTTGTAGGAGGTTGTTGATATGGAACAATCCTTGATTCGATATTGTAGTATACTCAGATCGAATGGTGCACCCTAAAACCCAGTTTTAACATCAGCTTTTAATCAGTTCTTGGCTGAGAAGCGGTGTGTAGAGCTTGTATCCAAGAGGTCCGGGTACTGGTTAACAAAATGAGTTATGCTGCGTGGTTATCACGGTATGGCTTTGTATGCATGGGGGTCGTAACAGCATAGCATACGCAATGGGCATACAAGTGGGCGTTTTTGTATCTAGATACGAAGGAAAATAGGCAGCTAATGCAGCGGTCGAGTGCCAAGAATAAAGACCCGACAGAACACCATTTAAACCTCCTTGACCTTGACGGTACCGCGTAGCAGACCAGTCTAAACGATAGAAACGAAAATGAGAATATTTCAAAGCGATGGAAAGTATAACACGTACCCGGCGAGCGGCAATGAGACCGACTTTCTGTCCAGGAACGGCGGAGCGAGCAATGGTCGAGGCTTTTCCGATATGTTGGTGATTACCACCACCATGAGGATGGTCCACGGGGTTCATCGCCACACCACGAGTACGGGGCCAGCTAGAAGGGGCGTCAAAAACCTGGCGGTACGCGTTTCAAACATATATACGCACTTGTAACGCTTAGCCCTATATTTGTGGTAAGCACGGCCAGCCTTGAGCAAAGGCTTGTCAATGCGTCCTCCACCAGCAACAATTCCAATGGTTGCTCGGGCACCACCAGAGATGGTCTTTTTGGCGCCAGAGGGCAGACGAATGCGGGTCTTGTTGTCGTCAGGTGAGTGGCCAATAACGGTAGCGTAGTTGCCGGACGTCCGTGCGAGTGCACCACGGTCACCGACCTTCTCCTCGACGTTGCAGATGATGGTTCCTTCGGGGCATTGGCTCACGGGGATGACGTTTCCAACGGAGAGTGTGGCCTTCTTGCCACAGTAGACAAAGGCGCCGGTGTGGAGGCCCTCGGTGGCAATGAAGGTTTCTTTGCGGAGCTTGTAGCGGTAGGGGTCGCGGAAGACTACTCGGGCCAGGGGGGCACCGCTGGGGTGAAATTTTAGAATTCAAAAAGTACTAGTCAAAGAACTGGGGGCGATAACGCACCGGCCAGAGTCGTGGATGATCTCCTTTACTATTCCGCGAATGTAACCGTTGCTCTCAGCGAAATCGAGGTTGCGGAGGCGGGCGGGTGCTTTGTTAAGATGAGTGTGTGCCTTGAACTGTAAACGAGGCGAGACGGTGAGTTTCACGAGATCTCAACGGGAGTTGGTATTGTCGTACGATGGCATGCGAGCGCCTTTGTGCCCTGATAACCCGACCCATCGTATATTCTGAAATTTGAAGTTAGTCCCGAGATCAAAGTCATACACCTGAAGTCCATCCAGCGAGATCCAAGTCCATCCAACCCAAAAGTCCATCGATTTCGCTCCCGTTTTCTCCTCAGAGGACTTCATTACGTCCATGAAGCGTCCCATGTACATTTCTGCAGCATAAAATGGCATACTCACATCCTAGTATCTTGAGGAGAGGTTTGGTGGTGATACGGACCTGTTGCTGCACACTTGTCTCAGAGTAAACACTAACAAACATTATGTAATACTAAGAATCATCATTGCCGAAAAGGTCACTGGCGGGCTCGGCTCCGAGGTTGCTTTGCCGTTCAAGCGGATTCTCCTCTTCTAGCTTTGTATTTGCTCGCGGAGGATCACAATTTTAACGCGTTGGATTCCTCCTGTATACCTCTGTGGTCTCGTGCTCTCAGATGGCTAACGGAATGACATGTACGTTGAGTTCTCGCTTCGCAGGCATAATCTAATTTAGAATGGTGTAGACACAAGTCTACGCTATGATTACTTGTCCGACGCACGTTTCATGAAACTCTACGAACAGTTGCGAGGAGAGATCCTTGGACCTCTGAGCCTATTTACTGTCAGCTCTTCCCTAAGAAACCACGGTAATCATGTGTGATGTACGCTTTTTTGCCCCTAGTATCGGCTCCTGCAGTCCGCGAGCTCGTTGCGCAGGTTAGCGCTATAAAAAGTCAATTTTCTCGCAGTGTCATTTGTCACAACCAGTTCTCGTTACAGCTTCATTGATTTCTGGGGCTCCCTTCAAGGTTATTACCTGTGAATTCGAAGTCATCTGTACTTCCGGACTTATGTATCAATCTTTCCCAACTCGTATAATCGCCGAGCGTAGTTGGGCATGATGCACCGGTTCAGGCGCTTGCTTTTCATCTCACTGGAAGCATATGTTCTCGATAAGATATGATTATACCATGCGGATATGAATCCTTCAGACAGGCTGGTACACTAGAAAAAGTACGACCCGGAATTGCCATCCTATGATACTCCTGTTTCTGACGAACTGTATCGCCAGTTGAAGGCCATGCACCCTTTACGCAATTGCTGATACGGGGTGCTGTGCCTACCACGGACAGCAAGAACGACAATGCTGAACGGATAGTAAACGTGATTGCTACGGGGGGTACTGATCAGGTATGGATGTTTTCACATGAAATATATTATACAAAAATATTCTGAGGACACGCCATCTCTCCTACAGCCGGTCAAATTTTGGTGCCCCTGATTTTTTCAGTTCACCCAGGTTCCAGGCTTCTTCACGCCTATCCGTCTTGTTTACCGCTGCTATCGTTTTGACTCATCCCCATCTTGCCTTTCTTACAATGTCTCCGTGTGTCAAACCAGTCAAACCACATCCCACCATCTATGTTAATCGTTTGGCCTAAAGGATAGTCTAGTGAACCATTCTCTGCAGTGTTGTGACTGGAGGGAACTTACCAAGAAGACTCTTATGACACAAGGAACGAAACTGTGTTCGCTATTTCCTCTGGTCGTCCCAAACTATCGAGAAGGGAAGTCATTACGGAGAGTCCCGCATTTGCAACCATCCGTCAAAGAAAAAGATGAAATATCTGAATATTCCTTAATAGCCTCATTGAATCCTACCACATCAAGGCCCCCAAGGTTCTCAACGGCAGTATGTATCATGTCTTTTACTCGATCCTCCTTAGTGATGTCGACTTCGTATATAGTTGCCTTGCGTCCCGTCGCCACCTTCACTTGTTCCGCGACGGGGGCCACGGCTTTACCAATGCTGTCTGCTGCTCCAGTGATGATAGCAACCTGTTGAGAAGGTATATCACGCAGTCCCAAAGATTTGCCGAATGAACTAAAAAGTATCTACCCCAAAGAAGATATAGTTCAGCTTTATAAGGTACATGGTCGCTGGGTGTTGCCGATCAGTAGGTCAGATGCTCCGTTATGATGTGCATGCATATGTCTTATGGAAATAACTCCAATTTTCTGGATACCAGTTCTTGAACATTAACCCACGAGTGAACTTTGCTTGAAAAGTGGTCATCGGGGCTACCACTATACCCGAGAGTTATTGAAATTGTGCCAATGAGATCATAGATGGATCTCGCAGTACGAATGGGGGATTGTCGATTTATCATCTACCATATGCAGGATAAGGAAAGTAATGCCGTGCGTCGAGCGTGGATCCGAATGCCTTATAGTATGATTTTGAGTCAGTTTGTTTCATGTGTATACTTGCTATCGGGGAGATCAATTTGATTGGTCCAAGATTACTTATCAAAGATTGGTGGTCGCCACTTGATGGCTCTAAAGAACCTGTGTTGTACTCCGTAATAATCGGTGATGGTGTTAGCCAATGTCGGTGCGGGTACGGTCATTTTTACGGGTGCGTACTGCGTGAGCACACTTGAAGACCCACTTTTACATTACAGTTGCTCTTCTACTCTCCGGGGTGTCTTAATCACTTAATGCCCCAACTGGCCCCATTACCTGATGGGGAGGTTTCACAAAGACGGTAATTATAGTTTGAGGCTGAAGTCCACGACTTTAGTCAGTTACGATGACCTTGTTGGTAGGATCCGGAATAAAATTGGGGGAGAAGGCATGCCATGGAGTATTTTTGGGCCGCTGACCCACGTCGATTTCATATTCGACTTGAAGGCAAAAAAAGTATGTATACATAATCATCGAAATCTCAGCCATCAACTTTGCTGAACGACTTGGAATAGATCTCAGGAGGCAAGTAGTGATCAGATTATAGATCAAACAACCCATCACTGCAGGAACAGGCTAATAATATAGGGAAAGGCAGATTGAGCAAACGGTTCTCATGACTTCGAACTCCACACGTAGCGGCCACGGCTTCATCACATGGACTGGGGTTTGGGTTCAAGCTTGTGATGTGGCGTTATTTTGGTGCGACCCCCATTCAAAAAAAAAAAACAGCTGATGAAGCTATTTTTGAAGATTCTATCCAAATGTACTTTTTCGCCTCTTCGTTGTTCATATAATACAGGATGGTTTCCGCCCTTCATGGGGGAGGGGAAGCCGGATACCTACCCTGAGTATTATGATGGGAAAAGGTATGGTTTATCGTTACTTTTTTGGGGAATGAAGATGGTTACTCTCGGGTTCGCCACACCTCCCGTTTGAAGCTGCGAAAACAGGTTTATAATTCGTTCAGGTTTCAAGCTGACCTTTCCCTTGAAATGCCATGACGCTTCCCGCACCTTTTAATAAGAAACAAAGGACTACGTCTGCACCGGCCCGATCATACAACAGTGCGCTCGCCACTAGGCTAGTGTTCGCGGTGAACCCGATACCTATCACAGTTGCAGCCGTCGCTGCCAGCACCACCTCCCTGATTAACTACACTTTTGAAGGCCTTGCAGGGGCCTGCCTCTTCCTCCGGGACCTAAATTCCAGTTTATATAATAATACAAAAATGCCAAAGACAGACTTCACGAAATTTGGAAATATAACTGGAACAAGAAACATGGCAAATAATTCCCTAGTTGACTCCGAAAAGTCTTTAGGATCGACCTCGAACTCGGTTAACACATTTGTGTCTTCTCACTTCGTCTGTTAGTTCCATCCTAGTTCCCCGGCGCTCATTTCAAGAGGTTTGTGGAAATAATGCGACAGTACTGCGAGCAATTTTTGGAGCGACCATTCAAGGACACTAAAGATCATTCCCTTTTACACCATTCCATCGTCTCACCTTCCACCCAGCTTGCGGGAACGGCAACTGACTATTATTTATGTTAACCGATTAGTTGAAAAATTTGGGGGGGCACCAGATGCCCGGATGAGTATATAAAACCATCTCGCTCCCTCCCCTATAACCTGAACATTTAATTTCCAACTAGAACGGATCCCGCCAGCCATCAAAGCGACTCCTTAGTATTTCGACACTAACTGTTCATAGACATATCCAATTCTCAGTTCGTCCTTGGTGTGTATTCTGTACAGTGAAGTTCATAAGAAGGCGCAGGGAAAATTTTTCCGGGGTGTTGGATCGGACCATCTTCCTACGTTTTCCGACAAGGAATCGCTGCCTTATATCGAATGAGACATTTTCGTATTAAAAGGAAAATCATTGAAGAGTTTCCCGAAATAACAAAACCACAGGGAGCAGCACCAATCTTTCACCCTGGAAAACAATAAAGGACGAACAGGATTGTAATCCCAGAGTGCATACCATTGAGGAAACGAGGTCCTTCGGCGTTCCCCGTTAGCTGACAGCCTATTTGTATTTATCCAGGACTCCTAGAGCTTCCTGGCCACTGTTGGAGAACGAATTTGTTTTCAGCGGCCGCCATGTCGAGGCTCCAATTATTGTCCCGTCGACGTGACCCATTTCTGAACTTCCTAGATATCCGAGCAAGGGCCATTGTTAAATTGAGAAATATGAGATGCAACGTGTCCATTTTGCACTTTGAGGTCGGAGGGTACTTGGGATAGTCGAATATCATAGTTCTCGTAAAAGCTGATAAAATCATACAGTCGCGACGGGCTAAATAACATAAAGTTATGTACAGAGTCCACTGGAAAATACCGTACTCACTACATAAGTCACATTGGCCAAGTACCCCTGTCTGGAAGATGGTGTGCAGTAAAGGCCCTGAATTAGTTGAGCGTAAGTCCTATCCTGACCGTCCATCCACGACTTTTGCATCGTCCGATTGCTGAGTCCCTCCGAGAGAGACCCCATTCCAGCTGTGGCGGGATCTTCAAGTAATGTCCCCAGTCCCGGTCGAACAGAGTTTTGCTATAGCGCCTCGTGTTCCGTGTACTAGGCTGCTTTGAGGTCCTTCAACTAGGTCGAGCCGTGATTAAGCCGGAGAACTGGGGGAAAAACTGGAACAAGCTGGCTGAGAGAGGCTTGGCAATTGTCCAAAATTGGGGTTTGTCACTAAAGTGGACCGTGAGACCAGTGAGTGATGTCCAGAAAATTGGAGAAATGGATAACATCTTCTTATCCCTACTCGTCGAAAAATACCACCACGATGTACCACGTCGGGCCTTGAGTCGAAGGCCCATCCGCTGGTGCGTTTCTATCGATTGATCATCGATCCTGGTTGGTCCGCCAGTGCCCCAGCATTGAGCACCCCATTGTCCATGTGGAATGTCAGACGTCCGACTTTGGTCTTGGGCCCTTCCACCTCATTCCTGTGCGCTCTGGAGATACCTGTTTCAACAGGCGAACATACGCACATTACCATGGGAATGGATGATTCCAGACCATGGTGGTCACTGAAACATTCATCTCGCACGGCAGGGGGAGCTGTTGTATTTTGATGACCCCGATCTTCATCATGGCCTACCACAAGCTGACCTTGAGGAGTTGGCTCGTAAAGGTTGCCCCGAAAGCTGAACCATCATCTCTATTTTGAGGAGTCCTAATCCTGTGCAATACCCACAGCTCCACAGGTCGCTCCTTAATAGGACCCTGATGGTGATCATTGTTGTGACGATGACGATGACTGATCATAACAGCGGCATGTGCACCGGCATACAAGACTAGCCAGATACAATTGTCAAGGGCGGAGCGAGAAAGTCTGCCCATCCTACACTGATGGTTTACGATGAAAGCGATGGTCCACAAGGGTTACCAGGCAGCCGCACAAGGAAGCGACTATCAGCTGGGTCGTGGAGCATACGATCTCCAAAAGCCGAAGGGAAAATGGATGTCTCATATACCTGTAAGTAGCCACAGTCAGTCGAAAATCGAATTACTACCTGATGCCAGGCTTACGCTCTATTGACAGAACAGACACTGTCCAGTACGAGTCCTCTATTCGAAGGATTAGCCATAGCTCATGTCGATATCGTTCAGATTTCGATAGCGTTATCATAGGACTGGGACTGAGACATCTTGAGCTTGATCGATGAGTAGTACAGCGCCTACCATTCCCATATAAAACGCATTGTAACAAAGGATATAGCTCGCTAATTTGGTGAGTCGCCGCCCCGCTATATAGCAAAGATGTAATACGATGATAACTCAGGCCACTCATAAGAACGAGGAACTCATCGACGCGTCGTATTTTGGGCTGGATCATGCGAAGATGAATGGTCTGTCATCCATGTCGTTCGGAAAAGCTACGATATGATTGCCCATCGTTGGAGGTGCATTCGCATTGAAGACAAATAACTTCAGGTTGGCTGGCTGGGGCCTCATCACTAGTGGAGCTTGAAGCCTGGGGAGTGCGAAACGGCGGGTTATGCCTTTTTCCCTGCAGATTTGTATGATATTGTTACTTCTGAACATGGGTTCAACAAAGCAGTGAGTGAGATAGGATTTTGAAGATAAAAGGCAAGGGCGACGAGCTGCCCCAGAATGGTGCTCAGATAAAGATGTTTGAACTTGATTTGCCGAATATATTTGACCTTTTGGAGTCACAAGGTGCCACCTCGCTCCCCAATCATTTTTCTCGTCATTCTCATTACCCATGCTTTACATGCGCACAAGTCCTAGCCATCCGGCTTTGGTTGGTGCTGCTCTAGAAGGCTCATGTTTCCCATATGCAGCGTGCATTCGTTCACAGGTGATGGACGTCTGACCCTTGTAATATGTTGGATTCTGCCTCGCGAATTGCGGGCGTTGTCCAAAGCTGGGACGATGGGAACTCGACAACATGCTAGAGCGTTAATACTGAGATTACCTTATTCACAATCTCAAGGCAGAAGGCCCACGGACGTAGCATAATCAAAATTTCGAGCCACCTTCAAAAACTGAGCTCTTGGGTTTGGAGATTCAACGGTCGAAAGATTTAGTGGGCACAGGTGAGTTAAAATTTCCGTTTAAGAGTGCTCCCCCATTAATGCGGCCAATTTAGAGTCTTTTACATGGTTCTCAACGGCCAAATTTCGCCATTTTATTTTGTACTCTCATGGGCCCATCGGATCGTTCTCCCCTTATACTCCTTATGAACAGTGAACGACTCGGACCATCCTACGGATCGCGTCTTAGCCGAAGGGGCCGCCAGGCCCCGTGTTCCACCCGCTCTCTGGATCAACCATTCTGACTCATGAATGGGCTACTGGCCTGCGTGCGGCTCCACGTTCTGCCCAAGTGAATTGGTACAGGTGGCCAAATTCTCTAATAACAATACTTTTACGGCCGGCTCGATTCCTCTAGATGCATTTGCTCTACCGCAATTTACCTCCCAGTACCGTGCAGGCCCGAACTTTAGAGGTTTGGGCTGACACGCCCACAACCCCAGTAGCACAATCGATGACATCAGCCTTATATCACTGCGAGGCTTCATATAACGAATAAACTCGGCCTCATAAATCCCACAAAAGCTATGGGATACTATCCTCATTTCAGATTCGATTGGGACCGGTCGTCGTGAGTACTTGAACACTGTCATAAACATGGCTGAAGGACCGCAATATCATTCAGCTCCCCACGCCTCTCGATTCCTCTGAGCCTCGTCGAAGGCCCTAGTCCAATCCTTGCAACTATGTGTAACATCAGCTACCGCAATCCCCGGCCCTTCGGGATTGCGTCCCGACTCCAATCGCAGGTCACTTCGACAAAGAATCTTCTGCCTGAGATAATCCATACACCGGCTAACAGAATGATCTGGCGCTCTCCTTGTCGACTGAAACTCGACTATCGCATCTTTGATAGTGTTGAGGCAATGCAGCTGATGGAACAATGAGATAGTGAACGTCTCAGAGCCATTACGGCCCAGACGAAGCGTGGAACCTCCTCGAGGCAATATTGAGCCCCATTCATCCAAACCCCGCTTTGTATCAAGTGCATAGTGCACTGTATTTTCGATGGTCATAGGAACGTCGGACAGCACTCCGATCTGCCAAACTCGGGTTCGCTTGAAACTACCTGCTACTAAAGCACTGTAGATGAGCCCACACTGCCTTTGGAATCATGGTGCTCGCACTCAACTGGGAACAATAGAGCTGATAGTTTCAAATGCAAACCGGTGGTACGAGGACAGAAGGCTGAAGGTAACTAGCGTTGCGATTGTCGCAGCAGTGGCAGAAAATGCGAGCGTTGAAGGCATGGCGGCGAGAACGATGTATAGATCTTCCCGCCGACAAGAAATTTTTTTGTTAAACGCCACACTTATATATGATCCATGACATAAATACACACATCTCTTATCGTCAACTACACGCAGGGGCTGCTTTATGCCCCCTTATGGGCAGCAACAATCGCCAAATCAAGAATAAAAATATGTAACCGAATGATCGTATTTGCTGGGAAAATGATTCACTGAAGCTCAAGGTAGAAGGCCTATCCTAGCCATCTTCCTCGAGATTGATCACACGCTTGCCGTGCCTCTGTGCGAATTGCCTAGAAATATAGAGGAGTGCCTGGACACCTTGGGGAACCCACATCGTGATTCTGATGCCCGTTCCTTTCATGTATAATTGACACAGATTTGGATATTTACTGGATGTCAGGAACTTCCCAGCGGAATGATCCAAATAGCTGCTTGGGAATAAAGCCCACAATTGTGAAGTCCCGTTAGGGAAACATGGGGATAGGGTTACAGAATGCCTTCCGATCACGTCCGTACCGCGAGGTAAACGATATTTATAAATCTACTCTACTGGCCGGGGTGGTGGGTCACTATTCCATACCCCCATAGGAAAATACATGGACTCGAGAAGTCGGTTTAAATCAACAGGGAAACACACGAAAGCCTGTCGAGATTAGCAAGAATGTACACTATAAACGCCGGACCTATAGTAAATGCCCCCAAGTAACGTTCTAGCCTTAAACAACATGCTTAGCATGCTCATCCCCACCACCGGCCGGTATACTATCCGGTATTTGAGAGGAGACCTGAAACGTAGACACTGTGGTTGTTATCTTCCCACCGTCTTCGCTATTGAATGCTGTTGTTGATGGTTTTGCAGAACGGAAAACAATGCCCGTCATTTCCGTGTTTTGACCACAAGTTGGAATTGTTCTGGCAGTGTCTCGGGTCCACCCCCTTCCGCGGTGAACACACAGAATAATGAGGCCAGAGGAGATACACTAGACATGGATTCAGTGTTAACAAGCATGGGAGTTACCTTGGACTTACCTGTGATTGAGCATAGATATTGACGAAAAGAATGACAGCTGTATTTCCAAGTCCATACAAGACGATGGTAATGAAATTAATAAGATCATATGACGCTGCACTTTCAATTAGCATAGCGGCAATGCTCGTATAAGTGTCGCCGTATACTGGACCCATAGTCTCTCTGAGTCCATCTCATGTAGTAGAGACGTCCAACAATTAGAGAGGTTACCAGAACGTTCAATGTGACCGAAAGGGTCCAATATGGGAGCCCGAAACGAGCAGCCTGTGCAGAAAGGAGTCCCTTCGCGGGTTGAGACGCAGCGACTGTTCGTAGAATAGCCATGGCTCAACTGCGTTTTAGTCTAGAGCGAGTAGAATCTGTGTTATGACCTACCCACGGAGACAGACAGCATTAGCGAAGGGACGACGACGACACGCCAGTCATTCCAAACGATATAACAACGATATATCTAAGATGATGTCAATATTGCTATGCAAATCAGACAAAGTCAACACTTACAATCAGACTGTCCACAAGTAAGGTAATGGTATTGGCACATGCATCTCCAAAAATCTCTGAAACTTGAGTAGGAATCTGTTCACCAAAGAAAGCTAGGGGACCTGCAGACAGGTGTGAATAACGGCATAATTTCAAGGTTTTGGTGTACCTCCTGGATAGCTCCGGTAGTCAACCCACCCCAATTCATTGTTGTGAATATTCTCCGCAACAATTCCTCCAGCCAGAACGAGAAGGAGAGTGATAAACCCTTGGGAAAACCAGGGAAATACACTTTTCCGCCTCCCCTCTCTGAAAAGATAGTAGGTGCAGATGCAAAATATTGTGGAGTGAATACCTTGAGAAGGGCTTACTTGAGCAGTAAGACATAAATGTCGGATAGTGCAAACCATAAGCAAAGAAGCCAAGGCTCGCCCCAGCATTCGACGCCCTTTCATACCAGAGCTCATCTGCAGACTCATTAGTAGCCCATGGTTTGGAAGACATGTGTACTGGAACCAGGCGAGCGAGTATCAACCCTGTGTCAAGGCCAGATTCACGGTCATTGGCATTGGTTTTAAAGGTATTTCTGAGTTCAAAGGGGTTTGCAAGCGGTGGTGATGATAAAAGTGATAGAAAATGTGGTTACAATTAACATCAACATCAGGTCGAGAGTGCGACGATTCTTGAGAACATTGCCGCGCAAGGACTTTGATCATTATGATTGTAAAATCATGGGCCCGGGCCATGGAGGTTCAACATTCAATGCGATCTGGTCAATTCAACAGTCGGAAGGCAGGAATCGGAATCGGTCCAAACAAAACACAAGCAAAACACCTCTAAAACTCTAAAATAAAAAACAGCACAGAACGTTACCTGCTCCTCCGAGTTAAGCAAGGACAGAATGTTGGCATGAACTATTATTATTCTTCATGAGTTAACGAAGTTCGTACTTCTTTTAAATTCTGGAATTTTGCAAGCGAATTGGCCAGCAGGAATGGTCTTCTCATGATCATCAATGTTTGATCATCCAGATCACTGACCCTGATATCAAATTTCTGACAGACACCAAGTTTGAAATAATGAGGAGGTTATAATAAGTTGCGAGGTGATGAATTCAGGCCTTCCAGGCTTGACCAACATTGAATAGAATGAACAGCACGAGACTGCTTTTCACTGGTACTAAGAGCACTGTGCGTCGTTATCAATGGCTATTATTATCAACTCGTCCGTCGGCTTTACACTTCACGCGTATTCAAATGATCTTCTCGCAAGCGAGACCGCGCTGGTAATGCACCTCCTCCCCTCCTCCCCCATCAATAATCTCTCTGACAGATGACGTTATGGTCATTTCAGAAGCACTCCTGAATCAAAACCTGAGGGGCTGTGATGCATCTATGGATGTGTTACATCGGCATTTTCATAGAGCCTTGAATGTCGCAACACCGGATTATGTCCGGCAAGGACTTCTATGCGCCCCTGACCTTGCACTGGAGCCAGTATCAATTGAAAAAAAGGGTCTACCTGTGATGCCACAGGTTATAGCCAAGTGGGAAGGTGTACAGCACCAATGTCGCGATTGGTCCCAGACACAAAAGTGGATGGAGAGGGATCATGACGAATGGAAGGAAGATGATGACTTTGAAGTGATTTAGATGCATATACCGGTTTGCAATTCTAGTCGGTAGCGATGCCAAGAAAGTCGAACAAGAATCGCATGACTATCCCCTCCTCAAAATCGAGTAACCTGTTAACCTTCCCTTGCGGCATCTTGGCGATGCATCTATGGGGGATAAGGCGATTAGTTTGAAAAGTGCTGTTGGCTATCGAGATGTCTGTGTCCGTTGGGGTGGTTCTCGAACGTGCAATGAGTGTCCCTACATTAATGATGGCACCAAAGCCTGAAAGGAGGCCGATGAGGGGTTAAGGTTAAGTCTGTGGCCTTGCATTTTTCGATACTTTGAAGTATGATCAACGGATATGACGAGGGATAAACTCGGTAGGAATTTCAGGTGCTGACACAAAGAACACCCGATGACTTCAATCCTCGAAATGGGGTGACCAATTGGGTATAATCTTGAGAAGTACTCAGCTGGATAGATGGTCCAACATAGTTGCTCAATGTTCATACACATCTAGGAGTAGGATTCCTGTGCTGAGCGACACAGTGGATGGGTCGGGACTCGGAAGCGAGCCGATATCAGAGCTCTTTCGCAACTAACAAATTTGGTGGAGTGATAAAATCAAGCATTCCTATTGATTAATGAATCCACTCGCTCAAGCCGATCAGAATGCGAGATTTGAAATGATGCTGGATTCTGTGTGGTTGCGGAACAGCTCAATTTGATCCTCTGATAACTCACAAGGAGTGCATTCGCTCTTATCCTCTTAAATTTTTTATACATCTTTGCAATGACACAACCTACTCTGTATTACAGTACGCAACCCATCCAACCTCTACATGACATCTATAAACTAATTCCCGGATGTGAAGCTGTTACATATGTCGCAGTCGAATATCTCGCAAGCCCCAGCAACCGTTGACACGCAGGCAGTTGAAGAGAGGCGTGCAGATTTGAGAAGGCGAGCTGGGCGATTCCGTGTTCTCATCGTTGGCAGAGCCAATGCGGGCAAAACAACTATCCTCAAGAAAATCTGTAACACAACCAACGATCCTGAGGTCTACACCAAGGACGGACAAAAGGTCAGTAGAATGGTGATCTAGATCCAAACTCACATGCAAAAATATGCCACAGATTGATATATCAGAGGTTGAACCTGGCGTACAGGTTGGTTGTTGAGGTAGTTCTTCATAGCACATGATTAACCATAGTGCAGCGTGGACTTCATGACATCGAGAACGAGATGGTTTTTGGCAGCAATCCTACATTCATATTTCATGATTCTCGAGGGTTTGAGGCTGGTGGTGTCGACGAACTGAAAAAAGTGAATGATTTTGTATTGGCTCGCTCGAAGGCGGGGAGACTCTGTGACCAGATTCATATTATCTGGTATGTCAATTTAACTTATTTACACAGGGAAGTGCACAGGAGGTAACCAAATGATTTTGTAAGGTATTGCATTCCAATGGATGATGACCGTCCTATCACACACGCCGAAAAACAGTTCTTGTCTCAGGTGGGCACAGGCAAGGGTAAATGTGATACCAACTCCTTAAATGTCATTCTGATCAATCCAACAGTTCCTCTCATTGCTGTGTTTACAAAGTGTGAGGCACTTGAGCTCAAAGCTGTAGCAACATTGGAGGACCGAGGTTATAGTTTCAAAAAGGCTGCAGAGAATGCACCGGAGTATGTTCAGAAAAATTTGAAGAACACTCATTTGGATCTGCAGAAGATGAAATATCCTCCCCAGGATCATGTGTACCTGCAAGGTTAGCGAATATTGGAATCTGTCTAAAGAAAAACACTAATCTTCATACAAGAGTTAAACAAACCAGACCAGCAATGTCTGGAGCTGGTTGAAAGCACAGTAACAATTCTTGACAGTGATGTTCTGCAAGCAATCCTTGTTTCAACACAGCAAAACAATCTGGAGTTGGCAATGAAATACTCACTTAGGTAAATATCTTGGATGGAGATGGATAATGATCATTGATCAATGTCACAATAGGTGGGGTTTAAAGGAGGCCTTAAAGCCTAGAAAGGAGAGGGTGTCCTATGCTACCATGTTCCAGAAAGTATTGTTTTACTTTCCCTATTATGTGGTTAGTAATGTTGGATAATTTTTGCTGCCTGCAGCACACTAAAAAGCATCTAGAGTAATCAAGTAAGTGGTGGGAGGTAACTGATAAATTTTTTATATTACAGACTGTGAGTGGTTACACTTTTGTAGTATAAATGTAAGCATATCTTACTATTGTAAGATTCATAGATAAGCTGATAATGAGTCTATCTGAATCAAGGTATAATGGCTTGATAGGTATTGCAGGATGTAAGTGGCAGTACTTGTCTGTATTCATAAGCACATCTTATGGCTTGATGTATGCTGCAGGATGTGAGTGGCTATGATTTTTTGAGTCTATAAGCCCATCTCATGGCTTGATATGTGCTGCAGCTTGTAAGTGGCTATACTTCTTTGTATCCATGAGCCCATCTCATGGCTTGATCTGTTCTACAGGAAGTGAGTGGCTGTGCTTCTCTGTATCTATGAGCCCATCTCATGGCTTGATATGTCCTGCAGTATGTGAGTAGCTGTATTCTCTGTATCTATGAGTCCATCTCATAGATTGATATATATGCAGGAAGTGAGTGGCTGTGCTTCTCTGTATCCATAAGCCCATCTCATGGATTGATATATGCTACAGGAAGTAAGTGGCTATGCTTCTCTGTACCTATGAGCCCATCTCATAGATTGATACTATATGTACTGCAGTATGTGAGTGACTATGCTTCTCAGTATCTATGAACCCATCTCATGGCTTGATGTGTGCTGCAGCATGTGAGTGACTGTTATTCTCTGTATATATGGACCCATCTCATAACTTTATGTGTGCTGCAGCATGTGGGTAACTGTACTTCTCTGTATCTATGAATCCATCTCATGACTTGATGTGTGCTGTAGTATGTGAGTGGCTGTGTTTCTCTGTACCCATGAGCCCATCTCATGGCTTGATATGTGCTATAGCGTGTGAGTGGCTGTGCTTCTTTGTATCCATGAGCCCATCTCATGGTTTCATATATGCTGCAGAAAGTGAGTGGCTATATTTATCTGTATCCATGAGCCCATCTCATAGTCTGATGTGTGCTGCAGTATGTGAGTAGCTGTGCTTCTTGTATCCATGAGCCCATCTCATGGCTTGATGTATGTTGCAGGAAGTGAGTAGCTGTGTTCTCTGTATTCATGAGTCCATCTTATGGCTTGATGTGTGTTACAGTATGTGAGTGGCAGTACTTCTCTGTATCTATGAGCCTATCTCATTTCTTAATGTATGCTACAGTATGTAAGTAGCTGCATTTTTCTATATGCATAAACCCATCTCATAGCTTGGTGTGTGCTGTAGTCTGTGAGTGGCTGTATTTCTCTGTATGCATGAGTTTATCTTATAGCTTGATGTATGCTGCAGGAAGTGAGTGGCCATGTTTCTTTGTATGCATAAGCCCATCTCATAGCTTGATGTATACTGCAGGAAGTGAGTGGCTGTGCTTCTCCATATCAATGAGCACATCTTATGGCTAGATATGTGCTGCAGTCTGTGAGTGGCTGTGCTTCTTTGTATCCATGAGCCAATCTCATGGTTTGATGTGTGTTGTAGTATGTGAGTGGCTATATTTCTCTGTATCTATAAGCCAATCTCATAGCTTGATGTATACTGTAGCATGTGAGTAACTGTGCTTATCTGTATCTATGAGCCCATCTTATGGCTTGATTTGTATTGGAGTATGTAAGTAGCTGTGTTTCTCTGTACTCATGAGCCCAACTTATAGCTTGATGTGTACTGCAGCATGTGAGTACCATGCTTCTCCATATCCATGACCCCATCTCATGGCTTAATGTGTACTTGCAGCGTGTGAGTGACTGTGCCTCTCTGTATCCATGAGTCCGTCTCATGGCTTGATCTGTGTTATAGTATGTGAGTGGTTGTGCTTCTCTGTATCCATTAGCCCATCTCATGACTTGACGAGTACTGCAGTATGTGAGTGGCTGTGCTTCCCTGTATCCATATGGGCTCATCTCACAGCCTGATGCATGCTGTAGAAAGTGAGTAGCCATAGTTCCAGTGTTTGTATTTTTCTACAATTTACTTGTTATTGATCAATTATAGATGTTGTCAACACACAAAGTCACTCAGTCCTTAGCAAGACTGGTTTGTTGCACCCACTTCTGAATTTATCCAACTAATCTAATATCTTATATGCCTTTCATAGCTTCAACATCTCTCCTCCCCTCTTGATATCTCTATAATGAATTATGCATGTGGTTTGTCATCTCTTCACTCTCCAATTTTGAAGAAATCTCATAACTTAATAGCTTTTTCCATTATTGCAGAACATCTCACTATAATTTGTAACCAAAAGCATACATTCTTTGCTGAAACTATCTCTGCTACCATTTCTCTTTACCAACAGTCCCTGCAGTGTGGCAAAGTTACAGCAGCAGTTCAAAGGGCATTTTCTGAATACAAAGTAGACACTTCTACTCTGCTAGAAACATCTGCTTCTTCAAACAAGGAGTTCAGGTTCCAAGATCTCATTCCAAAAAGGTGTGGTGCATCTCTTTCCAAAGTCAACTATAATCTAATTTGTTTCTTTTTTAGCCAAAAACAGAAAGCCAAGGAGAAGGAGGTTGCTGTCATACACAGCTTGGCTACTGGCAGTATGGGGACCCAGGCCAGAGAAAAATTTCATAACACACTTTTTGAGATCATTTGGGCCAATCGATTAGGTAAGCTTGATGTTACATTTTAATACATTTCTTTCAGCTAATTCATTTATTTTTTTACTAACAGACAAGTAAATCTTGGATAATAATTTCCACTGGAATAGTGATTGAAGAATATATATTTGTTTGGTTGTCAGAATAAGTATTTCAATTGTACACTGGGTATATACATAAGCCAATAATATGAGGCAAAACAGAATGAAAATATGTTTGTAGTAATCCATATATATAAAGCATACTTTTCTGCAAAATACATAGAAGAGAATATAAATGCCTAACAAGTATCTGAGTAGAGAGTATGATAGATATGATTAGAATAAATGAGCAGAAGATAATCCCAATATATTTAATATAGTTTTCTATAACAAAAGTTAGATTTATCCCAAATCTTTCTGTCTTGGTATTACTAAATGGTTTGTCTTGCCATAGCAAACCAAATGCAAACCCAGTTGGCATACAGCTGATGTAATTTCCGTGCCTATCCTGTATTTGATACACATGGTATCATTTAACATATATTCACAAAAAGTGCCATGGGATATACTTTGTGTATATTTGGGGCTTATACATCACATGTACATCATAATATACATTTAGGATATTCAAAATATATTCAAGCTTATCACATCATTGGTCCAATAGGTAAGATATGCCTCATTCAAATACAACCACTTGTAACATCTGTGATGTGCCACATGATATTCCTGTCAAACAGGTGTCAAGACCAAAATCATTCAATAGGAAGGGTAGTCATGATGTAGCCTTGGCAAGATCCTCTAGTATATTGTTAGATAGTACCCTGCGCCCCCAATATTCTTTTCCAGCCCATGCAGCTTGTTGCCATTGAGGCCCTTCTGATGTGCATCTAAAAAATGGAAGGCTGAGTTGCAAATCTGAGCATTGAGGGTAAGAAAGATCTGTGTGGTAATTATGAGAACAAACTGCCTCATTGATTCCAGTGGCACAGAATCTAATGCAGCAATCATATTGGCCTCAAGATCAGCTTCTAAGCTTGAGGGAGGGTTCAGTTGATATTTCCACTTTGCATAGCCCCAATACTATTCAATAAAATTATGTTTGCAATGGAACTTTGGTAGGAAAATGACTCCATATCCACATAATTTGCAGTGTATCTCCAACAGTGACTTGACCCCAACAAAATTTGGTTCGTTGTATAACATCCCTCAACAACAGCAACAGTCCACCCCCTTCTTGTACTTGAATTTTGGGCACTCAGCTTGAATTTTCTGAACATCCTTATAACCATATTCCTCCAAAATAATGGCCATCCCTTTGAAGACACCAGCTTTGGGATGATTGGGAGGAAAATATAAGGTTGGCTGATACATGATCTAGCAGAGGAAATCCAAAGTTATACTTAGCAGTATAGCAGAGTCTATATACTCACCTAGCAGAGGAAATCCAAAGAGAATAATCTGAGGATCCTCTGCCAGGTGTTTCTATCCTATATACCTAGTCTAAACAATAGCAGGGGGTTCCCATTGTTGCCACATGGCTCAGGCCTGTACTGTATATTCACTCTAGCCCTCTCTCCATGCTGCTGCCCATATTTGACAATTTGCATCCGTCCTTGTCATCCTTAACACAATGGCTGATATTATAAGCACACTTGTCTATGTAATTCATGAGTTAAATTTTAAGGACTACCCTCAAAGCTTCTTGGTCACTGCCGGGGGAACGTCCGTACTTATCGTGCACCGATTTTTATCATTGGTGGCCGCCGCGTCGAGACTCCAGTTGTTGCCCCATCAAGTTGATTCATTTCTGAACCGTCTAGTGATTTAGGCAAGAGCCATTGAAGAATTGAGGAAACAGACGCGTCCATCTTGTGCTTTGAGGACAGCAGGCACGCTGAGATGGTTTAAAATTTTTGATAAAACCGATATATTTGTGCACTTCTTTAAACTCTAAACGGGTTACAGAAGAGACGTAAGTTATAGACAAGGCCTGGACGAAGCTCACCACGAACTGTCATACTTGATATACTAAATCTCCCTTCTAAAAGATGGTGTGGAATAAAGGACCAAGATTACTTGCGCAAAAGTCCCGTTTTGCGTCGTCCAGTCATGAAAAAGCAGAGCCTGAGTAGAATTGAGGGCTAGGCCGGGACATATTGGCCAGGAGAGGCTCGTAACGTCCGAAATTGGGGTTTGTCCAGAAGTGGACCGTGAGACTAGTGAGGATTGTCCAGAAATTGGGGGGACGATAACGTGTCATCGATGAGGTGTCAATGGGGACATTCCACAGCCCCCGACTTTACTCCCATCTCTTCCCATATAAAAGACAGGCATCTTGTCTTTTCCCTCCTTTCCTCTAACCATCACCCCCCCAGAAACACCCACCTCCCCTCCCCTCTTGCTGATAAACAGCGGCTGAAATACACATCGGGCCTCGAGGGTCGGAGATTCGTCCACTGGTACGTCCCTCCCTTATCGATTGATCTTCGATTCTGGCTGGCCCATCAGGGGCCCCAGCCTTGAGCACCCCGTCCTCCATGCAGAATGTCAGACATCCGACTTTGGTCTTGGGCGCGTCCACCTCATTTCTGTGCGCTCTGGAGATGCCTGTTTCAACAGGCAGCCACACGCACATTACCATGGGAATGGACATTTCCAGACCATGGTGGTTACTGAATCATTCTCTCGCACGGCAGGCGGAGCTGTCGTATTTGACATCGTCTCTTTCCTCGTCATGGCCTACCACAAGCTGACCTTGAGGGGTTGGCTCATGATGATGGGCACGAAAACTGAACCGTTTCGTTATCCTTACTTTGAGGAGCCGTAATCCTGCGCAAAATCCACAGCTCCACAGGTCGCTCCTTAAGAGGACCATGCTGGTGATCATTGTTGCGACGATGACGATGACTGATCATGACGGCGACATAGCGGCACCGGCATACGAAACGAGTCAGATCGTTCATACCCTCGCCGACGGTGGAGTGTGGGGGTCTACGCATCCTATACTGATGGTTTACGATGAAAATGAGGGTCCACAGGGATCACCAAGGCAGTCGCGCACGGAAGTCGCTATCAACTGTGCCACAGAGCGTACGATCTCCTAAAGCCGAACAATAGATGGATGTCTTATATAACCTGTAAGTAACCACAGTTAGTCGAAAGTCGGACCACTACCTTACGCCAGGCTTACGCTCTATTGACAGAACGAACGACGACTGCACTGTTCGGGACGAGTGCTCAATCCGAGATATTAGCCATAGGTCATCGATATCATTCAGATCTCGAAGGTGCTATCATAGGACTGAGATTGAGACATCTTGACATCGAGGTTGATTCGTGAGACGTGTGCGTTGCATACCCTTCTCTGGTCGATGAGTAGTGCGCCTGCTCTTCCCGCCAAAACCCATCGCAACGGCAGGCAACGGCTCGTGAATTCGGTGAGCCGTCGTCGCCCTATATGCAAAGACATAATACGAAGATAACCTGGGTTACTTGTAGTAATGAGGTCCCTTCAGTCCGTCGCATCTTGTCGACCATGTGATGAGCTCGCCGTCCAGATTAATCTGCCATCCATGTCGCCAGGAAAGCTGCGATGTAGTTGCCCATCGAGGTTACTAGTGCTAGCGATACAGGCCGCCTCCGGGCTTGACTAACGCCCACTACTCTTGGAGTTTGGAGCCTGGGAGTTGCGAAACGACGAGTTACACCGTATTTCCTGCAATTTTGTACGGTATTGTTACTTCTGAACATGGGTTCAGCGAAGTAGAGCTCGAGAGTGTGAAAGAACTGTGAAGGTAAAAGACAAGGGTGACGAGTTGCTCCAGAGTTGGTGCTTGATCAGTCAAAGATGTTTGAACTTGATTTGCTGATGACACTAGCATGTTTGGCCTTTGGAGCAACAAAGCGTCATCCCCCCCCAATCATTCCTCTTGTCATTCTCAACTCCCAGACTTTACGTCTACACAAGGCCTAGCCATCTGGCACTAGTTGGCCCCATTCTAACTTCTAGGAGGCTCGTGACGCCCAATTGCAGCACAAAAGCGCACAGGTGTGATGGGCGCCAGAGCATCATATAGTAACAATACATAGCATTCCGCCTCACGAACTACGGGCTCTGCCCAAAGCTGTGGACAACATGGGCCCCACAGCACACCAAAGCAGCACTGCTGAGTGTAATTTGCTCGCACTCCCAAGGCAGAAGGTACAAGGATGCGCCATAATGTTTATCTTTTTGACACCTTCAAGCTGAGCTTCTAGTTCTGGGGGTTCAACGGTTGGGAGACTTAGTAGGCACGGGTGATTCTATTGAGGAATTCTTCATTAACGCGGCCAATCTAGGCTTTTTGTGCGGTTCTCAGCGGGAGAAACTTTCCCTATTTTGTTCTGTACCCTCATGGTTATCGGGCCCTTCATCACTTGTGTTCCTCGCATACAGCAAAACGAAAGAATTCAATTCATCTACGGCCCGCCCCTATGTCCAACAGTCACCAGACCCTATATTCCGCCTGCTTTCCGGATCAATCCATTCCGACATATAAACAGGTTGTTGGTCACCGTGTGCCTCCACGCTCTGCCCATCATGACCACCAATGTTACCAGGGTCTTACTCAATAATGGCACAAAGATTCCTGCCGTTGGATTAGGGTGCTCACGATGAAAGCTCCTTCCTTAGATTGACGTTGATTCCTGAAACTAGGTGCTACATGGGTTTTGTAGGAGGCGGGGAGCGCGCGCTTCAAATGTGTAAGAAAGCCCTCAAAGTATGCTTATCTTTCCCTTTCCTCAAGCCAAGCCTCACGCCCCAAGTTAGGTTGGATATCGCCATTTTGATACGGTGATTCTGAAATTCACATAATACCCGAGTCTTGCTGAGATAACTCGGAATCAGGCTGCGAGATACGGTAAGTGCCCTATCCATGTGCGTTCCTATCTCCAAACTTACCGAACCTTGGGTTTCTCCAGACAACGAGGAACATGTCGGAGCCGCAATCCGTGCCTCTAATATTCCAAGGGACCAGATTTATCTCACCACGAAACTCGCGTCAGTCGCCATTTGAGGCTTACGAGATCCAGGAGTCCTAAAGCTACCCTTATCTAGAATCTATCACACCAATGTGCGAGAAGCGTTTGAAGAATCATTGCGGAAACTTGGTTGTGACTATGTTGATCTCTACCTTCTCCATTGGCCACAGCGGGCACATACGGGTATGTGGTCGTTTCAATTTAAACTCTTTATTGTATCCACAATTTCTCAGAGGAGAGAACTGATGCATTCCGGCCCGACGAACGCCCCAATTTTATCGATGCGTGGAAGGAAATAGAGAAGCTCTTGGAAACAGGTAAACGCTTATCTACGCTCCGCGATACCTGAAGGAGCTGATGTCTCGTAGGGAAAGTGAAGACTATAGGTGTCTCTAACTTCTCGGTCAAAACTCTTAGTCAACTCCTCCCTCACTGCACCGTGATCCCTGCCACCAACCAGGTGGAGATGCACCCATGTCTTCCGCAGAACGAGCTCAAAGCATTCTGTGACGCAAAAGGGATAGTTCTGACGGCCTACTCACCATTAGGTAGGTCAAACGTGGGACTTATTCCATAAGCCGACAAGCTGATTTGGGACATATAGGTCGTTCGACGGCATTCTTCAGCGAGCCAACTATCAAGAGTATTGTTGAGCAGCTTGATGTCTCTCCTGCGCAGGTTGTCCTCAGCTGGGCTGTTCAACGGGGTACCATCGTCGTTCCAAAAAGCGAAGACGAAGGCCGGTTGAGCGCCAACCTCTCTGTGCGCGACTTTTACATAAACTTCTGGAACTTGCAACTGATCGGGTTGACATAGGTGGTCAAGCTCTCTGATGACGATATGCGAGCAGTGGATGAAATCCACTTGAAGCCTGGGATGCATAAATCTCTCTTAAAGTACCACGAACCCAATGGAACTGTGTTTGGCTGGACATATGAAGAACTGGGCTGGAACATGACGACGGGCGGTGTCGTACCTCAGCCGTAACATCTTAGGGGATCAGTACGTAGGACGGTGACCAAATTACAAGTCACATTGCCCAGGCTCTTCATAGAATCCACCTTGCAAGTCAATAATTAAATACGGTTACTGTTACATTGACGGTGTTACAGTATTTTGACATAAGATGCCGGAAACAGCCCTTTTTTGCCATTGATCTCTCCTGTCCACCTTGAATCGCAGTATCAGGTGAATGATGTTATGAAGGGCCGTAGTTAATCTCACCAATCATCCGATGTCCTCTCTGTAACCAAAACTCGCTGATCAGCCTTGAGATTAAGATCTCCCGCATCCTATACGCCACCGGGTTACCCAAAGTACTCGAGTCAGCGATGACAGACCCGAAACTACGCACCGTGGACTCATAGTCATATAGCGCGTCAGCCCATTCTCCATATGTCTCCTCTTCCTCCTCTTCCTCCTTCTCCTCTTCCTGCTGGTGCCGCTGTATAGGAGGCGGTGGCGAATCAGCCGAGTTCGACGTTGCGCGCCGGACAGGCGGAGGGGCAAATGTGCTCCTTTTCTGTCCAAACGCGGCAGGGGCGGGAGGGGGGGCGGCGGGCGGGGCGTTCTTCCTTGCGCTCGAGGTAACGATGGACCCGAACATTCCCTTTGCAGAAGAAGTGTCCACATCTCCGAATTTCTGGCATGGGGTCAGGACATGAGGAACGCAAGCCAGCAGTAGGATTGAAAAACGTGCGATCGTTACGTACCCGCGACGACACAAGGTTGGACGCTGGCTTCACCGCAACTGGGGGTGGCGCGGAGCGCTGTGGGGGTGGTGGCGGGGGTTGGGCGCTGTTTCGCGCCGAGAACGCCAGGGACGCAGCGGCCACTCGTCCGACAGCATTGTTGACTTCTGGATCTGATGCCTTCCGGCAAGGAAGCAACGTGTCAGCGACTCATCCAATATACATAGCCAAACCGGGTGTTGGAATCTCACAGCAGCAGAGTACGGACTCGATTTCGGCACGCCGTGTTTCAGGCCTGCGGAGAACAGCTGCGATGTGGCTTCGGGGTTGTTTGCGAGTGCGCGATGGACCGCAGAGGCGGCGGCACCCCCTGACGAGCTCGACCCGGCGGCACCGTGAGATGACCCCTCAGAGGCCCCAGCGAATATCTCAGGACGCGATGAGAAGTATCTACAGGGATTTGAGCTGATGATCAGTCATCCGCCACAGACGATACGAATCATGATCAGAGTATCGCAACGAAACGTCCTCTGGAATGCACGAATCGACACTCACTCATCCAATAACGAAAAGAAGGCCTCCTTCTCGTGGTGTTGGAGGTTCGCAAAAACCATTTTGGCAGTCCAAGATAATCGCTGCCCCGGGCCCAAATCCGAAAATCAGGTCACACCCGTGCCAAGTCCATTTTGATCACCGGAGTTATTTTCAGAGCTTGCGTTATGACTACATTATTCTATTCACACACAAGACGACAAGCAGCAAAGGGACAAGTAAGTGGTTATCAATAGTATCAACGTAGACATTACAATAATAGGTACATATCCGAAATAGGAACACGTTTTGGCAAGGAGAAATACGAGCGGCGTCATCAAAAGGAGAGGGAGACAGATCATCAAGAAAGCGAAGCGATGAACTAATAGCAAATAATCACCACACAGCAACTGCAGATGAGGATGGAGATGAGGATTAGTAGTACGGGTGAGGCCCAACAGCGAAAACTAGAGTGGAGGGGTGCGAGGGTCAAGGGGCGGGGGGGGGGGCCTTCCAAAAACGAACGTCTATGTAGCCCAAGAAAAAATATCAAACTCATTCGACTGGTCCGCGGACGGGCTGGCATTTTGAGACTGCATCTGCGGGCCAGGCGTCCCCGACATATGGCGCAGCTGCATGTGATCGGACTGCAGCCCCCCGCCAGGCGACGACGCAAACGGATAGCCCCCTTGGCCCTGCTGCCCCCAGCTTTGGCTGCTCGTCGGCGACGGCACACCACCCCCCGGGCCGCCATACGCACTCGAAGGCGGCGACATCCCATACGACGACGACTGGCCCATCTGCATGCCCTGCTGGTGGTGCATATTCTGCTGCTGCTGCTGCCACCCAGACGCCATCTGCTGATTCTGTTGCTGTTGCTGCTGCTGGTGCTGTTGAGGATAGACCGGACTCCGCGCCGCCATCGCGCGCGACGCCTGCATCTGCTGCTGCGCCATCAGTCTCTGGTAGTCCTCCTGGCCCATGGACGGCCCCCGCTGCTGCACCCGCGGCGTCATCGGCGACTGCGCGCCGTCCGAGGGCGACCGCGTGCTCCGCGCAATGCCCGGTATCGCCGAATTCGACCGCAACGCCGGGAACTCGCCGCTGCCCCCCGGCATGGGCATGGGCATAGGCGACGCCGAGCCCTGCGGCGTACCCATCCCACCGGCCTGCATCTGCGCGAGCCGCTGCAGCTCCAGCATGCGCTCCTGCTGTTGCTGCTGCTGCTGTGCGTACGCCACCTGCTGCGGGCTCATCTGCCCCGCGTTCATCTGCTGCCCGCCCATCTGCCCCGCGTTCGGGTTCACGTTCATGTTCATATTCATGTTCATTTTCGTGTTGCTGTTGCCGAGCCGCGATTGTTGCATGAGCAGCAGCTGCTGGCGCTGGTGAGGGTTGAGGTTGTTGATATTCATCCCTGGCGGGAGCATTATACGGGGGTCCACGCCCCCGCCACCGGCCCCTGGCCCGCCCCCATTCTGCCCTGCGTTGTTGAGGCTGAACATTTGTGCTTGTTGAGACATGGGCGACTGGGGTGGGTTGGCGGATACGGGGCTAGCACTGGGGACGGGGAATTGACCGCCGGACATGCCCATGTTGTTCTGCATCGACATTCCGTGCATCTGTTGTTGCATCGGGTTGGGCATAGCGCTTCCTGGTCGCTGCTGTATTGGCGTTCCCATTTGTTGGGGATTTTGTTGGTGTTGGTGTTGCTGCTGCTGCTGCTGCTGTTGTTGTTGTTGCTGTTGTTGCTGCTGTTGTTGTTGTTGTTGCAGCTGTTCCTGTTGTTGCCTCGCCTGAATGGCCTGCTGTGCAGACAATGAAGAAAGCTCAGCAAATAGTCAATTCCATGCATCTAAAAACGACGACGAACCTGGGCTTGCATCATTTTCTGCACCTGCACCCCAACAGGGAGCGTTTGGAACCCGGGGACAACCTTCATCATGTACTGCACAAACTGATGGTTCGGTGTCTGCAGTATTGTGTAGAGCTGGTGATAGGCCGCATTCGTTGTTGGGTTGGCAGAATTCCCCAAATTCGACGGTCCAGCGGTGGCGTTAACATTAGGATTGTTGTTCATCATGTGCCTGCCGCTCTGCATAGGCTGTGGCAGCGCTGCACCCGACGGCGGAGACATCTGTCTCGCCGCCTGCTGCTGTGCTGCGTGGATCTGCGCCTGCCTCGCGCGTTCCCTCGTAGATGCAGCGAGTTGTGCCTCTGCCGTGTTCAATAATGACGGATTGAGAGATGCCATTTGTGCTTCAGATATGCGGGGGGACGAGTGTGCGGGTGGGGGTTGTTGGGGCGCTGCCATGCCACCGCCGTTCGACATGGGCAGCGAGAATTGGGAGGGGGGTGCGTGTGGTATGGGAGGGATTTGTGCTGGGGGTGGCATCATCGCTGAGGGGGGCTTATTCTCGCCCGTATTTCGTCGCTTCATGGAGAGGTCCGCAGGGAGCTCGTCGAGTCGTTCACGTTTAAGGTTGGGAGTAGAATTGGTGGATATTGAGACCATGTTGGGGGCGGTCGTAGGTATTATATTATTGGCATTGCGGCGGGCAATCTCCTTGGCGAAGATGGAGGGGAGTTCGGAATAAATTTGCTGGATACGGTCCATCGGTGCGAACTCGACGTGAGGAGGGGGATCCATTGTCGGGAGAAGCATGTTGCTGTGGTTCTGTGATAGAATTAGAACAGATGAGAGGAACAGAGATTTGTGCAACTTACGCCCTGCCGGCTATGATCGGCAGCCGCGGCCAGCCAGGTGAGGTTAGCTTGCAAGCGCGAGGAGTATCTGCTGGAGATGAGGGGTGATGAAAATAGACGCCGGGGGGGGTAAACTCACTGTTGAAACCGTACTTCGGTTGTTGCGAAGCCCCGTGACTGAAACTCCATGCAAACCCTGAAGATAACGTCAGCGCAGCACTTTAAAAGCCCTCGAAATACATACTTTAGTAGCTCCATGTTCAGTTCCAATATCGAGACGACTTTTGGGTCATTAGCTTGTGTTAGGGATGTTACGACAGATGATGGGGTCTCGAACGATGATGCTGCGTGTGATTTTGACGATGGCACCGAGTTAACATCATGGCTTGAACCTGTGGTCGAGGGTCCAGCAGGCGCAGTGGTTGGTGCCGTGTCGACTGGTTTCCCCTCTCCCTGTCCAGCAGCATCCTCCTTGTTTCCCTCTACACTACCTTCTACACCGGTCGCCTTTGTATCATCCCCTCCATTTTCCTGTTCATCATCCTGATCGGGAGGCGGAGAGAGTTCGCTTAACGGGGTAGACAGCCGCGAGGCCTGAGCGACTTGTTGCTCCTCCTCTTCTTCCTCTTCTTCCTCCTCCTCCTTCCTGGGGGCCTCCACCGGAGCTTCCTTCTCCTCCGCCGTTGGCGGTGAGTCAGGCTCGCCTGTCTCGGGTGCTGGGGATAGTGAGGAGCTCCTGTCTCTGGTAGGTGATGTGGAGTTGCCGTCCGCTGGGCTGGCAGGTGAAGATGTGTGTGATAGGACTGGATCCTGTGCGTCGACAGGGGTTACTGGGCCTGGGCGTGAAGGGGTGTCTTCGGAAAGAGAGGTAGTCGGTAGTTTTGGGTGCAGACCGTCCTGGAGATACTGGTCATCATGTGAGAGGTCTGACCATGAGAGAAGCTGGTTGTCCGGCAAGATTAGATTCTGCTTGTCCAGAGGAGACGGATGGTGATTACGATCGAGATGAATCATACCCAAGCCCCGAAATAGAGGGCCAGACGAATTCGACAAGACTCTGTGCAAAAAAGATGGGGTTGCCTGGTGCCAGCTGTTTTCCGGCGCTCCTCGATCAACGGTCCAACTCCCAAGCGAATTCGTTGCAAATTGATCAATAAATCTCCGTGTTTCCGTCAGAGAAATGTCGGTCTGGCTTTGTCCGTTTCACGGTATTTTGTTCTGAATTCGATCCTAAGCTCGCAGCGTAAAAGGTGTTGTTTCAAACAACAGGGACAGCCGTGTGACTTGTTCCTAGACAGCGGAGTCTCAAACAGCCCACAGTACGGAATTCCCATGGAAAAATTGCAATCCCAACTGCAAGAGAGCATGAATTGCCCTGCGAGTGGCGAGGAGAGCGGGCGGGGGGGGTGGCCAAGAATCCCATTTCATACTGAAAGCCCAGCCTTATAATTATCAACCGTGCTTGTGCCGGCTTTTAACCTGTCATCGATCAAGATTCATCTACTTTACCCACCACTCAATAGAAGTCTCGATTCGGTTTCCTGCCTGCCACTACCCTATTTGCCGCGAATCACAACCTATCATAGTCCATAATCGTGATATATATCGTCCCATCACCTCCACACCCGCACAAGGTACACTTTTTTGCTTCCAAGATTGTCTCATGATTGTCATCTATTCCAAAAAATTGGCTCACCACAAGCTCGACCGAACATGTCCTGATTTGTTCCCAAGTCTCCCACTGTATGAGTACCTCGCCGCAATCCAACGCTGTAAAACGGCGAGCGCCCACTTCTGTGCCAGCCATCAAAACGTCTTGGCCCTGACAATAATACATCTTTACAAAATAAATACCAATTCCACGTAAAGTTTAACATAACCGAGCGACCCAGACAGAACTTGGAGCACATGAACCCGCATGCATGTTATATATATTGTCTCTCTATTCAGAATCCGAGGTTGGTTCCGGAACAATCTGGGGATGATATGGTTATTTTTGGCTCATCCAGAATGTCATGCATGGGAAGATAAACAGTTTCTTTCAGTAACTCAGACTGAAGCTCTGATTGGAGACCCATGCAGGACGGTAGTACATGCTTTGTGATTGCTCTCTACTTGGCTCAAAAGCTAGCCAAGGCCCAAGGAACGGAAACATCACCCAACTCACATTGTTTGTTTCTATTTGGTCCGTGTCAGACTGATGGGGGCACCCCGACGTTCCTTTATTAGTACGTTCTACATAGTTGGGCTAACTGTAAGGGGCGATAATCAAATACTGTAGCAACAATGTCAGGCCCAAAGTGGAAAAATCTCAGCAAAAAGGCACCTTAGTACACAGTTTGGTGGGTCTGGAAAAAGTAAATTAGGGATGGAGTGTTTCCAAACCAACAAGTCGCACGGATATAGTTATATGAATGACTTGAGACTTCCACTCCCCGTAGATGTCCACCCTGTTTCCGTGTACGAACCTGGGACGAGCAGGTTTCTATGCACAGTTTGATGAGGTCAGAGATCAGATCAGAGCGCTCTGTAACATACTTGGACGGTGCTGGGAGTCCCCCCCCATTACCCATTGCCCATGTCGTTCGCGATTCTTGTCCAAAAGATTTTCATCGGTTGATATATGTTGTAGCATTCAGTTCCCCCTTGCAACGACTCCACATGCCAGACCTGTGAAATCTTTCAGTGCGGTGGTATCGAAAAGCGGGTTTTCAGCCGTTGCCTAGAGGGGTTTGAATGCCTTGGACCTGAGCTCCATCCTAAAGCTGTGTCTGATTGGTACTGCCAGCTGCGAGTGGGGTGATTTGCAGAGTTCGCGCGTGACCTGTGGCTTTTTATGCACGGCGAGGTCAGAGATGAGGTCAGAGTGCACCGCAACGCATTTGAGCGGTATCAAGGCTGCCCTGAACAGACCCCACCTCCCAGGAGGCTTGATATTCTCTCCAAGGGTTCGTCGGTAACATATGTTGTATTACCCGAGTTTTCCCAAGTTTCCCTGCCGAGATCCATATATAACGAGGCTATGGCGTCAGGACCTGGGTATTATGCATATAGTGATGCTCGGGTGGGAGGTGGGTGATTATAGTAATATAGATTACTGTGGTGCTGATTTCCTTGATTGAGTTTAGCCCGAACATGAAAAAGACATAGGCCGTCTCCATCGAAGCTTGCGTTCACGTTCTTAGGGGTGAGATCAACGCCGCATTTATTTCTTCACGAAACGGGCATGTACTCACATTTACCCTCCATGCAAATACCGTCCTGGAGAGTCTCCGGATCGTCATCCAGGTCTCTGTTGAACAGTAAGCCTCTGCCTACAGAAGTCAGTGCCGATAATGAACGCACTACGGCGGCGTTACACGGCCTTAGCAACGAGAGCGGTTGGAGCAAATGTAGCCCCTCGGCATGGGTGGTGGTGGGGCCAGTCTAGGATACGCGGTGAGCACGGGCGAAACAAACAGTAATTGACATGAAGTACAATCCGTGGGATATAAGGGAGCTCTGATTGGGGGCGTGTGGGATAGACAGCATGGGCGCTAGAATGTTGTCAATCTAAAGTCCCTATCACCAAAAAATTACTCACAGGCAGCGGTTTCCGTTCAGTCTGATTTCCTGTAGTTCGGGATTCGACATGATCTTAACGTCAGCGAGTTGTTTGACCCTTAGAATGGATGAGAAATGGCTGGTCAAATCACAATTGAGCGTGGCACACATACATTGACTAGCGTGGCGTCGAAAGTCGGTCATACACCGTTGTAGCAGGTTGATTGTGGTACTAACATCCATGCCACGGTCGAGACCTTCGGCGTGTGGAGTTTGTATGATTTCCATGATGAGAATTATTGTATGTTCTAGATTCCCAACAAGTGGCGAGGGTGTTGTTTAGGTCGCATTTGGGGAAATACTGCCAGTCGAGGGTTGAGGGGGAAGATTTTACAGGCATCGAGCTGGAGATACCGATACTTTGGGGTCGAAAACTTCCAGTGCAGCGTGGTCAAATGATAGCATTTCGTCCGTCGTAGGGGAATTGACTTTTACGTTGAATTTGGCGCTTGCTAGATACTTGTGGGGCTTGTTTCGCGGTGGAGGTTTTGGGCCTTTGAAGCATGCATGAGCAACATCACTAGATCCCATAAGCTAAGTCCGAATACAATCATGTAAATCGCGTTGCCACCGCGTGGGGAGGATACCGATGGTCCTAGGCCTGTGTTTGAGGTGGGGAAATTTCGCGGAGTTCGGTTGTGACCTGTTGATGTGAACGAATTAGCGTCGACACCCCATACTTATCTCAAGAATGGCAGACCTTTGGCCTACTCAGGTAACTTCTCCACAAAAGACGGTTATTATTTCAAGCTGAAGAATCGTTACGTTCTTCGATTGGGGTCGGTGGAGTCAGTCATCGATTATTCTGCATCGACTCGCATGCTCAAGTTTTTCCCACTCTGGATAATGCACATCGCAGACGCTAGCCCTGGATGTGAATCTCGTTGCGGTATATTCAAGATCAAGTTTGAGGAATGAAGAGACGTCGTGTCCTAGCGTCAGGAATCGCAGGGTTCTGATCTTGCACAAGTGGGGCCTAGAGGTACGCCTCCTTTCATTCCTTGGAAACGAGGGAAAGGGACGAAGTTGCGTTCAAGTAGGCAGAACCTAGCTGTGTCCTGATTGCACAGTGGCTGCACAAGTGTGCCAGAAGGCACGCCCTCCTGGGGATGCACAGCAGCAGTAGCGCCCAGGGGCCAATGAGGAAGCCTCAAGCCACAGCCGGCATAAGTATGATCCTTGTTGCCTATGTATATATTCCGCATTGACTTTTTCACAATATTTCTCTTGACAGTAATATTGTTGCTATACTCTCTACCGCTGCCAAAAAAAACATGCTTGGACGATGCCGTCCCCAAGTAGACCCAGATAGGGCCCACGTGCGACTTCAGTATTACCAGTGACTCGACCAGCGAGTCGAAGAAGTTCAGAGCACCGGAAATGTTGCGGATATATCATCCCAAAGCGGGCTGGCTTTCGCTCGAGAGCTACAGGAGGATGTATCTTAGACCGCGTGTGGTACTGGACGTCGGGCTACTCACCGATATTGACCATCACTTAAAAGCACGTCTCTTAGCGGGGTTGCATCCGCCATCCTGCAGGCGTCCGGTTGAACTCGATCATCCCACCCAAGGCCCATACCATCGGTGTCCAATCCAGACTGCGCATGCGAAAGCCCCATAATCTTCGAAGTTTCGCTTCAAGAAAGTTTCCTGACATCAAGCGGGCACATCCCTGTTGACTGAACACGAACTTGTATCAGGATCCGATTCGTAAAGGAAATTGACCAGTATCCCTACATGCAGCTGTCCATCCGGCGTCCCTTTTGATCAAGATATGTGCGATTGCGACGAGAAGTGTTGTCATATAAGGTGCGGTGCCCCGCGACGATTCTGCGACTCATATGTCAGTGCTACCCCTATTATTACTGCCTAGTCCCTTTGGGATCTCACTAGGCGCTATGCACTATTGCCTTCTGGGGCGCGCATTTTTTGCACAAAAAGTGGCCGACCACCTTGAGTGTCCCTTGAGTCATAGTTTACGATGACGAACCGGGCATGAAGGAATGTGTACGATAAATGTGGCTCCTCAGGACGTCGAACGGGACAGTGACCACCATGGTCTGGCATCGTCCATTCCCATGGTAATGTGCGCATGTGTTGGTCTGTTGAAGCAGGCATTTCCAAAGCGCACAGAGATGGGCGGACAACCCAGACCAAAGTCAATCGGCTGTTTTCCGACAGCGAGGGTTGCACACCATACCCAACCGGTGATTTGGAACAGTAATTGGATTGGCAGACTCACTCTAGATCTTTGCGGCAAAACTTTGGAATCCTTGGGCTGTGGTTCAATGGGAGATCCTGTAATTAAGGAGGTGGTCGAGGAAGGAGATGATTCATGAATCCTAGCTTTTATGTTGGGGTATTGGTGAGTTTTCGGTAGTGGTGGTGGAGCTCTACTTATCTTCATCGATAAGACAGGTTGACACTTTTGTCCACTCTTCCGTTTCGGAGAAAGACTTGGTGATGTGCGCCCAGTCTTACGGTTCTCAGGTTCCAATTTTGGTGGTGTGTTTATCTTACAACTGTCATCTTACATTCCTTTCTTTTCCAGCACTTTTTAGCTCACCATTTTTCGGCCGTCAGAAGGAGATATCCCCAAAGAACAACTAGATGATCTTTCCCTCATATGCCCATCGGCCCACCGCTTAGAGACCATTCGACAGGTCAATGGGACAGCACTCGACGCCTAATATAGTGCTGAAGTATCCTATTGGCAAAATGCGTACTCTCACATATACAGAAAATGCAGCGAATCACTTATCAGATGACCGAAACCCGATCGAATCAATGACTTTAGCCAGAGGCCAAAACTAATCGACGGACCTACGAATGCGGACCATTATTCAAATAACTGAATCTAGAATGTACCCGGTGAGGCCCGTGACATGCTCTCCGCCAATAAGACAAAATCCTCAGATTCGACATATGTCCAACATGAGTCTTATCGTACTGAAAAGATTAAGACCGTCCCAATATTACTTGATGTGTAGACAAGCTACATCGTCAAAACCTCCAGTATTGACCCACCTCGAATGTGATGTTCAAATCTCAAGAGCTTCACTGCAATTTTGATTCCTAGTGGGCTACGTCTGTCTCTCCACAGCACTGAAAGTCTGAAACTCATAACGATTTTAACCTATTGGTCACGAAACGAATGAAATTCTGCGGTGAGAAATTCTCCTTTGTTAGTATCTGTTAGTATTGCATTATTCTATGATATATGTGCGCATTTCAATATTAAATAACATATGTACGGCGATATAACACGTTCACTGGCGTTCAGGCCAGTTGGACTTGAACACGTGCTGGGACCCAGGTAGCACTACTAAGCGCGCCGCGTGGTCGATTCCAAATTTTGTTTTTCACCTTCATCGAGGTGAGAGGCTTAAAGGAAATTGTGATAAGTGTCTCATCGGTAGCCTACTGGTAGGTTCTCACCCTAACATGCGTATTTTCAACTCATTTTTCTGTGTACAGACAGCCCGAAACCGTTGTAATTGATGCATGCGACGTGCGCGTGTCATTCAGAACTGGAATACTTATACATCGATCCCCTTGTAACTGGAATGTATAGATTGTAAGTAAGTCGACTAGATCTAAAAAGCATGGTTTTATTGCTACTGTATGACTGGGCTACGACCATCTCCCTGGTTTTTGGAGGGTGCTGCAGGTGCGCTTCGTGTCCTCTCCAGAAAGAGTCTTTGGACCTGATGCGGGGTAACAGCGGCGCAATCACATTGGAACAACTAACGTCCGAATACCCCAAAGCTGGATCCTTAATCACATTCTTCCAGTTCATGATCATCTCTCTATATGGTCTGCCTCGACATATCACTTGGACATGCTATGGACCGCGCTTCAAGCCACGTCGGATCCCTCTCACACCTTACCTGATTCAGGTCGCGCTATTCTACCTCATTTCCTTGCTAAACAATGCAGCGTTTGGATATCATATTCCGATGGCGGTGCACATCATCTTCCGGAGCGGAGGCCTCATAATTAGCATGGTTCTCGGATGGCTTGTCGTTGGAAAGAAGTGAGTGCTCGTTAGTTGTTACACTTCCTTCTTCATTCGACCTTTTCTTTTCTTTACCTCTGCTTTCCAACTCGTCCCGCAAAGACACGATACAAACGCCGTTTACTCCAGATATTCCCTAAGCCAAGTGCTCTCAGTCATTCTTGTTACGTTCGGAGTTATCCTTACAACACTTTCTGCATCCCAAAATTCGACATCTGCAAGCTCGTCTGCGGATCCATACACGTATGCCACGGGGATCGGGATCCTGACCCTCGCCCTTCTCCTCTCCGGCTTCCTAGGCCTAGTGCAGGACCGCACCTACGCCAAATACGGTCGCCCCGATCCTCCAGGGACGAAAAACCACACTGGCACTGGATCCTCACCCGCATGGCAAGAATCGATGTTCTATCTCCACTTCTTGTCCCTCCCGATGTTCATTCTTCTCCGCGGTGACCTCTCCGCTCAATTCGCAGCCGTCAACGCCGGGACGCGTACTTCCCTAACTTTGCCAAACTTCCCAGGCACCTTGCCTCTTCCCCGTAACACGACCCTCACCTCGCCCGGGCCATGGACTATACATATCCCCACGGCGTACCTCCCACTCCTCGCCAACACACTCACTCAGCTCCTGTGTGTTGCTGGTGTGCATCGCCTCACGACGAGAGTGAGTGCACTAACGGTCACGCTGGTCTTGGTTGTCAGAAAGGCTGTGAGCCTGATATTAAGTGTTGTGGGGGTAGCGATGGTGGGTGAGAGACGATCAGCCGAGGTAGATAAATTTATGATGTGGACCGGTGCTGGAATGGTTTTACTTGGAACAGTTGGATATACTATTGGGAGCGGGAAGCCGGCAACGAAAAACGATGGTGCTAAATCTAAAAAGGAGTAATATATGTTGATTTCGTGGGACAGTCGAGTTCATGAAAACATCAGCTGGCTCGGGAGAAATCTCGTGCGGGAAGGCAAGTAATACTCGTCTTCGGGATGGAACACAGATCGTGATTATATTTCTATTATGCACTTCATCAGAGAATGAGATGCGCAAAAATTAATGATAGTAAGGTAGTATAGTAATGTGCGAGCATAGGTGTACAAATTGGCATAGTAATGTAGTTGTGGGAGTGCATATCGGTATGGTGGTCGAGAGGTATATCAAATGTTGGAAATAAATAACGAATAATGATAGTGCTGTCCGTGTGGATTGTGATGGTCCATGTCCAATAGTCCCAATGTGGGGGAAAAAAAATAGATGACTAGCATGTGGAAAAAAATATGCCCCCAGATAGATCGATAAGATGGTAGTAGTGTCCGTACACCCGACAGAAAATACGAAAGGAAATTAAAAGAAGCATTGAGAGATATTATATTAGTCTGTCCCCTGATTATTTTGGAGGAATTTTTGCGAAAGGCAGGACTCACGCAGGTGCCCTACACTTCAAGTGTTTGTCCGCCCTTCGCCCCACTGCCTGCCCGAGAATGCACAAGCACGAGCCTCCTCAGTGTACTGTGTCTCTGTTGAACTCCCGTCACCTCTGCTGATGGGTCGCCGACGTCGACTCCTGGGGGTCCACTGCGGTCCTTATCCTGAGCCTTCGTAGCAGCGCCCCACATTCGACTTAAGAAGCTGCTAGAGGCGCCCGATCTGGGAATAGCAGGCAGAGTGGTGCTAGAAGACAGACTGATGTCGCGCCAGCTACCCCGCATCCCATCGTTCTGAGAAATACTTCCTGGCAGAAAAGATCCAGACGACAGGCGCTTACTTTCCCGTTGAAGCCGAGCCGTGCGCGCGGTCAAGAAGGCAGGAGCAGGTGGCGTTGGCGCAGGAGAGGAAGCCGTGATTGTATGCACAGAGGACGTGTCTGAGGGCATACGAGCTCGAGCCTGTGTCAGATGCTGTGACCTATATGTATATGACGGCGTGGAGCGGTGGATGAACGGCTTCTTCACTGGCGTTCTAGCAGCAGGCTCATCACTTCCCCCTCGCTGAATGGGCTCGAAGGTGACTCCGGTGGTATGCAACTGCCCTTGATACACCTGTGCGGAACTCCCATCCTCAGAACATTCGTCTTCTGAGCTTAGCCAGCCTGAGGACGACGATGAAGAACCGGTATCGTCGACAAGAGAGCCCATCTCAGACGACGAAGACGAAGAAAGAGAGTCTGTGCTTAGGGCGGTATACATAATCGAAGGGATGGCAGCTCCTTGACCCGAGCGTGCAGAGAGATGTGGGGGAGAGAGGCGTTTGGCGACCGTTGCTGACAACAGTTCCCGAGGCGGACTAGAGGGTGAAGGAAGATCCTCCGGAGGCGTAGCGGGAGCTTGAACCTGCTGAGCTCTTGCCTGTGCTCTAGCCCGACCTGCCTTCGCAACCTTGCTCACGGCCGACGCCCGGGTGCTGGCGTCCTGCGCTTGCCGGGTGTCCGATGACATGAAAGGTGCAAACGCTCTACACGCTTCAGTCTCGTCGAATCTAAGATCGTAGTCGAGGAGATAGAGAAGCTGCTTCTCCATGAGGTTGATCTCTTCGATGTCGAACAGGACCGCGTAGTTCGCCCAATGGCAGTTCTTGGGCGAGGAATCATTGAGGTACTTGGCGGTGACGATAAGCGTCGCGAGGAAGACTCTGTGGCGTGTACAGGGCATTCCTACAGATAAGATTAGCCCGATTAAGCTTGGAATAGCGGCGGCTGACTGACCTTTCGCCATTGCGGGCAACTTCGTGTGGAGCCGCTCGAGGTAGATCAACGTCGTGAGAAGTGTAGATACTTGTACATTCGAACACTTGACGAGATGAAGGATGAAGTTATCCAAAGAGATCATCTGCTGGGTGGGCGGCTCCGTAGGGTCGGCCGGGGATGCCTTGTGGGGCGTGGGAGGAGGGGTCGGGATGCCTGCCGTTGGCGAAACCTCGCCGTCAATATGGATCACTTTCGCTGCTTGGCGAGCAACGTATTGTATCATATCCATTGAAACCTGCTTTCCCACGAGCTGAACGAGATGAGAGTTGTGGGAGCTAAGAGGAACAAGCGAGGCAGGGTGACGGCGTGAGCCTGAACCAGGCATTGTACGGGCAAAGGAAGGATTGGATAGATTATGTAGGATTTATAAATACCCCGTCAAGGGATGTATAAACGAAAGGAAAAATGAGAATGAGGGAGAAAGGAAGATCAGCGTAGTTTTATTTAGAGAAAAGGGGTTCACATATCATACGTAAACAAACGCGCTTCGATCACGAGACATGTAGCACGTGGTGACTTCAGCCTCCCTCGTGACCTTGATTTTTTAAAAGGTCAGGTCTTCAAGCTTCAGCTTCAGGAACGTCAACTTGAATTTGAGTCTCTCATCAGCATCAGATTCATGGCTATCAGCCTCTGGTTCATAAAGCAAGATCAAATTGACCCGGGATCGTTATCGGGACAAGCCAAGTAAAATCCGAGGCAGACTCACCACTAAGGTTGTCGGACCGCCGGCTCCCGCCGAAATTCCAGCCTGTTCATGGGGATGGAGGAAGATTGGAGCTGGATGTTTAACTGTGCCTGCTTTCATGTCAACTCAGAGCCATTATATCGGCGTGGATGTTGGAACTGGCTCAGCGAGAGCCTCTCTAGTGAAGAAGGATGGGACGGTTGTCGCTTCCTCGACCCAGGAAACAATCACCTACCGCGATGCCCATGATCATAGGATTTTTGAGCAATCGACATCGAACATCTGGTCTGCTATTTCAAGAGCAATCAAGAAGTGCTTGGACGACTCTCAAGTGCCGGCATCCACTGTGAAAGGTCTAGGTTTTGATGCAACATGTTCTCTCGCCGTAACCGACCTAAAGGGGGAACCCGTAATTGTAACCAAAGGTAATCAACTCGGACAGCTTGGGGACAGGAACATTGTGCTATGGGCAGATCATCGAGCGGAAAAAGAGGCAGATTTGATCAATAGTACCGGATCCGTAGTCTTGGACTATGTGGGGGGGACCATGAGTGTGAGTTCGCATATCTTTTATTTGATATGAGTTTTATTAAAATGATGTAGTTAGAGATGGAAGTACCGAAGATTTTATGGCTCAAGAACCACATGGAACCCAAATTATTCGAGCGCTGCCAATTCTTCGATCTTCCTGATTTTCTCACCTACCGTGCCACCACGGACAGTACTCGATCTTCCTGCTCAGTCACCTGCAAATGTTCTTTTGTACCAACGACCGGATGGCAGTCGGACTTTTTCCAAAAGATTGGCCTCGGTCAACTCGTTATAGGTGGATATGAGCAAATAGGAGCTGCAAATGGCAATGTGCTCACCGCTGGCCTCCCGGTTGGGAGGGGCCTGTCAAAGACAGCTGCAGAGGAGTTTGGCCTCGAAGAAGGAACGCCTGTTGGAAGTGGCTTGATCGACGCGTATGCGGGCTGGCTGGGCACTGTTGCGGCGAGATATAAAGACAATGGGAAGTTGTCTGATGTCATACCCTCTCTTGATGAGTCACGACACAGACTGGCTGCAGTGGCCGGTACCAGTACTTGTCATATCGTGCAGGTGAGTTCTCGGTTTTAGGCTAAAGGCGTCCGTTAAAGCATACCTATCAATAGAGTCCTAAAGGAGTCTTCGTCGACGGGGTGTGGGGCCCATACAAGGTAAAATATTTTCAATAAGTACAACACATTTGCTCAACCCCCATAGGATGCTGTCTTTCGTGACTGGTGGATGAACGAGGGCGGACAATCCTCGACGGGTCAGGTAAAGCTACATAAATCTCAAGCTTGACAGTTCTTATGAGCGAGAACAAAACACAGCTAATCGACTTCATACTCACCACCCATCCGGCGTATTCCAAACTCGTCAAGCTGGGGGACCAACAGCAAAGAAATATCCACAGTGGTACGTTGACTGCATCACAATCAACAGGACCAGGGCTGACCGCCATCCAGTCCTTCAGGATACTCTCGAAAAGCTAAAGACCGAGAAAGGTGCAGAAACCCTGACTGAATTGACGAAGGACCTTCACATGTACCCTGACTTCCATGGTAACAATACCTATCTATTATTAACCCTGTGCTAACGAATAATCAGGCAATCGGTCGCCAATAGCTGACCCTCGCATGCGGGGCTCCTTCGTGGGCCTCGAACTTGTACGCCAGTGATCACTTTATAGTTGCCTCCATCATTGATTAATACCATAGGACGATGGGCTCAACGACCTGGCTAGGAAATACAACGTGACTCTTGAAGCCATCGCACTCCAAACCCGCCACATAGTCGACGAGATGAATTCCAAAGGGCATAATATCACGTCCATTTACATGAGCGGTAGTCAGGCAAAGAATACTACCCTCATGCAATTGTTCGCAGATACGTGTAATATGTCGGTAGTGTTGCCGTCTGAGCACTCAGATGCCGTCGTTTTGGGCGCTGCTATGCTCGGCCGTTTTGCGGCTGAGGCCGCGGAGGTGGGAGGTAAAGAAATGAGTGGAAAAGAACAAGCTGAAGTTTTGTGGAAGATAATGGTTTGTGGACTTCGATCATTCTTGCTTAAACTTACGGTATCTTAAGGTCGAAATGACCCCAGTTGGGACTCTGGTCTCTCCCGCAGCGACGGGCAGAGAGAAGAAGTTACTGGAGGCAAAGTATAAAATATTCCGAGAGACTATCGAGATTCAGAAGCGGTGGAGGAAGGAAATGGACGATGCGTTAAGTTGAAGAAATGGACATACGAGTTACCACAATATCAGCTAGAATTTGAAAACACATACGGCTAGGTCCCATGTTCTTAAGTATCCTTAAGTATGCATTCTAACTGTCATTCCGAAATATGCTGGGGTATGGTGGTTATAAGGCGTTACAGATCACATGTGTTCCGTGGCACCTGACAGTCCATTGTTACCAGATTACCTCTGTACCCTCGCCGGGTTCGACGCCACACTGCTTCAATGAGATCGATCTCCCTTCCATTTTTTTGTGCTCCGCGTGGTCCCAGCGAGACGCTGGCCAAGCATGTCTAACTGAATGGATATGATAAAAATTCCGTTCAGCACGCTCAAACCCGACTTCAACGAAGATAATTCCGATAGCGCTCGGGCCTCATGTGCGTTTCGAATTTTTAGTTTCCAACTACCATTGCATTTCTGTACCTTATACGTCACTTATCTCGATCCCCCGCATGGGGGGTATACCCAGCAGTCGAATCGCAACTTCAACACTATCCGGCAAATTTACCAGCCCGCCAACCCCAAACATCGTGCCAAGTGAAAACAAAGAAGGCGCCCAAAGTTCGTGGATTCAGATCGTACGCTTACAGTTAATAAAGTAGTACAACAAACACAATACAACAATGCTAATGATCATGGTTAATAACTGATGAGACGGGATATTTGGGTTTAGTTTTAGAGTTCGATCGTATCTTGCGCCGTACCCGGACCTGCTGGATAGCGCGAATAGCCATTGCGGTGGTCACGCCGTCGTTTTTGATGAGGATACCAGATGCCCCATATTTGTAAAACCAACCATTGCTCCACGCTCCATTACCGTCCTGCAGAGAAAAGAGCGTTTCGAGGTCACGATCGTCCCATAAATCGACAATTGTCCCTGCGATAATCCGTGCAGCTAGAGAAAGTGCATCTCCCTCCGCTCCGAAGCGTTCTAATATTCTTTCTTCGAATATAGACCTGAGGCGTTGGCGCACTTCGGAAGAAGTTTGGAGAAGGCGGGACACGAAGTACAAGAATAAGTCGGCGCTAGCGTAGTAGTATGTCCCGGAAATGTAGGCGCGATTGATCAAGACTTGTTCAATCCAATCAAGCGTTTCAGGAAGTTCAGGACCTCTTCCGTTCTCGTAGAAAAGAGTTAAGACATTGACACACACAACAGGATCTAAGCCGAGCGATAAGTTAGGGCGTAATGAACTACCACAGGGAAAATCTGGGAATCACCTATGCGAGGGCGTGAGTGGTCGAAGTATACTTGGACTATTCCATCCGAGTTCCTGTAGTTGAGCATTTCATCCATGACTTCGTGTTTCGTAAGGGTATCGACGTGGTCTGCAACGGTGAGTCCGATCGACGTTGTATCGAGGTCATTCCTGATCGAAAGATGAGGTTATATTGGCCAGAACGAGAAAGGCCGTATTTGCTCACGGAAAGGATTCGGTGGTGAGCACACCACCGTTCTTGAAGAAATTAAATTGCCCCACATGCTTCACGTAGTCTACCAGTGACCTTTGAAAAATAAGAAATGTTAATAAAAGATGACGGGTTAGATCTGAAGAGTAGCGGGACTTACTTATCTCCTGTAGCATCAAGGATCAGAAGTTGGCCAAAGTTCTGGAGTAAAGATTCTATTGGCTGGAGCAAATGAGAGGGAAATAACGCTAGGCCATACCTCAGAGAGCTCAATGTTGTTCGAGGTTACAGAGATATGTTTCTTCTTGTGGGAGGTCAAAAACTTTTTCCCTCGCATTATCGGATCATAGCAGAGATTTTTGAGCTCTCGGATTACTTTTATTTCGTCATCGAAGACGATTCCATGCATCCCAAATGATCGGGCAGTCAGGACGTTCTCGAGCTTGTCATCAACAAATATTGTACGAGAAGGTTCTACTCCAGTCTTCTCAATAACATGCTTGAAGAAACCAATATTTGGTTTGCGTTCGCGCGCGGCCGCACTGCACATAATCGCCTGTTAGACAGCCAACCGCTGAGTCGATCAAGTGAACGACGTACGATGTGAATACGCGATCAAAAAGTGCCCACTCCTCAGGAGTGGCTTTCGTCTGTAACACTTCCCAGTCTGGCGCAGAGATATTCGACATGGCGTATATGGCAAGCCCCGCATCCCGTAGCTCTCGAATTATTTTAAGCATAGTGGGGCTGCTCTGAAGAGAATCACGGGCAGCTTCGAATGCGCCTTTTGCATCGGTAGGAGAAATATTGAACTCCTGCGCGACGAGAGCATATACTTCTTCTTCACTGAGATTGTTCTTTTCGTATTCAAACCAGTGATGAGAACGAAGGATGTTTTTGAGAACCTTGGCTGGAAGAGGGGATTTTGGAGTAGAGGCAGACCAGGTGAAGAGAACGTCACCAAGGTCGAATACGACGGCCGTGTAGCCTTTCGACCTTGCCGAGTGACGGAAGTTGGCCATCTAGATAATAGAATACAATCGTAAAGCTATCACTTCCCTCCCTTTTTATCTCTAGAAACCGGGTAGTAGTTCTCTATTCATAACCTCCGGCTTGATCTCCGTGAACCGTGAGGAAGCTTGGGGAGTTAGATAAAGATGCTTTGGCCGGACGCCTTCCGAACCAAACGAGGTATATTCGGAAGTAGGAGGCGGTGCATAAGGAACATTTTGGTCTAAGAAGCCAGAAATAATAGGTTCGAGGGGATAGCGAGAGCCAGGTACCACGGGGGAATATTTGGCCGGTCTGCCGATGAACTCGGAATATGTCTGCGATCGTCCTATAGCTATGGAGACCTAAGCAACCCCAGAAGATTTGCCAGATTGTGAAAATTCCGTCATACTCATTTTAGTACTGCATAATGTAAACCTGTAGATCCAGTGTGGCGGTTAGCGCAGCAGTGGGAAATATATTGGTTCCTTTATCGAGTTATCTCCTCGGGTGAATTATATTCTGTGTCGAATAGACGAAACCCAGATAGAAACACAAAAATGATGATACAGCTCGACCTCGTAGCAGTGATTCGAACTTTTGAAAGACAGATTTCTATTTGGTGATGTTTGTCCATTCTGTCATAATCTTAACCGCTATGGCTGATGTCCGAGTTCTCCTTTCTCCTCCAGCAGCATCGGCTCCGGTAGAGTCGGTTGCGGTTTTGCAGTAGAAGTCGCCCTTCCAAGTCTGTTCAATGCACGTATTACGACTTGTCAATTCGGACGGTTGATTTCCTTCCTCGCACAATTTTCGCCGATCACGAATCAGTCGTGGTTCGCGGTGGTAATGGCATGATAGTGAATCCTCATGCCAACCCCTCTGGTAAGGTGCCGATGCTGCCGTATAGTGTGCGTTTCAAGTGAAGGCTGTAATCTCCACAGAACCGATCAAGAGAACCCATACTCTCCTCTACCTCCAATGGGGACACTTTGGGCCCCTGGGGATATCTACGATAGGTAGCGTTGGCTAATTATGTGGCTGATCATGAATTCATTATACTAGGCGATAAGAATTTGGTCAACGTAGGTGGAAGAATAAAAAAATCAGATTGGTCTCGTAATTCGCTGCCATTTTGAAGCCGCATCAAGGGTGGCGGAACCGGACACCGGACTTCCGGTTGGGGAGAGCGGGGCCCGAGTCCAAAATACCCTCGTACCGTAACAAATTGACATAAGATGGTCATGTGGAGATACCTCGAAGTCCTTTGGGTTGGCGAATTACCTTCTACCCTTGAAATTCGTCCCTATCAGTCCCAGATGACCGTGACTTCTTGGTACAAGGTAAGGTCTAATGCAAACACAAGCTCCCGATGGCACAGCACCCGAACCAATCAAAGTTGTGTCTTGCAGGTCGCGAAGGTGATTTTGATGTCGTTGGTACCTAACCCCCAAGCCTCTACGCATACGTCACGTTATGACTTTTATCCTATGAAAAGCGGTCATGCGTAGAAAAAAAATACCATACGAGGTACGAAGCCACAGTTCCACCGAGTCATTAGAAGGTCATATTTTCCGCCACCCCCTTGAGTTATCTTTACACTATTCTTACCCCCAAGTTATTTGGTACTGCCCCAGCGCTCAGCCTTGGAGTGGAATGGAACAATGCATTGGTGCAACGCATGTGCAAGATAGACAGATCCTCCGCCCCAGACCGATATAATAGGGTTAAATTTAGTTCCCCAATGAGAAGACGGTGATAGCATTATTTTCGCTTCATAGCCTCAATAACTCGCGTACCTGGATCTCCACAGGTTGCCACCGTGTATTTTCTTTCCTCCGAGACGAATTATGACCTTCTTTGCCAAGTCTAGCGACAATACAATCTGTGTTCGAGAGATGTCCCCATGTACGTCGTTTCGCTGGTTCTTTCTTTACGCGTTGATAAGCTACACTTCAATCATAATTTTAGCTAAGATTCTTTTATCTAGATGGAACCATCATACGATCAGAATCTAATTCTACAACAGTTACGTCCATTTAGTACATATTTTTTGGTAACAGAACCAGAGAATCCATGTCCCCACGTATGTTGTTGCACTGGTTTTTTTTTTTACGCGTTGATAAGTTACACTTCAATCATAATTCTATTTAAAGTTTTTTTTATCTAGATGGAACCATCATACAATCAGGATCTAATTCTACAACAAGTCACTTCCTTTTCCTAAAATCAATGTACAGATCCTTCGGTAAGCTAAGGGCGAACGCAGAAAATCCATTTTTGGGATAATCCTTGTGCGGTGAATCGTTCGGCAAGGACCACTCCCAGTTTTGAAGAAGCAAAGCGGTGAGAGTCCTGAGTTCGTACATCGCAAAGTTGCGGGCGGGGCATTGACGGGGACCAAGTGCGAAGGGCCTAAAAAAACATATTTAGTAATATCCAGGGCGTTTGGAGAGGCGATAGTTACAGCCATAGACTGGCATCCACGCGAACCTCATCCTTCTCTGACTTGCCCAAAAATCGCTCTGGGAGAAAGGACGCGGCATCCGGCCAGTTTGTCTCGTTGTGGTGGATTGAAGTGATGTTGAAGATGACAGAGGTGCGGGGAGGGAGATAGTACGTTTTCCCGTTTGACGCTTTTAGGTTTGCGGGTTGCGCAGATGCACGAGGGACCATGTAAGTCTAAATATTCAGTGGTAAGATATTATTTAAAATATAGACGACCAGGTGACTTACGATAGGCGTGTTGATCCGCAGCGACTCCCGGATACAGGCTTGGACGAAATTCATTTTACGCAAATTGGTGACGTTCGGTTCGTCGTTTCCCAGCGCCGATAAAACTTCTTCACGAGCCCGTCTCTGGAGCTCTGGTTGCTTCGCCAGATAGTAAACCAGGCTGGACATTGCGCCCGCAGTAGTATCCTGTCGCCAGGCCGTCAGACACAGAACAAACAGACGATGGAGAGAATACACACATGACCCGCAATGAAGAACACGACCCTGGAGTAGTAAGTGAGCTCAAATTCGTTGAAAGCAGGTGACCAGGCAAATACATGTTATCTCGATACTCTTCATCAGTCATTCCCGGTTCCTCCAGCATATAGGTGAGCATGTCATTCCCTTTGTTTTCTTTTTTGTGTGTTAGAATACCCTGGAACTTTGACACAAGGCTATCGATGTTGGCGATGATCTTTTTGCGGGGGAACCAATTTTCAAGTTTAGGGAAAACGATGAACCTGTGGAGCAGAATTAGCAAGTATGGCGAAAATTTATAAACGACCTACAGGGGATTCGAGATCGCGTCCATTACTTCGTTGTATTGTCTGACAAAGGGACTGTGGTCGTCCTCGATGGCGCGGAAGTCGTGTCCAATAGCCGTTGTCCCTATCAACAACGCATTCAGGACTTGTGTTCGACAGCATCAGATTCAAATTTTGGAGGACCTACCAACAGCATCTAGAGTAAAGCGCTGTTATGTTGTTTCATTAGCTATGTTGGTGGACAATGCGATGGAAGCGAACGCTACCATCGTATAATCGTCCCATTTGATTAATCCGCCGTTGCCCATCTTCGTGAATAGCTTGTGGGCCAATGATGCAAACTCGTGGATGGGAAGGTTCCGAGATAGTGCAGATTTAACAACGTGAGAGTGCCTTGTCCAGGCTTCTCCGTTGGAGAGAATAACGTTGGTCTTCCCGACGAACCTCCAGAGCAACATCTCATCTGGTATTTTGTTAGTGTTCAGCTCTCACAGGGAGAGATGGCTATACCCACCAGGTGGTTCTTCCTTCGGCCAAAGGCTAATGTTTTCTGACAGTTTTCTAGCGATCTAAGTGAAGAGTAAGCGAATTGTATTATACAGTTCATCCCTTCTGTTACCTGATGGTCAAGTACGTGCACGATCCAACGTCCAAGGGCGTAAACCAGCACGACGCCTTCCCCCTTTTCATTGGCAAAGGGCAAAAGAAGGCGCTTGATGCGAACATCTTCAACCTCGCCCGATGCATAGCTCCAAAGGAGGGGGATAATGGGAGCTCTAGGGAGACGGCGAAGTTCTGCAGGGGGGGTGAACGCCCATTTGGCGAGGACGAAAATTAAGGCAATGGGGAGCAGGATTTGCCAGCCTGCAGGCAAGTCTAACATGGCGAGAATAGTGAGAACTTGTGGTAAATGAATCGTAGACGTAAGGGTCAGCTGTTTTAATTAGCCCAGTTCAGCAAATTTAGAATAAGCGTTAAAGTAAACGCGTGTGGTTATTTCCGCGCCAAAGCGCCAAGTCCACGGTGCTAATTTCATACCGAGTTTGCGACCAGGAGCCTACCACGGCTCTTAGGAAATTTCAAACTTTAGATGTCAACTCTGCATCACAGATCCTACGAGCGCGGCCGCAATCAGGTTCTGAAAGCGACACTGAATGATGCTGCCAGCACGCGCGGGACAGATAGGTCCGTGTCGGTACCAAAGAGTCGACAAAGTAACAAGTTGACGGCCGTAGAGTCAGGACAATAGGTTCCATCTCCGGAAAATGAATCACATAGTGGAGTCGTGAATTGAATAGCGATTTTTTTTTTTTTTTGAAACGCAGACTGATTATGCGACCGAATAGCCTGACGTTGGCATATGCATGCGGTGTATCGGTCATTCCACCGCATGCCTGTCATCATCCAAGCTGGTTACAACCTTCGGTCCGATGTTACCGGAAAAAATGCACAGACATTATGTGCCTTGCCTCAGCACGCCGCATTAGGGCTGACCATGTACGCAGCAGCCTAAACGTCTGAACCCACCGAAAGTCTACTACTCTTGACGTGCAGCATCAATAAACATCATGATGTATAAACTGTAACAACTGTCTGTCTAGTATCAATCAACTGTGGAGTATTGTTAGGTAAACTTGGGCATGAACATCCTTCCAACTCCAAGACACGATCTGTGGGGTTTGGTCGTCGCGTCAAAAGTATATCATGATGGTTACTTCTTGATAGACGGACTCTGTACGCACGCTACAGGACCCGTTGGTTGTTCACGTAGTTTGAAATACATATTTATGAGACGGCGCTTGAAATAGAATGATGCGGCCGGTGTTCCAGGCACAAGCGACAACGGTATCATACCCCACGACTATCATCCCCACTGGAATCTCTGTATGTGATACAGAGTACTGAATTGTGATTGAGTAACTCGGGCCCTATCACACAAACATACCGCATTGATGAGATCGCATCGTCCACAGTGACAGATACAAGGGGCCTTTTGGATTTTGATCTCCTGCCTCTGCGTATGCATGACATGAAATATCAGGGGTCTATTCTGTCCAGCTCCGATTCCTGCTCCCGCGGTTTCTTGGTTCTCACAGACGTTTCTTATTCAGGAACTATGATACAGTTCGGGGGCGGTGTCGGCCACACATGGGAATTTCGCGTATGGTTTGTCGCCACGGCTTCAAAGTTAGATATTTGCCACCCACCTGAACTAGCCGCCGGATGGCTGTGCTCATTGAAGTTGAAACAACGTGGATACGAGCTCTAGAGTGGTTTGATGAGCTGTGCGACGAAGAGGCAGGAGAGCGGTAAGACTTTCGCACAGCAAATAATAAAAAGATGAACGGGTATTATGCTCAAAAGGAATTTATAAATACGTAGACCCTATCGCAACTGGTCTCGTGTTCCTTGCTTGTCCCTCCGCAATGCTTCAACTTCCATATCTAGCCTTGGCCCTCGCTGCGGCAGCCCTATCCCCCGTTGGCGCGGCGGCTACCTGCAAATGCCTTCCCGGAGATCCCTGCTTTCCAAGTCAGCAGACGATTTCTGCGTTCGAAAAGAACCTTTCTCATCCTCTAATTCATCCCCGTCCTGTCGCCGCCGTTTGCTTCCCGCATGACCCGAGCTTCAACGCCGCCGCCTGCGATGCCGTCAAGAAAAATTGGAACAATGGCGTGTTCCGCGCCTCTCTTCCAAACACCTTCCAATTCACCAATTGGGAGTCCATCATTAACTCCACGACCATCAAACAGTGCGACCCGTTCGGAAATGTTAACGACCCCGCCGATGTGTGTTTCCAAGGAAGAATACCTTGGGGAGTTGTCAATGTCACAAGGGTTTCCGATATTCAACAAACTTTGAGTTTTGCCTCGAAGCATAACCTCAAGCTGGTAGTCAAGAACACTGGGTGCGGTTTATGTTTTAATTTCTATGCTATTAATCCTAAACTGTCTATCAAAGGCACGAGACGTTGGGCCGAAGTGCAGGACAAGGGTCTATTATGCTATGGACCCACAATCTGCAAGATATCAAACTTTTCGATAACTTCGTCCCCAAAGGTGCTCCCCAGGGCACTCGAGGTGCTGCTAGTACGTAAATCTTTTCGAATCCATTCTGACGTAAAATTCATCTCTCGCAACGTAATCTAGCCGTAACTATTGGAGCTGGTGTCAATTGGGCGCAACTGTATGATGCTGTCGCAGCGCACGGTAAAGTTGTGGTCGGAGGTATCGGTGCAGGAGGCACAGTTGGAGCCGGCGGTGGCTGGCCCATGGGAGGCGGTCATAGTATTTTGGCACCCTTTTACGGTTTAGGTGCGCTAGTCTTGACTAATGAGAAAATACGGACCTAAAGGAATTACCAGGTGTCGACAACATCGTCGAAGAAACGGTTGTTCTTCCAAATGGCGTATTTGTCATCGCCAACAAATACACTAACCCCGACCTCTTCTGGGCATTGCGTGGGGGAGGTGGTCCTAGTTTTGGGATCCTCACCTCTGTCACGTATTTGACCCACCCGGCAGAGCCAGTCACAGCTGCGTTCCTAGTCAGCCACACGACGAGTGCCGAGGCGCGCCTTGCCCTCTTCAACGAGTGGATCAAAGCCCACCCCGCCCTCATTGATGCAGGATGGGCTGGCTTCTGGCCCTACAACGGCAACCAGTTCTTCCTCACGCTCATGGCCCTCGGTAACCCCCCAACCAATCCCAAGGCAAATTCGACTCTCCAAGGGTTCTACGACACCATCTCGCGGATCCCTGGCGTCGCCATCGACCTTGAAGTGACGAAGCCGTACACGGGATTCCAGCAGTGGTACGACGAGAACTTTATCAATAGCCAGCTGGGAATCGGGTTCAACTATACCGTTGGCGACTTCAGTGGGGTCCCGCTTGCCGCTGCCTCCGTCTTGATACCCCGCTCGAACTTTGAGGAGAATACCGAGGCATTGGCCAAAGCTCTCATAGCTCTCGACAATGCCCGTCCATTGTACGTATAGATTCACTCCACCCCAGGTCCTATCCAAATTCATTTCGTTGCTTTTGCATAGCCTTATTGGAGGTGGAGCAGTATCGAAGCCTGATCCTGACGAGATGGCCGTCAACCCTGCCTTCAGAGTGATGCTGAGTGACCTTACCATTGCTCTCAGCTGGAACGCCTCTACCGCGACACCCCAGGACATCCTGGCGGTTCGACAGAACGTCACGCGGTTGGCGAATGGTGTGAGGGCTGTCGCGCCAGATGCTGGTGCCTATGTCAATGAGGTCGGTTGATGTTCAGCGTCTCCAGGTTCGGGGATCATAGGAAACTAATGAACGAGCTTTCTTAGGCTGAAATCTTCGAGCCCAACTTCCAGAAGGCGTACTGGGGAGATCATTATCCCCGCCTTCTCGCTTTCAAGCGCAAGATTGACCCGAAAGATCTACTGATCGTTTTCCAAGGTGTGAATTCGGAGGGGTGGGATGATGAGGTTATTTGCAAGACTGAGTGAGGGCAGCTTTTCCGCAAAGGCTGATACATTTATTTCACGCTCGTTTTCCCAACAATTTCCTAGTCATTATACTCCTTTGTATTTACTATACCTTTATTAGAGAAACCATTATAGAGCATGATGTGTTTTGAACTCGTGAGGTTTGAAGAGGAAGCAATGAGAATTTTAGGAGCCTCATGCGCGAACCGAATGCCTTTGGTGCTCTGTCCTTCAAGGCTATTATTCACAAGCTCAGGAGCACCCTCAGTATTGGCACCCGCCAACATGTTTGATCATGAATGGTTTGTTGACTAAAACACTAGTATTCGTTTTTTCTTTCTAATCTCAACATACATGTACTGTGATCATATTGACCTATGACGACGATAGAAACGCAGTGAGAAAACAAAACTAGTTTCCCAAAGCCACGAGGAGGTTTTTAGAGTACTCTGGTGGGTCAATACCGTCAATGTTCGTAGTATGGGCAATATCCGCCCATTTCTCGGCATCGGCGATTGTGTTCTGGGCTGTAAAGCGAATAAGAGTTACCGCATCACTCCCAAGCTGAATCCTCAAAGGCAAGTTCTTTTTCTCAGACAGGACCAGGAACGCTTTGGCTGCCCTCTCCGGACTGCCGATGAAAGGGATGAGGTTTAGCATGGCACGGTACTGGCTTGTTGGGGAGTGCTCTGCCGAGTATGCAGGGTGTGGGGGCAGGATGGTCAAGTCGTTTCGCCAGCTGGTGTTGAACCCTCCTGGTTCGACTGCGGAGGCTTGGATGTTCCATTCTGGTAACATTTCTTTCCGGAGAGACTCAGTGAATCCTTCGATCGCTAAAGTCATATGTCAGCATTGAATGAGAAGACGTTGAAGAGTAACAGTTCAGGCGTACCGAATTTGGAAGCGTTGTAGTACGACAACAAGGGCTGGGATGTATATCCTCCAGTAGAGCTGAGGTTGAAAATTCGGCCACCTTTGCCTGGGGGGTTGACCTCGCGGAAAACCCTGATCGCCTGGAGGGAAAAACGTATCAGTGAATGTTTTCTTCTTCGGTTTTGGTAATAAGTATTACCTGCTTCATGACGTGGACTGGTCCCCAAAACATGATCTCAAACTCAAGTCGAGCCATATCCATGGGACACGCTTCGATTTCTGACAAGACTGCCTAAATCGGGAATCAGGGAAAAGTCATCGCGAAATGGACGGGACCGACATATCCAGCGTTGTTCACAACAACATTGATCTCCCCGAATTTCTGGAGCCCTGCGTCAAAGGCCGCCTTAATGTCCTCGGGATTTGTGATGTCGACTTTAATAACCAACGCGCGTTTTAAAGTCTCCGCATCGTATTTTTTTTCGAGTGCTGCTTGAAGGATTTCGGGCTTGCGCGCGGTAGCCACGATTGAATGGCCTGAGCTGAGGATTTCATGCAAAAGGGCATTTCCGAGCCCTGATGTCGTGCCAGTAACTGCCAATTGGATGACAATGATGTTAGATAAGTGGGAAGAATCATATGCTAATGGAGCACACACCAAACCAAACGCTCTTTTGTGCCATTTGTTGATTATGAGGGACTTGAGGATGGACTGATTCTTGCGAAGTAGGCTATATATACGGTAGATAAGAACACGGTATATTGGCTGATGCGCGATATACCCAACCAGGCAGGTAGATATCGATTGCGTGGCACGCCAATAGAGCGCTTATACTTCACTCGAAGTTTATTGACAAGGGCCGTGGTCCGCTCCTTCATAGGCCACATGCCAAAATGTCCTCCCCAGATGGATCTCCGGGCTACCTCCCGATGGCAGAAAAGTCTTCTATGATGAGATCGGTGCTGTAAGCTTGATGATAAAAAGACCGTTGCTACAAGTAAAGAACGGGGGTAGAGTAATGATCCGATGATAAAGGTGTACCAAGGATAAGTGAACCATAAATACCTTCGAGGATCTTGATAGAATCTTTAGTTCATATGTAAAATTTGCTATCACTGATGTGAAGTAAATCTTAACAGGCGTTTCGGTTCATGGGCTAAGGCGTGTGAAAAAAACCTTTGACCCCATGGCACTAAGTATTACTCCGAGTCCATATTGACGTTACAAGTTACTCTTACGCATTCACCAAAGCGCCAAAGATACGAAGCAATATGAAAAAAATTGGCAGAAGTATTTTCACTTACAGAACCCAATTAGCAATCGCCGAATTTTTTAACAATCGTGTCCGACGTGATGTTACCATCAACCACCTTGGTCTGTCTATTAATATTGCTGCCCATAATTACTAGCGATACCATGACCAAGTCCCCCCCTCATAGATATAGTCCCAGTCCAGTCCAGTGCAGCTAGTATTCATCGATGAACTCATTATCTATCGTAGTTCTCGTCGTCGCTGCCAGTGCCACGTGTCTTATCTATCGTACTTTTCAAAAGTCATGGAAGAGCCTACCTTTTCCTCCAGGTCCCAAACCTCAATTTATATATGGCAATGCCAAAGATATGCCGCATGAAAAGTCGTGGATCGGGTTCCATAACTGGGGCAAGAAATACGGCAAGTAATTTCCTGAGTTGGCTCGGAAGCCCTACTAGTAGCATCAATGTTAATTCTACTACTGCTTATTAGGCGGTCTCATCTATTTCAGGATTTTTCAGACGAAATTCGTGGTCATCAATGACCACAAGATAGCGTTTGAGCTCCTCGACAAACGCTCAAACCTTTATTCTGACAGGCCAAGGAGCCTCATGCTCGATTTGTACGTTTATATATTTTCGACTTCGACTGGATTTCTGATCAAGGGGAATCTCGAATCTTCCTATAAATAAAGACTTGGATGGGGATTTAATATGACCTTTTTCAATTATGGGGCAAGATGGAAGGAACATCGACGTGTCATGCATCAGAACCTTAACAATCGTGCTGTTCGTGAATGGCGCCAGCTGCAACAGGATATTACCCACAGGTTTTTGAGGAAGCTTGTCGTCGATCCTGATGACTGGCTTTATCAAATTGAGCAGTACATCTCATCGTTTCCTCCATTTATGCCCGGAAGCTGACCAATCCCTATAGTCTTACAGGATCAGCAATCATGAAATTGTATGTATGCCGTCGATATGATCATGATTGGTCTGACTTTGCGTGCCTATGTATCAGCACTTACGGTTATGACCTTAAGGAGAAGGACGAATATATGCTAGTGGTCAAGAAATCTGTTGAGGCTTTGACCGCGACTCAAGGAATCGGGTTCATGGTGGATAAGGTCCCTATTTGTATGATTTCACTCTTTTAGAGTTGTATACCTCCCGCTCAATCTCGAACTGACAGTGAAATATGGTTGGCCGATACATTGGTCATGAGTCGAATACTGTTAACATATCTGCTTTCTCTGTATCTGTTTAGTTCCATCTTGGTTCCCTGGCGCTCATTTCAAGAGATATATAAAGGTGATGCGACCATACTGCGAACAAATGCTGGAGGGACCATTTAGGACCACAAAAGAGCTTTGGGAAAGTTTTTTCATTTTTTTTTTCTACTTATAATATCACGTTTTCTCACTTTCTTTGCAGATCGCTGGAAAGGCGGCGGACTCCTATGTCACACGATTGTTTGAAGAATTTGGAGGGGCCCAAGTGCCTGAAGATAAGGAACAGATCATCAAAGACACGTCTGCTGTGCTCTATGCGGGTGAGCAATGCCGTGTTCCTCACCTCGTTCATGATCTGATCGTTTATGTTTAAAGCTGGAACGGATTCGGTTAGTCACCATTGGAACTGTTTTCTTGGAAACTCTAACCGTTCGTAGACATATGCAATCCTAAGTTCGTTTTTCCTGGTGTGCACGTTGTACCCCGAAGTTCAGAAGGTGGCCCAGGAAGAAATTTTCCGGGTTATTGGAACGGACCGTCTCCCTACATTTTCTGATAGAGAATCGCTGCCTTATATCGATGCGATGGTGAAAGAACTTTTTCGTTGGAATCCCGCCGCTCCACTATGTAAGCAACTCAGTCAATCACATTCAACAAACCACCTCATAGGGCACACCCTAGCACCCTCGCATCAAATCCTTGTTGACGACGAGTACGACGGATACCTTATTCCCGCCGGGACGATCATTCTTCCAAATATCTGGGCGATGGGACATAACGAGGAAATCTACCCAGAACCGCTCACCTTCAATCCCGAACGGTACCTCGGCTTGGAAGAGGAAGAAGCGAGAAAGATAGACCCGAGAAATTTCATCTTCGGCTTTGGTCGCAGAATATGCATCGGTCAGTACTTTGCAGACCAACAGGTGTGGTTGGCTGTTGCGTGCCTGCTAGCAACCTTCGATGTGAAGAAAGCGAAAGATGAGTTTGGGAAGGAAATTGTTCCTGTTCCTAATTATACAGAGTTTGTTGGGTATGTTTCGTTGCAGCCTCTGACGTGGAGTTTAGACTCATGGTGCTCGTATCCGTCGCTTTTAGATTCCCGGATCCGTTTCCTTGCATAGTGACAGTCCGTGATGCAAATGCTGTCAAACTCATCGAGGAAGCAACTATCGAATCATGAACTAACGGGTATTTTTGTCGATGAGCCCTTGGAGTAGTACTGGATTTGTTTGATAGTAAATACGGCTCGAAGTAGCAAGCGATAAGTGCATTTGACACTACCTTTGGCAGTAGGCATAGTGTTAATCCTTACAGGATGTATAAATGAGCAAAAGAGCTGCAACCAAAGAAAGCCCTTATGATGTGAATTGTGAAACGGCTCAAGTATTGGGTGTTATTTTAAAGTCTCTTTGACATTTGCTTTCAAAAAGCCAAAAAGCCAGTTGAGACTGCGGTCGTGCACGTGGTCAATGACATATAAACGAGGTAATTAATTACCTCCATCAGCAAATCCTGGGTCCCCTGCAGAGATCTGCTAGCAGCCCTGCATAGATACCCATAGACACCCATAGTGCCATAGATGCCATAGAGTAGGTTCTGTTGCTGTACACCTCTGTGCAGACCTCCATAGCTCTCAGCAGTTATAGCTAAATTTATGCTCATCTGTAAAGTGCTACAAGGTCCTGGATAGTTCCACTTATTACTGGACAGAGCATGAGAGATTATGGTTCCAGTCTGTAGACACACCCCTTGCTTTCGAGATTTGTACAGTCTGGGAGAATAGGGCAGACAGTATTCCATTACATTGCCACATTTTTAGTGAGGTGGGGTTATTGTCTATGAATTTAATAGGTAACGAGGATTACTCTAACCAAGTCTGACAGTCAATCGATAACATTACAAAGTCCCAGGCCATTGAGTATACTAACCTACAGTAGGCACAGGTGCAGGGCAATCCATTTCTGACAGTTAGTGTAAATGGGTACAAATGAGTGTTCACCTACCAATGATGCCTCAGGTTGATCATACAGTGCCATATGACTGTTCTGCCACAGGTTATTATGTGTAGAACTGTAGTGCAAGAGCATGCTTACCCTGACTTGTAGATGTTAACAAAGGTGACATTTTCCCATGGTAAACCCAGCCCCGCCAGCACTGCAGACTTCTTCGGCCAGCTTTCTGAATTGCGTCATGATCCATGGACACCCTTAGTCTTGGTCCAAGACACTGAGTTCTTCCTCGTTGGTCTGGTCTTGTCTAGCATGGCTGGTCGTTGAACATTGAGACGTGGAATTGTAAGGTGGGAGGAATTCGCCTCATAAACAGAACTTCGAATTGCCACCTCAGACCTCTGACAACACGGCAATACAGTTAAACCCGATGCCGGTAGACCCGTGACACTTCACATGACAGGTGTGGTAATCACACGGTACGGCCCGGCTACACCATACCCGTACCCGCCACACCACGGTTTGAACCAAGCTGTGCCCAACACTAGTCTTGGAGAATTTAGAATGGAACTTTGTCTTGAGATGTTCGACCCAGCGTTCATTGCCCTATCATGCAGTATGCTTCCTAAGTAAACTTAGACAAGGCACAAAAACCTGTATTTTGCATACATACAATAATGTTGGATTTTGAATTTTGAGTAAGTTCGGCCCAATTTTGCACAACCTGCCAAACCAAGCATATCCCTGGGCAGATAAGGTAGTAAATATACAGAACTGTGTAGAAGTATGAGCCACTATGGATATCAGGACAGACAGGGTGGATTCTACACACAACTGCAAAGCGCTGCAGAGTTCAGTACAACATCTATGGATGACTATGGGCACTACAACGTCTGTCGGCTGATTGTGAGAAAAATCAGGGTTTGCTGATGTCGATAGCCGCATTTCATGACAGACCCTGGTATGTTCGCCTCCTACCTGAGGATAGCTCGTGTAGCTGATATCATGTCTTGACTCTAACTGAGCAGTTATTTTAGTGCATGTCGTAAGAAATTCGTTGACTTCGCGTTATGCCGGAGATCTGATACTATTCGTGGCGACAGTCTGAGCCTCTGAGGCTACTTCAAGCGGCCTGGATTTATGTTCCGCTGTGCAGCGGCGTGTAGTTCGGATACGAACCAAACGACATAAAATTCCCGAAAGAATTGTTAGGACGAAGAAAAGACTTATCACTAACCTCAAGAAAGTCCAGGATCCGACTGGCTGACTTTCCCGGTCGGTGCGGCTACAGACACTTTCCTCACGGAGCTCCGAGTCAAGCGTGAGTGCGATCCACTCTTGAGGTAGTATGAGGGGAACTGAGCTATTTTAGATGAACATGGTTATCTCTAGGTCGAGATAATCTGAATGACCGGTTGTGCTAGCAACAACTAAAGAGAAGAGCCTGTTGAAACCTAGATGCCAAGAGTACGAGACACTTTCGGAGGTATTGAGGTTCAAAAATCAGGGGAGAAGGTGCGTAAGTTCAAGAAATGCGTATCCAACGTTGAGCCAATTTCATTAGGAACCGAGATCGCCATATTCAGGATTCATGTTCCCAAGCATTGAGTCGAAAAGAAAGGGGTATTATGGGTAAGGTATAAGACGTTACATGTGCTTCGTGGAAACTTCATGATCCACTGTTGCCTCCTCGGGTTAACGTAGTACGTGGCACTCATATGAGCGTTCTGTTTTCTTGGGCTGCCATTTTTTCCCGTCCGTAGAACATGGGGGAGCATTTGAGGAAGTATATCCGAACGACGCGTGACCCGAGGGGAGATATTGACACCAGTGGAAGGTATCTGATAGCACGGAAATGTCGACGGTTCCGTGATTTGACAAATTGGAGAGGTGAATCCACATATGAGAGCATGATGTCCGAAGATTTTGCACTGCCAATCCCACCCTAGGCCGTCCGCGCTGATTTTTCCTTGATGCAAGTAAAATGTTGGTGGAGTAATTGCGATCATGAGCTTTGTGAACAGCCTCCCGAGGCATGCTGACTCTAGTATCGTTGGAGGCAAGACGGAAGGGACGTAGATGTGTGTTTTCGGGTTAGTTTGCGCGCTTACATATGATCAGGTTCGGCTGACTTCGGCTGACTTAGGGAGTTACGGCAACAACCAGAACTAGCGAAACACCCCGCCGAGCGCTCAAAGATCCAGCAGCAGTTCGCAGATCTCAAGTGTGGATGTAACAGATGAAGAGTGGAAGAGCATACCAGAAGTGGGAAATCTGACGAGGAAGAAAAGGCGAAGGGAGGAAAGGTCATTTGTAGTTCCCCACGGTATTCTTGGCGGAGACAGAAGCAAAAATGAGTACGAAAGTTCACTGAATCCTCGACAGCAAGAGGTATGGAGCTCCACTTTGTTGTTTATCGTTAATTGAAACATTCTCTTCAGAACCTGACTCTGGCGCACTCACCAACTTTGTGGAAATTGGTCAAGCTTGAGATAAGTATTAAGATCCTTTCTCTCAAACTAGGTCAGGTTTGTTCTACTAGAATTCTGGTTTATATGACTTGATCCTTTTATTAGATATCTGGCACTACGACAAGTTCAGGATCGGCCGCTTCTGTAGATTCCAAAGGATATTTCACGTCACTCAATAGGGATGCTGAAGCTGGTGATATCAAACGGGTACGAGTGCTTTTCGAATCCATGATCAAGTCCAATCCAAAACGCTCACCCGGTTGGATTGCCGCTGCTTGTCTGGAGGAGCACGCGGGATGAATGGAGGGTGCGAGGAAACTCATCAAGGCGGGATGTGAGCAGTGCCCGAAAAGTGAAGACATCTGGTTGGAGTCAGCGAGGCTTCATGTAGGTGCCCCGTTCATCATATTGGCAATATACTGAGACATACACTTACACGATGTCAGAATAACGACGATGCTAAAGTGATATTTGCCAATGCTGTCCAACATGTTGGGCAGAGCGTCAAAATCTGGCTAGCAGCAGCAGACTTGGAGCACGACGTCAAGGCTAAATAACGGGTGCTACGAAAAGGTCAGTTGTCCCAAATATTTATTATCATTTGTTTGATTAAGCAATCGCAAACCACAGCACTTGAACATATCCCCAATTCTGTGCGGCTATGGAAGGAAACAGTCAATCTTGAATTCTCCTCCGCAACTGATGCTCGGATCCTCTTTTCGCGTGCTGTAGAAGTCATCCCCTTATCCGTCGATTTATAGCTTGCCCTTGCCCGACTTGAAACCCCCGAATGCGCGAAAGCCGTCCTCAACAAGGCTCTCAAAGCCGTTCCTACGCCACATGAGATTTCGATTGCTGCTGGTAGGTTGCTTGAGCAGCAAGCAGTGGTGGAAGGAAAGGCTGAGGCAAAGCGAAACAAGGAGTTGGACATTGTGGATAAGACCATCGCGGCCGGTATACGAGAATTGAGACGGCGCCAGGTGTTGTTGACAAGGGAAGAGTAGTTAAAAGAAGCAGAGAGGTGCGAGAGCGAGGGATTCTCCAGGACTTGCGAGGCAATCGTCAAAGCGACTGTAGCAATGGAAGTAGAGGAGGAGGATCATCTGGACATTTGGGTAGGAGATGTAGAAAGTGCCGAAGCTAGAGGGAAAGTGGGAACCGCGCGGGCAGTCCTGGCATTTGCTCTGAAGATGTACCCAGATAGGACAACCTTATGGATGAAGGCTGCAGAGTTGGAGAAGACCCATGGATCGGGTATGTGTTTTGAGGATGCTGTTTATAAGGTTGTACGACTTCCTTCTTATAGGGAAAGTCTGGATGCAATACTTAGTAGAGCAGTGCATCATTGTCCACGGGCTGAGGTTCTGTGCTTGATGGCAGCCAAGCTGGCGACGTTCCCACTGCGTGTGAACTTGGTCGTACTGATTTTGCACTGCTAAAAGAATTGGTGGTGTCGTTTCGACACTACCATTGGCAGCAAGCATAGTGTTAATCCCTGCAGGATGTATCAGTGAGTAACAGAGCTACCGCGCAGCCAAGAGAAATCCTTATGATGTGAGTCATGAAACAGCTACTATGCCATGGAAGCTTGTCCGCTTCTTTTTTCCTTCCAGCAATGTTGGGTCGGGTAGTCAAGCCGGACCAGGTGTACGAATTGCCATAAGTATGCGCATGGGAGGGTAGCAACAGCTGCATGGGTCACATTTATTTGCACATCAAGAGGGACTACATACCGACCTTGTCACTTTACGCACCGCTTCCCAACCCCCACCATCATCGGGGACAACTACCATCCACATTGTTACACTTGCATAGACCATCTATCGCTCCAAGCTGTACACGTACGCAAAATCGATTTCAACAGTCTTGTGGGATCAGCAACCATGTGTGTCAAACGCCACCGCGCCCAGTTCAACCTTGTGCCTACAGGATCCAGATCAGCACTTAAGGTTATGACCTTAGGATTGAAGAGTTTTTGTAGATGTTATTTATTTTCGTATCTTTTGAAAACTATCACGAACTTCCGTACTTTGAACAATGTCGTCGAAATCGTAAGCTGGGAAACACCACCGTTGCTTATTATGCTAGGTGATGGGGGCAAATTTTATAGTTTACTTTGCTAAAACGGTAGTACAAAAACCTGCTACATGAATAACGGTAGCAAATTTCGGATTGAAGGGATCACAGAGTCTATCCGTAACAGTGAACAGAGGTAGTTATCAATTGAATGACAACCTAGGGAGTTATGGTGGAATAAAAAGAAATTGAATCAATGGAAATTTAGATCATGCGTGAGAAGTAGGAATAGGACCACAAGAACTAGGAATGTGTTGTATGCGAGTATGCAGCTGCACACCACACACCGAGTACTCGGATCTGGGGATAGTCACAAGGCTAAGAATCAGTAATCAGTAAAGCTGCAAGTAAGGGTTCAGGTAAAGTGTCTCACAGCCTAAAAGAACCTTCCGAAATTGATCTCGAAGCTATTATCAAAAACCGAGATTCCAATGCGTTTCCCAATAGTGAAACCACATCCCAAAAAATTAACTTCCACAGCTTCATCACGAATACCTACGCCAGTGGAAACACCGAATCCAAGTTTAGCGTCAAAGAGACTGACTCTGCCAGCGACTAAGTTGGCGGAAGCATCGGCACCATTATAACTACCGAATTGAACGCCCGTCCTGGCGGCAAAGATGTCGAAATCGATCTCCGTCAGCTCGACCCCCGTGTCCTGGTCGGATACCGTGGTTTGAGCCCAGAACAAATAAGAAATAAAAGTATCACTTGCCGTTCCAATATTCACGAGAGCAACCCTAGCCTCAACGGTGAACGATTTGAAAATTTGTCCTTCGGGTTCAGCTGAGGCCTTTGCATAGAATAAGGTGACTCCGTCCTGAGTAGGGTGAGTTGTGAACTCAAATACGGGGGGGTCATCCTCATCTAAAACAGCTTTGGTTAGAAGAGCCCTTAGTTGTTCCAAGAAAATCCCCTCGTATTCGATGAGAACCAAGACTGTGACATTGACGTCGTCAAGGTTGAAATGCCCGCTTTTATTTTGGATATAATCGGTCATGTCTGCTTCTGTGGACATGCTACCGTAGTGTGAATGTTCATGACAGTAGCACTTGGAACTATTGATAGAAACACACCTCACATTACCACTTGGATGCGTCCAAGTAAGCCGACCCTCTGGGGTGATGGTAGGAAGAGGCCAGGATTCATTCCAAAATTCCGTGACATTTTCCTTAGTATATGCGCCAAGGAGGGTACCAGAGCTGTCACAGCCAACGTAGTCCTTGAATGAGAAAGAGCGGGTATGGATGTAGCCAGAATCATCCGAGCAATCGGCTGTCACCAGCCATTGATCATCGATCTGGAAATTTGACATAGTGTTGGAGCCCATCTGTGTAGGTTTGGCATTCAATGTAGATTTTGCAATCAGTGATTGGCAACTCACAATGAAGAGGAAGAGCAGAGTTGGAAAGAATGCGAGAAGGTTACGAGTTCGATCCCTTTAAAAGCCTAAAGCCTAGCCATTTCAGCACCTTAACCAATCATACTGTTACCAGTATCAACCCTGGAATGCACGCTTTCTTCATGACCAACCCCGGAACTCTACACCTCCGAACGAGTAAGGAGCATAGAAAGAGTCACGAATGAGTACACGAACCTGATCTGAACTGAATGATCATGCCCTGCATAGATAAAGATCTATTTTGGGCGGTAGTTTTCCTGATACTATACCAATAGAAAACGTGAGAGAGGTTTGTTTCTAGTACAATAGAATTGGTAACGCCAGATGCGGCTACTATGGCGGAGAGCCAACCATAAGTAGTCTGGACGCCTCTACAAGAGTCAAGGGTCAAAACGCCTTCAAGAATCGATAGAGGCCGACATTCCATCGCCATCTGTAGGTAGCAAAGATTGCAATCATATGTTTGCGTTAAGGATTGGCTCGGGCTAATCGATAGCAAGGACATCAGAGCCATTTTTGTGGACGCATTGGCCAGCGGCGCAAGTTAGATGATAACACCATGTTCAAGTACTAGTTGAACTGGCGAAATTCAAGATGTGGACAGGAATGATGGAAATCAAACTGGCTTACATAAGCACTACCTACTGATCGGCTCAGCATTATTAGCTCCAGTCTACTGCGGACAGTTCTGAGTACTCTGTGATACACCATTTAACGACAGCTATCCAGGATGATGTTGAGGTATGAAGGGACCTGAAAGAGCTCAACTCAGTGACTCCGGACCTTCAACAAGAATAGCAAAGTCGTTGACTGGGAGGGAACAGGTGAACCTTATGACTCGGAATCTGGAGACTGACTTATCGTAAGTCCTGAACGTTCAAGTTTCAGAAAGGCTGGGAGAATCCCTTGATGCTATTTTAGGAAGTCAGAAAGACCGGGTATAGTTTATATCAGATGCCAATTCCGCTCCATCCTTTTTTTTTTTTGGAAGCACGCCTGGTTAGAATATACCAAGCCACCGCTCCCTAGATGGAGCCTGTCATCTTGCGCTTGATTTTCAACTTTATAGTTACTGTATGCTGATGTGAGTGTATTATTTTCTTCCAGAACATGGCAGGAGGAGACTAGTTCATGTAGCTTTTTTGGTTCTGTATTGTTTGACACCTTTTCTGATTTTGATAGATGCAAGGCCGATTAGACCCACCTGGGGCGTGTGTCAAGAAGGACAGTTACGACACACATCTTGTATGGATATGTTCAAGCCTATTTGCGTATTGTTCAAGGGAAATCTCGCTATACCACCTGTCCTGTGGAGGTGAGCTGGCCATTCAGACCCCGGAGTCAGGGACACGCCACTCATTCTATCATTCCACAGATTCTAGAAGAGCACAGAACGCGAATACTGCAGGGAAATATTTTGATATTCCATACATAGCCTTTAGGATCGGAATTCAGTTCTAGTCCTTCCAAATCTCGACAGATTCATTCAAAGTTTGGTAACTAGGAAGAGCGCTCATTTTCGCATGAAATGAATGAGCTTCTGGGCCGGACTGTCCGAGTTTTGAGATTTTATTGAAACAATTTTTTTTCGTCGATCCAGGTATAAAGAGGCCTCGTTGTGGTCCCGAGTGGCAATCAGTTCGACGAGCAACCCTCCAAGCAACTCTATCAATCATCACTCATAGGTTACTTATATGTGATTTATGATTGCTTCAGCTTGCTGACGCATTACATAGAAATCTTACCATGCCTGAAGCTACGGGCTCCGTCGACGGGACAGCCGGCGATTCAATCACAGCCACATTTGTGGTTGGTGATGCTACATACACCTACACGGGGATCCCAACGCCCAGCATTGAACCGTTTTCCTCTACTAGTGTTACTCTCAGCTACAACACCATTGAAGATCTGGATGGCACTCACCCGTTCACATGCTTCATCCACCAGGAGGCTGAGCCCAACTACACAGTGGTCATCATTGACAACGGGACCCGGATGTTAGGTGGACTGGACAGCCCTGCCTCCTCCTCGAGCGACACTTCTGGCACAGGGACTTGGTCCCATTAAAGTAATATTTCGTGCTTATTTCGCTAGAGGTATCCTGACTTATCCCAGTATTACTACAGGGTACTTAGAGGTGGTACAACTTGTAGTATGAACAGTCAGAAGTCATGAGTATAATAGGAGAAAATAAGACAACATTTTGGTCACGAGCTATATACATGATTTCCTGCTAACATTGCTAAGTCTTGTGATTGTCCGAGAGAAGCTCTTCAGAGGCCCTCAACTGGTTGTTTTTTGTGATCCTAGGAGATAGACTCGTCGCAACTGCGAGGCATGAGAATGAGTTGGCTGGTGTCTGAGGCGTGAAGGTGTAAATCCCAACTAAAACAAACCGGCTGTAGTGTCAGCCGAAACTCTAACGACGTAGCTACATTCCCCAGGGTGAAATGTGTAACATGAGATATACCCATATTAGGGGGGCTGGATGCGAGGCCTCAACTCCAGAGCAATGGAAACTAGGGGTGTCTAAAGATACACTGATATACGGGGAGGATCTCGAAAGAGAAAGACTGTTACACCCCAATAACATTGTGGATGTCTACAACCTGACTTCTACTGATTGACTATGGAAACGGAGCGAGTGTGGTGCGGGAGCCAAGATGGATATCAGAGATCCAAGTCGCAGTGCCAATGGTATTGGTTTCATCAAGGTACATACCATCGACGACGCTGGATGGCGGACGTCCGAGCTTGCCATTCATTTTCTTGGTACCGAAGAAGCTCGAAATGGAGTCATGGGTGACATGGTGACATTGCTTTGGTGATGCCTACTAGCGTGACAACAGGACTAATGCCATAGTACACGAATGACGCACGTGTCAATGAGTACGGAAGCCAGTAGTTTCAGTGGGACCACCTTGGGAATACTCTTCCTCCTCCTTCTCCTCGGTCGTACAGAATTTGCACCGCTAAAAAAAATTGGCGGGTTGAAACTTCTTTTTGACACCTATTTCAAAAATCCCTGCAATTGCGTAGTCAAAAGAACGTTAAAGATCCTTACCTTTCACAACAGAGCCTGGTATATTCGGCTCACGCGTGGTGGCAATCGTGTAATAGCTGGCATGTAATATTGTTCTGAGGAATTCCGTTTTGCGCATGCAGTAAGAAATCTCATGGAGTTAGTCTTGTACCGGAGATTTGATATTTGCGGCGCAACCTGCCCTCAGGGTATCTCGGTTACGTGCCAGGAATGCTCGAGAAAAGGATCCGAAGTAGTAGAAACGACAATAACCAAGTCCGGATGGGCCATCCCTGAAAATGGTCAGGGTAAACTTCTCTTGTTCTCATTTTCCGCATGACGCACACAGATTTACTTATAGTCGGGTTCATCTTGATCAGCGAATGCAGTATACGACATTTACTGGCTCCTTAAATGGGGGTAGGAGGTGTGGATATCCGCGTTTTTGGCCAGACGAGCTGCATCGGAAAATAGCTCTACATCGAGTCAACTAGTCTTCGCTGATGAGGAAACCGAGGTTAGTGTTGCTCGACCCAGATATTGCTCCAAAGTACCGCCCTGCTCAAAGCCACATTAGATTCTTGGCCCTTCCCATCCAAGGACACGTCCGGACTTGTTGATGTACCAGAATATTGAAATAGATGGGCCAATGTAGTGACAAATTAGGGCGTTGTTGTACAGAAAATGAGGGTACATAGGAAAAGCATGTATCAAGCATGCTCGTGAGGGCTCGCCCTATTTCCTTACTTTCGACTTCGCAAGGAACCAATTGAATTGAACAGATCAAGCGTGCTTTCGACCGTGCTCCTGGATTCCTCATTGGTGTGTGACAGGCTCCTTTTCTGCGCCTTTCTTGAATGTGGAGTGTGAACCGACAAGCCTGAAGACGGAGTGGCGTCGCGATTATTAGATCTCCGGCAGGGAACTGAATACAGGGAATTGTGCCCTGAATATACAAACTTGGATTATTGAGGATCGTTCACTTGTCGAATACTGTTGTTGTTGGATGCAAGGTGAATATGCTAAATGATGCTATTTCGGGTGATAGTCACCGAAGTCACCGAAGGTCGAGCGGCAACTTTCGTTGGGCATACGCTCCCAGAAATTCTATATAGGCAGGGCGTCGAAGAGGTGTTAGACAGAACAACTCGTTCAATTCTTTAAACACTTTCATCACTCACATCGTAAGCTTTCCTCTAGTCGATTTCTCGTTGAAGAACCACTTTGCCCATTCACACGCGATCTAGAATTAGACAATATGCCTTCCGCCAGCGGCAAAGTCACATCCACCGACGGCTCGCAGATCACATGCATATTTACCATCGACCATATCGAGCGCAGATTTGTAGGCATAATCGCCCCTGCTGTGACTTCATTTATGACCACAAAAGCGACGCTCACCTACGATTCTATCTCGAGCTTGGTCGGAACCAAGATATACGATGGCACGCTCGGAATCGATGGTGTCGAGTTCACTATCGGCGACGATACTGAGGTCAGCGTGTCTGGTACATTAATTTCGCCTATCAGACCGAGGGAGAATATGAACGGTGTTGCAACTTGGATTGCCTCTGCTGATGAATAGGTATCTGACTTTGACGGGTTTCATTTGTGGGATCGTGGCTCATACTTGCGACAGGTTCACAAACAGAGTTGGTGCACGCTGGGGGGAGGGTGAACGATCCATCATGAAGGAAGGAGACTGGCCGATTGTACCGTTGACTGTCATTATATACATTGAAGATTTGGATATGAATTAAACAGAGTTGCAACCTGTAAATTTTGAGTACAGATTCGGAGTCGCCACTGCGCACTGGCAGCTTTTCAGTGACGCGATTATGGTTACTTCAAACATTATCACCAAGATACGTAGCTTTTGTGAGTATATCTATAATGTCCCAAGCACCCAGCGAAGCTGGACAAGACTTATCGTTCGACGGAAGCCGCCTTCATGTTCCCATGTCAAGTCATCAGATTCCTCTTCGCTGGAAAACCGTCTTTAGAGATGTTGTCAGCGTACCCAAAGCTTGTTGTGAGTGCATGGTCAAAGGCGCATTATTGGAGAAAGCCGTACCTTGAAATAAGGTTGATATCCCTTTGCCAAGAAAGTGCGCCCGAGGACCCGTCGATCGTCATGCTGGACAATGACATGACACATTATTGGAACAGGATTAGACTGTCCGCGGTCCGGGCCAGGACCTCTCGGACCTGGGCTGGCCCCGGGCTGACCCCGAGGGCCAGGGGCCAGGGTCAGCATCTGAGCGGACCGGCCCTTTTGAGGAGGGCCAGGGCCAGCACTCAGCTGGCCCTGGCCCTCGGGTCGGACCTGGGTCGGACCGGGCTGACCCCCCATATTTCGGTGTGAGGAGGAAAGTTTTGACGAGATGTTTGGACGCGAGTCGAAGTCGAGCACTTTAATAAACGAATTACTTATCAGATTAATATTAATATTAAGTAATACTAGACGGGTGGGAATTTTTTTCGAGGGCATCCCACTGCAGCTTCATCGATTATCACTGCCGTTAATCGTCTTTTTGCTTTCATAATGCCTCCCCGACGTGAGCACGACAAACCGGACCCGCGATTAATTGTACAAGGCAGCCGGCCAAAGAAGCAGGCAAAACGGGCAGAGATCGGTGATTACCCGGAAACAATCACTCAGCACCAAAATGCAAGAACCAGGGTGAACGGTACATGATTCGCAATGTCTGGCATACGAATTGATGTTAAATATAGCATGCAGGGAATACTAAAGGCCCATCAAATGAGGAATTGAAGGAAAAACGCCAGACTCGTGTGCAATTTCCATTGAGTGCGAAAAAAACACTGAATTTTTTTTTTATCTAGAGCTTCGCATCGATGCGCAATTTCCGCAACGGGCTACATTACCGGATGGACATGCTGTGGGCAGCGACGGAAACCTTAAGGATGCAGAAGACATGGAGTGGCCCCACTCACCAAGCGAAGAGATTTCGGTAATACCTCCAGTAGTGGGAAGTAATGTGAGTCCTGACTAGATAATTCTATTGCTTTTTTGATACTAACATTTACTGGGACCCCTAGAAACGGGTGTTCAGTGATACCTCCTGCTCGGATGGAAATGGAGAAAGTACCAGCATACGAGAACTGATCAGACGAACAGTAAGTTACCTACCATTTCCCAATCACATTACTCACCTGTACTGCACAGCGTTCGCGCATTGTGACTGATAGTGATGGAGAAGTGATGGATATAGATAATGAGGATCCTGGCCTATGGAAGCAGCAACGCGATAGAGTGAGCTATCAGCTGCTACTAGGTGGATATTCACTTACTAACTATTCAACGTGAAATCTAGTACCCCTACCTCACTTCTGATGATGATAGTGACATTGTTATTGATTGTGATACTATTCATAGTTCCCGCCCAACTAGTACCATTCCTGACGAGCCCGAAACTGAAGGCAATGATGAAGATGAGGAAGGTGATGAAGGAGAAGATGACAAAGATGGCGAGCATGAGGCTGATGAGGAGGAAATGACTGAAGCAAATCAGCGTTACCATGACCTGTGTGTCAAACTAGGGAAAAACCTGGTAAGTCTTTGTTAGTATTACCTTTAGGTTGTATATTCTCACTGTTTCGTTTCTAAGCCAAGAAAAATAAAAGAGACAAAGGATCTTCGCCTCTGCTTTGCCAAGGATACCCGCAAGGTCCATGGTGTCATGACCCTCGGCAAGTACTGTAGTTTTTGTCTGTAAGTACCTGTATCCTGTTTCACAACTCTCTTGGCTCACCATCTGTTTTGTAGCATGGACTCAGATGTACTGAAGGCCAGTGCTTTCTTCACTGGAAATGTCACATCTCGCCGCCGCCACCTTCTTTGGTTTGTATTTATAATTTATCCTGCTCCACTATCCTCATGGTTAAATTGTTATAGTAAACATATTGTAGATTATGTGGTCCGCTGCGAGGAGAATGGGGTTCAGCCAAAGGGCCTTGAAATGGCATCTTTATCAGCTCAGGAAGAGCTTCGCAACCATCGAGGCGAGACAAAAGACAAGCTGTGAGCTCCTTACCATTCAATTATGCCATATCACTAATTGATTAACTTTCAGAAAACAGAAACAAATCACTGGCTTTGTGGTTAAAGTCCGCAAGCCCACCATTATTACTAAGTCAATACTCAAAGAGATGCTTCTTGCATTAATTGTAGATGCTGATCTAGTAAGTCCTCATTATCCACACTATCATCTACCTTCTCATTATCTGGTAGTCATTTCGATTCGTTGAACGCCCACTTTTTCGGCGATTCATTCTAATGCTCAACTCACATGTGAAGGATACGGATATTCCAAAGAGGACCTGTATGGCAGAGGCTGTACTTGCAAAAGTTTGTGAACTAGATGTTAGTGATTTTGAGTTAATCTCTGTAAGTGATGTCTACAAAATAATTCTGCTTGTTTGACATCCACTATAGGCAATTCCATCAAAGATATCTGGTATATATGATGGATGGACTACAAAGCGGCGCCGGCCATATTCTTCTTTCAGTATCTCATATATTTTCTCACCACCAAACGATGATACTTCATGGACATTGAAATCGAAGCTCTTGGATTTTAGTCATACAAAAGGCCGACATACTGGTGAAGCAATTGGAAAAGACCTTGTACGTGTCATTGAGAAGTTTGGTTTTGCAGACAAAGTATGTGAATGACTCACTGATCACCATCATACTAAATACTTTCTGATAGCTGGGCTGGATGATTGGTGATAATGTTACTGTTAATGATGTTGCAATTGGTGTCCTCTGTAAAACTTTGGACCCAACTCAGCAGGTGTTGATTCCTCATGAGGTTCGGGGTCGGTAGGTCTTTTTTTTTTGGTCAACTACCCATATCTGCATATTGTTTATCAACATTACAGATGCATCAACCATACAGTACACCTCATGGCTACACACTTTGTTACTGCTTTGGGGATTCCTGCACTACTCAAAGCAAAGCAACAAGTTCATGCTTCCAACACTACAGATAGTGGTGATGATGACAGTGATGATGAGGACCATTTTGATATTGATATTTATATGGACATTGATGCTGATGATGATGAGGCAGAGGCTCTTACCATCGTTGACTATGATGCAGGAGATGTTGTAGGCAAGCTGATGGCATTCATCAATCAGGTCCGACTCTCAAGTGAAGGTACATGGGATTATTTAAAGATGTGTTGCATCCGAAATGGGTGCAAGCCTCTTGAGCTGAAGCTTTGGGTTCGAACCCGGTGGGGAAGTTTAAGTGATTGTTTCCGAGTAACAATTGACCTACAAGATGTGTGTATCATGAATTACTCTGATTCTCTGACTGGCTAATCCCTTTTGACAAGGCAATTGATGAATTTTGCATGCTTGCTGACAACACAAGAACCCTTCCCAAATTACGGAAAGGGAACAGCTGGCTGAACTATAAGCTCACCACAGAAGAGTGGGCCATTGTAGCACTTGCCTATAATTGTCTGAAGGTAAGTTTGATTCAATATTCAACTACTATGATATATATTAATTTGTATTACATCAGATTCCAGCCTCAATCCACAGTGCTTTATCTGCTGAGAAAGTACCAACTGCTACAAAGATTTATCCCCATCTTGAACATCTTCAGAGTGAATGGGAGGATTTGCGTGATGATCCAGAGTATGAGTTAGTTCACCATGCCCTTGATGCAGGCCTCAAGAACATGAGCAAATGGTACCGCTCAACTGAAAAGACTACAATTTACTTTGTCACTCATGGTAAGTCTGATGCATATGATAATCAAAAATCATAACTAACCAACCATAGTCATTGATCCAACATTAAAGATGGAATATGTCAAGGCTGCATGGGATGAGAAGTCAGTAGAGAAGGGACTGAAGCAGTTAAAAAAAGTGGTAAGCTTCTTGTCATTATAGCCTATCTTGAAGTATTGAGATAATCATCTCTCCATAGTTCCTTGGATATAAATTGAAGTATGATATGGCTAGAAACAAAACTTCTGATGCTGTGGTGGCAATCAAAAAAAAGAGTGTTCAAGGTCAGATTCTTTACTCTATCCATCAATCTTGTTGACACTATATTAGATGTCTCTGCTACTGAAAAATGGATTGCAAGCAAGATCCAACAGAAGTCAAAGTCTGTTGCAAGTGACAGTAATGATCCATATGCTGAACTTCTCAGATATCTTGCTGCTCCCATCCTCCAGTCAGCTGATTGTCCTAATCCAGTCACTTGGTGGGGGGTAAGTCTTATTATATATTTCATACATTATACATTTACTTATCACTTACCTCATCTAGGTACAGAACTCTGAATATCCCATCATGAGACTCATTGCTCGTGATTACCTCCCTATTCCTGCATCTTCATGTTTGGCTGAGCGATCATTTTCAATGTCTGCTCGGACTGATGATGCTCGTCGTGGTGGGATGGACCCTGACAAGTTTGGGGCCTTGCAACGTTTGAGAGATGCATACCGGGATGGCTCACTTGTGCCAGAAGAGGACATTTTAAAGGAATTCATTGGGGATTTCTCTCTAGCCTCTTTTGAAGAGTAGGTCATGTAGATATAAGCCAATTGCATATATATCTGGCCTCTGGAATGAAATTTTGCATTTTCTTACAAGTGGCCCTGTCCGACCCGGGGCCGACCCTGGACCGGCCCGGCCCGGCCTTGGCCCTCTTTGGGGGGGCCAGGGCCAGTCAATAGGTGGACCGGCCCTCAGGGCCAGCAAAAAGAGGTCGGACCTGGCCCGGACCGGACCCTGGACAGTCTAAACAGGATAATCTCAGTCAGCGTAGAACGGGACTGTTGTATATTATAGACTACCTATTGGAACAGGATAATCTATGGGTATGTGGTCAGTCAGTGTTTCGGGGGATCTGGTAAGTAATGTACACACCTCAGTCAGCGTAGAACGGGACTGAGGTGGTACGACGAATATCTACAGGTATATAAGTCGGGCTAATGTTGATATGGTTACTACGCTATATAGCATATCAGTGAAATAGAAACAAAAAGGGTAAGCTAAGCGTTTATCGTCCGTTTGTCGGGTACGCGTGATGCGACGCGGCAGGGCACGATGGGATGCGGCGGTCCGCCTATTTCCAACACTCCCCCTCAAACCGTCAACAGCCCTAACGCGCTCGCAAAGTGTTTCGCCTTCGCGCTGGGAAGGGCTTTCGTCAAAGTGTCGGCGGTCATTTCGTCAGTGGGGCAGTAGATTAATTTGATGTTTCCGGCTTCGACGATGTACCGGATGTAATGATACCGAATGTCGATGTGTTTTGTGCGGGCGTGGTACGATCCGGATTTAGTGAGGGCGATGGCGGACATGCTGTCGCTGTAGAGGGTCGTGGGCTCGGTGAGTGGTCCGTCAATCGATCCGTAGACTTCGTTAATTAAACGGCGCAGCCACACTGCTTCTTTTGCCGCGTGGGTAGCGGCAACGTACTCGGCTTCCGTTGTCGACAGCGTGACAAGCTCCTGCTTCTTCGACGACCACAACACGGCCCCTCCATCGACAATGAACGCGTACCCCGAGATAGCACGCCGGTGCTCCTGCGAAGCGCCGTCCGCATCGACGAACCCCTCCAATCCCTCCTTCCCGCCACCATACACCAACTCGAGCCTTTTTGTACCCAACAGGTAACGAAAAATTCGCTTCACAGCCTCCCAATGAACCCACCCTGGGTTATCAGAGAACTGGGCAACGGTCAATACGGCAAACGCAATGTCGGGGTGAGTTCCCATCGCCGCATACATCAACGAACCAACGGCCTCTCGATACGGCACATTTCGCATGCGTGCAATGTCGACAAGGGCGGTAGGGCACTGAGACCTGCTGAGAGCAACGTTGGTATCCATAGGCGTCGAAACCGGCCTCAAGTCATCGAAATTGTATCATGTCAAAATCGAGTCAATGTAGGAATGCTGGGAGAGGGAAAGGGTACGGTTGGCAAGGTCGCGAGTGACTTTGATACCGAGAATCCAGTGTGCTGGTCCGAGGTCAGTCATCAAGTATATTTTGTTGATATTCTGCTTGAACTCTGCAATGTGCTTTGCAGATGTTCCTGTAGTTATGCAGTCGTCAACGTGAATAACAATGATTGTTAACTCGCCATCTGTCTTCTTGAAGAAAACTCCGTGGTCCGCCTCACTCCTCTGAAATCCTAAGTCCTCAAGTGCCTTCCGCAACGCGTCGTACCAGTTCTTCGCCCCCTGCTTCAGTCCGTACAATGCCTTTCGCAATCGAAAGACATACTCCTTCCGGTCTGCTGTTGCCTGGTCTGCCGGCTGTTCGAGGTACACGACCTCATTGTCTCCGAGCGTACCATTGAGGAATGCGCTGTCAAAGTCGAACGCGTCGACGGGCCATCCATTGCGAGCAGCTAGTGCAAGCACAAGTCGGAAGGACGACATGCGAGCGACAGGTGCGTAAGTTTCGGTGAAGTTAACGCCATGGATTTGGGTGAAGCCTCTAGCAACGAGGCACACCTTGTACTTTTCAATTTCACCAGCGGCATTCTTCTTGATACGAAGAACCCATTTGCAACTGACAACACTGGAGCCGGGAGGGGGACATTTGACGAGTTCCCAGGTGCCGTTCGCTTCGAGCGTGCGCATTTCCTCCCTGATAGCTTCTTGCCATTTGGGCCAGTCTGGACGTCGCTTCGCTTCTGCATAGTCCGGCATCAGCCCTTCTGACTTTTCCGTGACAGCTGCCATTGCGAAATCTTCCACACTAACCATCTCCCAGTCATCTGCCACCTCAGCAACTTCATTTCCTTCCTGAATTCCCAGTGGAATAACAGGAGCACTGGGCCTTTCGCTAGTCACCCCCTCACCCTCTCGCAACCTCCTCAAGTAGCCCGACTCCTTGCGGATGCGTTTTGGACGGCCTTCGACAGGTTCAGTGTCAACTTGAGGGCTGGGTGGAGTGTCCACATCAGGGATTTCTTCGACGGTGGCTTTGTAGGGAGACAAGGACCGCTCGACGTCTGCATCTTCCCATTCCCCCTCGAGCGGGACAGCTGCAGGTATGTCTTCCTCTTCAACGTTGAATCTGACGCTGCACTCAACCGTGACTGAGCGCTTTTCAGCCCAATAAATTCGGTGCGCAAGGCTTTCGTCATCGAATCCAACCCAGTGGCCAATTTTGGACCGGCCGTCCAGCTTCGAGCCACTTGTATCGTGAATGCGGGCTCGACAACCCCAAGGTGGAACGTTCGAGATGTCGGGCTTCTCACCCATCATCAACTCATGCGGGGTTGTGTCCCCCAGGGCTCGGGTCCAGGTACGATTTTTCAGCCATACAGCATGCGTTACTGCTTCACCCCAGAGGAACTTAGGTAACCCGCTGTCGTGAATCATTGCCTGGACCTTCTCGAGGAGCGTGCGGTTGAGACGCTCGGAGACCCCATTGTACTCCGGTGTATCATGGACCGTCAACCTCCGAGTGGTGCCCTTCTCGTCCAGGTGAGCAGTGAAATCCTTGCTAAGGTACTCCCCTCCTCTGTCGGAATGCAGTAATTTAATTCTGACATTCTTCTGCGTCAGCAACCAGGCCTCAAACTTCTTGTATGCAACAAAGGTATCGCTTTTCTCGCGAAGGAGGTATGTGGTGCTGTGGCAGCTGTGGTCGTCGGTGAAACTAACATAGTATTCTTTCTTGTTGATAGTTTCGACAGGGGCCGGCCCCCAAAGGTCGGAGTGGATTTTGTCACCTATCTTGGCTGACCGTGCGCGCTCCCGGACCTTCTGGATTGGTTTCCGGCTGTTCTTCGCCCACTTGCAGGACTCACAAACAGTGGCCTTAGTTGTTTTGTCAAGCTGCAGCCCATGCACAAGACCTTTATTCACAAGGGAACGCGCCGCGTCGTGAGCAATGTGACCAAGTCGGCGGTGGAGTTCATCAATTGACACAATTTCGGGGGGGGTTTTCGGCATCCTAGCAGACGCAGCGGTTTCGGGACAAGGGTTGAAGACACGGTAAAGTCCGTTCTTCATATCAATTACACCGATGCGGCTCTTATCTCTTGCATAGATACGACACGTTGTGTCCTGGAACACCAACGCGGAGCCTGCAATTGCGATGCAACTGACAGATACAAGGGTCACGCCCATTGATGGAGCATACAAGACATCTTCAAGGAGCACGCGAGAGGAGGGTTTGTTGCCATTAGGGACTGTAATGTACATGTCCCCCATGCCGATAGCATTGAATGAGCGCTTGTCGGCAGCAGTAATAGGCTTGGGAGGAATGGTGCGGTAGTTGGCAAAGTGGTGTCGGTGCCCGGACATGTGGCGCGAGGCTCCAGAGTCATATAAATCTGTATCAATGAGCTCGCTGCCCAAGCTGGTATGGGTGCCTTTCAGAATTTCGGCCGCTTGAAAGGTATGTGTGTAGGCTTCATCATCCAAACCAATAACCTCGTACTCATCGGCATCTCCCCCAGGGTCCGGGAAGATATCATCCCACCCGGAAGGCTCCTCATCCTTTCCCTCGTCCTCTGAGTCTGATACGGCTTCCAGACCTGGCATATCATTATCGGTTTCGTCATCTGAGAACAACATGAACCCTGGGGATTCTTCCCCCTCATCGTCCTCATCCTCGTCTGAGGAGTCGCTTGCAGTGGCCAGCTCTGGCATGCTGCCTTCATTATCCGACAACCAGATGTCATCGTTGGTGGGGGTTTCGGGGGTTTCGAAAAGGTTAAACATATCGGCTGAGGACAGGGTAGTAGGGTTGAGCTCCATGAGTTCACCAGTGAGGGATGACAATGCACCATCGTTCACTCCCCCTTCGACAAGGCTATCGTCGACTACTCCAGTGTTGTTCAGGCCTTCCTCAATGAAGCCTAAAACATTTCCCTCGGCATTTGCAAACCAAGCGTGGTCCTCGGACTCTTGCTTCAATTCTGCTGCACCAGCCGTCTCTGTCTCTTTTCCCTTCCCTTTCCCCTTGCCTTTGCCTTTCGGGCCTTGGCCTTCCTTCCCCCTGCCGGCTGCCCAGCAGTCGGCCTTGTAGTGACCTTTCTTGCCACAGTTGAAGCACTCTTTCGAGCTGCTTGAACCGCCACGGCCCCTTCCGCTGCTGGTCCCGGCATAGAACGCAGCGTTATCCTCCTTACGAGCACCCTTCTGCTTCAACACACGACGCTCGAACTCTTCGGTCACGGTCAGCATCAACTCATCGGGGGATAGTGATGTACCAAGAACACTCGATGTTGCATTTACAGCAGAGATGTAAGGGTCAAAGGATGGTGGGAGGGATCCAAGGATAATGGCGTAAAAGTCATCGTCGGCGGGTGGGTGGCCCATCGACGCGAGGTCCTCTCGCATCATGTGCAACTTGGCAAAGTGCGCGCGAATGTCAGCCTTCTCAGGACACTTCTCCTCCTGGAGGCGTCGTCGGAGGTCAACAGAAACCATGCGGGATTTCTTCTGGAAGTCACCCGCAAGCGCTTCCCAGATAAGTCGGGCGGTGAGCTGCCCGCAAATCTTCATAAAAAGTGAGTCCGGGATTGTGCCCGCAATTTGCTGCTTAACAACGGCCTCCCCCTGTCGCCAGGTCTTCAAGTCCTTCTTGTATGAGGCGTCGAGCGCAGCCTCAGCTGAAGTCCAAGCCATGGGGTTGCTGTGATCTGAGATGGGGTCAACAGGTTCGGTTTCAGTGCCATCAATATGATGGAGCAATCCTCGCGCATCGACGGACCAGGTGAACCGGTCCTTGTAGATGACCCAGTTAGTGCCAGCTACATCAAGCTTGGGAATGCGAAGAAATTCGTCGCCGATTTTCGTGGAAGAAGACATGGTAGGGGTAAGTGCAAATTTTCAAGGTGGGGTGTTCGTGTTCTTTAAACGCTGAGGTCGGGGCCCATAACCTATTGGAACAGGATAATCTCAGTCAGCGTAGAACGGGACTGAGGTGGTACGACGAATATCTACAGGTATATAAGTCGGGCTAATGTTGATATGGTTACTACGCTATATAGCATATCAGTGAAATAGAAACAAAAAGGGTAAGCTAAGCGTTTATCGTCCGTTTGTCGGGTACGCGTGATGCGACGTGGCAGGGCACGACGGGATGCGGCGGTCCGCCTATTTCCAACACACATACCTTCCTTCTCGTCTCTTCAGTGAACAGACTTCCCGCATACTTTCTGGCTTGTTATCGTCCAACCACCAATTCAAATATCCGCTGCTAATTCAAAAGTAGAATGTTAAAAGCACAATAATATCTGGGTAGCCAGCCCAGTCTGACGGCAAAACTATTGGGCGCGTTAAAATCCATATAAGGAACGATTGTCTTAAAATCAGAAATGAAAAAGTGATTGGTTTGCTTACGTTCGATATTATGATGTAGCAGTGCTGAAAAACAAATAGTACCAAACATAAACCTCAATGTTCGACCTGTGAATTTTGTGTGCATTTACAACTAGTGATGTGCAGGGCCCGGCTCGGCTCAAAAGCCCGGGCTTGGGCTCGGCTTAGGGGGGCTCAGGCTTGTTGACGACACGAGCCGGGCCCTTGTAGAGGGCTCGGGCTCGGCTCGGGCTCGGCTTGGGCTTAAGCCTGGGCTTGATAGGGCAAAAGTTGTCAAATATGTAGAACAAGTAGTTACGAAATACTTTGAACAAATACACCCCCTTCCTCATCATCCTCGAAGCCCTCAAGTGAAGCTGAGGTACTAGAAGGAGGTGGAGTAGAGGCTCGATCAGTTATTACAGGTGGGGATGGTCTTCATCTCTCGCACTGGCAGTCCTTGGCGGCCTCTGAGTCTTCAGCCTGTCGAGCTTGAATAGCCCGCTTGTGCGATGGTAGCGCCGGTTGTTCAGAATGTGATGAGTGGAGCACCTTTCCTGAAGCGGTTATCAGCTGTTTTGGGCGAACCGACGAAGCTCCATACTTTGTTGACATCGAAAACAAATAATCGGCAGGTAAGACTTGTCGTTGGGTAACACTTTCTTTTTCTGGTTGATATTGATGGTGGCTGAAGAACTGTACAGGTGGTCCTCATGGAATTGGTTGCAAAAAAAATGTGTGACACATGCTACTGAGACGCGTCAACGCCAACGCATCAAGCCCGGGCTCGAGGGCTCGGCTCGGGCTTTTGACACCCCAAGCCGAACCCTTGAGCCCACCAAGCCCTTCATCCCGGCTCGGCTGGGCTCGGGCTTTAACGGCCCGGCTACCTGGGCTTTCGGGCTTTGAGCCGGGCCCTGCACATCACTATTTACAACCCCCTGCTCCTACAGTTCTTCATCCAATTTGCTTTGTTTCTTCATTCCAGGCTGTCAATGGTGGGTCTATAAGACGCTATATAAGAGACGATTCGTTGCAGGATACATGTCATTATTATATTTGTATTTTATTTTACACTCCACGTGCCGAGCAAGGGGCGAAGACGGCCTGTGTACTAAACATAGGCTGGGATATGCTGCTGTGCGCCGCAATCTGGTTTTGGAACTGTTGTAGGGTCGGTATGAATGTTCAATTGGGATGAGGTAAGTCTTCTGCCATATCGTGATAATCAATTTATTTATGTAAGTGGACCGCAGTGAATATAACAGAGAAACCTGACACAATACCGAGCTCAACTGATTCGAAAGTTGAGCCACAAGCTTGAAATTGCGCCTCTTGCTCCAAACAGCTAGCCCCCCTCATATCGACCCACCGCGGCCCCCACCGACCTATCTACGCATTTGGAGTATCAAAATCCGGCGAAAGTGCCATGATCCGTGTGTTAAACTGTGCGACCTGTGCGGCACACGCTCCAACACGAGGATACCATGTTCAATCCTAGATACAAAAATATATCAGGGTAGGCGGCGACCTATTGGAAATGTGCGCATCTGTATACATGTGGACGGGCCTCCAAAAAAGGCATATAGGAAGTGGTATTGAGGCTAGCGCGTGCTGCCGACACATGATGATCGGAAATTTATGGGGAATCATAAGGTATCTTGGATGTTTACAGGCATTTTCTCTGGGACCGGAAAACCGGATATAGGGTTGTTCCTTAGCTCTTTGCCAGACCTGAATGTTGAATTCCAAGCCACGTTCGGCACGTTCTAGATGGGATCGGGTTGGGATACACATTATACATTCCTATGGTGCCTTTTGCATCTTGAAGTAAGTGATACATATCTTAACTAATACATATTTGGAGCCAGAAAATATGGAGATCGATGAGGCCAATTGAATGACTCAACTATGGAACATGTTCAATTTTTATGTATTGGAGTTGTCTGAAAACTAATTGCTGTTCGAGAATTCTAGGTCATACGAGAGGGGTGGTCCGTTACTATAAAAACAGGCGCCAGAGGACGCTTGTCTTTACGTTTATTTCTTGATAAGTTCCCAATTCCAGTTGCAACCTCCCCACAATGTCTGCATCACTCGTTGATGTAAGTAGCCGTGCCTCACGACGCAGAGTGTGGTGCTAGTGCTGACAGTATTTTAAGATTCGTCCAGTGGTTAACGGGGTGTATCGCGTCATCACTCGTAATCGACCCGACGGCAGGACCAAAGCCCTGACCGTGTTCCCCCACTCGGGCAACGCTGTTGGTCTGAGCTCCGACAGCGACACGACTTGGCTTTTCGAGTATGTCCACGAACACGGGAGCTATCGCATCTGGAACCACGGCACCAAGGATGTCCTAGATGCCACTCGGTTCATAAACGCGAACACCCTCACCTCGCCACACATCGGACAAGACTGGCAGCAATGGGCGGTCAGACTACAAATGTATGTGACACAAAGTCTCCAAGTTTCCGCCTTACTTGTAATGCTAATGCGCCAGACAGTGATGGCACCCGCCCAGAGAACCCCGGGCGCGTTATAGGCTACACCCTTACGCCACTCTCACAACCAGCAGGCGCGCTGACCATGGCAGAACACGACCCCGATGCTCTGTTCCCACCTGCTCAGGTCAGAGAGGCGCCGTCTGCAGGGGGGAAGCTTGACAACAGGCAGCTCTGGCTACTTCATCTCCAGCCTTCTGAGCAGCAGCTCCAGGAGCCTGACGCTGAAATGTCGTATACCGAGGAGGCCAAGGCACAGATAGCACAATATAAGGAACAGCTCGCGGCGCGCGCGGAGAGTGAGGCTAGTGGTGGGACCTGAAAAATTGGGATTTATTTGGTTTTGAAATATAATATGTAAGCTCAGTCGTCCATAGGGTTGCTTTGTATAACTTTACGATCTTAGCCCTTGTATATCACGTTCTCGAGTCAATTTTACCGTGCTTTTATGTCTGACGGGGTAATGTCCGAGGGTGATCAAGCCAGGCTATTCTTTTCTTTTCTTTTCTTTTTTTGATTCCCATTTATTGACCCATGGTAGTCAATACATATGGATGTACGTAATAGCTAATCTATACATCTGTGAAGTGGCCGACCACCTGAACTTGCCCCAGAGGTGCAAGAGTGTATGCCTAACAGGTGGCGAACGGAGACTATGGCCTATGTGGCAGGAGTATTGTACCTATCAAGAAGACGAGGTAAGAAATATATGGTGAGTAAGTAGGAAAAGCAAGAAAAAGGATGAGAAGGGAGAGCGTTGCAGGCTGGGGAGGGGGGCTATTCTTGACGTTTCGCGGTCTCTCTCAGCTACTCGTTATCATGTCGCCTCTCCCTCAATTCAAGCATAGTCGCGCTCTCTGCCCGACAGCAAATGCCTATAGGTATGACGTCGCCTGCATAATAAACTGGGCTTACGAACAGAGCAAATGGTCTTGACAACGACAATGGATTATATTTTGGGAGCGATGGTATTGAATACGAGTTTATCAGTCTCCATTCGACCTGATATGTGTGGACACTAGTTGTGCAAACCATCCACTTGTGCCCTTCCAGGGTCCCCGCGCATTTGAACATCCCAATACCTATGTAGTACCTTCGATGTTCCATCCACTAAACCAGCTCTCACAAGCAATTTGGATGAATCACAACGAGTTATTCAAAGCGAGCAGAAAATTACGGCTGGGGTAAGCATGAGAGTAACAACCTCAGCCTGATTGTGAGGAGATAAGAATTACCGAAACTCAGATGTCATTCAAAACGACGCACCTTGGTTGGAACGGCGCTCTATTGCTAGTGTTAATTAGTGCATCGAAAGAAGCACGTGACTCGCCAGCCTTCCACACCCCACCGCCCTCTCTCAGACGTGATATTCTTGCCTTGGTCCAGAAAAGCTTCCACTGTGTCCGGAAGAAACAAAGACACTCTCTCTCAGGAGACAACAATGATGTTCGGTAAGTGTAAATGACCTTGGTGTATCATCCCTCGATAATCCGTGTTTGCATATACAGGGCACAATTCTACGTATTCATTTTCCTGCCAGAGATCTGATAATCGCGGCCCTATCCCTCCTTCGGCTCATTCATTCGCAGCCTTCCGCGTTTTAGAAAGGCGGACACAAAGAAGGAACTGATAAACCATCATTATGGACGAGGGAGGATTACCAGGGCCTCGGCCGAAGGATGGCTTGATCTGTCGTCCCAATCGTTTCTTTAGAAAAGTAAGCAGAAGATAGGACAAGTTCTGACAGTAACATTGAGCCAGGGCCACCCGGGTTTACAGCGAACAATGGTGGAGCGTCATGTGTCATGCGTCAGCAGGATGAGAGTAAGAGCAGTGTGTGTGCAGTATACCCTGACCATATTCAGGCATGCCCATCAGGCCTCAGGGCCCGCCTCTTTCCACATGATATCATTTTGGCTCAATCGAATCATTTCATACGAGACAGATCGAATATGGCTCTACGAAATCCCCTGATGCAAAGTTCGTCGGGGACGACAGTTTGTTCACGTCCCCCAGAAGCATGTTGATAAATGGGAACAATCGTGTGGCTGTACCGGTGCGGGGCGGGGGCTTCGTTATCATGGTCTTTAATCTCTCAAACCCTGTCCTCGAACGTTACTTGTCTGAGTGGAGACCTGATGGCAGAAACCTTGTCACAGGCTAGTGGCGCCGCAAATATTAGATCTCCGGCAAAAGACTAACTCTATTGGAACTCTTACGACGTGCACGCAAAACATAAATTTTTTAGAGCCAACACACGCCACGGACTACACCAAATAAAACTCTTACATAAGTATTCTTCGGGGTGAACATACCAGACCCTGTCGTGTAGGTGATAAGATTTTTATTTCATGTCACTGGCCACATGATCGCAGAGATCTATACAGGCAGGTATCAAAGAGACGTTAGTACGACCTACCTGATCCTTTCAACAATCCCATTACTCACATCGTATGGTTTTTCCTTGGTTGTGTCATGGCTCTTTTGCTCAATCATATCTCATTTAGGAATAAAACAATATGCCAACTGCTCACGGTAGTGTTGAGTGTGAGGACGGTTTTACCCTCCAAGCCGTGTTTACCATCGACCAATCCAAGTACACCTTCGCAGGCAAAGTTATCCCCATAGTGACAACATTTGGGACCACCAAAGCGACGCTCACCTATGACTCTACTTCGAGCTTGGCCGGCACCAAGACATTCACTGGCAAGCTCGGAGTAGATAGTGTAGACTTCTCCATTGGTGGCGACAACAGTGTCGTTGTGGATGGTACCTTGATAACACCGGTCGATCCAGCAACGTATATAGGTGGCACTGCGACTTGGGATTGCCAAGGTATCACCTATCTTGTGACAGATATCGCTTGTGATATACTTATCGTATTTACGATAGATTCCTAGACTGATTCGGTGTGGTTGCGTGTGGGACGAATGATGCATGATGTACGGAGTGGGATCGGCTGGTCGTTTTCCTTGTTCGGAATCATCTGTACAATGTTGGATGAATTTGGATGAATCACAACACGTTATTCAAAACGAGCGGAATATACGGCTGGGTGGGCTACGGGCATGAGAGTAACAACCACAGCCCTATTGTGAAGATATAAGAAGATATAAGATTTACAGACGGTTCAACCATTCAAAACGACGCACCTTGGTTGGAATGGTGTAACAGTATATCCTTTACTGGCAAGTCATAAATACCATCGTCAAGTCATGGTTGACATACACTTTAAGCATCACGGAGCCACGGTAATTAAATTGGTACATATTAAGGAGCAGGCAAAGTCCACGAGGATAGACTGGGATGAAGAGGAAGAGGTCGTCAAGCCATAAATTCAGACGGCTCTCATAACCCTTTTTCATATTTTATTTCGCTACGGGAGGTACGACTGGTTAATGTCTATCTAAACTCTAGAGATCAATATCTAGACTATACACGGTCCGGTCCGGACCAGGTCCGACCTATTTTTGCTGGACCTGGCCCTGGCCCCGAGGGCCGGGCCGGGTCGACCAGGTCCAGTGGTAAAAAAAAAAGAAATTGTTTAATAGTCTGTGGAGATGTCTACTGCTGATACATACCATATTTAACATCTATCAATTAAATACAACTATCTCCCAATGAATTATCCTAGTATTTTCACTCCTTGCACATCTGGATCATCAGAGAAATTTCTGCTCTGAAGCCACTTGACAACAGGAATTTGATCAAAAATCATTGATTACTAATAATTTCGGACAAGAGTTATTATTTTTCGAGGTTTGATCTTGCATTCTCTATTCCCCCACTATATACCCCCACTATTTGGTAGCACTTTCACCACCCGCCAACATATAAGGCCGGCCAGGTCCGACCCGGGTCCAGCCCGAGGGCCGGGCCAGTGCTCACAGTGGCCCTGGCCCTGTCCAAAGGGGCCGGTCCACTCATATGCTGGCCCTGGCCCCTGGCCCTCGGGGTCGGCCCCGGGTTGACCCGGGTCCTCGAGGTCCTGGCCCGGACCGCGGACAGTCTATCAATATCTCTTATACAAATCGGGGTCTTGGGGAGCACGGATGGAAACCGAAAGCCCCCTCAAGGCCCCCCTCATACAGCAATAAGCATCGTATTCGAGTCGTATTCTTCAGTGGTTGGTGTACGGAAGAGGTGAATCTGATATGGGGTGTATGTACTATGGGTTCGAGTTGCAACGGCCCAAAAGAAAACACCCAGGCTGGCAAGAGGTGCAGTCTCATTCATGAGTCATGATCCTAGAGTTAGATCAAAGTGGCTGCGTGTGGCCCAAGGTCGCAACCCCAACAACATGAACGAATACTTTGAACAGGACATACTCGCTGTTGTTACGCTGTTGTACGCGCATGTACACTATACTACGAGTCTCACCGTTTGTGCTCAGAATTAACTCGTCAAGTCGTCTCAACATAACATGGTGATTACTCCTAATTCACTAGTCTTGTATCGAGGTTCTAGCATTCGCAATTCCGGCAGTGAGCACTAATTTTCATCCTGGACAATACACCCATAACTGCCAAGTGTTATATCATCTTCGTTGGGAACTCTCTCGTACACCCACACATCACCACCGCCAGAGCAATCATTCGTACTGTACCATTTCAATCATATCATTTACTGATCTCCCGAGCACTAGCACATGCGGCATACCTATAGAGCCAACAACGGCCACCTTCGACACTAGATCCGCCGGCTGGAACAAATCCAGGGGTCTCAACAGCGTAACACTGTTCAGACGTGAGGTCCGTTACGGTGAATTCTTGACCATCATTGTATTTGTACGTCAAGGTGAGGCCCTATAAATTCCAAAAGGGTTACAGCACAGATGTGACCGAAAATATACGACTTACATTATCTGTGGGTTTTGGAATATCAATGCCAGTGATGGCGAGGGTGATAGGAAGGATAGCGGCAGGAAATTGCATGGTTTAAAATATGAATGGCACGTTGAGAATCTGTAGCAAGTACGTGTTTATCCATTGAAGATCTATCCGCCTTCTTATACATCCACATACCCTGACAAAGTGCTCAATGAGAAAAAGCAAGTTCAACCCGAAGACAAGGACAACCCTTCATAATTACATCTGTTATGATCGTGAACTGCCATCCTCTTCCTGTGCATGCGTGTCTTGCTATACCATATAGGCTCACCACTGGCAAGCGCGAAGGATCTAACTTCGCTGGGCGTGGCCATCGAGTTGGCAGATGATTGGAGCACAACGAACAGAAACATGACGTCTGCCAGATTGCCCACGAGCCGCTACAAGTAAGATGGAATGCTGTGAGCATGAGATCTCGGATCATAGCGATGCATTGTGACACCACGACCTAAAACGTGAAGAGAATTTGCGCGATCTAGAAACAAGTAGTACCATAGATGTCGGTCCGTAGTCCCAACGAATGATAGATCTATGACGGCCAGGGAGGAGGATAAATCCAGAGTGTATAACGAAACGAAAGCCTTCTCCCAAGCAATTATTTGGGGTTGTAATCTCGACGTTCGCGTTTATCCGAGAATTGGGCCTATCTTTCTTGTACCGCAGGTCTTTTTTGGAGGGTTTAGCTGTCATTCAATTCAAATGACGTCCACGACAATACGGGGATCATGGAGCCCCCCAGTCGAGCACTTCAGGTGAGCCCTCAGCAATGGAAGGCTGTCATTGATATGACCACCCAATTCCTGGGTCGAACTGTTCGGGTCTGGGAGGGCACACTCACTGGCATATGGAGGCGACAGTTCGCAACCTTGCTTAAAGCCTGGCCGTTCCACCTTTTAAAGTATTCGGATCCAGCCAAACCATACCTAAGATATCGATTTTGAGGCCTTCAGTTTTCCTGGGGTGAACCTGCTCAATTCAATTGCTATTCGGACTTTTGAACCCGAACAACATTACCTGTTTCGAGGCGGTAATTTGGGCTAACCCTTAGCAATGGGACCATTTTTTGACTCAGTTGAATCTTTCACCTGATAGTGGGGGTACTTATATAAAGTGATTATTGTCTCCAACACTTCAATCAAGCGCCCCAGTTATAACATCATCTTTGTACATCCAACGACGATGCAGCTTAAATCTTCTTTCGTGTATACTTTAATGGTCGCTTTTGCGACAGTGCGAGCCATGAGAGTTCATCATGGCGAGTACGTGACTTCTCTATTGCATCTCGAAATATATGCTGACGCTTTTACGTTAGGACTGCGCCTGACAGAGTGGTTAAATTTCCCTTCCATATTTGATAATGATACTCACCGAAGTGCAGGTTGTAAATTTACAATACTCAGCAGATGCAGGTCCAGTGTTGGTGTGTCGAGTTTGCCTCTTTAGACCTTCCATCTTCCAGCTAAGCGGGAACATCAACTTTCCATTGGTAGGTTAGAGGGCCATGTACCGGCTCCGCGCGTGTGGATATCAGATTCGACCAATGGACCAACTCTAAGAACATAACTGGGCATGTCGAGTATGCCAGTTGTATCGACGCAGCGGCTCCCAAGGACGATTGGGGCTTCGATTTCGAAACCAACCCCAGCTCCGACTTCCAGTGCGAGTATAATGTGTTCTTTGGGGTCTGCTTCCCGCGAAACTCAACAGTTCGTCAAGCGGAGTGCACATCCCGAACAACAATACTGTCAAGAGTTGCGGGGTGATTAAGACTTATTGTGGGGATCTTGGTGGCCAAGCCATAACTAAATACGACATTATTGGCAATGCCAGTGTTCCAATTTGTAACTTTACTTAATAACTCACATACAAACACTTTTAATAACTCCATGACGTCCGTGTAGTACCATGTACAATAACGCAATTGCAAATCCGTCCGATCAATATCCGTGCTACTAGTGTCTTGAGTGTCGCGGATGGGCAATGGGATATGTGTGAGAGCTTTCGCTAAAACTCTACGAATATAAATTGGGGGCGTGAGCAAGACACATGAAATATTAATATTGGATGGAACTTCGAAAGACGTCATCATAAGAACCCTTCGCAGGGCGCGGATTTCCTTGGTCGACCTGGCCATTGGGCACAGCCCCCCGATAACGTCTCTCCTCTATTATCTGGGTCAGTATAAAGGTACCCAAGACTGAGGCGTCTTACAAAATGATTTATATCAATGGGCGGCTTCCCAGGAACGAGCACACCGACGTCTGCCGAACCCACTCTAGTTTACAACCACCGGGCTCGTTTTTCGGGCAGGATTGACTCCCATTGGGCAATGCCAGTGCTCTTATATGATTGTTGCACCTGTCCCGTGGAGGGGATCCTGCATAGCGTCCCGTGGAAGGGCGGCGACGGCGTAATCGGAAAGTACAGGTACCTCCTGGTATAATTTGCTGCTCCTTCGCGAGTGGTGCTATGCTGGGCGGTTAGATTAGGTTCAGATGGCGGTTATAAGGAAGGCCTCTTACGCTCTCGATACCTGAGATGAGAGCAGCTGGAAAGCGTTCTCCCCGAGATGCATGAGATGTGTGTCTCGCGCAGGCTAAAGTTGGGCACAGAGGGGCAAGATGAATGGTATGGAGGGGTCTGCAAAAGAAGTTTCGATCTTCCTATCTGGGCCGATCCGGAGGTTGCGAAAGCGCTCGTTATCGGGGTATAAGTGGGCTTGGTTCCTGAAGATCGATATCTACGGGTTCCCATAAGTTTTTGATATTTATGGGCTGATAGATTCGTAAACATAGGTGACATATGATATGTCTAGTATTAATAGTCAGTGAGAAGCTAGACAAAGTTATGCGAAACATGAATCCAGCGAAAGAAATGATATTTTCCTACCAGGACCTGGAAACCGTTGCACATGTCTGCCTTCAGACTAAGAGTAACTGAGTGATGGTCATCATTGCTGCGAATGCACACCAAGTAGAAAGTCGGACCTGCCAGTTGCTGTCGACTAGTACCTGTAGAGGTAGTGTTACTGAAGGTGGTATCACTGGAGGTAGCATTACTGGACGTGACGTTGGTGTCGCCATCTCCTGATTCCGTAAACCTACCGCTTTATTTCAGAATTTGGCCTCAAAGGTGCCATTCACTCGGACTCACACGTAGCTAATCAGCGTGAAGACAAAATAGTTTTCGCTGTCCTGGATAGACATGTTCCGGTTGGGAGACGGTCCTTTGACGCTGAAGCGAACACTGTGTTCGACATAGTACGAGGCTAGTCTTAGATAATAACGGGGCGCAGACGAATGGCGTGAATGGGCGGATGCCATCGACGTCTGTTGAATTTCCATCGAGCATGATTGAAGACATGGAATTGAGCAGGGATTCGATGTAGATGGCGGAACCTGTACAACACTGGTTGAAACGCGAGAGACGGAAACACGTCGACATTGTAACACACCCTTTAAAGGAGAAAGATGCGCCCCACCGACATGCCCTCGGTGCATTATGGTGGTTCATTATGGCGCCCAGCTTGGCCTGCTGGTCGAGTGCCGTCGGCATTTATTCTACAAATTGGGGCATCTAAAACACTGCCTTCGTATTGGGATATCGTGGTGTTCAAATGCGGGTAGCACGATGCGATTGGATTGAGGGACTCGTGTTGTTGACAGTTAGATTGTGTTGTGCGTCTGAATGAGTGATTGGGACACACAGAGCTGACAATAAAGAAAGCCTAAATAAAGCATGCCAGGTCAAGGAGTGCGGGGGTTATTGCACGCAAACTACAAGTGTGAAAAAATGAAAATATCGGTTTTTTTCCCCAGTGCCTGGCACCGACTATACAAGCCACCGGTTGCGCATCTGGCAAAGTCGAAGTTTGCTGAAGGCCAGTCAGAGTGTTTCAAAGGTAGTCAATCCGTTTCTCCCCGAGCACACAGCTATTTACACAGTATGTACCTAAGAAAAGAACCAACGCCCTCCCCAGATTGATGTGCGTATGTAGATATAAAAGAAAAAAAATCGAAAATCGGGGAATGAGACAGAACCCCAGGTATGATAATTAACAGGCGTAGGGAGCAGCCCCAAAAGATGCGGTATAGGTCAAATAAATGCATTAGCAGCCCCAGCTCGCCGGGGATAAATGTGTGAGAAGCTCGTCCGTCAGTAGCAGCGTCGTTACCACGCAGTGTATGTACAATTAGTGTCTGTTCCCGTCTAAGGCATCTCTAAAGCCCATCAAAGATTTGTCCAGCCGTTAACGGTGATCTTGCCGTCGGGAGACTTGCCTGTGAAAAGGTTGGCGGTGCCGTTGCTGGACGCGCCGCTCTGGGCAGCTGTGCCGGGTGCATCGGTGGACGTGGGTGCGGGCGGGGCAGCTCCGCTGGCGCTGGCGATGACGGCAGAGGCCTCAGCGGGCGAAATGGTGCGCGTGGATGTCGAGGCACTTTGGGCTTGGGATCCTGATCCAGAGCCGGAGCCGCGGGCGAGCTGCCCGAGCATTTGGGGCTTGGTGTCGATGAACGCGAGGGCGGGGCCAGCGACGACCTTGTTGGTGGCGCGGTCGCGAACGTTGTTGAGCAGGGGCTGGTTGTCGGAGGTGACCCAGATCGCGACGGGACCGTTGATGCCGTCGGGAACGACACACTCGCTCATGGGTAGTGAGATGGACATGACTGAGCCACCAACGAGCATCTGGCAATGGAGTTGCTGGAGGAGCATGTTAGCGGAGCGATGCTATGCGAAAATGACAAAGACATACATCCTCTGGTACGGTTCCGTTAAGAGATGTCGCAGAGAACGTGAGCTTCGTGCCGGGAGCAACTGTCCCAGTGTTGGTCAGTGAGAGGGGTGTGTTGGCTGGATTACTAAGTTTAGCGAAAAAAAGATAGTGTGGCGATGATGAAAGATGAAACAAACCTGGGATGGGGATTTCGCATCCACCGGTGATGAAAGGCGATGCAAGGGCAAGCACTTCACTGGGTGTGAGAGCAAAGTCAAACGCGGCAGGGATGGCAGTGCCACCGCTGGACAGGACGTTGAGGATAGTTTGATGACGAGCCTCCACAGTCAGAATCGAGCCCGCAGAAGTAAGGAGAACGGGGTCGGTAAGAAGAGTTGCTCCACCGAGGTATGCCGATACACCAACGCTCTCAACTACACGGGCAGTTGCCGCCATGGTGGCGACATCGGTCAAGGCAGAGTCGAAGTTGAACTGGCAACCGGTGATGGGAGTCTCTCCGAAACTCTTTAATGCGGCCTGTGTGGGGTGTTTCCGTAAGCCAAAAGCTGTAGACATGATTTCAAACGGACGGACCTGGAGCACAGTCGAGTGCGTAGCTTCGTCAGCCTGTATACTCTTGAACTGTTCAATGGGAATTTGACTTGACGGGAAACCAGCGGATGTGAAATCCGAGTCTTGGAATTTTGCGATTGCTTGCTCGTAGAAGCTCGATTCTAGCTGTTCCAGGACATCGGCAAATTCTGAATGATTGGAGTCGGTAAGGGAAAAAACCGCATGATGCTGTGAAGACTCACTGAAAACCAAGATATCTGAATCAGCACGTTTGCCGTAGAAACGGGCAGGAGCGGCGAGGACCAAAAGGGGGGCTACGAGGGCCAATAAAGTTGAAGAATAATGCATTTTTCAAAGGGAGTTGCTGCCGGAGTGATAAAAAGCCTGCTTTAAAGAACGTGGAGGTTTTGGAACGAAGTTCGAAAGAAACAGGGGATGCAGCCGGGCAAGCCCACAAAAGAACGACTAGAGGGTATGTTAGCTGGTCTGAACGTTCAACGAAGAAAAAAGGACTTACTAGGGCACGGGGAGGGGAAAGAAGGAAACGGAGAAGGAGGACAAACGGCTGATGGCAACGGGTTTTGGTATTTGTACGGGTGGGAGATATGACCCAATTCCATGTCCCTGGTTCATCTGTTGATCGACTTCGGTCAGCCCGGCACACCCATCTGGTGGCATCTCCATCCCTATGGTGATGGTGCAATTATATGATATCCATTTTCTTGGTTGGCTTGCTTTTTTGAATCCGCTCAGCACCCAAGGAGCGAAAAACATGCAAATGGAATTCCTACTCCATGTCTTTTTGTTTTGTTTGCCGCGGTAAATACGAAAGGGTATTTATATGGCATGTTCATGGCGTACTGCAGGAGATATCGGTATGCTTTTAGAAACATGCCAGCTGCAATCGTTATGATCGATCGTCAACGTGGACTTGCCGAGCCCCATAAAATAGCTATGTAGCGACTAGACTGTCCAGGGTCCGGTCCGGGCCAGGTCCGACCTATTTTTGCTGGACCTGGCCCTGGCCCCGAAGGCCGGTCCACCTCTTTGTCGGACCCGGCCCTCTGATAGAGGGCCAGGGCCGGGCCGGGTCGGTCCAAGGCCGGCCCCGGGTCAACCAGGTCCAGTGGTGAAAAAAAAAGAAATTGCTTAATAGTCTGGAAAGATGTCTACTGCTGATACATACTATATTTAACATCTATCAATTAAATACAACTATCTCCCAATGAACTATCCTAGTGTTTTTACTCCTTGCACATCTGGATCATCAGAGAAGTTTTTGCTCTGAAGCCGCTTGACATCAGGAATTTGATCAAAAATCATTGATTACTAATAATTTCGACCAGAGTTATTATTTTTCGAGGTTTGATCTTGCATTCTCTATTCCCCCACTATTTACCCGCACTATTTGCTAGCGTTTTCACCACCCCCCAACATATAAGGCCGGCCAGGTCCGACCCGGGTCCAGCCCGAGGGCCGGGCCAGTACTCACAGTGGCCCTGGCCCTGTCCAAAGGGGCCGGTCCACTCATATGCTGGCCCTGGCCCCTGGCCCTCGGGGTCGGCCCCGGGTTGACCCGGGTCCTCGAGGTCCTGGCCCGGACCGCGGACAGTCTAGTAGCGACTGAAGATCCCTTTGCCAAGATGTCGCCAAGGCACACAAGCGGCCCTACTAAACAACAGCGGTAACACCAAGGAACAGTTTATCAGAGTTTCAGCCGCTTTGCCCGCCTCAGGCTCGTCCACCAATCAGAACCTAACCACCCTCCTTCTCTCCCCGTACATATGTACAACACTTCGCCGAAAAACCCGCAATGCTGCCGACTATATACACCCCTTACGATGCCCAGGAGGCTCTGATATCCAGCAACTTATGATAATCCGCGTTACCGAGTCTCCCATTCATCAAGTCCAATAGCACTAGGGGACTGCATTCTGTGCAAAAGATAGGCTGCCGCGGTCCATTCATATCGTTCGCGACTGTCAGATGGAAGATGCTAAATATACCCCATTGCGGTTAAAAACATCACGCATCCTCACATTACTGGTACGAGCATCACGATTATTTTAGAGCCATCGATACCCATCACTGATACTCCACCATGCAGTTGTCATCATGTCAGGATATTCATCCCCGGTAATCATGAACAGAAGTGCACTGCTCCTCAGGGGAGTGAAGCCTAAAGCTTGTGTCCATGAGTCATGCTGAATTTCCCGGTTCCATACACGAAAACAACCAATATTGTTGTGATTAATTTTGCGCTTGTTTCTCCTACTGCGTCTCTTGTCGACCTTCATCACACCCAAATCAAAACAGCGTGGAAATCAGTACTGCCCCTTACATACTGTACCCGGCCCCGCGGCAACGCTTCCCAACAGCCCTAAAAAATGAGGCAGGTGGAACCATTTGCACGATTCATTTTTTACTTAGATTCATGAAACGTCAGATTTTTTGTCTGTAAACAGTACTTAAGCAGACACCGGCCATGCAGCTTCCTCCCAGTCTGCCCAGCTTCATCGAGGCCATGGCATTCTCTGGCTATTTTAGCATCACATACCTGGTTAACGACACGACGTTCCAAATTTCCAGGTTCTGAAATAGGGCGAAACTTATTGACCAACGGCTTTCTGTCCACACATCACGTTGTTCTGAATATTTTTGACAACAGCCTAAAGCGCGTCAAGCCCGCACCTTGTGCTACTTCAAGACCACTTCTCCTGACAACATGGACTCATCGATCGTGATCTCATGGATCCTCAAATAACACTGAGGAGGCTCGATATCATGATCTTGATCAACAACGGATTCATGACGTTTCAGACCACCCCGCACTATTCTTGTGACAAGCGGCACCTTAAAGGACGCCTTCGGATATGTGCATCTTCCATGTCCAAGCCCTGCTCAGCCCTATACCACTTGGCAGCTTCTCTCTCGTCACGGCTGCAGCAAGTACTGGCTCACAATCTGCACAATATCTCTGTTCGGGAGTAACACCCCTATTATTCCCTGCGGCGGCAGCTCGTTGTCAAATACAGCGCCCTCGAGTCACTCTGACTCAGAGTCTGGGTCCCGCAACAAGATACTGCTTCCCGCACCGTCAGAAACGATGGGCGCGTTCCACTTCGTCTTTCTTTTCCCACCAGCCCAATGGTTTTTTTTCTGGCAATCATGGCGCGCGACAAGTAGGACGTCAACGACATGCCAACTTTCAAGATGGGTCATAATCTACGGCTTGAATGAGTGTGGCGCATTGAGGAAACTTGAAGCATAGCCTGTGGACAAGCCATAAATGCTTAGCCATTGACTGCCGATCTGTACCGGGTAGTGACCACTATGAAAGCTTTCGGGTCACCCCTGCTCGGAAAGGGTTTTTTTCCAATCACTCGCCAATCAAGTCCGAGGTGGATTTACCTGTGAAACAGGTGGTTGGGCCGGATGGTCCAAGCAAGTTCATCTGTAAACTCTGCCGGCTCCCGATTATCCTTGACCGAACTTCTGAGTCTATTCAACTCTCTGGCTCTTGCCTGCCCTGTTGGGTCCTGCTCCTTGGGCAAGTTACTTTGGAGTACAGGGAAGTGATCGAAGGTGAAGGCTGGTGAAGGGCAGATTGCGGCCCGCATTAATATCAATACCTCCGGTCCGCTAGCTAGTCCTGTCGGATTTGAGGATCATCTGGTTTGTAGAGTGGCTCAGAATTCGTCAGAGCTTGTCTCCTTATTGTACAATACGTACATTATATTCACAAATGCGAACTTGAACACAAATAAATGAGTTGAGATGCAGGAGACAGAGCGATCCATTGTGTCCATTATTTAAGGGGAAGCTTACCTGATCAGGGCGATGGACAAAATAAATTAAGGCCGGTCCCGATCTGGACGCTCTGTTGTTTGCTGGAGGTCCGAGGTTAAACTGGACTCAATTCTTGTCCATTTCCCCCATGGCGTCCTCCACCACCTCGTGGATGCCCCCTGTTGGCAAATACCCAGTGGCGGTGGGCTCGTCTCTCGGTCGAGCTTTGAAGGCTCGAAATAACAAAGGCGTACCCCCACCTGCGCCTCCGGGGAAGCGAGCGATTCCAACCAAGGATTACTTTTCGTTTCGATGTCAGTTTCCTTGCATATATGCACTATATTCTACTAAGCCGGTCCATAGATAACTTCCAACCTCCCTCGGCGGATTCAAACAAGCAGGGCAACATTGAAATCGAGAGGAATAGTGATGTGGGCATTGGGACGATGCAGAAAGCCAGTACGCAGGTATGAGCGCTCATGGGGTAATGTGGCCACATCTCATATTCTACCAGCCGGGCGAGGGTCACCAGTTTAAAGTTGTTGAAAACCCACCCAAGGAATACGACTGCGTCGTTATCTTTGACGAGGAGACTATGGTGCGCCACATGACTTCCTTCACTCGTATACGACTGATTAGCGCTATGGTAGTCTTTCACTTTAGAAAAGTTGGATAGTACACTCCAAGTAACTTATGAGCATAAGATCTCAATGCCTGGGACACCGGCCCCTCGTGTGTATATCCACCTATCCTCCGCCTACGATGTGCTCATTCTATTAATAGCTGCGAACCCCCCGCCCACGCAGACCTTGGACTTCGAGGCCGAGTTGGAGCGCGAGCTTCTCGGGGAGGACGATGCTGACGGTGAGATTGATGATGAATTTATACCAATGTCAATCACACGCAGGGAAGAAGAGGAGGAGGAAGAGGAAGGAGAGTTGGAAGAAGAAATTATTATACCCCCGCCACCCCCTTCACCTCCCAAGCCGAAACCACGCAAGCCCGCTGTGCCCCCTCCTGGAAAACCACGTCAGCCAGCTAAAGCCGTTGCTGCTGCCCCAATTCAAGCTGCTCCACCCCCGCCAGCACCCCCAGTCGTCGCATCCCTCCCACAAAAACCGAAGGCAAAGCCGAAGCCCGTACCAGTACCGCGGGCAAAGAAAAATAAACGGGAGGTGTCTCCCATTCCCCCTTCTTCTCACCCTCTTGCCGATGCAGATGAAGAGGATCTTCAATTCGGGAGGCCTGCGAAACGGGCGCGCCCTTCCCCACCTTCCGAAGGATTGGCTCTGCCCGGTGTATCTACTTCAATATATACCCCGCCACCTCCAGTATCCGCGCCGCCGCCGAAGACGGGCGGGAAACGTCTTGCGAACCTCCCTCCTCCTCTGCCCGCCCCTCCATCCGAGTCTGAAGAGGAATGGGACGAGGTGGTCGATGTTACCAAGGACGACGATGGCGAGGATGATTTCGACATATTCGGCGATGCTGCGGCGGCTAGTGCTGGAGACGAGGAAATCGATGTTAATGCGTTTGAGATGGAGCTAAATATGCAGATGGAGGAGTCGGACGATGACTTTTTGGCTGCGGCCGTGTCGCCGGAACCGGATGACGAGCCTGTGCGCGGGATGCCGATATCGTTGAAAGAACTGGCGGAGGGGGCTAATGGTGCTGCAGGGTATGGGAGTGAGGACGAGTATTCGAGCAGCGATGAGAGCGATGATGATTGAGGCGTGGACATATGTGCAACGATGACTGGAAACGTCGGACACATCTTTTAGGAATGGAACTGGATTGCATTGCATTACACTGGAAGAAACAGATTGTAGCAAGGCGAATAAAGCGTTAGCTATTTATTATTTTAATCTCCCCTCATTACCTGATACCTTCTCATATTCTATTGAACCGGTCTATCATTGTATGGATCTTGATTAAATCTGTCATTGAGACAGTTCCCCTGCCAGGGGACAGCTTACAACCCTAATAGAAGATGCTTAATGTACAAATGTGTGTCCAAAGGATGTCAGATAGAGTCTTGGTGGATCGCTCAGTTGCTATTGTTCACATAACGGAACCGAAGGTCGCCCATCTGATCTGCGATTTCGTCCAGCTCCATATTTCGCGTGATGCCTAAATTACGCCCCTCACCGACGAGCTCGTCTGCATGGAAGGCGGCCATCCAGGAGTACAACTCAAATCCGCGGTGCGGGATATCCAGTGGGAGTTTTGGCACGAAGAACGTGGCAATGAGACCTAGGATCAGCACGAGGAGGAGATATATGGACATGTGCAGGGGGTGGATATGCGCTGAGGATAGTACGCGGTCTGGGTAACATCGGGCGACGAGGTCGCCGCTTCCGACAAGGTAGGGAAGGATATTCGAAGCATCTGCTAGGCTCCGCGCATGGGCGAAGCGTGATTCGGATAGTTCAGTGTATCCCATTGGGCCTTCACCGTCGGTATAGCCAACTACCTGAGAAGATCTATAAGCTGAGAAACCTGACTGGAGGATCATCATGGGCGTACAGTTGGAGATGGCACATAGTATGAATCTCGTCCATTATCCTACGATCGATATTTAGTGACCGTCAGGTTTGACTATAAAATAATCTTACCTTTAGCATATGATTGATACTGTTGTCATGTCCCGCAAGATATCTATTGACGATTTATCATCATCACATGCCTAGACGGGGTGATGGTTAAAACTTACACATTCACCATCTTAGAAGAGTTCAGCTGCCGGGTGATGTTGGGGTCAACAAGAGGTGGTGCTATCATCTTCTCTGTGATTCTCCTGGAGTTGATATCAAAAAGTTCGTTTCCGGGTCCAATGAGTGCTGTTGACACAGGATACCCAGTTGTACTGTTGAACACTTCCACTATCCACGGCTCAAACAGCTCCAGACACACGGCAGCATCATAGCCAACATATGTTGGATTTCCGTCTTTATCTGGCACGGGAGAGCTGAACTGCTCGAAATTTCCGTTGGGGGTGTATGTGGTATTGAGTCGAACGAGAACATGTTCAATCGATATCCAGCCTCGCCCTTCTTGACCTATCGTATCGATCAGTTCACGAACTCGTGTATATAATTGATGTCATACCCATAGTCAAAGGCATACTTCTGAAGCTGTGAGCCACACCATTGCTATAGAAGTGGCCTAAGAAAGTTGGTTACCACTCATATCTGAGAATAGGGAGTATTGTATGCCTTACCTCCAAGCGCAAGGTCATCAGGGTTGAGGTTAGGTGGTAAGGTATCATTAGCTTGCATGACTGTAGTAGCATTGAAGGGTTTGAGGGTATTAGGGTACTCCATTTGGAAGGAATCAAACAACGAGCGTAGCGTTTCACGCGGTGTAAAGATATACGCGAAATTGTTTGGTGAAAGCGCAAGGCTATGAGCCGTTTGTCAGACTAGAGTTGTGCTAATGTGCAATAGAGGCTTACATATTACTTGGCCCGGGTGGAATCTTTGCACAATGCGTTCGGATCCCCCAGCGAGGAAACCTGTGTTTCGGTGAGCTATACATTAGGCTATATCAAACCTATCTAATTACCTAAGCGTCCAGCCCGGATCGACCGTTTTTGCAGCATCAACCTTGATCTCCTTCTGTTCGCCCGGCCGAACCACCGGCATTGTCGTACTTGTTTCAAATGTCCCAAATCCAGAGCCATTGGGAAGGAGCTGCGATAGAACAATTTCGGAAAAGTAAACAGTATCTCCTTGATAATCGAATGTGACCACAGGCGGCAGGCCACCGCTTTCAGAAAATGGGGCTAGCGTCCAGGTCAGAACAAAGTTCTAGTTAAGACATAAACTCAGTGTTATGTTTATGCCATGAATCGTAAGTTGGGTGTACCTCGAAAACAGACCTGAGGAGCGTCGCACGCCCAATGTCAGCGTCTGAAGAGGCTCCTTTGACGGGAACCTCGGCATATTGCTCTCGTTGATGCTAGAAGGATATATCAGTTGACGTGATCTTTCATCAACCTTCAATCTCGATCTCTTACAATGACGGTGGTGATAATTATAACGATACGGCCGAGGACGAATGGTAGTGAGGCGGCGACAGCAACATTAAGAAGAAAGAAAGCAAGGAATAGAGACCATGGCCTTCGGCTAGATACAACAAGGATGAGAATCAAGCAACATACTGAGGAGGAACGACTAACTCATATTGTTGACGGTAACTCCGGGAAGTTCCTGCATACATGTATCTATCCCAAAGGAGCCGCAAGGCCGCCCACGCGCTCGTAGGATCTCCAGAACTGGCTGCAAGATCCTTTAGTTTGACCCCTGGTTCGTCAACGACTCGTGACTGGTGAATGACCGTCGCCCAGGCTGAGCAAAGGTAAAACCATGTAAATTGGCATATTCCTTCAACAACCAATTACTTACTCGCTGCTTCCAAGAACTTCTTTCCTAATTGGAGAAGGCTTAATCCCAGACAAAACCCTATCAGCCCACACCCCATACCGACGACGAAACGGGTCCAGAATAAAGGTTTCGCGCGCGCGATCACAATGAATATCACCAAGAGGGGATATGCGACAAGGCAAAGCCCTAAGTGTATCAGCAGCTGTGTCCAATTTGGCGCCTCAAAACATTGCGCAAAAGGGTGTTTTGCGGACGGTTTCGGTAGGCCACGTGGAAATAGGGCAGGGGATGGTAGGGATTTCGAGAACGATTCGTCCCCAGGTGGATTCACATCGTAGTGCAGGGTCTGTGGGTCAAATACTGGTTGTGTGTTGTCGTAGAGAGCGTCGCTAAGCGAAAGATATTGGACTTTGGGCTCCCTCCGCATAGTGTTATCGTCAGTGTAGTCCCCGTGGAGGACTGGACGTTTTGGGAGAAGGGGTATTTCAGTTGTTGCGTCGTGGTCGTCAGGAAAATTGGGCGTGTTGGGAGTATACTGGTCCTGCTCGAGACCTCCCCACCTTGGCGATGGTGGATTCGTTTGATGAGTCGGATCAGGGTCCCTGACCGTAAGGGAATTATATGGTCGGAGTTGACTGTGCATGAAGTCCACCGTAGCGATACAAGAAAACTGAGGGTAGAGTTCAGGGAGCGCGGAATTGACCAAACCGGTACCGCCATAATATAGGCAGAACGAAAAGTCATTCCGCAAGAGGCAATGTCAATCATGAACCGTGGTTCGCTAATGGGTGTGCACCTATAAAATGCCATCAATTCCTGGGCGCCACAAACAGGGACCCACATCCCCTGACCCCAATGTCCTGGCGAGCAAATGCAAATTTCTACATGCCACCAATACCATGTATGTCGCTTCAGTAGCAAGGTTCCTTCCTTGGAGATGAGTCGCGATACCGGATATCGATAACGATGTTTATGAGCGTCAACGCCAAGTTAACGCGCAGCTGTCCGTATTGGCACAGCACATCATGCATCAAGGCTCAAGCCACAATCAATCTTGATCCGGCCCCTGTTGCCCCCATGTGTCCTTCTCCCATCCCTATTCCGTCGAGATTATTTCTCGGACCGCAACTCTCTTGACCGTGTGTTCCATTTTTCTATTTCGTCTCTCCTAGAACACAGGGATAATGAGCTCGACAGAGGGAATACAGGACTGCGGGTTCTGTACTAGTACGCCTTTGGGGCTTGATTTCTACTTGCACCCTCATCTGACCATTTTCTCAACACCTTCTTAATTAAGAACAATGCTTACTTGAATCTAACCTTGTGTTTTCATCGCTCGGATTCGTATGCTTCTCGTATGTCATGAGAAAGCACCTTCTAGTCAGGCTGAAGGTCAACATGATCATGAAAAATCAAATGACAACTGTCAAAGACGTCCACAGCGGAGATTGCCACATATAAAGGAGGATTGACCTGAAGAGGCAGCCATGCGGGGGGATGACGTCTAGGCCTTCTCCTTGGGTTGTTCCACAAGAATGAGCCTTCTGCATCGTACCACATCCAATGTTTCGCAGGATTCGACCTTGCCTCGCATGTTCATATCTTCGTTTCCTTGTACAATCTTTCATGACGCTTGAAATTCCGTCCCCGGATCAAGGTAAGGAACGATAGCCCGTTCCCGGGCCCGTTGCAAGCTCGTGACGGATCACTTAATCGGATGGTCAGATAGGCATTGGAGGCAATTGGGCAACATCAAGGACACTTTGGATATATGGGGTAGCTGTTCTTCGTATAGTCCAATACGAACTCTTGAACTCTGACCAACCTGTGAAGCGACGACATTACATCAAATGTGTTTCCCGACATTGGCACACAGAAGCGTCAGGGTTTTAATAACCTTCACACTCGGAACCAAAATAAGCACGGAAATGCTCACAAATCCTCCAGATTCTGACCAAGAGTACTAGTCTGGGCTTCATTGCTTGAGTGAAAGCGATACTACGAGCCAACAGTTCTATAACGTGGTCCTCGACCGTCGGAGTCCTGCACGTTGCCTGGGCAGACATGTGTCCATCCAACCTTTGGACGGACCCATCATTTATGGAAAGGAACATACACACGCAACGTATGTGTGTATACAGCCTACGTCCGGCTGACCCCGAAAGCACATGCACTTATGGCTTTTGTGGTATGGTAACACTCATGGACCTTAGCTTCTACCACTTTCTCCCCTTTAAGCCTCTTCTTCCATGTAATTCAGTGCCTGTCGACGACGAAGGACACAAATCTCAACAATTCATGGCAGGATTTCGAAAACCTGAGAAAACACTGGGAGTTTGTGTTAGAATTGACCTGTACATATAGCTTAGCTTGGTATTGTTTCACTTCTTTCATTGTTCTATTGTTCTATTGTTCTATTGTTCCATTGTTTATTGTACTCTACTATTGTTCCTACAGGTATATAGGTGTAGAGTAGCTCATTCTGGAGTCCCCAGTTTCTTACTCAGGACTCCAGGTTAGTACTCACTTATATTAGTGAATATACTAGTTCCTTACTCAGGACTCCAGCTCTAGGCTTCCACCTTTAACAGGTTATGGGGCCCACGCTCTAAGAGCTCTAGTTCAAGTAAACAACTCACCAGTGCCATTTTTGCACCCTCTGTTTGCATTTTTTGCCTTTATAGTGTGTTGCACCCCCTTTAGTTACAAGGGCATCCAACTTTTGGGACCATACTCTTCAGTGGGTTGGTTTTCATCCTACCTAGGAAATATCCCAGTAATCATCCTGGTGATCCTGGAGGTGCTACAATTGGGATTGCTCAGTAGTTACAGTAGAATACTCTCAGCACTCCTTTCCTGCACACACTCCTGAAGGCTCAACTTGGAACCCTGCCCTTTGTCATTTTCAAGGGAACCTGGTTGTATTTCTGTTGATACAAACTTGCACAGAGGTTAACACCCCATTTTCACTCCTTACCAACATGTCTCTTACAAAACCTACCTTTCCCCTCCTCAATGACACCAACTACACCTCCTGGGCATCTGATATGTCTGCCTGGCTTAGGGCTAATGGCAGCTGGAGGATTGTCAAAGGCATTGCTAGAGTGCCCTCCCTCAGTAGCCCTCCTACAGAAGAGCAACTGGATGCACAGGAAGCCTACCTCATCAAAGTTGAAAAGGCAGCTGGCCAGATCTTCTTTATGGTTGAGGAACCCCAGAGAGTCCACTTCAATGGAATTGCTGAGGATCCTGTCAAAATGTGGGAGGCACTAGCCAAAGTACATGTCCAGAAGCGTCCTGGACCTTGCTTTAATGCCCTGGATGACTTGTTCTCCATCAGAAAGCAAGAGGAAGAGTCCCTTCAAACTCTTATTAACAGAGTTGAAAAAGCCATCACCAATGTCAAAAGTCTTAGGTCAGAGAAGTATACTCTGGCTGACATGGACTCAGAACTAGCAACCATGGCTTTGATTAGGGCTCTTCCTGAGGAGTACAATCACTTTGTGACCAGTTTACTCCTCACTTCTGACTTGGACAAGTCAAAAGTCCATCAGGCATTCATTACTGAGGACCAATCTCATCACAGAAGGGCAGAAGAGCAGACTGCCATGGCTGCATCCACCTCAGGAAACAGTTGTCATTTCTGTGGCAAAGGGGGTCACATCCAGACCAAGTGCACACTGTACATCAATGCACAAAAGGAGGCAAAGAAGTCTAATGGGACTTCAAATGGTGGCAAAAATAAAGGCAAAAAGCGCAAGGAGACTGCAAACAAGGCACAGGAGTCCAAGGAGGAATCCAAGGACAAAAAGGACAAGGCACAGGACAATGCCTCTGATGAGGGTGTCACAGAATATGCTGGAAATGCAAGTACCTCCCTCCCAGATCATTCTGATCTGTCTGGCCCACTGCAACTAGATGCTGACTTCAATTGGCTTCCAGACTCTGGGGCCTCTTCGCATATGACCCCACATCACAATTGGGTGCATAATTATCACCCTCATGTTGTACCAATCAGGCTGGCAGACAATAGTGTGATATATTCAGCTGGGGTTGGGACAGTTGTGTTTAATCCTGTAGTAAAAGGGCAGAATCTGCATCCAGTGGAGTTCACTAGAGTCCTACATGTACCTAGGCTTCGGAACAACCTCCTCTCTATCCTATACCTCACCAGAGCAAAGGGTTTCAAGATTGTGATTGACAGTCAGGCATTGTGGTTCAGACTCAAGAACTCATCTCAGACCTTGTTCTCTGCCACAATCAAGTCCAACAACTGTGCCCAGCTTGATGGAACAGTCCAATGCATTTCAGAGTATGCTAATGTTGCCTCTACCCTTCCTCTGGACTTGTCCTTATGGCACAGAAGACTGGCTCACCACAATTATGCAGTGGTTAAGACTATGGCTAAACAGGAGTTGGCAACAGGCATGGACATGAATTCTACAACCAAGCCAGATCCTATTTGTGAGGCTTGTCTGGCAGGCAAAATGAAGTCCAAATCCTATCCCCCTACTGGAAATTGTGCTACACAGCCCCTGGAACTCATCCACAGTGACTTGCATGGTCCTATGACTACAAAATTGCACTCTGGAGCACTTTACTGGATTACCTTCATAGATGATTTCTTGGATTTCAGAGCAGTGATGGCACTCAAGGAAAAGTCTCAGGCATTCCAGGCATTCCAGAAGTTCAAGGCTTATGCTGAGAACCATTGGAAGGATAAGGGCTACACTATCAAGACATTGCAGGATGACAAGGGTGGTGAATACATGTCAAAGAAGTTCATTCAATTCACAGACCATTGTGGGATTACCAGGAGACACACATGCAGAAACACACCACAGCAGAATGGAGTTGCAGAGAGAGCTAACAGGACTATTGTTGAACTTAGCAGCAAAGGAAGGAAAGAGTGGGAAATAAAAGAGTGAATTTTTTATAGTAAAATAATGTACATAATTGTTTGTATAAATACATAAATAATATAACTCCTATAGAAATAATAAATCATATGTGAGTCCGTTAGAAAAACAAATGCGAAACTTTATATGTCCATGTGATTTTACATGTCATGTGAATGCCGGATCACTCTATTCCAACACTCCCCCTTGATCCGAGCGCATACCTATTAATTTGGTTTTTCGTTCGTGTTCAGGGCGCGGCAGTGGTTTAGTGAAAATGTCTGCTCGGTTGTTGGCAGACACGCAGTGGAATATTTTTATTTCTCCAGAAGCTAAGCGTTTGTGCACGAAATGGTGTTTGACGTCAATGTGTTTGCTGCGGGCATGAAAAACTGCATTGTTTGCAAATAAGATCGCCGATTGGTTGTCTGTGATGAGATCGGTAGGTTTTTTGCATGGAAATCCGAAGTCGGCTATCAATGATCTAATCCAGGTGACTTCTTGTGTCGCATGGCAGAGCGCCATGTATTCCGCCTCCATACTTGATAAGGCAACTGTCGGCTGCTTCTTGGAGCTCCATGAGATCACCGAGTCTCCAAGTAAGGTGACATAGCCGGAAATTGATCTTCGATCATCAGGACTATTTCCCCAGTCCGCATCGGCATAGGTTCGGATAATCAAATTTGAGTTATTATTTGATCGGTAGAATAGGCCGTGGTCCATTGTTCCTTTCAAATAACGGAAGACGCGTTTGACTGCAGTCCAATGTTCGGGACCTGGGTGACTTGAAAATTGACTGAGGTGTTGTGTAGCATATGCAGTCTCGGGACGCGTTGAGATTGCACCCCAGATGAGCATTCCGATGGCCGTCGGATAGAATTTCTCGATTTCAGGGTATCGCTGATCATCTTCAGTGAGTTTGATCAATTTGATGCCATGATCGAGCGGTGTTGCGACAGGGTTCGCGTTTTCAAGACCCATTTTCTTGATAATTTTCTCGAGGTATGGTTGTTGCAATAATTTAATAGATCCATTGGTGAACCTTTTTACTGAGATGCCAACGATTTGGCTAGCTTCTCCTAGGTCAGAGATTTCAAAGTGTGTCTTGAGTTTGGCTTTGAAGTCTTTGATGGTTACAAGGGTTGCACCCAAAATAGACATGTCATCCACGTGTACTCCAACAATTACCAGATTATCTCCAGATCCTCGGATATAGACGCATTGATCGGCCATCATTTTTCGGAACTTCATTTTGAAAAATGCGGAGTTGAGGAGTTTGTTCCATTCTCGTCCAGATTGTTTAAGTCCATAAATAGTTTTTAATAATTTCCAGATGCATGATGTGCCGTCTTCAAAGCCTGGAGGCTGCAATAAATAAATATCTTCCTTGAGAATGGCATTTAGATAAGCGCCTTTGATGTCGATGGTGTGAAAATGTAGATTATAGGCGGCGGCAATGGCTACCATGAAGCGGAGGGTGTCCATCTGAACAACTGGGGCATAGGTTTCCAGATAATCTATGCTGGGCTTCTGTGAGCATCCCTTGGCAACGAGTCTAGACTTGGCCTTGTAGAATTTTCCATCTCCATCGGTCTTGGCCTTCCATACCCATTTGGATTTGATGGGATCACGATCTGTAGGCAATTCGGTCAACTCATATGTGCCGAGATCTTTCAATTGTTGGATTTCTTCCTCCATAGATTTTTTCCATAAAGTGCTTTGTAATGCCTCTTGGATTTCAGTGGGTTCATAAATTGTGCTGATGAAGGCAAAATCAGGGATATTGAATGTAGGAGTATTTTCTTCCTCATCAATAATTTCGGTGATGTAGCCAGAGTCAGGTAAATCTTGATGTACTTCTTTGGGACCTCGGGCTGCGGGATTATGTAATAATCGATAATTTGGTTGCGTCGTTGATGCAATTCGGCTTGATGGTTCTCGAATCGGTTGTGATCATGGCTGTGTTGATTTTTCGATCATCTGCCTTGTAGTCATTGTGGGGGCAGTTTCTGGCATTTGAGCTGTTGTTTGCTTGTTTATTGCTGTCTCCCCCTCGAGCTGCAATGGCGAAAACCATTCAATTGTTTCTGGATTTTTGCTGTTTACAAATTTGACATTTCGCGACGCTTGCACTTGTCTCGCACCCGGATTAAAATATCTGTAGGCACGCGATTGATCTGAAAGTCCGGTGAAAATGAATTCGCGTGATTTCGGCTCGAGTTTGCTAAGGTTTTCACCTTGATGCAATACCCAGCACTTCATTCCGAATTCTCGGAGATTTGATGCATCGGGCTTCTTGCCCGTAAATATTTCCTCCGGAGTTTTATTGATCAAGATCCGAGTTGGAGATCGATTCTTGAGGTACACGGCATATGCTACTGCTTCCGGCCACAAGAATTTCGGCATATTTCTTGCAATAAGCATGGCGCGCGCATGTTCTACAATTGTTCGGTTTGCGTGCTCGGCAATTCCGTTCTGGGCTGAAGAGTACGGGGCTGTGACCTCAGAGCGGATTCCTTTTTCCGCTAGAAATCTTTGTACTTTGTCATTTACATATTCCGTTCCGTTGTTGAATCGTATGGCTTTCAATGTTTTCCCAACTTGAGTGTTTATGTAAGCATTATAATTTTTGATCGAAGTATTGATTTCTTCGGCTTCTTTGGTTTTTAGGAAATTGATGATGGTCCGGCGGCATTTCCCATCAGTAAATGAGATGTAATATCTTTCCCCTCGAATTCCTGTTGTCCGGGCAGGTCCCCATAAATCTGTGAGGGTCATCTCACCAATTTTGTTAAAAGTTGTGTTTGAAAACTTTGGGAATGATGCCACGGTTTGTTTTGCTTGGATGCAGGCCGTGCAATCATTGGGATCAATGGATTCGTTGACTTCCATCCCATCAATCATTTTCTTTGATTTCAACATTTTAATTGATGCAATGTTGAGATGTCCAAAAATTCGGTGCCATTTGTCCCATGTGCGAGCTTCTGATGCGATCAAAGCCATATCAGGAATACTGATCTTTGCCATCAAATTGTAAAGCCGGCCAATTTTTCGACCTTGTAAGATGATGTCGGTAGATTTCGGGGGTGATATATTGATGTATTCTCCTTTTAGATTCAGGGTGAACCCTGCATCTGTGATGCGCCCAACCGAAATAAGATTATAGGGTGCATTTGGAGTGTGGACAACATTTGTCAACGTGATTGGTATGTGGCGATTGCCTACTTTGCATAAGATCTTTACCGATCCTCTTCCTAGTCCCGGAGTTGATCTGAATCCAATAATTTTGTGTCCGGGGGTTTCTTTGTAATTTCTGAAGATTGATCGGTCATGAAAAATGTGGGATGTTGCCGCACAATCGGCTAAAATTGAATCTGAAGTTAATGCTGGCAAGGCAATATCCACCTGGTTTTCGGGCGCTGCTACGAAAGCATAATCGTCCGAGGCTTGGTTAGCCTTGTCTGGCTTACTGCCATTCTTCTTTTTCCATTTCGGCCTCCATTTTTGATCGGATGATCCCCCTTTCCTTTTGGGGCAATGGAAGGCAATGTGACCTTTCTGATTGCATTCGTAGCACGTCACATTTGGATTATATTTTGCTGCCAGGGCCGTATCCCCCTGGTGCCGAGATTTGATCCGTCGATCTTCCTCCAAAATTCTCGCAATTAATTTGTGACTCTCCTTGAGAGTGGCAGAATCAACCGAAGAGATAAACGGGTCCCACGTGTCAGGCAGGGATGTCAGCAACGTTATGCTGAAATCTTCATCGTTGATTTTTGAGCCCAATCCGGCCAATTCCTCGATGTAGCCGCGCAGGGTCCGAATGTGTTCCTCGATATCGGCACCCTCGGCACATTGTGCTCAAAATAACTTTCGACGCACCGTTACAATTCCGATCGGACCACATGCCTCATACATGGAGCACAACGCGGTCCAGGCCTGATTCGACGTCCCGGCACCCACTATGTAAACTAGCGGTCTGTCCCCTACATGGAGCCATATGGTCGAAAGAGCCTTCCTATCCTTCGTACGCCATTCCTCTAAATTCCCTTCATCAGTTGGACTTGAATTTGAACCGTCTGCGTAACCGATTAGACCTTGATTGGTCAAGATGTCGATCATTTTGATTTTCCATGTGTGGAAGTTCTCGGCACCGCGTAGCGCTTCAATCCGATAGATGTTTCCGGATGATTCGGTCATGGTTGGTAATAATTTGATCAGGGTTTGATGGATGACGTATGGATGTGGTAATGATGTTCAAAACGATTAAGGCCGGGGCCCATAACCTGTTGAACTTAGCAGCAAAGGAAGGAAAGAGCGGGAAATAAAAGAGTGAATTTTTTATAGTAAAATAATGTACATAATTGTTCGTATAAATACATAAATAATATAACTCCTATAGAAATAATAAATCATATGTGAGTCCGTTAGAAAAACAAATGCGAAACTTTATATGTCCATGCGATTTTACATGTCATGTGAATGCCGGATCACTCTATTCCAACAACTATGTCTGATGACATTACTGCTATGCTTGCAGAGTCCAAGTTGCCCCCATCCTTTTGGGAGCATTGCATGGATGCACAAGTACACATCTGGAATTGCATTCCAACGCTTGTAGCACCCAAAACTCCTCACTATGGCTGGTTTGGAACTAAACCTGATATCAGTCATCTCAGGGTGTGGGGATGCACCTCCTATGTCTTTGTGCAGAAGGATAAGCGCAAGACTCTGCAGTCACACATGGAGAAATGTGTCTTTATTGGATATGCTGATGGTTACAAGGGTTGGAAGTTCTACAACCCCACCACCAAGAAGACCATGATCTCAGACAAAGCAGAGTTTGATGAGCGGTATTTCCCTGGTCTGAAGACATCTGGCAGTGTCCCTGTTCCCTCTGGCCCACCCCCACCTATTTTTGTTGGTCCAAATCGTCCTGATAGCAGTCCAGTGCCAGACTCAAGCAATATGCCTGATTTTGGGGGGTATGATGATGATAATGATGATGATAATCTAAAATCAGCCCCAAAGCATCCTGCACCTGCCCCTGCACCTGCCCCTGTACCTATTCCCCCTGCTGCCCAAGCCCCTGCCCAAGCACCACCTGTCCAGCATAATGTCCAAATCCCAAACATTGATCAAGCCTATTACCCATTACCCAATGAGCAACATGATCCTGACTTGGATGATGGTCCTGTTAGACCTAGAGGTAGAAAGCCTCCCAAAGGCACTCCCCACCAGGAAGTCATCCAGGGCTACTAGACCTCCCCAGGAATATTGGATTGTAAGGCCATCCAGGCCTGTCCTGGATGATGGTGATAGTGATATTGAGGCTAACTTCACATGTGGTGAAATGGATGAGGATGGATTTGAATTTGTCCACTTTGCTGGTGCTGCCCTTGGTCCTGAGCCAGATCCCCAGAACTGGCACCTTGCCATGAAGTCTAAGGATGCTGACAAGTGGAAGAAGGCTGTTGATGAAGAGATAGAGTCATTGACACAGAATGGCACATGGGACATCATTGATCTGCCTCAAGATAGGAAGGCAATTGGTTCTGGATGGGTATTCAAGGTCAAGCGCAATTCAGATGGCTCAATTGAGTGCTACAAGGCAAGACTGGTTGCAAAGGGATGTGCACAACGTCCTGGCATTGACTATATTGAAGTCTTTGCACCTACATTTTGCCCAGCTGCTCTGAGACTGATTCTAGCTATTGCTGGAATTCAAGACATGGAACTGCGCTCTGTGGACATCACATCTGCTTTCCCCAATGGAGATCTTGAAGAAGACATTTATATGCGCCCTCCTCCGGGTTATGTGGTTGGAAACAAGGTCTTGAAGCTCAAGAAATTGCTCTATGGACTCAAACAGGCTGCCAGGCAGTGGAACAAGAAGCTACATGGTGTTCTTGACAGCATGGGATTCACCAGACTGGAATCTGACCGCTCCATTTACTTGTATGTAAAGGGAGAAGTCAAGATCATTGTCCCCATCTATATTGATGATATCACTCTGGCTTCAAAATCCAATGCAGAAATTGACAGAACAGTCAAGGAGCTGTCCAGACACTTCAAACTTCATGACCTTGGGCCCACTCAGTTCCTATTGGGTGTGGAAATCATCAGAGATCGTCCAAATTGCACCATTGCCCTCTTCCAGAGACAGTACATTGTGGACATGCTGGAAAAGTACAACATGACAGACTGCAATCCCATCAGCACTCCTATGACCCCAGGACTTATTCTATCCCAGTCAATGTGCCCACAGACAGATATCTCAGTCTTGTTGGATCACTTCAATACCTTGTCAGTATGACTAGAGGCGATCTAGCTGCAGGTGTAGCCAAGCTAGCAAGGTATAACTCTAATCCTGGTCCTAAGCATTGGGCTGCTGCAAAGCATATGCTCAGATATTGCAAGGCCACCATGGACTACAAGTTGACCTACCAGGCAAATGGTGAACCACTGGAGTTCAAGACCTACTGTGATGCCTCTCATGCAGACTGTGTGGACACTGGGCGCTCTACTGGTGGATATGTCACAATTTTGGGGGGAGGAGCAATAGGCTGGAGCAGCAAACTGCAACCAATTGTTACACTGTCCACCACTGAAGCGGAGTATGTTGCTGCTGTGGAGGCAGGCAAAGAGATCCTCTGGATGCGAAGTCTTATGCAAGAACTTGGGTATCCTATTCAAAACTATTCCATTTTAATGATTGACAATATGTCTTCATTAAATGTGACCAGGAATCCTGAACACCATGGAAGAATGAAACATATTGACACCAGACTATTCTGGCTAAGGGAAAAAGTGGAAAGTGGAATTATTTCTACTTATCACATTCCTGGAACAGCTCAAGTGGCAGATATTCTTACCAAGGCTGTTACACTCCCCAAGGTTCAATACTGCAGGGAGATGATGGGTATTAAACCCTGAATGGTTTTGTTTCTGACTACTCTATTTTGATTTTGGTAACTCTTATTGAGATGCACCAGGTCAGGGGGGTATGTTAGAATTGACCTGTATATATAGCTTAGCTTGGTATTGTTTCACTTCTTTCATTGTTCTATTGTTCTATTGTTCTATTGTTCCATTGTTCTATTGTTCCATTGTTTATTGTACTCTACTATTGTTCCTACAGGTATATAGGTGTAGAGTAGCTCGTTCTGGAGTCCCTAGTTTCTTACTCAGGACTCCAGGTTAGTACTCACTTATATTAGTGAATATACTAGTTTCTTACTCAGGACTCCAGCTCTAGGCTTCCACCTTTAACAGTTTGAATGGTCCGATGGGGTTTCAAACTGACCTTCATGGCTTGAGTTTTCTACACACCATTGAAAGTCGACAGGTGTGGGCCTGTCACCCACAGGCGCCCATTGCACTTGTCCATCGACTTAAAACATGTTCCATGCAGAGCAGTCAAGAATTGACACCCAACTGGGCTTTCAAACCCGGCTTTATGTCGTTTCTCTTTAGCGCATTCTATGTTTAACCCACAGGCAAAAATCCGTCTTGCCACATTCAGGAATAGCCACCACAGTAGACAAAGATGAGCATCAGGGACGTGGTGCGGAAGAAGTGCGATATTTTGACCTTCAAGCTGGCCCGGAATACGGGTTGCTGACCCAATCATCCATTTTGATCTGATGAACTGTATTTGTCATTGCACTGATCAGTAATTGTCCTTGCAGCTTATAGTGTTACATGGGATTTACCCGAATGCTACAGATTAGTGCTGCCGCGGTTCAGTTCAGTCCGGTTCCTCACAATTTTTTGTGAACTTAGAACTGAACTGTTGGTTCAGGTTTAAGGGGGGTTCAGTTCCGGTTCGAACAGCGTTCGAACTGGGAACCGAATACAAAATATATTGAATGAGTTATGATAGAGCAGATGGCAACATCAAGAGGCACCAGGTGCTGTATAGACATGGACAGTCTCCAGGTTCTATGATGTCAGGGGAATCAGGCTTTTGTCGGTGAGGATAGTCCAACTTCAAGGCCCAGGGAGCGCCACTGCCGGCCCCTGCTAGCTGAATGGCGATAAGTTCATCATCTGGCAGATCAATTCATTGGCCGAGATGCTGTACGAAATGTCAGAGGCACAGTGGTATGGATATTCTTGAGGCCTGACTCCAGGATTGGTCTGTCTTGCCATTGTAAGTTGCAGGGAGTGGACAAGGAAACGGTAGATAGCATTGTTGATTGTGGGAGAAATACATGTGACTCAGACGCATTGTTGATGGCAACCTGACTTCCGAGTCATCAAATCTCGGTGCTTAACATTTCCGCATTCAAGTTGGTGCCTTGGTCCTTGTCCTGAGCCCCGAACAGATTCTCGCGACACACTCACGATCTTGCATGAGTTGCATCGCCACTCTTGAAAAAAATTCAACGCTGTGCTCATCGGTTCAAACAGGTTCAAACAGGTTCAAACAGGTTCACCTTTCCTTCCCCCTGCCTGAACCCTGAACTGAACTTTCGGTTCAGTTCAACAAAACCTTTGAACCTTGAACTGAACTTTGGTCCAGTTCTGAACAGTTCATGTTCGAACCGCGGTTCAGAACTGAACTGTGGCAGCACTACTACAGATACGCTACATATGGGGCATCGTAAGGCATCAGGTGTGTGTGTGTGTGTCATAGGTCTACTCTAGTGTTCAAACACTTTTTCAGCGTGGATGGTTCTCTATGAGAATTGAAGGTTGCCTATCTGGTCTATGATACCAGCTACCCTCTTCTCCGTGATGTTTGCACCACGATGAGTTTCATCGATTGTAAAAGTCCAGCGGTGTTATCATACACCTCCATTATTTACTCAAACAGCGTTATGTCTAGAGTCAAAGGTTTAATTATGTACGTATGATCAAACAGTTGTCAGAAATAGCAGCTAGTGAGAGCTTCAGTTATCATCAAAAGCATGATATAAGTAACTGTGTTCGTTACTTACAGGAGCAATTTCATCGGAATTGATGTTAACTGGTAGAAGATTGCCTTTTTGTAATTATAAGGCCTGTGTGGCATTGAACGGTTCGATCTTTGTGGCAAAATTCCCCATTTAAAAGCAATCAAATAGAAAATGTAGTGTTTCATGCGGTGTGAAGAGATAGGTATGTCTATACAATGACCATGGAATACTATAAGTCGTTCGTCAGCAGCCAGAGTTTTACCCATTGGAGGAAACTACTCGCATGTTCATGTTTTAAGTCTGGAATTTTGACACAATACATTCGTATGCCAAGCGAGGAAATCTATATTTTGGTCAGATAAGTCGAATTGATCATGAACTAAACGTGGTTTGTTACCTCCACTAAGAAAATACTCATGTTCACCAGGTGTTGAAGAGAATGATGGGGGAAGAATATCTGAACATCTGCTAGAATAAACGTGATGCATGTACGAGGCTGCAGTGGTCCCCAAGCTGGCATTACTATTGCACCCCTCTTCAATACTAGCCCTCCCCTGCATTGACAAAAGAACAAACTTTACCACATGGTACTGAAAAGGTCTACGAGAGACCAAAAGTTGAAAGTCGTCTAGAATAAGTTTTCTATCACCTTCAAATAGGGCTGCGCACTGTACCATATTGGCTTACGGCCATATATCAATGGCTTGCTTATGGTATAAAATCAACCATCACCTGTACCGTAAAGTTAAACCAAAAATTTTGACAGTATGGCACGGGGGTTTATACAGCCAAAAACAGCAGTACAGTACGTATTCATACTGAACACATTGTCAATTTCTATCAATCTGTGCTACTTTGAGACCACATTTAAAGGACTTTGTTGATAGCCACACGAGAGAGCCTCAGGCACTGCTTGACCAACATCAATGTGCGAATAGTCTCCAGCTGGAGACTTGCACGTCGCAGAGAAATCGTATCACAGCCACCAGAAAATATTCGCTCAACTGCAACAGTGGGAGTTGTTCCATCGGTAGGCGCACAGGATGGGAGAGGCTCGTCATTGCCTTTGGAGTGATACCAGGGAAAGTTGTCTGCTGATGCCAGTTTAGAATGAGCTTGCATGATGGGGATGTGATGGTAGCCTGAGGATGCATACGTGAGGCTCCTTTTATCTTCGAACACAGGTGGCATGAATTGGCCGAGATGATTGGCTTGGTCAGGTGGTGTCTTCAATGGCTGGGGCTTGTGACCAACCACCATAAGTGTCTGAATGAGTGAAGGTCAAGTCTTGTTCATATGATACAAGTGCACAGTTGCAAAACTAAAACCATCATTGTTAGACTGCTGGAAATAGAGAAGAAATGTCAACTGATGTTGCAGGAAATAAAGCAAAGCTACCATGAGGCTCTAAATATCTAAACGAAGGTCTTGTGAGATGATCCAGAGGTGAGAGGTGACCAAACACATGGAAGCCACAGCCTTAGATTTCAGTCATGTTGATAGCGATATGTTGAAATTGGTCATGTTGAGTGGTCACATGATCACATGTGAACGCAAACCATCGACAACCGTTTCCACCTGTCATCCTACTATCACGTGTTATGGGTTTCAAAATACCAGAGAGTTTCAAAATGCAGGTTTTTAAGGGATTGCCGCAGCAAATTAGCTGATCTTTGCTTGGGTATATCACCTATATACTACACAATCATGGATCACAAAAGAAATCAAGAAGTTTCATTGTGGTTGCTTCGCGATCTTGCTGATATTGCATGGGATGACTCAATTTTTGATTAAAACAGTTGCGGATTTAAGCATTTCCCAACACAATACTGTAAAACTTTCAAGATATCATCTACGTATATCATTAAAGTTAAATATAAAATTATAGAGCATTTAGAGAAGTATGAGGGACGATACAGACAAAAGGGCGAATTTGCATGACAAGGTGGCTCGACACGCATCAGATTTCAAAGTCCGCCCCTCAGACGCGGCGCATCATGTTTTGTTTATTTTCGAGTTACAGTGCTTGGCTCTACTGTAAAGGCCTCCCATGGCACAGGGTGCATGCCTCCTAGGAGAGTTACTATCAGCCCCAATGTTGAAATGCTTATCCAAGAGGCATGCACCCAGCTTCATGCCCAGGCCAAACCCAACATCTTGCATGTCATTCGCAAAATCAAGGCTCGCACTGGTGTTGCTCTTCCTTACCACACTGTTTGCAACTGTTTTCAGGGAAAACATGTACCCCCTCAGCACTGCTCAGAGAATTCAACTCTCAAGGCTCACTGCACTATTGCGGGAACTGAAATCCAGGATCTTAAATGGCAACTCAATGTGAAGGAGAATAGGCCTCAAAAGCTGCATAAACTCAACATTGATGCACGGTGGCTCAACTCCAACAAAGGCCTGAGGCTCGCAGAGGAACAGAAGGCATTGCGGGTGGCTGAAGAGCAGAAAAAGTGTGAAGCGAGAGAACAACGAGTGGCAAAGGAGGCAGAAAGGGAAGAACAGCAATGGCAGAGGGATCCGAATGCACCATTCACAGGCACACTAACCTTGAGAGCAAAGGCTGACCTTCAAGACATTGTGCAGGTCTTGGGACTCACCATGGATGGCCAGAAGAAGGATATTTTGATACAAATAAATGCTCATTTTGATGCCAACCCCGTCTTGCATGAGAATGCACACTTTGAAGGCATATTCAATTGGACAAGAAGACGGCTTGCTGTTCAAACTGAAAATGTGCCCTTGAACACAGCCCCGGCAGCCTCTGCTGGGCCCTCATTGTCTGCACCTCTTTCCCTCCCTCTTCCGCCACCACCGCTCTCTTCAAACATTGTAAATATTCAACCCTTCTTGTATGCCTCATCCCACCCTACCTCCATAACCCACCCATCTTTGCATCCTCCATCTTGTTTCTCTCCACATCCAATGCACCCATTATCCTACCACCATAACAGTAATGTCATAAGTATCAACTCTCGTTCTCACCATAATCCCTATTTGATGAATAATTCTCAGTAAATAGCTTCATAATGATTATACATAGACTAATGTACATAGTTCATCTATACTACTGACTGGATGTCATCGTATTCAAGTTTGAACAAGTCAACACTGCCAAAGCAGAGATGTGACTGGCTGTATGAGTCAGTGTGACAATCCGTGACAAAAGTTTTGAAACTCCCAATTTTTTGGACCTGCACAATTGGCTTTCTTCTGACACAACCACCCATCCACCTTCTATTAAAGTAACACTTCAGGGGGATATTTCATATACTATTGCATTGACTCCAAAAGTCCGATTGTTAAAAGGCGTTGTCGATGTTTCCCTATTTGTGATTTAGTAAAAGTTTTGAAACTCCCAACACATGATAGTATGGCTGGATATGGTATATGGCCTGTATCCTGTATGGCCATTTGACCTACATCTTTCGCCCCAACAGTACAGTATCAGGACCCATACAATTATGGCCGTACAGCCGTCATGTACGGTTACGGTGCACAGCCCTACCTTCAAAACTAGAGGTCGCCACAAGTGTCACCTGATCACCTTGCTTGCAATGGTAAATTGCGACGATTTGGATTTTGTGAATCTCCAACCAGTTCCACTGAGATATTATGGTTACACTGAGTCATTGTCGTTTGAGATTTGGGATTATTCACATTGTCAAAATTGTTATCGCTATCAGCTTATGTAACATTATCAGCTGAAATTTGAATGTGATATCATTTACCCTAGTTAACTCTCCTCTTCTTCGCTGGCAGCCCTTCCTTGCCATGATCTTTGTGACCCCCCTCATTTCTGTGATGATTCTCTGTACTGTCAATATATTCTAACTCATCCTCATGCCCCGCACCTGAAGTCCCAATAGTGGTCGAACTTGAGCCACTACTTGATTGTGAAGATGAAGGAGCGATGAATGGGTCTGATAATGATTGCTGTAGAGATTGATCAGTGAAATAAATGGTAGGTACATCTCTCAATTCTACTCACTTTGTTAGCTACCTCAGTGCTTCGAAGTGTAAGGGGTAATCCGAATGCTGAGATTCGCACCCAGGAATCAGGCAGGGAGGTTAACACAGGATTAAAGATGTCTGCAGCCTGCTCAAGATCCAAATCAGAAGGGGCCTTGGGTTTAGGCCTGTAAGGCCCCTTCCTCCCCTCCATCTTGTATGGGCTTGGGGGCTTTGGGACTAGTGGGCACAAGATCAAGACTTGTTCAATAAGGCCTGAAAATGAGTTGACGATTGCCCCTCCACCCTTTGGAACAATATAATGATGTTTGATGTGGAAATAAATCTTGATGAGAGCACTGTTCAGCTGCTGCTCAATCTCTTCTGGTTTCACTAAATCATTGTGCTGATCGTAAACCAGCAGCAGGTCCACAGAGAACATCTCTCAGATTTCCTTCCAGGCGCCCTCGTGTGCCAGCAGTATGGGCCAGTTGGCTGTCATGTCATCAACGGTCCCTAAGATGGGTGGTCAGCCCATGCCACTTGGCACTCATAGTGCTCAAGATATCTTACTGCCTCTTGGGATTGGAGATGGCTGGTGAAATCTTTGTAAGCAGGGTACCAGGTCAATGGACACGACTCACTTGTTTCTGAAACACCAATGCTGATAACCAAATAAACTTTTGCTTTCCTTCTTCCAGAATCAAGTACATGTTGGGTGCACTTGCAGTCACCACAGCATCCTGCACATTCTCAAGGTTACATATGGTTAGATCAAAATCTTCTGAGAATGGATTGTCGAGAGGTTGTGCCAGGGTAAGCTGGAATTTGGCAGTGTAAGGGCAACTCCGGCGGAGTGCGCGCGAACTTAGTAGAGCGGGCCGACGCTGGTGGAGGGGATCCTAAGAGATGTATTCACTTGTACGACATATGTGCTACTCACCTGGTGGAGGGGATCCTAAGAGAATTCTCTGAGGAGCCTCCATCAGGGGGGGTGTGCTATATACCTAGTACTACATTAAATACACGTTCCCGGTGCGGTACGACGACACGCGTTGGGTTAGCGAAGGTCACGTGACCGTGCCCTTGATAGTCCGAACAAGTGCGAAGTCCGGCGGCGAACTGCGCGCGAAGTAGAGAGTGGGGGTGCGTGTGGGCGTAGGTAATGAACGTGCGATGTAGTGAATGTAATGGAGTGAGCGCGAAGTAAGCAGATCGGCGAAGTAAGGGGGAAATGGAGTTCCCCTTACAGGCAGCATCCAAGGTATTGAACTTTGAGTTGTAGTTTCCCATTGGGCCCACATAGAGCTTGTCACCCAAAACTTCACCCACTACGATACACACTGCATTGGGGGGGGGGCGTCCGTCGGAATCATCCTTTACCTTTCTTTCAACTAGAAAATTTGCGTTTCCCTCTTTCTTCCATGCAACGGATGATAAAAATGTCACTGCCGCAACATAATTCTCAAGGCAGAGGAGGTCATTCCTGCGCATGTACCTGCCGGTATAGCTCATCTTCATATATGGTCAGTTCCTCATTACTCTAGGGGTGTTGGTGCTGTTCTCACCTTGGAGGTCAACAAAGTATTGTAGAATTTAGATGAAAGATGGTAGATCAGGATATGAGTAAGCAGATCACAGTGATCCATGAGTTAGTGACTTACGATTTTTATAGTCTTATCCTTGAATCTTGGAATTGTGAATCTGGATGGTGGCTCTTTTTGCAGGGTTGGGTCATGTATCCAATAGGTTATGGCTATGTTCCTATTATTATGACATTCTTCGTGCATCTTATCTACACAGAGATTATACAGTACAAGCAATCACTCGAACATGGCATTCCTCCCTATTGTACATAGCGCCTTCTGGTATTGAAACGCAACTAATCCTCCTCACTGTTCAAAGCCACTATATGGCCTGGGTGTACCACATGGTACAGCACTGTGCAATGAAAAAATGTAATTGGGTGGTGCTCCTGCAGGTATTGCAGAATAGCTTCCAGCAATTCTACCAGATCTGTTGGGATGAGCCACATGATCAAATGCATATGGAGCAATCCTCTCTCTTGCCGTTCTGCTCTGGGTGGTAAGTTTTACATTGACAGAAAAATATGTGTGTACACACCGGATTCAGAGTGCTGTACTTGACTGATCCTAAGTCTTGGGACCAGATACCAGGTAATACAAACATAGACAATGAAGCAATTCATGCAATTCTTCCAATAATTGTTGTCTGGGTTAGCCATTTAATTGTTGCCTACTCCATTGCAAATTTAAGCAATCCGTTCTTGCAAATGCGGAGAACGGGAGAACTTGAAACACAGTTTTTTTACAGTTTAGTGTATTTTTTCCAATTCGGGTTAAACCCGGTAATGTCACTCTAATTGCTAAATGCCCTCTAAGTTCTGAAATCTTGTACTCTAATCTCTTACAGAACAATTACAGGACAATAACTAGTTCCCGGTAGTATGGCAGCCTAAGAAGTTATTGTCTATCATGGTCTGTCAAACCCAAATCTATATCATTGAATAATCACTTTGAATTTTAAAAACTGCTATGGGGGGCAATAAATGTTCCAGCAATAATCACCAATCCTCTACTTGAAGTGCAAATTTTGGAAGATAGTTGAGTCACCCATGTTCCCTTCAACATCCCTCTCATTGTAGAAGCCTCCCCATGCAAACTCTCCAAATCCTCCAAGCCCATTGGTATGTCTCCAGATTGCAGGGCAAGCAGAGCCATGGGGTACTAGCCAGGAACGAGTGGAGTAACTAAATCATATCAGGTGGTCCCATACTCAATGCTTGTCTCCCTGGATGGCAAAAAAAAGGTGCCGATTGACCTATTCATAGTGGCAAGGGCAGGATATGCACAAATAAGGTGCAAAGAGGTAAGGAGATTCATCTGTGATGTAACTGTTGCTGATATGAGCACTGGAATCATGGTCTCAGTGCGACTCTCAGTGATGGTAATTGTTGCTCGCTACCAGAAATTCTAAGTGGCATCACTGGAACAGAAACACTAGAGCGCACCTTATAGTTGTGGATAAGGTGTCATGGTGGAAGAGTCGGGTGATACTTGATGCTTCCAAGAAAGGATACCTCAAGCCTGTGGATGACTCCTGACTGTAACCAATAGTGGGTAGGAAAATTCGCCACTGTTCTAGGGTGCCCTGTGGAGTGAGGATATTAAGGTCTCATGGCAGATCATTCTGTGTACTAATCTAACCTTACCATATTGAGATCCATCTGAGAAATGCAATGTGCTGAAGAGCTTACTATAGGCCACCAACAGCAGGCCAACAAACAAGACCTTGGGCAAAAGGTAGAGCTCTTCATATTTGAATAGAGTAAGGAGTTCATAACATTGAGCTTCTACAGAATATTTCTGCCAAGCTGATATCTAATCAGATCAGCACTACTATGGTTTACTCAAACCAATGGATGCCTGAAACAACACATATTGTTAAATTCACAGATGGCACAGAAATAGATGTGGAGCTAGGCCTATTCACCATCCCTCAAATCATTGATGCCTGTAATGGGATTTGTCTTCTGTCAAAATTGGACAAAAGGATGCTGACAAGCATGGCCTCGCTCCATGCGTGTCAAACGGTCTTTTCCTTAACTGCACCATGACCTAGGAAATCCCCACTACCAAGTAAACATGCGCTGCCGCCGAGATCATACGGAATAACCACCGCCGGTCCCATATCACGAGTTCGCTGCCGCCAAAGTATTGACTCTCACCGAACATCATGCCGACCACTTTCCTCAACGATTCCCACCGTGGCTCCGTCGCCGCTGCCGGATATCCCTTCGTCGATCGCGCCGCTGACCACCGACTCCGAAGTCACGTCTTCATGTTCCTTCAACATGTACGTATCGTTGGTATGGCCACACCGACGTGCCCGGTGGGCACAGACACCGAAGTATAGAGTCCGCCTTGTAGTATGAAACATAACGATGCATTCCCACACCGACGTGCCCGGTAGGCACAGACACCGAAGTATAGAGTCCGCCTTGTAGTATGAAACATAACGACGCATTCCCACACCGACCCTGTATCTAATTTATCTATCTCCTCCTTCATGTTTCCTTGGTCACATCTGTAGACACAGACTCCGGCCTAGGGTACAACTTTTAGTATAAATACCTCTGTATTTTACTTACTTGACGGATATAATCAACTACCTTCTCTCTCTCTCTCTCTCTCTCTACGGAGCTCTCGCTCTCTTATAAGACGCGTCCGAACTTTGCACCGAAGTCGCATCCCGCACCGAACCCGTTACGCCGAACGCTCGGACATCGCACCACCGAGTCCTGTTCACCGTACAGTCGTACTGCGTCGCCGACCGACGCGCCTCCAAAGTCGTGACCACCGACTCCGACGATCTCCAACCCCCTTCACACCTGCCGTCTGACACCCTTCTCCGGTATATTCCCATTGCCTTTGCTACGCTGATCTTCGCTCTTTCTGCATAGGAATTCCTCTATTATTTTACAACTAGAGGCCCGCTCGGAGTAACAAGTCCGACGACTTAACACACTCCCAGTGAACTCGGTCCTGTCAACGCACTTGGGCTTGTTCAAAAAGATCAAAAATATGACCAGGGAACAGCAAGAAGCATTTTGTAAGAAGTTATCAGAAGTTGTTGGGACAAAGAAGAGGAAGTTTGGAAAAGCGCCAACATACCCTTGCAAAAAAACAAAAGTGGTTCCAGAAATATCATCCAGTTCACCTTCTATCACAGCCAGTACATCAGGTATACAGGCTGCTGAACTTTCAACATCATTCACTAGATACAACTGGAGAGAACATCATAGCAAATCATTCAAGACACCAAGCAAAGAAACTGTGTACAGCCACAGTACAATGAAGAGGGCTTAAGCCAGTGTATGTGCACCATCATGATTATTATTGGCAAGCTATGGTGGTTAAATAGGACATTAGTTGAGGAAAGTCCAAGTCTGATAGGTGCTGCATATGCAGACCTCATTGATATTGATATTCCCGAGGATGAAGGGGATACAGGTGAGTTTTAAATGTATATAAAGAAGTATACTGTCCTTATAAACTACCATATAGTAGAACCTGCTGTTATTCCATTGCAAGCATTAGGAGTTGTTGATGTTGAGGGGAATGATGTCCCAGAAAATGAGCTTTTAGCTCATGCACTCTCCAATGCAGCCAATAATGGAAACAAATCAGATGACTTCCATATTTGAAGATCAAGTGCATTTGTCAATGAATATGCCAGAAGAGATGAGGTGACTGGGCAACGGAATGATGGGGGACCTAGTAATGCCAACCATCTCCTGGGAACATTTCCTACCCTCTTTCCATATGGAATGGGGATTGATTACAGTAATAGGGTCCACAACTGCTTTTTTTGCAGCTAGATTTGAGGTTGGACATCCAGTTGATGTGCCATATGAGACACATGTCCGGTGGGCTCTCTGATATGCTGATCAGCAGTTCCGGAAGGACCTTTACTTTGTGTTTCAAGTTTTTGGTGTCATCCAGAAATGACAAGTCTGCTGCTCTGCCAGTCTCCAGATCAAGCAGTCATCGTTTATACAGAATGAACACAAGCTCAGGGCGCTTAGGCCTTCTGATCTTCTAGCTGCCAGTTGTGAAGAAACCTGAGGGACAATATATTCCAATCCAGCTGTGCAGGAGTTGCGATCCCAACTGTCAGCAGTTCGTGTGAAGGTACAAGGAACTGATGAATCAAGACAATCAATGTGACCCAAAGTTTGGGGAATGATTGTAAAATACAACCCTCCCAATCTCTGGGTGACTATCAACCCAAACAATTCCCAGGACCCTATTGCACAGGTTTTTACAGGGGAACAAATTAATTTAGATGACTTCACAAAACTTGGAGGACCATTGGCTACAGAAAGAGTGATTAACATTGCAAGTGATCCTTTTGCTGCTGCTCAATTCTTTCATTTTATGGTAAAACCTGTTCTCGAGGAGTTGTTTGGGATACGGGTCAAGAAAGGAACAGCTCACAATATAGAAAGAACTGAAGGGATAATCGGAATAGTCAGAGGATATATAGGTGCAATTGAAGCACAAGGAAGAGGGACACTCCATTTTCATGTCATTATCTGGCTTCAAGGAGCTCTAACATCACAAGCCATGAAGAGTGCACTACTCTCCTCATCATTTTGCAATAAAATATGCCAATATATCCAGGCAAATATCCGTGCCGACTTTCAAGGAGCTGAACGCCTTGCAGCTGATGTCCGGAGCATACCTCCAACACAAGATGTAGGGTACTCACGGCCAATTGACCCTCGCTGGAGTCCTCACTACACTCGGGATAGTAAAGAGTTTGAGTTATCCTTGGCACGGACAGTCTAGTTTCATACATGTACACCAAACCCATGCTTGAAGCTATCAGGTAACTGATACATTTGTAAACGCAGGGCACCATTCCCACTCTCCAATATAGATTGGATTGACATGGCTGGGAAATGGGGCCCATGAAGGACTTGTGCATATATCAATAACTTCTGTCCATCCTTGCTGCAATGCATTCGGGCCAACCACAATATAAAGTTGATCCTGGATGGTGTTGAAACGAAATCAATCACCTGGTACATCACCAACTATGCCACAAAAAAACAGCAGCGATCATCAAACACCTCTGCATTGTTAGCTAAATGGCTAGCTTATCACAAATCTCAAGAGAAGCGTAGTGTTGATAGTGTCAATATCAACAAACATCTAATACAGCGGTGCGCTAATATGCTGACACGGGATTGAGAATTTGGAGCACCTGAAGTCATTAGCTATCTTATGGGATGGGGAGATCGATATGAATCACATCTTTATGTGACTATATATTGGGACAGCGCAATGAATGCCCTCAAAATGGCATATCCAGCACTAAAGAACAAGACGTAAGCATCTCCCCCCCTGAAGCGAGCCACAGCCATGATTAATAACGCACAAATTAGCCATATAGAAAAGGTTGCCAAAGTCTTGGGTGTAACAGATGGGATCGTACAACCTCCCGAGCCAGAAGTATGTCACAAAGGCCATGTGAACCTGTTCCAGCCACTGATCTCAATGCAATTCAGAATGAAATCGCACGAATTGATCTGGTAGAAGGCAAACTCAACCTTAAGGACCAAATGAGGGACTACCAATTTCGGGGTGATGCTTTACAGTCAACTAACTTCCTTGATTATTTCCTCAACACCTATGAAGGGGAGATGATTGAAATCAAAGACCACCAGGACAGCCGTCAGTATCAAAGAGGATCTCAACCAAGCGAACGCATACCATACAAACCAGCTGCAGGAAAGCCTAAAAATTTATGCAGAATAATTAGGCGGAAAGGCCATGAAACACTTCCATTGTTTGTTGGTCCATGGTTTCCTCGCAACAATGATCCTTCTGTGCAGGAGCTATATTGTGCAAGCATGTTACTGCTTCTCAAACCATGGCAGGGCCTAGAGGATCTGAAGGCGAGTGTTCAATCATTCCACCAAAGCTTCATGGATTTCATGACATTGGCCGATGACCTGACAAAGGATGTCATCGAAAATATTCAGTACTACCATGAATGTTCTGATGGAGCCAAAAGAAGGCATGAGGAAGCTCCCAGTGGCGAAACAGTTGATATCGCACAACCAATGGATGAATTTGACGATCCGGCCGATGACCTTGATAGCCCAACGGCAGCTATCCCAAATATTATAAGTGAAGCAGACATTTCGCTGGCACGACAAAGCTCACTGTCGTCCAAGGATATTCTGTTCCAGCAGACTGCGATGAATATCGCATACGACACGGGAATCTTCCCAGAAGATCGTCCATATTCTTCTTTCTTATGCCCCCCGCAAACCGCAGGATTTGCGGATCTTCTGATCTACCAAAAATGGAATACACAACTTGTAAAAGCTACACGGGATAATCAGAACACACCTCAAAACACAATATACCACCCGACAACCCTAAATGATGATCAAAACACAAGCTCTGTAGTGGGCGCGGCAGCTGTAATAGCTGTGTCAGACCCAGACCCAGTACATCTAGTCCGCGACGGGTCCAGGGAAAGCTTGAAGCTGTTAAACGAAGCTCAGTTAAGGGCCCACAACATTGTGGAAAACTACCTTGTCGAACATTTAGCAGGACATCAACCACCACAGCTTCTTATGCTGGTTATGGGGCAGGGTGGAACAGGGAAATCCTTGTTGATAAGAGCAATAACGGAGACATTTGATGCACACAGAGCAGCAAAACTCCTTGCTAAAACGGCTATGTCGGGCGTTGCAGCAAGCCTTATTAGCGGCCAAACTTTGCATAGATGGGCTAGTATTCCCATCAATATTCCTAAACAAGAAGATTGGTTAGCAAGTTCAGCTCAAAGGACCATTGCGAAGAGAACGAAAAACATACAGGACATCGAACTTACAATTGTCGATGAATGTTCAATGATGACCAAAGGAGTTCTGTGCTGTACTTCTGAAATTGCATCACAGGTGAGGGGAGGTGAAAAAAAAGGCAACTCTACACGTCCTTTTGGTGGAATGAGTGTAATTCTATTTGGGGATTTTCATCAGTTCCCACCAGTTGGAAATCCCTCTGGCGCATTATATTGCCATATGCCATCATCAGATTCACCGAGGGCCCAGATTGGGAGGGAGCTTTTCGAGCAATTCACAAGCGTTGTGATGTTGAGAGAGCAGAAACGAATCCGAGATGAAGTATGGGGGAGAATTCTTGGCAGACTACGAACAGGAGATTGTGAGGCAGACGATATTAGGCAGATAAGGAAGCTGGTGCTCACCAATGTGGAATGCGATATGCCCGACTTCGAGACCGAACCGTGGAGCTCAGCAATACTTATCACCTCCCGTCATTCCGTTAAGACACAGTGGAACTCGGCTACACTTGCGAGACACAGTTCAAAGACCGGCCATCGAGTATATGTTTCGCAAGCAGAGGATACTGGAAAAGATGGGTCGCCCATCGGTAATGACAAGCGCTTGATATCTGTTGCCATGGACGTCAAGGACACAGGGCGTCTCGCTGAAAGAGTAGAGTTGGCAGTTGGGATGAGAGCAATGGTGATCATTAACATTGCAACAGAGGCAGATTTAGCGAACGGAACAAGGGGAACAGTCGTTGATATCAAACTGGATCCAAGAGAAGTCTAGTCGGAGCCAGACGAGGATGGGTTAACATGGTTGCAATACCCACCCGCCGTTGTATTTTTCAAGCCCGATGTGTGCTCATTCGGAACATTTGAAGGCCTTCCACCAGGAATCATACCAATAAGCCCCACTGCTGCGACATTTCAAATAAAAGCCAGTGATGGAAAACATACCATCCATAGGAGACAGCTTGCTCTTATTGCAGCATATGCTTTCACTGACTTCAAATCCCAAGGGCAAACGATTGAATATGTCATTGTTGACCTCGCTAAACCACCAAAAGGAGCAGATTTGACACCGTTTAATGCATATGTAGCATTATCTTGGAGTAGGGGCAGAGAAACCATTCGACTACTTCGTGACCCGGATGACAAGCTGTTTACGACACATCCATCTGATTTCTTACGCGGCGAGGATGAAAGGTTGGAGAGGTTAGATGAAAGGACGAGAAGATTATATGCAGAGACACAAGGCGAATGGATTCACAATGTAACGCGTGTTGCTTATTGATTTATTTGGCAATGTTTGAAACCGAAGGGGCAGATTGCGAATGCCAGGGTGGGTGACCTTACTAACGCAAGGTGATGGAGACAATAACGGCGCATATGAGAACAACAAAGGTGAGTAACCCAGGGTAACGCTGACCAACATCGTCGGGTTTGCCATGCAACATTGGTTGTATGTATGGAAATTCCAAAGTCGAATGCGTCATGAAAATCGAACGCTATTCAGACTCATCAAAGCGGTAGTGTAGTTCCCCTGTAACATCCATCGACAATCCACCTCATGTTACGGACTCCATTCAGGTCCACAAAATCACCCACTTAAGCTGTCTGCACCTATAAAAATCTCTAGGAGCAGGTGGAGTGCAAAAAAAGTTCAAGAATGAAAAGAATCTCAAGGAGGGAGATTCTTTACGTTGATGTAATTGGAAAGTACTGAGAATCAAATTCAGTCGGTTGTATCAGCTTCGATCTCCTTCGATTTCCTTTTTTTCTTCTTTGTTCTTTCGGTGTCTCTAGATTCCTCCGCACCCATTTCTGACACTTGAACTTTGCGTTTCTTATGTCGTTTTTCTTCGACAGTGGGGGCCGCGGATTCGACGGGGGCAACATATGCCTCTGCGCGTTCTGCGCGCCGCTTGGCCGTGGTTTCGGCTTGCTAAAGTTATGAGATGAGTACTTGTTTGTTCACCGGCTGGGTCTCGACAAAAAGACACATCTAACCTTTTGTTTCTTTCGCTCCGATTCGCGGGCTTCCTTTTCGTGTGATTTGAGGAAGTACTCTCCGGATTCGAGCTGCAGATCGATCTGATGGAATTCGACAGCGACGTCAGTCGTGCCCTTTGTGTTTAACGTAGGTGACTAACCTTTCGAGGTAGCTGCGCGGGGGGGAAAGGCGTGTAGACTTTCTTCGTGGGCTTTTCTTTCTTAGAGGTCGTCTCCGTGTCCAGCCCCGCAGCTTTCCGAGCTTCAGTCTTGTGTTGGATGGCTTCGTTTTTCTTTGCTGTCTTTTCTGATGTTTTAAGATGCCGCCTGCGGAATTGAGGGAGGAACCGATCCCATGATTCCGTTGCCAGTTTGGGATCTTTTGCAAGCTCACGACGTATCATAAGTTCCTTGGGGAAACTTGTTAGGTGAGTGTTAGAGGAAGGTGAGTAGCACCAGGCGCACCTTGATGCGGTAAATGGGGTGAATGTTCTTCATACAGTCTAGAACGATTCGTCGCACTTCTTTGAGCGACTTGTAGGGCCCCATAACGCTAACGGTGTTTCCTTGTACTAAGACATAGCATTGTGTCAGGAGCTCAATCGCCTGCGCTGCCAGAGTCAGCAAGGAAAGTATAAAAAAGCAAGGTACATGCATACCTTGAGAGTGCTCCCGTCCGGCCCAATAATCCTTTGCCTCCGCTTCACGTATCGCTCTTTGTTCCGTACGAGAGTGCCAATTTTGATGATGTCGCAAGCCACAGCATCGTCCAGAATTTTCACTGCTTGACTAAGGGCTACGCCACGGGCCAGCAGCTTTATTAGATCGCGGGCTTTGAGTATGATATACGGGTCATAGGTTTTCCGTGTCGTCCGGACAGACATGGATCCATGCACCAGGTCGAGTGTGCATGCGATGCCCTGATGTAAATCCGTCAAATACGAAGGGGATTCAGATCATGCGACGTACATGTGTGTCCAGCGCTTTCGTTACTGCGCTCCACACTTCACGTAAATACTTTTCTCGGTATTTGGGAAATAGTGTTGCAAATGATGACTCCTCCGTGAACGCTCCGGCTTTGTTGTCCGCGACCTGGAAAGGTTCGATTTTCCACTGCAGGAGGCCTTCATACGCTATCAAGATATGTTTAAGAGTATCCTTACACTGAGATTGATAGGGTTTAGTTAGGCACGGAGATGACGAACTGTAAAACTTACTGGTCGATATCATCGGTGTCCCATGCTGTATTGATGTTAGTTGAAGTCATACTGTGCAAAGCGCCGATAACTAACGCTTCTCCTTTCTGTGAACCTTGTTCTTGTTCACAACTACAGCAGTCTCAGCGTCAGACATATTGGAGGGGGGGGGGGCGGTGCGTGAAGAGCATTTAGGCTCGATTGCACATGAGTTGGGGGGAAATCATTCACGTGATGTCAGGAATGTCCGACAATTTTACGACTCCGTTTGACCAGCTTGTCTTCACGAACGACGTCCACGAGACTCTTAGCTCCTTAATTATCTCTTCTACCCATCTTCTCTATCACACATCACACTAGAATGGACAACCTCCCTGACGAAGTATCACCCGACCCTCTGAATACCCTTTCCTATGATGACACCGTCGCATACGAAGAACAAATATCAACATATCCAGTGGACGACTCCGAACGGGCTACGCTCGCCAATCGAATCGGTAATACGAAAGTATACCTCCTATCAGAATCAACGGCAGCGAGAGTAGGAAAGGTGCGCTGGTAGTATGTACTGGAGGTGTGGCGAACAGGACCTGATGTGAGAGTTATATCCCGCTCCGCCACTTTTCTCGAACGTGTTTTTCAAAACGGTAAGCGCAAACACCCCGAAGAAGATGGTGCCATAGAAGGAGATGTGGAAGAAGAAATGGACGAAGGTGAAAATACAATCCTCTTCGCTTCTGTGCTGCGCTCATCAGTATTTATAGACGCTACATACAGAACCAATGCTTTGCTCTTCCATGGCCCCCCTATTTCCCACCTGCCAACAGCGCGTTTATTTGCATACGCCACGCATTTCGATGCCCACCCCATGGGCCTCGAGTGGGTCAATGACAACACCTGCGTGTTTGTCTTCGAATCCAAGGCGGCAGCCCGAACGGCTCATCGTTACTTACAGAAGTCTGCCACCGAAGAGGTAGATGCGGAAGGGTATGTTACGGCAAAACCCATTCCCATGGCCATATGGCCGCCTGAAGAGCAGATAAACAGTAGCCTGGGGAAAGGTCAGGGACTCAGAGGCGTCGTTAGAATGCGGTGGGCACTCAACGACGACGTGAAGAAAAAAGGTGCAAAGAATGAGAGTGAATTTTACAAGAAGCATGGGCGGACGGCAGGGAAGGAAGTGTATAATAAAGATGAACCGCTCGCTAAGCGACGGCGAGGGGATAACCCTATTGACCTCGCACTGCAGAAGGCTCAGCTCGATGATGACCTGGATGAATTCCTTGCCGAAGACGACGCAGAGCCCATCGAACCACCCTCACCCCCATCGAAAATGCGCTCCGACTACATTTCGAGTGATGGTCGTACGTTGCTTGAACGCACATCTGACCTCCGCATGCACCCAGACGTCGTGGAGGAATCACTAGCATCCCGCCTGACAGTGCCTCTCCCTCGACGAGCAAGAAATGGCCGAACTGGGCAGTTGTATTCGGCTCAACCAGAACTTAGCCAGCGGATATCGGCTGAAGAGAAATTGGAGTGGGGAGCAGATTCCAGATCCAGGCCACGGCGAGAACGTGGAGGTACGAGGGGTAGAAGGGACAAACCTGCTCGAAGTGAGCAGCCAAGGAGAAAAACTCAACAGGAACTCGACGACGAGCTCGATGCCTTCTTGAACAGCAAAGAATAAGCCCTTGGTAGAGACTTATGTTTTACTGTTTCTTTTTTTTTTTTCGCTTTACTTGTATGTATATAATATGGTATGGAAACTTAACCCCCATTCGCAAAGATATAATTTTACCACTGTAAGCATCAACAAGAGGCAAGCCGAAATGCAAACCCCACTGAATCACGATACATCTGCATGTAAGCATTGATTGGAATGGAAGCCTAACCACCTACGAATCCCTGTCCCTCGAGATACTCTTTTGTTCAATGCACTGTAGCTCTAGCAACATAGCAATACCTCTGGGCTATACGGTTGGCGGGGAGGATATGGGGTGAAGTTCACCGACATCTAGCCATCACCCCCGGCTTCTGAACAACACATATTTATTCCACTAAATCACACTTCTCACCTCCGTGGTGGCAAACTTCCCTCACAGAGGATTTAATGCTACCCCACGCGAGCCATAAATGTTTCCTCTCACCTTCCTTTCTTTTTCCTCATCTGGTCTACCGAGGCGATTCCTTCCAAACGTCTTTAGCTTTCATTAGTGGAGGTAGTTAATCAATATATAGTAAACATAGTAAACGCTGACAAGTCATCTAACCATCCAAATATGACCGTGGACGATCTAAAGAACCTCATTAGGGCAGGAACACTGTTTACCACGTCCAGTGGATCTAATCCCTCAAAATTACCTCAACACTCAGTTTTTCACCTCTCATGGTCTATCTCCAAACGCAGCGAACTCAGTGGGGAAAAGGGTTATGTCTTTGTGTTACATCCGCTCCTCAGCGGTTGGTTAGTCCTCTTGGTTGATCAGGAAGATGGAGGACTACACCCCTAGATTTGAAACTTTCCCAATGTATTAGCATGCTTGTGCTTTCCACAATAACAATGTTGCCAATTGGTATGTTGCGATGAAGGATGGCAGCGACCATTCATGCGTTCCCGTGAGCTGAAGCCACGTTAGTGGATAATAAAGTGAACAGTGGGGAAGACGTACCTTGAAATGCATTACGGAGAACCGTTGTGAACTGACACGAAAATACGAAGGGATACAAAAGTTTATTAACAGTGCCGAGGACAATATGATAGTACTCATGTCCTCGTCCTCTCGCTGCGGGAAGCAACGTATACCATGACCAACGCTTGGAAGCGCAGAAGACTCTGCTGTCTACAAGGTCCTTGTAATAAGGGCTTCATACGTTTAGGTTGAGTTTTCTACGGGAGGCTTCTGCATCAGCGTTTGGTATGAAACTGGTGTGATGACCACAATAGAGGCCAGAAGAACTGGTGAAGATATGGAGATTTTGTGTAATAGAAGAGTAGAGTGATCGCAGTAGTGGCCTGCGAATGTCAAAGTGAGCGGCATACACTGGCACGGATGCCAACAGAGAAGACACATCATCATGTATGGTGTTGGGTTGCCTGGATGGTGCTCAGACAAAGTGCAAGTCGGCCCGGAGTATCCTGGACATATAAGGGATCCACTTCGAACGGTGCATTTTTCGTTTCTTACCCTCTTTCACTGGCTCATCTTGCTTGGAAAGGTTCCATTCTTCCAAAAGCTCAGGTCCAGATGCTTGGTGATTGATTTCCCATCTCGTTTAGACGCGTAGAGTCCTGTCACTAGCTTGATTTGAAGAGGTTGGCTGCTGTGAATAGATCTGTGCGCTTCGGCGTATTGACCAATACCCAGCCATGTTTGGGATAGCGTTCCATGACCTCGCTATCTGATTTAGTGCCTTTCAGAAAAATCACGTACGAGGAATTCGCACATCGCTATTTCCTCAAGTTTGCTGGCGACACATCCGAGAAGCATGAAGTTGGTATCCGGCATTCCAGGTCTTCCGCCGAAAAGACTTAGCAATTCACGGGCTCATCGTCGTAACTTGGATGGGTCCAACGACGCGTTATCCGGATGACCGGCACTTGCCGCAATACCCAATCTTGATTTCAAGCATGAGTAAACAACCGCTCATGAAATTCTGACATTTTTCCCAATGGCGTTTTTATTTTAGAATTCCACTAGGCCAGAACATAAGCCAGGATGCGACAAACATCCTTAGATAATGAAGCTGGGCCTTCCCGACTAACCAGATCTTCCGATAATGAGTCCAATAACGTCGACCAGGAAGACCACGGCAGCGAGGAAAGTGTGCTTGAGGATAATGGATCGTCAGAGGAAGCTATCGACGGCATGGATCCCGAAGGCTTCTCGGGACCCTCGGAGAGGATAGTTAAACCTTTGACTCGTGAAGCGCTAGCGGAGTTCAAAGCCATCCAGGACCGTGCGGGGGTGATTTATATCTCTCGGATACCGCCTGGTATGCGACCAACCAAGGTCCGTCATATCATGGGCGCATATGGGGAGGTAGGGCGTGTGTATTTGCAACAGGAAGGTACGGTTTATTGCGTCGTATGCCATGATATGTCTCTGATCTGGTACTTCGTGGCAGATGCGAAACGGGCCTATTTGCGGCGGAAGTATACTGCCACTAAAAAGGCCCATTTTACAGAAGGATGGGTTGAATTCAAAGACAAGAAGGTGGCGCGTGCAGTCGCTGAGATGTTGAATGCGCAACCTATTGGAGGCAAGAAGGGTACTCGGTGGAGGGATGATGTCTGGACGATGAAATATCTGCCGAAGTTTAAATGGAACATGCTAACGGAACAAGTTGGTGAGTAATCTATCCTGTCCATTTTCATTATGAGGTGTTCACGCTTCAATGCTCCTCACAGCGCACGAGGCTGCTATTCATGCGGCAAAACTGCGCGTCGAGCTTTCACAATCCAAAGCCGAGCAACAAGAATATTTGAAGAACGTAGAACTTGCACGCGTTTTGGATAAGCGCGCGGAAAAGAAACGTGAAAAGGGCGAGGAACTTCAATTCAAACCAATCAATGAGCGTGCACGAAAAAAGAGACCGCTGAATGAAGATGAGGACTTGAGTCGGCAGAAAAAGTTGAAGGCATCCGGGGGGGAACTCGAAAGTGTACTAGGCAGTATATTCTAAAACGCAGAGGATGTATATGTGCATATTTTACTTGAGAGAATTGCGGGTTCGCTGTTGCGCACGGACCTGTTAAATTTAATCGGCGTTCGAATTTGTTATTAGCGGTTTCTCGCGGTTGTTTAGACTTTCATCGCGAACACAGTGTTGAAAGCAGAGTTGAGCTTGTCGCTGCAGCCAACGTCTACGCTTTGTGTCGTGATCCCAAGAGGTCTGTGCTTCACTATGCTCGACCTCTCTCAACCAGGCTCTGATAAGCCGTCTTTCAATCTCTCTCTGAACCTCAGTTCTCTGCTAAAAGATGTCCTGGGTTGCGTCTTATCCTCCCCGTTCTCGTTCTCGTTCTCCTCGTCCTAGACCACCTTACCCGGATGTGCCTTACGCACAAGAGCCGCCCTACCGTGCCGACTGGGATGCTTATGACAGGGACAGGGCCTGGGCATATGAACGGGATAGGGCAGGTTATGATTACCCACGCCGCGGACGGAGTCGTAGTCCAGGTGCCGATGAAGGTGCGTAGTGTATTGTCATTGGAAACATCATCTAAGCTACGTTGTTCAGCTGGACGCAAAAGAAGACGGTCCATATCACCGTATGAGAGGGACCGATATGAACCACGTCCTCGCTACAACGACGACTATGGTTTGGAAATTTTCAATTTTAGTTTGTTGATCACGCTCACACTCTCATATATTGTAGATACACACTCTCGTGGATATGGCTATGCTTCCCCCCGACGAGGCCATCCTGTTCAGTTTCCACCTTCACGCCGTGCACCGCCTGACCCTCACACGTTCGACTACCCCGCGTCTTTGAAGCAATATGCAGACTGGTTCCGTTTCTACTATCCCCAGCAGGCTACAGAAGAGGATAATGCCGACAAGGCGGCTGAACAAGAAGCTGGTGACGGGTCGAAGCCGCGTAATGGTATCAAGAGCAAGTGGGAAAAGTACAAGAAAGATTTCACGGCCACACAGGTCAGTTTCGATGGACATACGGTCGGTTTTAGCTGATGCATTCTATAGCTCCAAACTATGTTTGACCATCATCGGAAGTCTCCCTGGTTTGCTGAAAAATATGACCCAGCACCTGAATACCAAAACCTGCGTATGCGTGTGAGAAAAGACGGCTGGAAAGGGCGGCTGGACAATTTCCTGCTTGATCTGGAGTCGGGAAAATACGACCCGGATTTGAACGAACCTGAGTCCGAAAGTAAGGAAAGTCTCATTAATGGAGAGGGAGCTGCTTTGGATACCAACGCTACCGCACCAGTGGCTGTTGCGGATGACATGAAGGGTGGTGATGATGATATGCAGTTCGGTGTAGATGTGGATGAAGATCCAGGGGACAATGAACCAAGCAGAACGGAGACTAATGGAAAAGCATCATCTGATAAGCGCAATATTAATCGGGGCGAAGAGATATCTGTACCACCTGAAGGTAATCAAGTCATGATACGTACTATTCCACCCGACATTGGTCGTGTCAAACTAGAAGAGGTATGCCGTGTCAAACCATTGGTCGTATAATCTAAAGCAAATCCTCGTAGGCGTGCAGCAAAGTTCCAGGATATGTATACTTGGCTTTGGGTGATCCATTGCAGAAACGCAATTATTATCGAGCTGGCTGGTTAAGATTCCGCGATGATGCGGATATGACAGCAGTTTTGGCGGAATTGGCCGATATAAAGGTCAGCTTGACTGATGCTGTCATCTTGTTCCATTTTTATTCATGAACAATTTAAGATTGAAGGCTTCAAACTGCACGTCGCGCATAATCTACGCCCTTTCATAAATAGGATACGATATGCACCGGAAGTCGCTAGCAGGCCTGAGAGATTACAAAAGGATCTTGCAAATGCCAAGACTCTGGCAGGCATCCTCGAGGAAGAAGCCGCCAAGTTGCGCCAGTTTAAGGTTCCGAAGCGGTTAGGAGAGACCAGAGATCAACTCGTTCAGTCAGCAGAGGACCAACAGGAAGATACTGTAATGGCCGCTCCTGAAACAGAAGATGATGACGACCCCGAACCTAAAGAAAATGGTAGTGATGCAGTTGAGCGAAGGATTGAGAAAATCATGTCTGAGATGCGTGATCGTGGACTTATCGATGTGAACGACGATGCAGTTTATGAAGCGAAGAAGGTCAAACCCTAAACCCCTTATTTCAACACGCTTCGATGTAACTGACGTGGCTTGCTTATTATTTAGACGGAGATCTTTCTGGATCTGTATATTGCCTACCTGAGGGCTGCATTTAACACCTGCTATTATTGCTCTGTCGTGACCGATCATCTTGAGGAATTGCAGCGTAAGTGTTTGAAGCATGCTAGGAAGCCAGTGTCAAAAGTGCATGAGGAGACCAAAATGGGGGAAAGCGAGATGGCCGAAAAGGTTAAGAAGGACGCCGATGATATGGACGAAGCGGAACTTGCTGTGAAAGAAGAGGAGAAGGAGAAAGAAAGAGAGAAAGAGAAATTTATTAAGAAGGAAGGCCAGCGTTCGGGTGAACGTCGGGAGTGGAAACAAAATGGTGAGTCGAGGGCTTAAGCTATCTGATGTTACCACTGTCTAATTCAGCGTTACAGATGAACGCTGGTTGGAATGGTTGGATTCTAAAATAGCTTTACTGATTAATCGTGATGGTGTTGACCCTCGTGCTTATGCAGGAAAGAGCTATGATGAGTACGTGATATTATATTATCTGTTTCCGCTTCAGCTTGCTGAGCTTGCTTTAGGGAGCTGACCAAAGCTGTGGAGCCGTACATCAAGCAAGAGGACGAAGGGAAATTCCGATGCAAAACATGTCAAAAGCTTTTTAAAGCAACATCATTCGTGGAAAAACATATCGCAAATAAGCATCCCGAACTAGTCAGGCAACTTGACGACGTATGATTGGGCTATTTTCATGCTTGGTGACCCACTGATGCTCGTTGTTCATAGCTTCCATACTTTAATAACTTTGCACTCGACCCACACCGTATTCAGCCGTTTGCACACCCACCCCCACTCGTCGGGAACACCAGCCAAGCACCACCACCACAGGCGTACGGAATCCAAGGGCCCCCTGCTTATCACGGTGTCGATTATGGCCGTCCAGGCGCATATTATGGCGGCGGTGGTTTCCCTCCAGGCGGTTACCCCCCTCCATATAACAACGGATATTGGGACCCTTACGTCTATCAGGGCGGGCCTCCGGGACCATATGGGCCCCCAGGAGGTTACCCGCCACCTCCGGTGATGCCGCCGCGCCGAGACGAGGCAACCACCGCAAGGCGTCTTGGGGATCGCATTGGTGGGTTTGCGCCCGGCATGGAAGGCTCAACATTACCTGCAGCGCCTGGACTGCCGCCGAAGCCTACTGCCGCAGCACTAGATTCGGCACTGGTCAGCGGGAACACTGGTGGCGGTGGTAGACGGCGGAATACGGGGGCTGGGGCCAGTGGACCGCCACCACCACCACCACCTGATGCGAAAGAAGATCCCAGGGCTGCCGCTGGGAAGAGAGTCAGTTACCATGATATGGATCTGGTTGCCGAGGTTAGTAAATAGTCTGCTCCAATCTGCCCCACGGTGTGTTTATAACATCTTCACTAATGTGGCTGTGTTTCTCTTTATAGGGTGATGTTGAACTATCTTACTAGTTTTGGGGGCATGTTGTCAGGCTTTTTGTGATTGCTCTCGAAATACGAGGAAACGTAATTTTCATTTATTATTTTCACACCTGTATCTATGTAGTTTCAATGTCACAAAGACACCCATTCGCAACGTTTTTATGAAGATGAATGGAAGGACTTTGCAGATCTAGAACGATCATGAATATGTAATTGCTACTATATTTGCACCCGTTTGAGGTAAATATACCGCTTGAACTTGGCGCCGCTGCGCCGAAGTTGCGACTTTTCGTGACTTGGTTGCTCTTTCAACTACACTTTCTCCTTTATATCTACCATTAAACCATCATAAACGAAGAAGAAATTAGAGAGGGTATGTTTTTTGTTCGTTGGTGGTTGTAAAAAAGGATTTTATTGATGATTTCAAACAAAGGCTCCTCGAGGCGGGGCAATGAGTTCGACGAAACTCCCTGCCATACGTCTCCCAAGTACCAACAAAGGGGAATGCCTCACACCTGATGGCTTTGTGCTGGAACTTCCCCCTTCAAACAAGTTCAGTGTCTCCTGGCCGTCTGATAGTCGTCCTGCACCAACACCACCTGCATCCGAACGTCAAAATCTCAGCTTTCCCGAGAATGAATCCGAGACTTCAGATGGGGAATCAGGGAACGAGCAGAGGGACTCTTCAGACCAACCAGAGGATGCACTACCGATTCGTGCCAAGCCACAAGCCCCTGAAACATCCATCCTGCCTGGAAAGTCGATTCCTCGATTCTCTCGTGCTCTATCAATGCCTCTATCCTCACAATTAGGATCCCTCAAGCATCCTCACAAGTCTGGCGCCATCTCCCCTCCAAAGGAGGTTCAATCCACCCCTGATACACGTCCAGATTCTTCGCGGTTGCATGAACTTTCGGTCGAGCTGGCTGATTCGGTGCAGATGATGATCCAAACTATGCTTCAAATATCCCCACCTCAACTCTTGGATCCTGCGAAGGAGCAGTTCTCTGCCTGTTCGCTCTCGGTACCGACACCATCCATGTCAGCTATGTTCACAGCGATGAAAAATCTCAACTACATTTCAGCGAACATGACCGACTTCTGTACGGAGATACCCAAGTCGGTAACTGGAGGGAAGTTGGGAATTGATGCGCCGCTTCTTGATATGCTGGCCGCTCGCACCGACTTTGATATCGGCGAGATGTTGCAGAGTATAGGGGATTCGTTGAGTGGGGCGGCTGCAGAGACAGGGGTGGATCTGGTTATATACCATGGGGATGACATTGGCCTACGACATGTCTGTGTAAGGGGCGATGAGAGTGGTATATCGTATTCCTTGTCACACGTAAGTCCTCGACCCCTTATTTTGATTGCTAACTCAATTACGGCAGGTTGTTCGCCGAGTGCTGTCGACAGCTCAGCCTGGGGATTCTATTGAGCTCGGCCTACTTATTGGAGACCCGAAATCCGAGCACCCCGCTGCTCTAGGAGACGTGGCCCTAGAGGAAGACTACGAAAGCCTCAACCCCATAGAGTCTGAAGGTCCACTGTCGTGTACGATTAGAATATCACATAAATTCTACTCCGGCCTCCCCGCTTTGAGGAATGAGCCAACGACCTCCGGAGTAAAAGGAAGACCCCAGCCGTCATTCTACAGCCTCCTGTTACGCCGACTGCTTCATCAGATTGGAGCTACGCTCACTCCCGACCTGCCCCCACCAAAACAATTTGTGGATGGGCGCACTTGCGATTTCACGCTTATGCTAGAGAGAGGATCACTCTCTTTGACAAACACGCCACTGGTCGGCGATATGCAACACGATGATCCTCTTGCTACGGAGCCAAGCGTGGAACAATTGACTGTTTTTGCAGAGGGTTTGAGGGGAAAGCGGGTCACCCTTTATGCAAGTGCTAAAGGTTCCTTCGCCCAGCACCTTACAAGCTATTTGACAGCGTGGGGCATGGATGTTACTCATGTTTCTCCTGATGGTAACATCGACGGACTGGTGGAACCTCCGGCAATCTTACCAACCAACTCCCCAATTGACCACATGCTCCCAATTAGCATCGCTGAACAGAACCCCTCGTTCATATTTGTCGACGATGACGTTGAAGTTTTGAAAGAACGGCTTCACGTCCTGAGGAACGAACAGTCGCAGCTCAACTTTCATCTCCGCAAAAGACCAGCCTTAGGTCCTCATCACAGACCACGATCTTCCCCTCAAATCGCTCGGACCATGGGCTATATGCAGTCCATCCCAACGTCCACCGCTTCCGTTGTTGTTGTCCACTTCACGAGCCTTTCAAATTACAAATTCATTAAAGACGTTGTGCAGTCCGTGGTGTTGTCGCATGCGGGATCGACAACGCCATTACCTGAAGTGATGATTATTCCCAAACCGGCCGGTCCCCGGAGGTTCTTAACAGCATTACACACGGCTGTCACTAAACCAGTGGTTGACCCCTTTTTCGCTCCCATTGCGACTTCCCCAAGCAGCCCAGGTCTACATCATGAAGGCTCCTTTTTCCACAGTTACCATAATACTGAGAACCGTTCCAGAACACCTGCGAAGTCCAGACCGTCTGGTTCACGATCTAATTCAGATCGCTCAACGAAATCACAGAGAGATGTTGCTGACCATGCTGCCCCTCTGCCCTCTCCATTAAGCATGACAGAAAATGTTGAATACTTCTCTGAGGCTGCTGCCAAACTGGGCGCTTCCCCATCATCGGGCCTTGTGATACAAAGCCCAGATGGACAAGCTGCAGGTATATTTTTCCATCCCCGTGGAAAAACGCCGCGCGTTCCTTCAAGTACAATGATGGAACGTGATAAAGGTCATCTCTATGTACCATCAGAACAAAGGCCTTTGAAGTCGCGTCTGTCTTCCGACCCAAATTCAACCGTTACTTTTTCATCCTTGCATGCTGTTGCATCTCCCCCGAAACCTCCGACCGGGATCACTAGTTCTCCCAGCATGAGAGCGTCTGCAAGGAATCCTGCATCAACACGCCCAGAGGAGCGCTCTCCAACGCAAGCTTCTTCTCCCATCCTTCCTCATAGGCCTACCTCCACAGAAACTGTCCGCAATCCTACCCCCCCTACCTCACCTCCAACTGAGCATGCTCCTGTCGCCCGAAGGGCAGCTCCTAGACGAACAACTCAGGAAAACCTGAACACACCCTCTTCCGCTATGGCAGCCGCGTCTAAAAAAGTTAACGCTGCTGCAGGGGATGGCAATATTGTTCCACCCATCAGTGTGTTGATCGTAGACGGTTAGTTGACCAGTCGTTCTTTTCTTTTCTTCTACTTACACAGTTGCGCCGTCTAGACAATCCCATCAACCAGACAATTCTTTCGACTTTCATGAAGAAGAAAAGGATCAAGTACGATCTAGCGAATAATGGACAAGAAGCCGTCCAGAAATGGCGAACCGGTGGTTTCCACCTGATTCTAGTTTGTATTATATACCATATCATAGTTGCCATTTTACTGAACGATGCTGACAGATGGATATTCAAATGCCGGTTATGGACGGTATCCAGGCGACAAAGGAAATTCGTCGTTTAGAACTTTCTAACGCTAAGGCAGGATACCCCCCTACATCATCGTCAGATGACAATTCACCGGAAGTATCGCCCTTGCGGACGCCGTCGGACACCTCAATAGACACGAGATCAACATCGTCTCCATATCGGTCGTCAGTTATCATTGTCGCCCTGACGGCCTCGTCTCTGCAAAGTGATCGAGTCGCAGCGCTGGCTGCTGGGTGTAATGACTTCCTAACGAAACCTGTATCTCTCATCTGGTTGAACAGCAAGATCATTGAATGGGGTTCCATTAAAGCACTTCAGATGTGGGCCGATGTCCGACCCGAAGTCGTGAATACCATGTCATCAGGACAAGCTGCGCAGGCTCGAAACGTAGCCGAACGTTTGCATGTCCCCAAAGGGCGGTCGACACCGCCTCTGAGTCGACAGGCTTCAGTGAAACGCGCGGCTCCACCCAATGTACCAGGCCCGACTACTATCGGTCCGGGAACATCCTCAAATGTGTTGGGGAACATAAACCCAATGCCGACATCATTGACCTCTTCTGTATTCCGGAGCCCAGATCGTTCATCACCTACAATGTTCTGGGGTAATCTCGGTAGGCCCCTGGAAATAGCCTTAGTTATTCACGATTTGTTGAACCTTTTTCATAGCCGAACTCACTGCATCCCCTCCTTCGGCAGAGACTTTAAATGAGCTTGCTAAAGGTGAGACGCTTCTTGTACATGAACACCTGCTTTTGCTAACCAGTTATGTTCCAGACCTCGCGCAAGGTACGTTTTCCCCACGGACCTGGAATCCACACACTGAAATTTTAATAGGAGGTCGTCGAGGGGCCTCGGGGCTGCAAAGCCCTACCCCCTCTGCCGCGGCGCCCCAGCCAACACCAGAGCCTCACCCTGGTGGCAAGAACGACGCCCCCACACCAACCGAAGACGGACCAGAGGAGGCAAGCCCATCCGCTCGACCTCTCATGACACATCCCACTGCCCAATGACGCCATTGGGCGGCCTTGGGAGTCATGGGAGTCCTGTCCCTAATGATGTATCTTCCAGCCTTACAGGTCGCCGAGACAATTCGCAAAAACACATGATGCTCGCTTGCTATGCTCCATTGTTGCTACATATATATATTTGTATGGGCCCGCGTATTTTCTTTGCTCCTGTTGGGTGTAGTTGTGATTACGTTGTTGTATATCTTGCGATATTGTCTTATTGTTTTTTTTTTCTGTCGTTGTACTGTATAGTTTTTGGGTGAGGGATTTCGGGTAGCGACACTGGGCAGCCCTGGTTGTATTTTTATTGACTGGGGTGAACTGAATTCAAAAATGAAGCCGATTAACAAAAAAGCCTAGACTTCCTAAAATTGCCACGTGTTCAACCCTTTCTCAACTCCGCGAAATGGTTTCTTCTGCGCTTCAATCTTTCCACTAACTTCAGGGGGAAGTCAAAATCGAACATACGATCTTGCTCGTCGTTTGCTACGATGAACTCATTGCAAGACCCATCGAAGAAGACCTCTATCACTTCCCTTCTAAATCCTGAAGCTTCTTCGGGTGCATACACCAGTTCACTTGTCGCTTCCTTGAACCAAGTGCCTCATGGTCAACAACCTGACGTCTATGGCACCTCGTTTGTCAACGGCTCTTCATTCAATCTCAGGGCTGCCGACTGGGACATGGCTGACGACGTGAGCAAACGGAAGGGAGAGACGGGTGCGCGCCTTTATCAGCACATGACGGCGCAAGAGCCCTATGTAGGAAGTTCGTCAGCGCACACTCCGCGAATGGCGAGAGCAAGGGTAGAAGGTGGACCACCTTATGCAATGGAAGGCGGGCAGGCAGCCTGGCATCCACCAGTGCCGCAGAATCCTGCGAACATGCCTTATGGCGCCCCCGTTGTTGCGCCACTGTACTCAGATGAACGCACGGGTGAGTCAGGCGCCATCACCTGTCATCAATCACTGATCTTCTGTAGCCATATCCGGGGACTACCAATCGCACAGTTAGTCCGTACCTCCAATCACCGTTTACACAATTGAAAGCCATGCCAGATAATTACAACCAAGGATACCAAGACCTGCCGGCCTCCGCGGCGCCTCAAAATGGTTACTTTCCGTTCCAAAGCACCCACTGTCTGTTATCTAACCCCTTTGTTAGCTTGGCAGAACGCTGAAAGAGTTTCTGTTCGCCTTGCAGCGCGTGGCACCGTTCAGGACCAGACAAATTATTATCAGAGTTACAACGATGGGACCACATATCAACAAATATTGCCAGGTCCACACCCACATGCACGTCAAATTCAACCACCGCCGGCGAAGCGACCGTCATCGGACTCTGACGAGGCCGTACCGAAAGCTAAACGGGCTAAAACCAAGGGGAAGACACCAAACACAGACGGAGCGCCAGGTCGCTTAGCATTCTGCTCTTCTTTCGCGGGCCCTGATGAACATTCACAGGAACATCCAAGCGCGGTTACAACGCCAAAAAAAGGAGTGAAGCGGCACAGATAGCTGCTCAAAACGGTATATCTCCTTTCGTAGTCAGGTGATATGAAGCTGACAGTCCGTCTCTCCTCCATAGCACAATTGATGCCGAGCGTTTCGTACACCCAGGTCCCAAACGGAAAAGGCAAGGAGAAGGCAACCGATGATGGTAAGTCACACTGCCTATCCGTTGACTATTTCTCACCTGGACCAGCAGCACGTATGCAGATAGTATCAGCGGAAGGGAACCAAGAAGGCAACAATGAAGCGTTGCACCCTGAACTGCAGTTTGCGCGATGCATGTCAAATAGGTACAAGAATGACCAGTTTCCACGGTGTGTATCATGTACACGACGTTGGGCAGGGGATACCTGTCGCTTCCAGGGCATTCGGTTTTTCCTGAAGGATATACAAAGAAATATTGTTGGAATTAGCTTTGTTGAGAGTCACAAGGCGGATTTGCCAACCATGAACTTCCCGGTGCAATGGAATGTACCATTGAAACTAGAACACATAAAGAGGACAAAGGTATGGAATTTTATAAAGTCGCAAGAGGTTCAAACAGGATTAACTTTTGGGGGATACCAGAGGACTGTCGCTGAAGCACTATTGCCGACCCTGGAAAGGGAACTGGAACATCTCAGTATGCCAGAAATAATACGCAGGCCACGAGAGAGCGAAGTACGCGCAACATGCGGTAAGAGTTTGTTCATTTTGATTATTAAACACACGTCGACCTGAACTATTGAAGACACGTGCATGACTTCTCTCTTTTCGAGCTCGTGGATGTGTCGTTTATGTGGGAGGGAGACGTGCGCGGAATGCTTCGAGCAAGTTAAAGATCTTACCATTGATCGACCCGGCGCCGGGCCCGCTGAGGTCCTTGCCCTGCAGGCGCGACGGGAGAAGCATGCGCATAGTAATCCCTTTTTCCTCAGCTGCACACGTCGAAACGAGCACCAGGCGAAGGATTTTTCGCCCATGTCACGATTCTGCAAGTCAGAGCTTGCGCAGGCCATCGATGAGATGAAAAAGCTTATAAAAGAACCAAGCCCCTCGTCTGCGAAGACTAATGGAAATGCCCACAATCATGTGCAACAACAATCTTCCCGCAATTACACTGTGCCAGACCTTCAGGGTGGACCAATACCTTGGACAAGCGTGGCGCCCAAATATCACCGACCTGTTCCCGACGGGATCCCACCTAGTTCCAATGCTACCCTATACACGCCCCCTGGCTTGTCTGATCTGACCCAATCCGTCGTCAGCCTACCAATTCTTCGATATGCCGAAGCCGACCTCACAGCAGAAACTTTCCCTGCCATTTGGAGTATGGGACAGCCGCTCGTTGTGACCGATCTTTTATCGAAATTCGCTATTCAGTGGACCCCGGAATACTTTATTGAGAAATACGGGACTCAGTGCTGTTTGATCATTGAATGCCAGACGGAAATGAATAAAAGGATCACTGTTGGGGAGTTCTTCGCTGGGTTTGGAAAATACGAAGATAGGAAAGAGTGTTGGAAACTTAAAGTAATACAACTCTCGCTGCTGTACCGCGTTTGGTTTGACTCAATGCCCGTCCTTTAGGATTGGCCGCCTTCGATGGACTTCAAAACGGCATTTCCAGAGTTGTACGAAGACTTCAGCAAAGCGGTGCCAGTCCCTAACTACGTCCGACGGGATGGAGTACTCAACGTTGCATCTCACTTCCCGTCGAATACCGTTGCTCCCGATCTAGGTGCGTGGTCTGCCAATAATTTCTAGATTGTTCACCGACGTTGTTATCACAGGCCCAAAAATGTATAATGCAATGTCATCTACACAAGTAGCCGGAAGCAAAGGGTCGACAAGACTTCACATGGACATGGCAGATGCGCTGAACATCATGACGTTTGCCTCCCCTTGTCCCGACGGCTCTCCGGGTTGTGCGGCCTGGGATCTCTTCCGTGCAGAAGACAGTGATAAGATCCGCAAGTTCCTGCGAAACCGCTTCGCGCCTGGCAACTCTACCGCCCCGAAAAACGGGAATACCAACTCAAATGGCAACGGAACTGGAAATAGCAACGGGACTGCGGCGACTAGCACTAACGGAGCGAATGCGAATAAAGAGAAGGCGCGGGTTCCGCGCACGAACGAGTGGAGCGGTCTCACAGATCCGATACATGGGCAGCAATTTTACCTCGATGAGGAGCTGAGACTCGCATTGTTCGCTGAACATGGGGTGGTCAGCTACCGGTTCTACCAGCGCCCAGGTGATGCGGTGTTTATTCCCGCAGGATGTGCACATCAGGTACGTACGGGCCGCTTGAGGGCTTGCCCACCTACAATGCTGACCGTGTATGATGTTTAGGTCGCAAACATGGCGGATTGTATTAAGGTTGCGGTGGACTTCGTCAGCCCGGAGAATATCGAGCGGTGTGAGAAGCTGACACGCGAGTTTAGGGAGCAAAACCAGAAGAAAGCGTGGAAGGAGGATGTACTACAGTTAAGGACTATGATGTGGTTTGCATGGCTGTCGTGCTGCCAGCAAGAAGAGGATGCAGCAGCGACTGTGGACGATTAATGACGTGGAAACTGATATAATTAACGAGGACAGAAAATAACCGCATTTATGGAAAAAAAAAATCTCTTCGTATAATAGTCATGTTATTGACGTTTTGTAATATACACTGTTCACCTTTTCGTACACAGTTTCATGCAATAATATACACATAAAGTCCGGGCCCAAGGTGTCCTGGGCAAGTTCAGTCCTCCAAAAACATAGAGCAGTCATCATTTTCCGTTTCGATACCTACTTGGTCCTTTTCATCAAAGTTGGCAACCTGATTGTGATCTCGACTCGGCCGTTGATGTCCAGGAACGGGTTGGAGCTCTCTCAGGGAGCCGACTGAGCGAGACCGTTTAAGGTACCATGCGCGATTGTGTTTCTTCGCGGGGTAATAGGGATCCTGGGACAGTGACATCAACTTAGGGTAGATATAAGGAGGGCAGGAAATCGCTTACAGGGCGTCTTTCAGTTATTGTCGCAAGTCGCTCCTTAATGTCCCTCGCGATTACGCCATACACTTCCTGTGTATGCCCGCCTGTCAGTGCCAGAGCCATCAAGAATAATCTGACCATCACTTTCTGCCAGTACATGACATCCCGGGTCACCATCTCATCGGCGTAGTACCACGCCAAATCCTTGGCGCGCGCCTTGAATTCCAAGCCTTTCCTGTGCCGCTTGCGCTCATCCTGGCGATCGAGGTAGCGATGCCAGTTCTTCCATTGGTAGTAATCCTCGTCTTCGAAAAACGGGTGGATCTTTCCTTGGTGAAGCGCAGCCCACGATTCCCGGCTCTGTAGGTAGGTGAATGCGCGGCGTCAGGGGAGGAATGAAAAAAAAAACAGACTTTGGAATGCTCTCCAACAGAGCAGGATTGCGTGTCAGAGGGGCGCCGTTCTCGTGTGCTGAGCTCTAGGGTGTACTCAAGTCCGTACCACTCATCGTCCTGGGGGGCGTTCTGGGTGGTCTGTGGCGCCAGGAACGGGGTTCCACGAGACCCTTGAGGGCTTGCGACAGATGTATTATGATACTGAAACACTGAAGGTATGAGATAACAGGCGCTGGCAATGATCGACCACATACAATCGGGCGTTCGGGCCGTTTGCCTTCTTGGATTTCGAGGGAGTTTGAGGGCGCGTACTCATCCTCGTCATAGTAACCAAACTGCTCTTTTGCCCATTCTGGGTATAATTCGATCCATGTTTCCGTAGGACTATCTGAGAGGGAAGCGGGAAGAGCTTGATCGTCAAAAGAATCAGGTGTTAGAGGTGGCGTAGCCAAATGTTCAGAAGTTGAACATTCAGGTGCGTTGCGGGACATTGCTGTTGAAACTTTTTCTTCGTCATAATGAGTCATATTGTCATATGGTTGTGCGATCTTTGAGAGGCGGAATTCAGCCGGTGCTGAAGTGTTTAGTTGGGTATGCATTGGTTCAAGAGTATCAGTTTGGCGAGAGCGAGCAAAGTTTTTCAATATCCGTTTAACATCAGAGAAGCGACTCAGTTGAAGTGGAGAGCTGGAGCGTGACGGCATTGGAGTCGAAGTATCCACAATTCCTATTTCGCGATCATCATAGTGCTGATTGCCCTGACCATTGATGTTGAACGCGTTAGGAGTATGGGCACTCTCTAGATCAAGCTGACGGTCCCAGTTATCAATCGTTTGGTCAATTTCTCCGGGGATTTCTTCAATGAATGCGCCAAGATTGGAAGTAGGAGTTGAAAAAAGCGAGCCAATGGATGTTATTGCCAGATTGTTGAAGTTCCGGATGCGAGAGAGGACATGAGGCCGCTGTCGTGCATCAACATTGGAGTCGTAGGATATCTTGATATGTTGTGGGAGGAACGAGCTTCCCTCGTCGACGTCGCTGTCCATCGCGTCGGCGCGCCGTGCTGACGATGGTAGAATGGAAGAAAGCAAGGCACGTGTTACGAGTTCACGGGATTGACGCGCTTGTCACCATATCACTCAAAGTCGTCACACTTCAGCGCGTCCACATGGAATCGTGGATTACATACATTTCAAAGGACATGATAGTTCTTTCAAGCCTCAGCGTCGCATCAGGGCAACTCCTAGCAGTAGCACCGATCTAGCAATACCCGACCGCATTCATACACCAAAGGACCCGAGTCCACATAAACAAGAGATTGGAAAGAGAAAGTTTTACTACATCATTAGTTGTGATTGGGAGACCAAGCGTTGAATTTTCTCCTCGCATTGATTTAAGTAAAATGCCATCCCATGGCTTTCTAGGCGCTGAAACGCAGTGAGCAGGGCTAGGAAACTGAATCCAGAAGCATACATGCCTTATTTGAGGTTCGATTGGTGAGAATCTTAGCCCATTCGTTTGGGATAGCATCGTAAACAGCTTGAGAGGCCGCTTGGTGGCTGAAGCCAATCACGCTGACGTGTCTGCTTTGATGGTAAGCAACAATGAATTGAGCGGTTTGCAAAGGCACAATGCCGTGATTCCTGTTCAACTCCTGTACTGCTTCCTGGCACTTCAGAGTGAGGGTGCTGATGCCATATGACGAAAGCAGCTTCGTTGCCGAGTAAGTATCATAGAATGCGTGCTTATTGAGCGACGCTTGGACACCTACCTTATCTTGCCCCCGATCGAATAAGACCTTGGCCCAGTTCTTGGAGAGAACATTGTATACGGATCTCGCGGAGCCCTCCGTGGTCAGACTTATTGTTCTCACAAGTCCATGCTGGTGAAAGGCCACAATGTAAAGTCCATACAGGAGGTCCGCCGCTTGTAACGAGGAGAGCTCTGATATTTCAGCTTTGCAGCACTCGATCCAATGGCTACCCCCATGAGAGAGTAACACTTCCTGAAAACAGTGTTAATGAAGGCTAAAATAGAAGCAGAAAAGCTTACCGAAGAACGACGCCCGTTTACCATTATCTTGGCCCACTTATTTGATACAGCATCAAAGAACAGATGTCCATTCTCCTCCTTCGAGAAACCAACAGTCGTTACTTGAACGCCTTCGTGTAAACCCACAACATAAGGAGCATTCCGAGATGAACTAGCTTGCATCGTCATTTCGACACCTCCGTTGATGTCTGCCCTGTTAACGCCTTGCAACTGCAAGATATTCACATGAGCACGGAGACGCGACAGCTGAAAGCCACTCCAAATCTGAGATTCGGGCCTACTTGCAATGAAGAACTTGACCCGAGGTATGCGGGCTAGTTCCAGAGAGAGCACAGATAGAACAGTCGACACAGGTTGTGTTTCCTCACATTCATCTAAAGCATCGATGACAATAACTGTAGACAGCCCAGTCTCACGTAACGGCTCGATTAAGAGTTTGTTGAGCTGGTTGGGTAGTGATTCGTGGCCAACGTCTGGATTGGCGGTGAGTATCTGGACTAAGTAAGACCTAAAGTCCGGGTATGTGTAGGCTAGCTGGAATGCTAAGGTCGGGAAAATGAAGCGAGATTCTCTCCGATGAGGAACATTACTAGAACAGAAGAAGCTTGCTCCAAGGAGGCCATCAGCGAACAAGCGTCTCGCAACGTTTTGTAATATCGTCGTTTTGCCAGCGCCTGCGTCACCGTTAAGCCAATAAACCTGATGGTGGCTATTGTCCCAAAGCCAAGTTTCAATGGTTGAGAGTATTTGCACTTGAGTGTCCTGCAAGTGTTTCGGACAATTGCTTGAGTCGAATCCTGCACCACTTGCACGTGGCAGTCTATCAAGCAGTACTAAGGTTATGATGGGAAGGTTGTTTATGTCTTCTAGACGACGTGAGCAACATACCAATTTCCTGCCTATACAGTAAGCAATAACCTTCGTTGATTCTATAGACACTCACCGTTAATGACATTACTTGATCATTCAAACTCTGTTGTAGTGACGTCTAGGAAATCTTGAGATTCGCGAAATCGAAGCATACAATGAGTGAAAATAACATACTTGATAATCAATAACCGTATCACGAATTTCTTCAACGATATCCGCGATTTCTGCCGCTTGGTCGACATTGCTGAAGAAGCCAGAGGCTGAGCCTTGTTCGACCAGTGGCCTTAGAATGGCTAGGACGCCCTGTAACTTCCTATGTCACGAACATTGATCAAAGAGAACCGTGGTTGCAGGACATAGATGCTCGTGCAAACCTTGCTAAAATTCTCCGACGTTCAATCTCTTGAGAATTTCCTTTCCGAGGAGGTTGAGCAAGGGATTCGCCAAGTTTGTCCACTCGATCGATGAGTCTCTTCACATCACCTTTGTTGGTGATGTATTGCTAGTCAAGGCCCACTATTAGCTCAACTTGTAGATGCCTCACTTGATAACGCTCACATCGTAATGCTTGAGTAACGTGGTGAGCCCGCCGAAAACGGATTTGAGAGGGGGGAAAATATCTGCGCTCTCTTTGACGACGCCAAGTATCAGTTTTGTCCCGTTATAAGCTGTTGACAGGGTTGAGTGCTGCCGGTAATGTAGCGCTCCAGCGCTGGCGTTGGTGGGTTGAGATTCAGAAGGCAAAGACGTTGAGGATGGCTGAAATTTAGTCAGAAGTTTTTTCATGGTGGCTCAGAAGTACTGGCAACGAGATGCATTTGACAGAAATATATCCAAGCCAGCAGGAAGCCTGAGCCATGTAAGGGTGCATGGTTGTCGGACGTCGACATCGCCGTCACATGCCAGTGATGATTGTATTGCACGTACCTTTCTCGCCCTGATTTGACCGTTCAGGCCCAGGTCCCAACTTCAACATCATGAAATTCTACAGTCGTATGTACAACACATATTGTGCCGTCGCGTACCATACGACTTTTATCGACACTAGTACTTGGGTGGTCATGGCCGAGCCTCGGGTCGACAAACGCAACGTCGGCGAGCCCATCCCTAACAATGAGTGGCCGGAGAGAAGAAAGTACACCATACTTGCGCGCTCTCGGATGTATGCCTCCGACTCTCAAACACTTAATCCAGCCTGAATCGACATGGTGGAGAAAGTAACTTCGCGAGTATCTACTACCCGTAGATCGTAGTTCAGAGGGGTATCATCACTTATTTCATATCGCATAAAGAGCTATTTACACCTTCAGCACTAGGGAGTGGCTTGAATGGTCCTGCATGTTACTTCAAACGCGACATGTACTTGGGCCAACTCGTGAACTCAAAAGGCGCGCTGATCAAGAGCTGCAAACAACTGCATCATGAATTCGGACGACAATTGCGTTAGGGCAGTTGGTTTGTTTCCCCAGCACGCTTCAAGGCTTTTGGAGCTGGAGTATACATGCGCAATGGGGGGCCCAATGTTGATAATTTGTATATGCTATCTCACAACCCAGACACGACTTGAGGGGATGTTGCGACACAAGGGGCCATTGAGGCGTCTTGACCAAGGTGCGTCATCATCGTTCACATCTGGGTTCCTGAGGTTTCATATCTCTTCACTATCAGGCTGAGAGGTTAACACTCCCCTACTTACCACAGCTGTAGATTTTGCCCAATTTGAATTTGGATTTGCAACTCTGTTTGATTCGTTCAACAGATGACTACGATCAATGAAACGACCAAGTGGTTCTACACCATGACGCATTATCCGTCCCATTCACACTGCACAGTGAATCAGTTCAGGAATCTGTCGCGAGTATAAGTACGTCTCGAATGAAAACCGTCAGAAGATGGTTACCTAGGACATTGGTGGCGATCCAAGTCGCAGCGCCGTCTATAAGCATTGCCGGCCTGATCGGCGTTATCAAGACACCGCTGACGGCGACGCTGGTACCGTCACCGATTGCGAAGTTCACACCATCCACTCCAAGCTTGCCATCGAATATCTTGGTGCCAACCAAGCTCGAAACAGAATCATACGTGAGCGTCGCTTTGGCGCTCTCGAATGATGTCACAGCAGGGATAATGGTGCCTACGAAGAAGTAGTCCCTCTGGTCGATGGTAAACACACACTCCAATTGTGAGTTATTGATACATTCAACGCTACCATAGGCGGTATGCATATTGGTCAATTCCTACAGTGCATAGTACGAATGAGCATAAGAGATGTGGGACAACCAAGAAAAAACATTACGATGTGAGTAGTCAAACTACTGTGTAGGGAACTGGGCGGGTTGTTCTAGCTCTCTAGCTCTCAGGAATTGGAGGTTGAACCTGCCTTCAAACAGTCCGCGTGACCATGTGGCTAACGAAAGTAACCAGCCCACTTTTGGAAGCTGCCTTTCACCACGGCGCGTGGTCTATTCATCTCGCGCCCAAGGGCAACTCATGTAGTTGGTGGCGTGCCGGAGTTCTGAAGAATTTCATTTTGCTGACAATATTCCATAGAGTTAGTTCTGTGCCGGAGATCTGGTATTCGCGGCGCCACTCTGCTCTCAGGCCATGACGAAGTTTCAGTGTTGGCCCACGCCTCTGCTCCATGATATTCAAGGATGGGATCAGAAGCGAAAGAAAGACCCTCGCCCTGTATTGGTTTAGCCAGATAAATGTTTACCATGATCAGCATACTCCAGAAGAAGTATACGAGCAGCCTGTCATCCCGGCAAACTTTAGAGCTCGAATGATTCAAAATGAAATCAAGGGGAACAGAATAAGCCTGGATTGGCCATCCCTGAATGTGGTCAAGATAAACTTCTCTGTTTCATATTTTCCACACGAGACACCCAGGTTTACTTCTGGTTGCGTTCACCGCATTTGGCACACAACCCTGATCCATCAATGCAGCATCTAAAGCTTACCGGTCCCTTGAATCTGGAGAGGTGTAGATATCCGCGTTCCTGGTCAGATTAACTGCATCCAAAGATATCTCTATATCGAGCACCTTGAGCAAACGCCTCAACCGAAAACTGCCTTACGTCGGCTCCTCTAACGTGTGGCTACTTAACACACGTTGTTCAGTGATTGTTCGTTTCTGTTGCTCGGCCCAGGTATTTCTCCACAGTACCGCCCTGCTGACCATCGTATTTAATTATTGGCCCTTCTCATCCAACAAGCATCTCCGGAATCGCTGATGCACCGGAAGATTGAATAGACGGGCCAATGCAGTGGCGGCAGACAACGACAAACTAGGGCGTCCCTGTACCGAAATGGGGATGCATAGGAGAAGCGTGTATGAAGTGGCTTAATCTTATTATAGTCAGGCATGCTCGTGACGGCTCGCCCTATTTCCTTATTTTCGACTTCGCAGGGAACCAATTGAATTGAATCATCAAGCATTCTTTCGACTATGCTCCTGAATTCCTCATTGGTGTGTGACAGGCTCCTCTTCTGAGCCTTTCTAGAATGTGGGGCGTGAACCGGCGAGCCTGAAGACGGAGTAGCGTCGCGATTATTAGATCTCCGGCAGGGAACTGAATACAGGAAATTGTGCCCTGCATATGCAAAGACGGATTGTCGAGGGATGAGACGCTAAGGTCATTAATACTTACTGAATATTGTTGTTGTCGGGTGCAAGATGGACATGCTAAATGATGTTATTTTAGGGGGTAGTCACCGAAAGTAGGGCGACAACTTTCATTGGCCATACGATCCCAGAATTTCTATAAAGGCAGGGCGTCGAAGAGATGTTAGACAGAACAACTCGTTCGATTCTTTAAACACTTTCATCACTCACATCGTAAGCTTTCTCGAGTCCATTTCTCATTGAAAAACCACTTTGCTCATTCACACGCAATCTAGAATCAGACAATATGCCTTCCGCCAGCGGCAAAGTCACATCTACCGACGGCTCGCAGATCACATGCATATTTACCATCGACCAGATCGAGCGCAGATATGTAGGCACAATCAACCCTGCTGTGACTCAATTTATGACCACGAAAGCGACGCTCACCTACGATTCTATCTCGAGCTTGGTCGGAACCAAGACATTCGATGGCACGCTCGGAATCGATGGTGTCAAGTTCGATATCGGCGAGGGTACTGACGTCAGCGTGTCTGGTGAATTGATTTCGCCCGTCAGACCGAGAGTGAACGTGAACGGTGTTGCGACTTGGATCGCCTCCGCTGATGATTAGGTATTTGATTTTTGATGGTTCATTTGTGAGGTCGTGGCTCACACTTGTGATAGGTTCACAAACAGAGTTGGTGCATGCTGGGGGGGAGGGTGAACGATGCATCATGAAGGAAGGGGACTGGCCGATCGTTTTGTTGACTGCCATTGTATACATTGTAAGCTTGGATATGAATCAAACAGAGTTGCAACCTGTAAATTTTGAGTACTGACTCGGAATGGGCATCTGCGTACTAATCCAGTGAGTGTGGCAAAATTGTCGAAAGTGTAGCTATGGCCACTTTGAATAGGCTGTCATTTTACGTACTACTTCGACGCCGTGTGCAAGTGTCCATCTATCGAGCTCGTGTCAATACCTGGACTACCCAGACCACCCAATGCCCACTCCCCGAGCACCGCGAAACTGGCACAGTCTGTCTGACAGTAGTCGCCTTCATGTTCCCATGTCAAATTATCACACCCCGCTTGATTGAGTAGTAGCCTTCAGAGGTATCTCTAGCACATGCCAAGCTCCAACGATCACTTGCACTTGCACCTGCATTGACAAAAGTTAAACAAAGGCATATGCCTCGTTTTGGAGACGAAAGGTCTCCATCTCTGAAAATCTTCGAGCGTTGTCCAAGTCAGGGCAAGGACGTTCCGTCTATGAGAAAGCCTGAGGGCGGTTGAACGACGGAGGGTCACGTGCTGCCTTACTATGGTACCGCCAATCGTGACTCTGATGTGGTCGTAGTCTTGGACATCCTTCAAGTCAACATCATACGCCTCGACATTATCCAGCAGCTGTTTCTTTCAAACCCGCGACTGCCCAAAAAGCTCACAATTAGTGAACCCCTCCCCGGGGCTCATGCTGACGAAATAGTGATCTCGTCGAGAACTCGGCCCCAAGATTAAAGAGGCCTGACAACTCATGTAGTATGTTATTGTTTTGTATGATCAACGCGAGTCAACGTAAAATTCTTTGGAAACAACGGGCCGAAGGAATGCTAACGTATTATATCAGGTATCTATTTTATAGCCACCATCAGAACGACAGACCCCACAAGCTTCAAAACAGAGTTTTGATGTGAACAGTGATTGTACAACCCGAGTTATTCCTCAGAGTGAGTCCGCCGTTAGTATTCGGTTTATCGGCCTGGCCCTGAGAAAATCTTACTCCGCCTATGTGTTTTTTTTCGAGGCGGGGCCTATCTAGTACGATTATGTTTCTTCGGGTTTGGTCTGCCTTACAAGAGACTAAGGCCTATCGTTTTGAATGCGGCCGTAACGTCCCTTCGATATGATTCTAGCTATCGCTTCTCTGTTATCTCAGATGTTTGCCTTGTTTTCGACGACAGGACATTTGCTGGTGCGGATTACTTCTGGCTAGACACACTCCATTGCTACACTCCCAGGTTCATACCCCAGAATGGCCAAATTTACGAGGAAACTCAAGCTGTTATCCTGTTCGATTAGGAGTTCGCTTCTTGAGCTCCAAATCTCGTCGTTTAGATCTGATTTCCGAAGACCAAGGAGAGAATGGTATCACAGACATCAGATGTCCTGGAATGAGACCGAACGAATTCGCGCTACCGTAATTCTGGTGACCATGATGAACTGCCTACTCTTGACAAGAACTGGACTGTATATGGATTTACAGGAGATACATATCAACATATCAGCAGCGTCGTCCCATTCAGGGACAGTCTTACACACATACGCGTCACCTGTCTGCTAGAGTCGTTTCGCCAATGAACAAATAATGGATTCAAGCCTTCTTATTAGCCAATCCGCTTGCCCAAGCCAATCAAAATGGGGAATTGGAATATCACCAAGTTTTGTGTGGTTACAAAACGACCCTAGTGTCGCTGCGTCGGTACATATATCCTTCTGAGCTTCTCGTAACGTCAACGGCCAATGGACCTAAATTGGGGGTACCAACGGGGTGGGACTTGCTCGACGATTTAGCATCGGCACCAGGCAGATACTTACGTATGTCCTTAAACGGTCCAATATTCATTTAAGAAGACAATGACAGCTCTTATGTAGACCCTGCCCTTGAATTCAGCGTCTGACCGACAGAAGTGGGGACCAACATCGAGGCAAGTGAATGATGGCAACACTCAATAGAGTGGCGCCGCGAATGCCAGATCTCCGGCACAAGACCAGATCGACAGAATCAATTATCGTGGGCCAATTGTAGGTATCCACAAAGTCTTCTGATCAGGAGGTGCAGATATGATAAAGTCGAGCCAAAGCGGTCTAGATCACAAGTTTTTGAGGAGGAAAAAGGGGCGTGCGGGACCCTATGCAGCCATCAAGAGTGAACTTATCGTTTTCTTAACAATATACTTGTGGGGTTGCTATAAAGATGAGGTATCAAAGGGAAATACAGGACAATACTCGAGGAACCCCATTATCCACAGTGTAAGGTTCCCCTTGTCCGTCGCTCACCCAAAGGTGTTTCGCTCATACCCCGTATAGTTTAAATTTAACAATATGCCTACCGCTGAAGGCTTCGTCAAATCCACAAACACTACGCAACTCTATGCCGAATTTTCCATCAAAGACGTCCCGTACATATTCACGGGGCCCATCACAGACAAAATCATCAACTTCGCCACCACTAAAGCGACACTCACCTACGATTCAAAGGCGAGTTTGATTGGCAACAAGAGTTTCGAAGGCACAGTTGGGAAAGAGGAGGTCACCTTCACCATTGACGGCAGCACTAGTGGCGTGGAAGTCAATGGAACTCTGATAACCCCCCTCCCACAAGTATGCAAGTTGACAGGAAAAGCATCGTGGTATATTTGATAAAGATGATGACGAATTATCTGTCGCACGATGGTTTACACTTAATACATTCGCCCGTAGGTACGATGCGTCAGGATGATCGCAGGCAACTTACTATGAGATTAAACTGATTTGAACAAGTGGTGAGTAGTGATGGGGGCGTAACAATATGAATAATGGGCAGTTGATAAATTCGCAATGTTTAGTTGAGGAAAGGTTTAAATCCTGGGGGAATCAGGGAAGCAGACTTGAGGAGTGCTCAATGCGTCCCAAAAAAATCCCTCAGACGTGATCACTAAAGATGTGGTGGCTTCGGGAAGCATAAGGCAGACATGAGCGTGATCGTTCATGCACAATCGTCGATCCGACGATCGTTATATAGAGTGTCTGGATACAGGTGCATTGGGCCTAGAAATACGAAGGTTAACAACTGTACGTCAAGGTTCCACAACTAGAGAAAGTTAACTCACGATCTACCAAGGGCAGCGATTTGAAGAACAGTAAGAAGGTCACAATGATATGGCAGAGGGATGATGGGAAATGAGAACAAAATTTTAGGCAGTTATGCGCGGATATGCGCGAACAAAAAAAAAAGATCAATAGCCCTTGCAATACATAACAGTGCGAGATGGACCATGGCGATTTACAAGGATTTACCCGCCAACCACCTTCGAACCATCGCCAACGACTCTGCGGGCTTGTCATGCGGGACGTAAAGACAGGGTCTGTCAGCCTCGATATTCAATAAAAATTTCGAGAAGAGGACTTATCATATGGCCTGCTCCACGAATGGTAGTGAATGTGAGAAGACCTGCACTCTTCACTTCTCCTGCCTTCTTTCCATCGACGCTCCAGTCGTTCCAGCTCTCAGTACCGTAAGCATCCTTACCATGCCACTCAAGATCGTCCACCCAAAGTTTGTTTGCTACCCAGTTACACTGCCAGTCATACGTCCCCGCGTAAATGAGCATACGAACACCTCTATCGAGAAGCCCGGAAACATAGTGCTGCGTGGGGACAACCCATTTATCCATGTGTGCATTGAAGTTCTGGCCGACAGTCGACGAACAGGCGGAGAAGTTATATGGCGTTTCTACTCCGAGTATTTCGCGTGTTTCCGGACGATTCAAGTATCGTTTAATGACGTCGTTTTCGGCGTAACATAATTCGCCTTCACACATCTACCGCCCCAAAGTTTGTGGAAATCATCCCTTTGATATCACGACGGACCTTTGATATGTCGTACACATTTCTCCCTTGACAACTGTAAGTTCGAGGCTACCCTCACAGGAGGAAACCTGACTCACCACTTGCCCACATTCCAGTTGATAGTTCGTTGTCGCAGAAATTGACGGCGGCACGACAATTCATGGCATCAAACTGTTCAATACAAGCTTTCTTCATAGCCTTTTGGCATCGAGGGAGCTACGTAGAAGTTGGGAATATATCAAAACTCACAGGGAGATGAGTCCTGAACTTACAGCGGTCTTCATCCGAACACATGTACTGATGGATTGAAATGGGATGTCCAAAGACGCCGTCCCACATTCGACTTCATAGCGACCAGCATAGAGCCTAGAATCTGTGATGAATTGCGGATGTTTTTGGGCTCGGGAATGTCCTCACGTTGAGATGTCTGTGATTCCATTTCCAATCAATACACTCTGAAGGTTCAATGGTGTTCCTCCTTGGTTGACTGTGATCTGATTTTGGTCGTATATTTCACTTGCAAAAACTGGCAAGTACCGCCCCTGGAGGCATAACATCACGAATTGTAAGCAGGGATTGAAAGCTGTAAGCTTACGCCATAAGACTCCCCGGATAAATGCAGAGGCCGACCTGAGAACCCTTTAAAGGTCTCAAAGAATATGGTTATGAACGCGTGGACATTTTTTGCAGCCTCCTCGGTTGTTTCGACAGTCTCACCAAAGTCCGCATATGAAAACCCAACGCCAACACTGAAGTTGCGCGTGAGCGTGAGCTACAATTAAAATGGTCATAAAAGACCATACGGTTGATCGAGGAAGAAGATGTTAGCTTCCTCATTCCAAGAGTAAGGGTTCCAAAGGGTCCCGTTCTGTGACTTATTCTTCATGTCAATGCTACACGGGCCTATGGACATAAGCACGCAGACATGATCGAATGTGTTAAATTACCTAGTTCCATGAGCAAGCCCATGGCTGACGAGCAACCCGGTCCTGTCGTACATATCATCGGTATGATGTGATATCTTCAATAAGGTCTAATACAACCTCCATTGATCCACATCACGACATCGTCTGCATTCATCCGAGTTGATGATACAGGTAAGGCGACTACAAGGTTACGCGCCCACCTTTTTCAGGGTCCCTCCTACTCTCAAAGAAGTAGAAGAAAAGGTGCTTTGCGCCGGCGTCGACATCCAAATATCCTGTATATACGCTGTATTCGATGCATGAAGCAAAGGTCCCGAACCATCGAACAAAGCTTACTTGACCGTCGGGTCGCAGAAATCGGACTTCTTGACGCGTACTTGGTGTCCAGGGAATCGTGCATTCGAGAACAAGGCATAACCGTCTGAGGAAAGAGAAGAAAGCTGCACTTGGGCTGATACATTGAAACCACCCTGGGCGCGAAAACCATTAGGCGAAGCTGTGTTGAATTCTTGAGCTTTGAGGACATCTGGAAAGCCAGCGAGAGTCGTCGAGATCGATAGACACGCGAGCAAGAAAGAATGCTTTATGGACATCATGGTGGTCGCGAATGAGAACCCTGGCCGGGACAGGCGCTTTCCCCCAGTCGGATGACCGGGCCAGAATGGAAACTGGAAGTTGTTTCCCACGGAGTGTGGGAACTCTAAATAAATTTCCTCCACCACGAAAAGTTGGCAGCTGGGCAGTCCAACGCCGTTTCGCCCCTTTACCTTTATCTTTCTGGTCTTGTATATCCAAAATGCTCGTACTATACGAGACTGCCATGGGCTATTGCCTTTTCAAAGTATCGGATGCTGCAAAAATTGAGAGTGGGGACCTATGGAAAGAATTCGAGAGTCCAGAGCAAGCAAACAGATTGTACGTTCACATCTCCCCAGCATCTACGAACGCGAAAAGATCGAGGGTTTGATCTCTTTTGGGATATAGATTAAAACTCAAAGCGCTGCATCGGTTTACATCGACGGCAACCGCTGTGGAGGACATTACGGCTCTCCAGAACGGCAAGATCGGAAAAGGGTTGAAGAAATTCTTGACAGATGAGGTAGTTGGAAAAGGCAAGGGGAAAGAGTCGTTGGTTGTTGTGGACCCACATCTTGGTGCGCCGATTTGGAATTTTCATATCTAAAAAGCAATTGACGGGATAACAATATTCAGCACGCTCTATATCGAAAAAACTTAGCATCAATGTGAGCGCAACTACAGAATCGCAAGGCGAGCTATGGCGCGGTATCCGGACTCAAATAGCTGCCCTCCTGGATGGCCTCGACCCCAAGGATCTGGCAACCATGAGTTTAGGCCTCAGTCATTCGCTTTCTCGGTTCGTTTCTGTTCTTAGTACACTTTACTTTTGCTTAAGATGCTTTGGCAGATTTAAACTTAAATTCTCCCCTGACAAGGTGGATACCATGGTTGTACAGGCAATCGCTCTACTCGACGACCTTGATAAAGAAATCAATATCTACGCGATGCGAGTGAAGGTATTGAAGATATTTAAATCACATAGTACGTTAGTTTTGACACAGGCGTAGGAGTGGTATGGTTGGCATTTCCCGGAGATGGCGAAGATCATCTCGGACAACATTGCTTACGCCAAAACCATCCGACTTATGGGTAAGTGGCAGAGCCAGAGAACTCCCAATGTTCCTCACTCATAACGAACACTTCTTCATAGGTTTCCGAACAAACGCAGCCTCAACAGACTTCGCCGCAATTCTCCCCGAAGACATCGAGGCCGTGTTAAAAGCCGCCGCCGAAATTTCCATGGGCACAGAGATATCCGATTCGGACATTGCCCACATCCACTCGCTATGTGACCAAGTCATTGCCATATCTGCATACCGAACACAATTAGCCGAATATCTTCGTAACCGAATGAATGCTATCGCACCTAATCTGACTGCCCTCGTAGGAGAGCTAGTTGGTGCCCGACTCATCAGCCATGCGGGGAGTTTACTTAGCTTGGCAAAACATCCGGCCAGTACGGTTCAAATACTTGGTGCCGAGAAGGCTCTTTTCCGCGCCCTCAAAACGAAACATGACACACCAAAATATGGTCTAATTTATCACGTATGTAACACGTTTGTTTTTCTTCGAAATGGGTATGCTCTAAATTGCCTTCATAGGCCTCGTTAATTGGACAAGCCCCTCCTAAACTGAAGGGTAAAGTAAGTATCGCATATCCGCTTCTCAAGATATGTAGTTGATTGATTACTCAGATGGCTCGAATGGTAGCCACAAAAGCTGCTCTGTCAATACGTGTGGACGCCCTCACTGATTCCGATGGCAAATCGGAGCCCACCGCGCCCTCAATAGGTATTGAAAACCGGGCTAAGCTCGAGTCCCGCCTACGTGCGCTCGAACACACCGGTGACCTCCATGGCGCTGCCAGATTTGCTGGTAATGGCAAGAGCCAACCACGCTTCGAGATGAAGGGTGAGACCAAAACGTATAACACCCAGGCTGATGCGGTGGACCTCGTGTCGACACAACGCGAGGATCCTATGGAGGTTGCCATCAAAGCTGTGTTAGATGTGAAAGAGGAAAAACGAAGGGCTAAAGAGGAGCGACGGGCGAAGAAGAGAGCTGAGAAGGAGAAGACTGTAACGCAAGATGGCGACTCTGATGTCGAGATGGAAGATGCCAAGGAGACAGATGCTAAAGAGGAGAAGAAAGAAAAGAAGAGGAAAAGAAGGGAAAGTGGAATGAATGGTATCGAAGAGGAGACACAGACGAAAGTTGGTTTTATTCTTCTTGAACTTGTTTTCTTATCATTGACCTTTCTTTAGGAGGAAACAGAGGAAGAGAAAAAGGCGAGGAGAAAGGCGCGCAAGGCGGAGAAGGAAAAGGCCGCTGCGTCAGAAGGTGACTCACCAAAGAAAAAGAAGAAAAAAGCCACAGCATAACCCATAACCCATCTTGTCCTTGTCTAAATCTGTTACATATTAGTTTATATTATACTCTGCTCGACGGGTTGAACTTGAGAGACCACTTTATTTTTTTCATTTATGTAAATTTCACGTCCGGCCATAGTCGTCGTGACAAATTGATGTCACTTGCTGGTTGTATCGTACGATGTTCACTAAAATTAATTCACCGGCTCGGTTGACCCTGTCTGCCCACGACCACCGTTCTGACGCTCACGACCATCCATGTCAACGTCTTCAAGGCCGATTATTATAGTTACGGGGGCCAACAGGTAGGCTCGTACGACTCAAATCCCTCCTCATATATTGTATAACCCTCGTCTGCAGCGGTGTAGGCTTCGGAATTTGTCAACGACTCCTTTTCCAACTCTGCGAAAAGAATCCAACGGATACACTGCCTCAGAGTTTCGCTCCATATACCACTGACGATACCCAACATGGATACGACGGCCTGACACTTATAATGGCCTGCAGGAGCACAAAACGTGCAGAGGCAGCGCGAACGAAACTACTCACACTCTTTGATTCGCATATTGAGAACCTACAGAAGCGGCCAGAGTTCGATGGACATGCGCACAAGTTCCGCGAGAACGTCAACGTTGATATCCACACACTAGACTTGGCGTCAGTCACCAGCGTGTTTCGTTTTGCTGAAGAAATGTCGAGGTCTGTACTGCATGGGGAACGGTACTTGAAGGTTGCTGATGTCACGCAGGTACCCATACATCTCTCATCTAATTTGCAATGCTGGAGTCGCAAGCTTTTCTTCGATATATTGGCCGGCATGCCTCAAACAACTGTTCGCTGAGCCCATAGTTGCGATTACTGCACCGACTTTCTACCTGCAGCATCGAGGAGAAATTAGCACAGATGGCCTAGGATGGGTTTGGCAGTGCAATGTCTTTGGCCATTATGCTCTCGTACGTGAAACAGCAATTCTAATCTTGCCAATTCATTAACCCTTCGATAGTTCCGTGCAATCGAACATCTTTTGCTAGCGTCGACCTCTCCCCTTGGATCACGCGTCATTTGGATGTCGTCTCTTGAAGGCTCCCCTATATTCTACGAACGAGAAGACTGGCAGCTCAAGAACACTGAACATTCGTACGAGAGCGCGAAATACCAGATTGACCTTATTAGTTCGCACCTCGATCGTGCTGCCCTCCGTGAACCTAGTGGAAAGCCACGAGTCCGACACTTCATCACGCAGCCGGGCGTTTGTTCTACGAATGTGAGCCGTGCACTGGCCGGCCCTTTCCTTGATGTTTTAAAAGTGATACTGTTTTATCTTGTGAGTAATCTCTCATGCTGCCTGGCGACTGCAGATTTTGATCATTTTTAGGGTCGAATGTGTGGCTCCCCGCATCACACCATTGAGCCTTTCAAAGCTGCCATCGGTGCTGTTCACTTATCACTTGCATCCCTCGCCTTCATCACATTATCCTCCCCAACGCCTGTGAGATTTGGGGCCGAAACCGACCGTTGGGGAGCTGAGCGAGTTGGCTTGACAGAGGTCAAAGACTGGAAAACGCAAAAAGACGAAGGAGAACTCCTCTTACGAAAGTGTGACGCTTTGTTCAAGTCCGTAAAAGCTGCCGAGGAAGCAACAATGGATTATGAGGTTGCCACGGAGCACATGTAACGTGTTATACCCTGGCCACTATACCCTATTATATCAACCTTAATGCATAAATTTCATTCGGAAAGAATACTTGGGAACACAAAGTCCAATTACATCAAGGTCCCTCGGTGCGAAATGGTGAGGCAAAACCTAAGTTCCCTGATATATCCGGGTCCGGACTTCCCATGTCTTATTGTATCGTATCCCAAACAAACTTACCTAACGCATCGTTTGGAATGTCAACCAATGTGAATGAGCAAAGTGGTTCTTCAACGAGAAATGGGCTCGAGGAAAGCTTACGATGTGAGTGATGAAAAAGTTTAAAGAATTGAACAAGTTGTTCTGTCTAACATCTCTTCGATGCCCTGCCTTTAAATTTATAGAACTCCTGGGATCGTATGGCCAATAAAAGTTGTCTCTCAACTTTCGGTGACTTCGGTGACTATCACCCGATATAGCATTATTTAGATGTTCATCTTGCACCCAACAACGATATTCGATAAGCAAAAATAATCCAAGTTTGTATATGCAGGGCACAATTTCCTGTATTCAGTTTCCTGCTGGAGATTTAACAATCGCGACGCCACTCCGTCCCCAGGCTTGTCGGTTCACACCCCACATTCCAGAAAGGCGCAGAAGAGGAGCCTGTCACAAACCACTGAGGAATTTAGGAGCGTAATCGAAAAAATGCTTGATGATTCAATCAATTGGTTCCTGGCGAAGTCGAAAGTCAGGAAATAGGGCGAGCCGTCACGAACATGCCTGACTATAATAAAACTGCGCCGCATCATACACGCTTTTCCTATGGTTCCTATGCAATTTCGTTTTCTATACAAGGACACCTCGGTTTGTCACCTGTGGACTCTGCATTGGCCCATCCATTCAATCTCCCGGTGCATCAGTAAGTCCGGAAGGGCCAAGAATTTAATGTGACAGTGAGCTTGTGGAGGAACATCTGGGCCGAGCAACAGAAATGAACAATCGCTGAATAACGTGTCTCAACATGCCGCACGTTGGAGGAGCCGCCGTAAAGCATTTTTCGATTGAATCGTTTGCTCAAGGTGCTCGATGAAGAGATGTCCTTGGATACAGCTAATCTGACCCGGAACACGGATATCTACACCTCCTCTCGAGATTCAAAGGGCCGGTAAGCGTTAGGTGCTGCATTGGTTCATCAGGGTTGCGCACCAATACGGTGAGCGTAACGAGAAGTAAACCTAGGCGCCTCGTGTGACAAATGACAACAAGAGAAGTTTACCCTGACCATGTTCAGACATGGCTATCAAGTCCTTCTTTACTTATTTTTATCTCCTTGATTTCATTTGTTCATTTGAGCTATAAAATTTTCCGGGATGAGGCTACTCGTACGCTTCTTCTGGAGCGTGCTGATCATAGTGAACTTTTTACCTGGCTAAACCAATATAGGGCGAGGGTCTTTATTTCGCTTCTGATCCCATCCTTGAATATCATGGAGCAGAGGCGTGGGCCAACACTGAAACTTCGTCATAGCCTGAGAGCAGAGTGGCATCATGCATATCAGATCTCCGGCACAGAACTAACTTTATGGAATTTCTTACTACATGCACCAGTGACATGAAATTCTTCAAAGCTTCGGCACATCGCCAACTACATGAGTTGCCCTCGGGCGCGAGGTGCATAGACCATGCACTGTGGTAAAAAGCAGCTGCCAAGAGTAGGCTCGCTGCTTTCATTTCGTTAACCACATGATCACGCGGACTGTATGAAGGTTCAACTTCTGATACCTAAGAGAGTTAAAAAACAACCCGCCGAGTTCCTTTACATAGTAGCTAATATTAACGGTCAGATCATTAGGAGGAATACTACATTGCTCACCTGCGTATAGCACAGCAGACGTGTCTTTGATAATCTGTTCCTTATCTTCAGGCACTTGGGTCTCTCCAAATTCTCCACATAAACATGTGTCATAAGAATCCGCCGCCTTTCCACCGAGTTGCGAAGGAGGTGAGATAACGTGGTATTGTAATAGAAACGAAAAAGAAAGTTTTCCTGTAAAAATGACCCCTCCAGCATTTGTTCGCAGTATGGTTGCATCACCTCTATATGTCTCTTGAGATGAGCACCAGGGAACTAAGTTGGGACTGGACAGATACTGAGAAAGTAGATGTGTTAATACTATTTGACTTATGACTAATATATTGCTCAACCTTACTTTATTGTTAGTTCGAGATTGAGCGGGAGGTGTACAACTCTGAAAGAGTGAAATCATACAGAGAGGAACCTTATCCACCATGAACCCGATTCCTTGAGTCGCGGCCAAGGCCTAGACAGATCTTTTGACCACCAGCATATGTTATTCTTTCTCTGTAAGGTCATAACTGTAGGTGCTGATCCACAGGCACAAAATCAGGCCAACCATACCATATTGGTGACACATTTACAATTTCATGATTGCTGATCCTGTAAGACTATTGGGTTTGATCAGCCTCCGGGCATAAATGGAAGAAACGACGAGATGTACTGCCCAATATTATAAAGCCAGTCATCAGAATTGATGACGAGCTTCCTCAAAAACCTGCGCGCGATACCCCGCGGCAGCTGTCGCCATACGATGAACAGCACGATTGTTAAGGTTCTGATGCATGACACGTCGGTGTTCCTTCCACCTACTCCTTCCAACTTGCCTCGTAATTGAAAAAAGGTCATATTAAATCCCCATCCGAGCCTTTAGATATTGGAAGATTCGAGATTCCTTTTGATCAGGAATTCAGTCGAAGTCGAAAATATACAAACATACAAATTGAACATGACGCTTCTTGGCCTATCAGAATAGAGGTGTGAGCATCTGTCGAGGAGCTCAAATGCTATTTTGTGGTCATTGACGACTACAAATTTCGTCTGAAAAACCCCGAAATAGATGAGATCTAAACAGAATTAACATTTATACTTGGGCTTCCGATTGGAGGAGTAGTCTATAGTTTTTTCACACGCCTTGTTGGGCCAAAACGCCTGTTAACATTTGCTTCATATCATTGATAGCAAAATTTACATATACGATGATTCCAGCAAGAACTTGAAATACGGGTATATATGATTCCCTTGTCCTTGATGTACCTTCGCCATCGGATCATTACCCTACCCCCGTTTTCTACTTGTTGTAACGATCCTTCCATCATCAAGCTCACCACCGTTCTCGTCATAGAAGGCATTTCTGCCATTGGAAGATACCTCAATCCGTATCCCGGAGATCCATCTAGGGAGGATAGCTTCGCACATGGCCTATGAAGGAGAGGACCACGGCCCCTGTCAATAAACTTCGAGTGAAATAAGTGCTTTATTGTTGTGCCACGCAATCGATATCTTCCTGCCAGGTTGGGTGTATTGCACGTCAGCCAATATTCCGTGTCGTTCTACCATATATTAAGGCTGCTTTGCAAGAATCAATGCATCATCTGAAGTCCCTCAGAATCGACAAATGGCACAAAAGAACGTTTGGTTTGGTGCGTACTAGTGATCCATTAGCATATGCTTCTTCCCTCTTACCTGATATCATTCTCGTCCAACTGGCAGTTACTGGCGCGACATCAGGGCTCGGAAATGCCCTTGTGCATGAAATCCTCAGCTCAAGCCATTCAATAGTTGCTACTGCGCGCAAGCCCAAAAGCCTTCAAGCAGTACTTGAGCAAAAATACGATGCAGAAACTTTAAAACGCGCATAAGTTATCAAAGTCGGCATCATAAAGCCTGGGGAAATCAAGGCGGCCTTTGACGCAGGGCCCCAGAAATTCGGGGAGATAAATGTTGTTGTGAACAATGCTGGATATGTCAGTCCTGTCCATTTCGCTATGACTTTCTTCCTGATTCCCGATCTAGATAGTTTTGTCAGAAATCGAAGTGTGTGCCATGGATACGGCTCATACTGAGTTTGAGGTCATATTTTGGGGACCAGTCCATGTCATGAAGCAGGTAATACTTGTTACCAAAACCGAAGAAGAAATATTTCACTTATACGTTTTTCTCTTAGGCGATCGGGGTTTCTCGCGAGGTCAATCCTCCAGGCAAAGGTGGCCGCATCATTTTCAACCTCAGCTTTACTGGAGGATATGCTTCCCAGTCCTCGTCGTCATACTACAACGCTGCCAAATTCGGTACGAAGGCAATATTTTAGACTCGCCAATTTGTAGGATAGACCCCAATGACACTCTGCCAGCAAGCCAAGTAGGGTGCTATAATGTACCATCGCTGTGCCAAGGGCGCGTTGGCAGGTCAGGGGAGCAGCGGCGCCGCATCTTTCTCCTTCAAAGGTGTGTTACAATGTCAATGTTATTTCCGCCTCTCATGCTTTAACCGGCATTGTGTAGGTTCTGCCATCTACATCGAGTCCATGCTCAAATTCCATGTTCCCAATCTACACCGTGACGCTCGACGGAAATTCAGCAGACGTCAATGGTGTCCACCCGTCCACGCCATTCGTCTGCCACCCATTATCCTCTAAGACTTGCCTCGATCCCAGCGCCGAACACACTGTTCGCCTCAGTACCAAAGGATCATCTCCGAACCGGAACACATTATCCAGAATAGCAAAAATCTTTTCGTCTTCTCACTGATTAGTTACGTATTGAGCCCGAGTGAGCCACCTCTGGTGCCAAAACCTGAAAGAAAGTGGTACTCACGTTCATGGGATCAGAAAAACCAACGCACGTCCAACAAATATCATTTCTTACATTGGAGTCACGTTTCGCATAACTTTGTTTAGCTTCTCAGTGGCTATTGATACTAGATATATCATACGTCACCTTTTCTATACGGATCTATCAGCCCATAGATGTCAGAGGCTTTTGAGGCCCGTATATATCTATCTTCGGGAACCAAGTCCACCTATACCTCGATAACGAGCGTTTCGCGACCTCTAGGTAGGAAGATCAAAACAACTTTGCAAATTCCTCCCTACCATCCGTCTTGGCTTTCTGTGCGCAACTGTAGGTTGTGCAAGACACATGCCACATACATCTTGGGGGGCCGCTTTCCAGTTGCTCTCATTCCAGCTATCGAGGGGGTTGAGAGGCCTTCCATATAACCGCCATCCGAACCTAATCCTGCCCAGCATAGCGCCTCTCTCGCGTCTGACATTTCTCTGTAGGTCATTGACGAGAAACTGAAGTACCCGCGAAGGAGTAGCAAAATGCACTATACATCATAAGAGGGATGGCAGTCCGCGATCATAACAGATATAACTATGAAAGGTCGCCTTTGTCTTCAGGTTGAACCTGTCTTTCTCTCTGAGCGTTTTGTCAGGGTATGTGGATGTATAAGAAGGCAGATAAAAACTTTAATGGAAGGACGCGTACTTGCTACAGATTCCCGAGGTGCGTGTCACAGTTTAAACCATGTAATTCCCTGTCGCTATCCTCCCCATCATCCTCGCCATCACTGGCATTGACATACCCAAACCCACTGATAATGTATGTCGTGTATTTTCGGTCACATCCGTGCTGTAACCCCTGAGTTTATAGAGCCTCACCTTGCCACACAAATATGATGATGGTCACAAGAATTCAGCGTAACGGACCCCTTCTCTGTACAGTGTTACGCTGTTGAGGCACCTGGGGTTATTCCAGCCGGTGGACCTAGTGTTGAAGGTGACTGTTGTTGACTCTACAGGTACGCCGCATGTGCTAGTGCTCTAGAGATCAGTAAATGATATTATTGAAATAGTATAGGACGAATGATTGCTCTGGTGGTGGTGATCTGTGAATGTACGAGAGAGTTCCCAACAAGATGGTATAACGCTTGGCAGTTGTGAGTGATGATAATGTGGTATAGTGTGCTGCACGCCCCACGCGGCTGAACTCTGCTCCTACGACACTACACCACTCGCCAGGGGAGTCTCTTTTCCTTGCAAGTTGCAACCCATATTCATACACCCCATATTTGCCTCACCTCTTATGTATACAGCCCACTGAAGAATACGACTTGAATACGATATCTGTCACCGTATGAGGGCTGCCTTTGGGGTGTCTTTCAGTTTCCTTCGGTGTGGCGTCCTTATGGGAGCACTTGCTTCAAATTCGGGCTGAGGTTGTTACTCTCATGCCAACCCCAGCCATAAATTCTGCTCGCTTTGAATAACTCGTGATTCATCCAAACCCACCCAACGTTATATAAAATGATTCCAACCAATGGAAACGACCAGTTGATCCCACTCCATACATAATACATCATTCGCCCTACGCACAACACACATGAATCAGTCTAGGAATCATTGAAAATACGATAAGCACATCACAAACGGAATCTATCACAAGATGGATGGATACCTTGGTGATTCCAAGCTGCGCCGCCATTTATATACATTGCCGGCTTGATCGGTGTTATTAAGGTACCATCCACGGCGACACTGTTGTCGTCACCAATGGAGAAGTCTACATTATCTACTCCGAGCTTGCCAGTGAACATCTTGGTGCCGGCCAAGCTCGAAGTAGAGTCATAAGTGAGCGTCGCTTTGGTAGTCCCAAATGTTGTCACTGTGGGGATAATTCTGCCTGAAAAGGTGTACTTGATTTGGTCGATAATAAATGCGGATTGGAGTGTAAAGCCATCCCTGCACTCAACACTACCGCTGGCAGTTGGCATATTTCGTTTTCCTATATGAGTACAAGTGAGCAAAGGAGCCATGGCCTAACCAAGGAAAAATCATACGATGTGAGTATTGGTATTGTTGAAAGGATCAAGTAGGTCGTTCTAACATTCCTTTGATGCCTACCTTCATAGAAATCCTGCGATCATGTGGCCAGTACAATAAAAAAAATACCTGATCGCCTTTACGACAGGGCCTGGTGTGTTCGGGGAAAATTTATGTAAGAATACTATTTGGTGTAGTCTGTGGCGTGTGTAGGTTCTGAAGAAATCTATTTTGCATATGTCGTAAAAAATCCTATATAGTTGATTCTATGCCGGAGATCTGATTTTTGCGGCGCCACCAGGGTTTCTGCCATTAAGTCTTGGTCCATAGACAACGAATGTTCGAGGACCTCGTCCTGGTATAGTCAGACGATTGTTCAGGGCCATTTATCAGCATTTGAATAACGTGAGTAAACTGTCATCCCCGACTATTTTTGCATCAGGGGATTTCGTAGAGCCGTATTGAATTTGTCTCGTACGAAATGATTCAATTGAGCCAAAATGATATCATGAGGAAGAGGTAGGCCCTAATGGGCATTCCTGAACATGGTTAGGATAAACTGCACACACACTTCTCTTACCCTCATCTTCTGCACGAGGCCACCGTATCTAGGTTTAATCCCAGCTGCGTTTACCGCATTGGCCCATGTCCTTAATCCACCAAGGTGATGTTCGGTGCTTGATGGCTCCTTTTCTTTGAGAAGGAGGTATTCCTTGTTAGACGAGTTTTTTTTTTTTTTTTTTTTTTTGGTTCGAGCTAATTGTCAGACGAGTTGCGAAACAGAAAGCTTGCTGACCCACGCCGCTCCGCCACTGTTCGCTGTAAATTGGGGTGGCCCTGACTCAATGTTACTGTCAGAGCTGGCCCTACCTTGTGCTTAATTTCCGAAAGAAACGACTGAGACGACAGATCAAGCCATCCTTCGACCGAGGCCCTTGTAATCCCACCTCATCCATAATACCCAGGACCATGGTCTGTTTCGTGTTTTTCAATATGATTCCATCAATTGGGGTCTACGGCTTGGTGTGACGTGACCGTCCCTGAGTTATTAATCGAAATATTCCTATGACATATGTACTTAGCTAACCTGCTCCACTCAAGCCAGGGTCAGTTTTTCACAAATCACTTGCAATTCACATGTTGTCGACCATTCATCACGAAATCCATCATGCAAATATTTAAAGCAGCCCCAGTAAGGGTATATAAGTATTATAACACATTGGACATTGAGTAGAGCAATTCTGCAACCCACAAAAAACTAGAATGATTTTAGTGAAACTTGGCTAGTTTTCCTCCAGGTGGGCTCTTGTCCACAACACATCATGAGAACACAATTACATTTGCCACAGTATGCGGGGGCTGTTCCTGGCTGTTCTGCTCACAAATGTTAATGGTATTGGAAATCCTATCGTTAACCCTCTTTACCAGCCACCAATATCTTTCAATACACCCAACATGGGTACAGTACTATGATTACTGAAAGTCACATTGTTGTTTTGGCATCATCCATGGGACTTGTGTGGCACCCATGATATTTTTTGGACCAGAATATAGAATACATTGAACTGCAGAACTGCTCTAGTATTGGGTGTTGATTGTTGGGCCAGCAATAAAAGAAAGAGCAATTTTGTGGGAAACTTGAGTTTCTTGTTACAGTTTATCTGCTCACTGTATTCAACTACATAAGGTTGTGCATCCTCTTTTTCCACATTACACTAAAGTGCATGCAAGCTGATTTGTGTTGCTGTAGTTGAGTATAGTATTTGCACCATTGGTTTCCCTTTCAAATGGTTGCACATCCTGCATACTGTTACAAATTCCCTTATCTGTTCGACCTATCATTTCTTTTCTTCTTTTCTTACCTATTATTGATTACCAGATGCTTATCAACCCTATCTTTCAATATCTCCATATGCATTTCTTTTCTCATACTTACTCAGCTTTCTTACTCATCCTCTTTGATAGCTTACTCATCTTTATCTATAACGAATAGCGTAAACAACGCTTATCAGACTATTATGTATATATATGGGTAGTTTAGCTTAGCTAGCTCTTTAGCTTGACCTAGCTGAATCAACCTTATTCATCTATCTTCTTGACGCGAACTCGATCCTATCTGCCTTACGAAGGGGGTAGTGCATCTTTGATCAGATAACTCGATAACTTGACTTTAGCCCTACTGAGGGAGTCAATAGACATTGGACTTACAGAAGTCAACGGTCTAAGAACGAACGAACGACATATCAGATTGACTTAGAGGATAAGGCCTAAACAGCCGTAACAAAAGGTCAAGCTGATCAGAACCATCAACCTATTCAGGTTCAGATGCAACGGCACCACGATACGGATTGAAACCTGCGAGCAGCAGCAGAAGTAGCAGCAGGCAAAGCGTTATTAGCAGCAAAGATTTCCAAGACGCAGAAGAGCAACCGAGACTCTCAGTAGTCATACAAACAGTAGAAACGCCCACCACGCCAAAACCAAAGGCAGAAAGTTCCAAAGGAAAGGAACCAGAGAAACCACCGAAACCCAAATCACCAGACTCCCCGATACCACCTGACTCTGACGTAGAGATGGCAGATGAACAAAGACCCACCGAAATCAAACTTAGCTCACCAAACATCTTCGATGGAAATCAAAAAATGACAAAGGACTTCGTCCTTGATTGCAAAATGTATTTGCAAGCAAACGACAGAATTTATGATACGGATTGGAAGAAGATCCTTTATGTACTTTCATACATGAAAGGAGGAACAGTAGGACCATGGAAGAAGTCCTGGTACGGAGAGAATAGTGATCACCCAGGAACCTTTACAACATTCATGACAACAATTGAAGAAGCGTTCTCTACTCCAGATGAAGCGGGAGACGCTAGACAAACCTTGAAGACACTGCGCATGACAGGAAACATGACAGCAGATGATTACATTGCGGAATTTAAATCAGCCGCATCAGAAAGCAAGATCACCAAGAGTGAAGCACTTGTCGAATATTTCATGGAAGGAATACCTCCTTCTCTGATGCAGAAGATTCTAACAATGGACAACCCACCGACCACCATCAAGGGTTGGTATGAAAAGGCATCTATATTCGATACTCAATACAGATGTGCAAAATCGATTGTAGCACGCATTAAAGGAAATACAGGAAAAACTATGGGAGGAAACGGTGGGAAAAAGTACAATTTCCAATGAAACAATCCCAAATACGTCCCAAACAATAGCAGAGATCCAAACGCAATGGATATCGATCGACTAACCATCCAAGAAAGGGATGAACACATGAAACAAGGACTATGTTTCGAATGTCATAAATATGGACATCGAGCATCAGATCATAAAGCAGGAGGATCAATCCCACAAACTCAACGAAAAGAAGAACCAAAGATACCAATGAAAGGCAAAGACACCTACATGAAGATCTGAGCACTTATGGCAGAGTTAGATGAAGAAGAGAAAGAAGTCGCTCTAAAGAATATGGAGGACGAGGGTTTTTAAAGAGGCAGACTGAATTGATGTCAGTACCTGCCGAAAACTATTCCATTACACTGTCACCCTAATATTAGGAGAAATGAATCGACAATCTCTATCTATTCCAATTACGGTGATTGAAGAACGGAAAAACGTCGAAACCCAAGCAATCGGACTTATTGATTGTGGAGCCGGAGGAATTTTTATCAACAAAACATTTGTCGAAGAAAACAACATACAGACAACCCCTTTGAGGAAATCATACTCGGTCAGAAACGTAGACGGAACAAAAAACCAATCAGGAAACATTACAGATTGCATATGGACCAAGATTCGAATTGGAGATGAAGAGATCTGAATCCGACTATTAGTTAGCGGATTAGGAAAAGAAAACATCATTCTCGGATTACCATGGTTAAAACGACACAATCCTAAAATTGATTGGAAAAAGGAACACTCGACTTTGAATCAGGAATCAAGAAAGGAGTTCTTTCGGAAGCAATCCGAAGAAATCTGGAAATCTGACAAATGAAATTGACACAGCAATATCCCAAGGCAACGGCAATAGAAGTACAGGAAGAATACCCAGAAGAAATCTCAAGGAATCAACCCCTTGAAGATTGGCAACCGATTCTTTTAAAAATCAATGAAGAAGATGATGAACCTGAAGTCAATCTATTCAGGACATATATCTACCCAGAAGATAACGAAGAAGAATCCATTTGGATAAGGGCAAAAACATCGATATCACAGGAATTAGAGCACAAGGCAGAAACCGAAGATCAGAAACCAAAGAAGACGCTACCGAAATTCTATCAAGAATATGCGTCATTATTTGACAAAACAGATTCGGAAAGAATGCCAATACGACGGCCATGGGATCATGCAATAGATTTAAAATCCGATTTCATTCCAAAAGATTGTAAAATCTATCCTATTAGTCCAGCGGAACAAGGAAAACTCGATGAATTCATTGATGAAAACATGCGAAAAGGATATATCCGACCATCGAAATCTCCACAAGCATCACCCTTCTTCTTTGTATCAAAGAAAGACTCAGCAAAACTTCGACCAACACAGGATTACAGAAGACTAAACGAAGGAACAATAAAGAACGCATACCCTTTACCACTAGTAGGGGAGCTTCTTGACAAACTGAAAGGGGCAAAATACTTCACAAAACTGGATTTACGATGGGGATATAACAACGTTCGAATCAAAGAAGGCAATGAATGGAAAGCGGCATTTAAAACAAACAGGGGTTTATTCGAACCACTTGTTATGTTTTTCGGTTTATGCAACTCGCCAGCAACATTTCAAAATATGATGAACAACATATATGCAGTAGAGATTGATGAAGGATGGATCCTGATCTATATGGACAACATCCTCATTTACTCCAACAACATCGATGATTTACAAAGAAAAACCTTGAAAGTCTTAGACAAATTAAAGGAGAATGACCTATACCTGAACTTGGACAAATGTGTATTCGAAGCCACAGAAATCGAATACTTGGGATTAGTCATCAAAGAAAATCAGATAGGCATGGAACCCACCAAATTGGCAGGAATTGCAGATTGGCCAGTCCCAACAACAGTGAAACAAGTCTGATCCTTCCTTGGATTTGCAAACTTCTACCGAAAATTCATTGGACATTATGCCGAAATTAGCAAACCATTAACAAATTTGACAAGGAAAGACATCAAATGGAAATGGACTCAAGAATGTCAGGAAGCATTCGATGGATTAAAACGGAAATTCCTGAAATCACCCGTTCTTATGATGCCAGACAAGAACAAACCATTCCATATCAAATCAGATGCGTCAAAATGGGCTACAGGAGCAGTAATACAACAACAGAATGACAATGGAGAATGGCACCCATGTGGATATATTTCACATTCATTCACAGAAACTGAACAGAATTATGAGATCTATGACAGAGAATTACTAGGCATTATTCGAGCCCTAAAGACATGGAGACACTATCTCGAAGGATCTCAATTCCCAACAGTAATTCTTTCAGATCATAAAAACTTAACCTATTTCAGAACAGCACAAAAACTAAACCAATGACAAGCAGGATGGAGTTTATTCCTCTCACAATTCGATCTCAAATTGGTACACACACCCAGAACACGGATGATACAATCTGACGCTTTATCAAGAAGATCAGATTATGTCAACACGGAAGATACAGACAACGAAGATCGGATTTTGTTACCAGACAACATTTTCATTAAAATGATTGATATAGGTTTACAAGAAGATTTGAAGAAATCAGTTGAAAAAGACGAATTATTTGCAAAGTCAATCGAAGCATTGAAGGAAACAGGAACACCACTGATTAAATCAAATTTATTTGATTGGAAATTTGAAGATGGATTTCTGTTTCTCAAAAACAGATGTTATGTAGGACCAGATGCAAAACTGCGACGAGAAATAGTGTGAAGATACCATGACACAAAACCAGGAGGACACCCAGGTCAATATAAAACGCAAGAATTGATCAGTCGCGAATACTGGTGGCCAGGCATGGGAGTGTTTATTAAAAATTACATTGACGGTTGCGCCACCTATCAACAAATGAAGGTAAACACACACCCAACAAGGCCGGGACTAATACCAATTGCAACAAATGGAACACCATGTCCTTTCTCATTTGTCACAGCAGATTTCATCACAGATTTACCAGAAAATGACGGAAAAGACAGCCTCATGGTCGTGGTAGACCATGGCCTTATGAAGGGGGTAATTTCTATCCCTTGTACCAAAACAATTGACACTTTAGGAACGGCAAATCTTTACCTGGAACACGTTTACAAAAGATTCGGATTACCCGACACCTTTTTATCCGATCGAGGTCCTCAATTCGCGGCCAAAGTCTTCAAAGAATTAGGAAAACTCCTCGGAATAAAGCTTGTAATGAGCATGGCGTATCATCCACAAACAGATGGGGAAACAGAGAGATTAAATTAAGAACTCAAAATCTACTTTCGCATGTTCTGTCAGAACAATCCAGCGATATGGAAGGATCTCAATCCAATAGCAGAATTTGCGCATAACCAAAGAACACATTCCACAACAAAGAAATCCCCATTCTTCCTCATGATGGGATACGAACCACAGGCAATTCCATCAGCATTCCAGAAGATGAATGTTCCAAGTGTAGAACAGCAGATGATTGAACTAAACAGAGCACGAGAAGAAGCAATAGCAGCACATGATCTGGCAAGAAGAAAAAGTAGCGGAAAGAACAACAAGAGGCTTCAATCCATTCAAACAAGGAGAACATGTCTGGTTAGAAGGAACAAATCTTCGAATCCCCTATCCTTCAAGGAAACTAGCACCAAAAAGAGAAGGACCTTTCGAAATTCAAGAAGTCCTCGGACCAGTGACATACAAATTGAAACTTCCATCTCAATGGAGAATTCACCCTGTGTTTCATGCATCTCTTCTCACACCGTATAAGGAAACCGATACTCACGGACCTAACTTCTTAGAACCCTCACCGGATCTTGTGAACCAAGAAGAAGAATATGAAGTAGAAGGAATTATAAATCACCGACAACAAGGCTGAGGCTTCCAATACCTCGTGAAGTGGAAAGATTACTCATCCGCACACAACACGTGGGAGCCTGAAAAACACTTAAAAAGAGCTCAGACGATACTTCAATCCTACCAGAAGCTACATCGCCTCTAACCAGCTATCATCTTTTATTGCTCTCAACAAGTTTCAAAACCTTTCACAAACATGTCGTCTCCCAACGTCAACAACTTCTATATCACCACTGCCACTCCTCTCACCACTCCTCCCAACACCCCGATCGTAAACATCGCATCCCAAGAACGTCTTGAATTGGCTACAAAAATCATACATTGTCAGAAATTCTTATTGTGGTTCATGCACGAAGAACATCATGAACGAATGATTCAAGCATTCAACAACCCACCATACGACCAACTCATCAAATTAGTCAAAAAATATTTAGAGATCAGGAACATGCTGTACAATCAAACGGCAGACATCAGTCGGATTCTCGACCAAACCACTGAAGAGCTAGTAGACACACAAGAATTCCGAATTTTAGAAGATCTAATCCCATTACTACAAGATGGAATTCGATTACCCACATCTACTCCTTCAACACCAACAGAATCTACTGAAACAAATCATACAGTCAACAAAGAAATACAGACATCCCCTCCTAGAACTCCAACACCATCGACTACAAATTCCCCTAATTATCAGACTGAACCACTCCCGATCCCGCCCTTTTGCAAACCATCCCCTGCATCATCGAAACATTCCACTCCTGATCCAGCAGACATGGTTCCAAACAAAGAAGTATTTAAATATTTAAAAGGACGAAAAGCCACAAAATCAGTCATCAAAAAGAAGAAATCACCCAAACCGATTAAATACACATTGAACCTGCTCAATTATGCCGGAAGTCGAGAAAATCCTATCGACCTCACTCAAGTCAAAAGAACACTCATGAACAAAAATGTATTATGTTCTAGATGCCTCAACTTCGGACACTCGTCGATACACTGTGAAAAACAATATTGCCCAATTTGTTTTCAACCGGCACTGGGACATCGTCGCGACCAATGTCCTCAAAGACCTCAAACTAGAACAGTAGGACATTATCAAATGTGGCAATGGTTTGGTGAAGAGTATGAAGAAGTAGATGATGGGATTGACGATCCTTTTGACTATCCAGAAGCCATCGCCAACATGACGGGAGAACCTATCGATTACTAAAGCTGGGATGCTTTAGAGATAGAGAGGGGGTAATTGTAAGGGGAACACCCTTACCGACTCCGTTTTCAATTTTCCGACAACATTCCCGACCATACGAACGTTCGGGAACGCTCCCCATTCCCGACTGTAGTCACCGACTACTTTACTGACAAGTCGTTACTGACAACAACCCGAGTCAAACCCGACTCACCCACTCACTCACACCACACTCGTTACCACCCCGCTCCCTTTACCGACTCTCGTTAGACGTTTCCGAACGCGGACGCGGGCGCGGCTTGTCGGGATCACTGCGGCGCGCCCACGTGATCCTTTACCAACAACGCGTGCCCTCGTACCATCCCGGGAACGTGTAGTTAATGTAGGAACATCATATATAGCCTGTACACCTGGCTGGAGGACCCTTAGAGAATTCTCTTAGGATCCCCTCCACCAGGTGAGTAGTACATATGTCGTACAAGTGAATACATCAACTTAGGATCCCCTCCACCAGCTCCGAGTTAGAATTCCCGACCCCGACCTCCGTCACTCGGTAATCGTCGTCGGACTCTGCGCAACTCAGTAACCCGGCGGAGTTGCCCTTACATTAGAATTCTCTCCCCAGAGAGAGGCCGTAGATTGCGCAAACGACGCGCAGAAGAATTCAGCGAAGGTAGACCGCCGAAACGACCCCGCACCCGTTCCGCACAATCCTCCCCCTCACCCAACAAACATACCAACTGCAATCTGCCCGACAGGATGTCCGAACCCGACCGCTTCCGAGCGTTAGAAGAGGAACTCGGACGCATGCAGGAGGCTATGCACAAACAGTCGGAGGACTTTGCAAACCTCAACTGCAACTTTCAAATGTTGATGGATTGTCTGGAACCCGCACCCGCAGCTACACCGCCGCCTGAGGCCGCACCCCAACCACAACAACCGAATGTAGCACCACCCCCGAGCCCGACCGCACGGGCTCAAGCGACACCTTCCCCCACTCCCTCCAACACCACTCCTGCCTTTCAGGCGGAAACCCGACTCAAACCTTCCTCTCTCCGACCCGCACTACCCCCAACCTTTGACGGGTCTCGAACCAAAGGCCGCGCATTTATTCAAGCGTGCGAGCTTTACATCAAACTGGTACTGCACCAGTTCGAAGACCAACTAGTGGGAATCTGATGGGCGTTCACATTCATGCAGACGGGAAGGGCCTACTACTTTGCCGACCGAGCGCTGAGGCACGAGGAATCCACGGGCCAACCGAAATATCTGGCCTGGGACACCTTCAAGGCGGATTTCGCCGCCAACTTCTATGTCCAAGGGGAGGCGCAGAAGGCCATGACGCGATTAGAAACCGCATTGTATCATCAAGGGAACCAAACAGTAGACGAGTATACCGACGAATTCCGCGACCTGGTGGACAAGTCGGGATACAAGGAAGGCCTCACCATCGTGGTCAAGTATCGGAAGGGCCTCAACCCTGCTATCCAGTCCCAGATAGCAATGATGACGCACGGAAGACCTGGGGAGAATGACCCCGACGCATGGTACGCCGCTGCGATGTGCTGCGACGACAACCGCCTGGACAACGAAGCGTTCATGAGTACGCGGAACACTCACAACCCAACCCCTACGTACTTGGGTCTTTCCATGGCAAGGTTACTGACCAAACCCGCGCCCCGTGCGATGCCTCTCACAATTCCGCCACCACGAACCAATCCCGCCGCCGCCGCCCCCCTTCATCCAGGGATTCCAATGGACATAGACACGAGCCGAACGCAGGCAAAGCCTGTTCTCTGCTTCCGCTGCGGAGGACAAGGACACCTACGACGGGATTGCCCCCAAGGCTTTGACACAAGGTTCATGACGCGGGATGAGAAAGAGGAGTTTGTCCAGCAGGCCTTGGTGGACCTAGACATGCACATTGCCCAAACCCGACTGGTCCCAACACAGGAGGAGGAAGCAGAAGAGGAGGCAGAGGATTTTCCGACTTGCAGCGGGTGAACAGTACGCCCCCGCTGACGAGCGGTAGTAGATACCATTGTTTAGATGTGGAGGAAATACACGATTGCCCCCCGCCGTCTGAACCTACTACCGAAGTCGTACCCTCAAACCCGACAAGTCGGAAAACGCGGATTCCGCGTTGGGAGCGCAGGCTTCCGAAGGAATACACAGTCGCAGCGATCCCAGGGGCCAGATCGCTAGACTTAAAGGTAGAGCTCCAAACTACAGACACGGGAGAAACGTTCGGAGTGACAGGATTAGTGGACTCGGGCGCAACGGGGATGTTCATCCACAAGGATTACATTGAGAAACACCGGATTGCAACTCGGAAATTACAGCAGCCAGTCACGGTATACAATGTTGACGGGACTCCGAACAAAGCGGGCTCTATCAGTGAAATAGCGGAACTGGTTCTACGCTACAAAGGTCATTCGGAATGAACCACCTTCGCGGTCACACACCTCGGGATGCACAACCTCATCCTAGGTTACACCTGGCTCAAGGAGCATAACCCGGAGATAGACTGGACAACAAATGAGGTGAAACTCAGTCAGTGTCCAGCCAAGTGTCAGGTATGCACTGAGGAAGTCAAGGCGGAAACTAGGGAGAAGCGGAAAATGGAAGCGCAAATCAATTCATGCTGAGCGGGACTCTTCCCGAACGCGGGTACTGACGAAGAGGAAGATACCAACTCGGAAAACCCAAACCCGCTTTCCGAACTCCTAGAAGAGGGTGACTGCATCTTTGCAGTGAGTCTACGGGACCCAAACCACACAGAAAAGCAGACAAAGGGACCGGAAGAGATGTGTCGAGCAATCCTGAACATATCCCAGAGGCTAGCGGAAGCCTTCCATCGAAACTCCCAACCCGCCAAGTCGTTTCGCGAGACAGCGCCTGCCTACGTACACAAATTCGAGGACATGTTCTCGAAAACATCCTTCGACACACTTCCCGACAAGCGGTCTTGGGACCACGCCATTGAACTCATTCCTGAAGCCAAATCCCGATCGTGCAAGGTCTACCCCTTGTCGGTCACGGAACAGGAAGAGTTGGACAAGTTCCTCGAGGAGAACCTGTCGTCGGGACGCATCCGCCCCTTGAAATCCCCAATGGCCGCACCATTCTTCTTCATCAAGAAGAAGGATGGCTCCCTCCGACCCGTTCAAGATTACTGAGTACTGAACGGAATGACGATCAAGAACACATACCCCCTTCCGCTGATTTCCGAGCTCATCAACCAACTGCGCAGGGCCAAGTACTTTACCAAGCTGGACGTCCGCTGGGGTTACAACAATGTGCGGATTAAGGAAGGAGACGAGTGGAAGGCGGCGTTCCAAACAAATCGAGGATTGTTCGAACCCCTGGTAATGTTCTTCGGACTCACAAACTCACCCGCTACGTTCCAAACGATGATGAACGAAATCTTTCAGGATCTCATCACCGCCGGTGTAGTCTGTGTGTACATTGACGATATCCTCATCTACACAAAAACCCAAGCGGAACATCAACGGGTCACTCAGGAAGTCCTCAAACGTTGTCGGGAACACAAGTTATTCCTCAAACTTGACAAATGCGAGTTCAAACAAGAGCGGATCGAGTACCTGGGACTTATCATCTCAGCGGGAAAGACAGAAATGGACCCCGTCAAGGTCAGCGGTATAGTGGACTGGCCAGTGCCAACCAACAAGAAGGAAGTACAATCGTTCCTAGGATTTACTAACTTCTACCGGCGCTTCATAGAGGGTTTCTCCCACCACACCCGACCACTCTTTGACCTGACGTGGAAGGACGCGGCGTGGAAGTGGGGCGAGGCGGAACAAGCGGCATTTGAAGAGTTGAAGGCACGAGTGGCATCCCGACCGGTATTGATGTTCCCCGACAACGACCGCCCTTACCGCATCGAGGCCGACTCGTCGGATTTCACAACTGGCGCGGTATTGTCCCAACTCAGTCGGGAAGATGAGAAGTGGCATCCGGTGGCCTTCATGTCCAAAAGTCTCAATGCGGTCGAGCGGAACTACGAGATCCACGACAAGGAGATGTTGGCTATCATTCAGGCATTGGAGGAATGGAGACACTTCCTAGAAGGAGCCCGACACCCATTCGAGGTATGGACTGACCACAAGAATTTAGAATACTTTCGGTCAGCCCAGAAACTCAACCGCCGACAAGCCCGCTGGTCTCTGTACCTCTCCCACTTCGACTTCTCCTTACATCACAAACCCGGAAGGAGTATGGGTAAACCTGACGCTCTCTCGCAACGCGCTGACCATTCGGATGGAGCAGAAGACAATAAGGACATTGTCCTCCTCAAACCCGAGCTGTTCACAATACGCGCACTCGAAGGAATCAGGGCGGAAGGTGAGGAAAAGGATGTGATGAAGGACATTCGGCGCGGAAATCGAGGCGGACATTTGGAGGACTCGGTAGCAGAGGCGGCAAAGAAACTCTGACAGGGAAAAGGCAAGTCAGTCCACAGCGCAGAGTGGCGGGAGGAACAAGAGGTACTGTATTTCCGCGGTCGGATTTATGTTCCTAACTTCGCAGACCTCCGCCGATGCATTGTGGAACAACACCACGACACTTGAGTGGCGGGACACGCGGGGAGATGGAAAACGTTGGAATTGGTGTCCCGCAACTACTGGTGGCCTCAGATGTTGCGGTATATCGGTCAGTACTGTCAGACGTGCGACCTATGTCTCCACACGAAGATACAGCGTCAATTACCGATCGGAGAGTTACACCCGCTGGAAATCCCGAACACCCGCTGGGAGACTATCAGCGTGGACTTCATCGGCGCACTCCCCGAATCGGAAGGATTTGACGTGGTCATGGTAGTAGTCGAGTCGGTGGCGAAGCGGTCTCACTTCATACCCACCCACACCACCATTACCGCACTGGGAGCCGCCCGCCTGTACTTGAAGGAGGTTTGGAAACACCATGGACTACCGAACGCGGTGGTATCCGACCGAGGACCGCAATTCGTAGCGGAGTTCATGCAAGAACTTTACCAACTACTTGGGATTAAACTGACGTCATCCACCACCTACCACCCACAAACGGACAGGCAAACCGAGCGCGTAAACCAAGAACTCGAGCAATACCTGTGGCTGTTTGTAAGCGAGAGGCAGAACAACTGGAACGAACTCCTACCGCTCGCCGAATTCCAGTACAACAACCATGTTCACGCCTCCACACAGCACACGCCCTTCTTCCTAGACACTGGCAGACACCCGCGCATGGGATTTGAACCTCAGACGGAACCCGCCCGACTAGAGACGGTCGGGGAATTCACACAACGGATGGAATCCGCGCTAGAGGAGGCACGATCAGCACTAGCCAAGGCCAAGGAAGATATGACGCAGTACTACAATCGCCGACACCGACCAACGCCCGAATATCAGGTCGGTGATCTGATGTACCTAGACTTAACGGACATTCCCATCAGTCGGCCAACGCGGAAACTAGCCCACCGCTATGTAGGACCTTACCCGATCACAGAGCAGATAGGTACACACGCGTACCGACTGAAACTTCCAAGGTCCATGTCGCGCATCCACCCGGTGTTCCATGTGGTGAAACTACTTCCCGCGCCCGCCGACCCAATTCCCGGAAGACGCCCGACAACCATTCCGCCGCCCGTGTTAGTGGATGGAGAGGAGGAATACGAAGTGGGAGATATACGGGATAGTCGGGTTAGCAGAGGAAAGTTGTACTACCTAGTATCCTGGAAGGGGTACGGGTACGAACACAACTCCTGGGAACCCGCCGAGAATGTTCATGCAGATGAACTGGTCAGCGAGTTCCACAGGGCAAATCCTCAAGCGCCCCGACGACTCCCGCGTGCCCAATTTGATTCTATCCCTTTCCGACCATTGCGCGAGGTCGTGCAATCCTAGAGGGGGGGTAATGTAAGGGGAACACCCTTACCGACTCCGTTTTCAATTTTCCGACAACATTCCCGACCATACGAACGTTCGGGAACGCTCCCCATTCCCGACTGTAGTCACCGACTACTTTACTGACAAGTCGTTACTGACAACAACCCGAGTCAAACCCGACTCACCCACTCACTCACACCACACTCGTTACCACCCCGCTCCCTTTACCGACTCTCGTTAGACGTTTCCGAACGCGGACGCGGGCGCGGCTTGTCGGGATCACTGCGGCGCGCCCACGTGATCCTTTACCAACAACGCGTGCCCTCGTACCATCCCGGGAACGTGTAGTTAATGTAGGAACATCATATATAGCCTGTACACCTGGCTGGAGGACCCTTAGAGAATTCTCTTAGGATCCCCTCCACCAGGTGAGTAGTACATATGTCGTACAAGTGAATACATCAACTTAGGATCCCCTCCACCAGCTCCGAGTTAGAATTCCCGACCCCGACCTCCGTCACTCGGTAATCGTCGTCGGACTCTGCGCAACTCAGTAACCCGGCGGAGTTGCCCTTACAGTAATGTTACAAATTCCCTTATCTGTTCGACCTATCATTTCTTTTCTTCTTTTCTTACCTATTATTGATTACCAGACGCTTATCAACCCTATCTTTCAATATCTCCATATGCATTTCTTTTCTCATACTTACTCAGCTTTCTTACTCATCCTCTTTGATAGCTTACTCATCTTTATCTATAACGAATAGCGTAAACAACGCTTATCGGACTATTATGTATATATACGGGTAGTTTAGCTTAGCTAGCTCTTTAGCTTGACCTAGCTGAATCAACCTTATTCATCTATCTTCTTGACGCGAACTCGATCCTATCCGCCTTACGAAGGGGGTAGTGCATCTTTGATCAGATAACTCGATAACTTGACTTTAGCCCTACTGAGGGAGTCAATAGACGTTGGACTTACAGAAGTCAACGGTCTAAGAACGAACGAACGACATATCAGATTGACTTAGAGGATAAGGCCTAAACAGCCGTAACACATACCATCTGCCCAGTACTGAGCCAAAAGCTCACACAAGACACCACTGGCATGCCTTTGATATATACCATTAAGAACATGATGTAGACAAGGACACCCATGCCCCACACTATCACCCTTCACAAGCCTTTGGGGTGTCAAATGAATGAAAACCTACCTTTGCAAAGAGAGGCTTTATGATATAGAAACTATAACCAATGACAATTTCAATTCAACAATCATGCATGCTGAGCTGTGGGTGGCTTGATGGCTCTTGGACTACATGTAAAGACCCATTCAGGCCAAGTTCAGGCATTCCCGGACAATTGTACACCAGAGCATTCAGTGAATTCCGTGCTAATATAAACAGTGATAATTTGCACAACCTTATTAATCCCTGTAAAGATAAAGATAACTTTGTCACTGATTGTCACTTCAAGCCGTCACGGAGTGCCAGGACCCCAGCTGACACCCATGATTTGTAATTGTTTTTATTAAAATAGACCATGGTCCTGGAGGGCAACGGTACCATAATGATGGCTTGTAGGTTCATTATTTGTGTCCGCCTTTCTAGAATGTGGAAGGCTGTGAATGAATGAGCCGAAGAAGGAGCCGAAGAAGGAGTGGCGCCGCAAATATTAGATCTCCGGCAGAAAGCTTAACACATGGAATTGTACCCTGGATATGCAAAGACGCATTGTCGAGGGATGAGACGCTAAGGTCATTTATACTTACCGACTACTGTTGTTGTCGGGTGCAAGATGAACACGCTAAATGATGCTATTTTAGGAGGTAGTCACCGAAAGTAGGGCGACAACTTTCATTGGCCATACGATCCCAGAATTTCTATAAAGGCAGGGCGTCGAAGAGATGTTAGACAGAACAACTCGTTCGATTCTTTAAACACTTTCATCACTCACATCGTAAGCTTTCTCGAGTCCATTTCTCATTGAAAAACCACTTTGCTCATTCACACGCAATCTAGAATCAGACAATATGCCTTCCGCCAGCGGCAAAGTCACATCTACCGACGGCTCGCAGATCACATGCATATTTACCATCGACCAGATCGAGCGCAGATATGTAGGCACAATCAACCCTGCTGTGACTCAATTTATGACCACGAAAGCGACGCTCACCTACGATTCTATCTCGAGCTTGGTCGGAACCAAGACATTCGATGGCACGCTCGGAATCGATGGTGTCAAGTTCGATATCGGCGAGGGTACTGACGTCAGCGTGTCTGGTGAATTGATTTCGCCCGTCAGACCGAGAGTGAACGTGAACGGTGTTGCGACTTGGATCGCCTCCGCTGATGATTAGGTATTTGATTTTTGATGGTTCATTTGTGAGGTCGTGGCTCACGCTTGTGATAGGTTCACAAACAGAGTTGGTGCATGCTGGGGGGGAGGGTGAACGATGCATCATGAAGGAAGGGGACTGGCCGATCGTTTTGTTGACTGCCATTGTATACATTGTAAACTTGGATATGAATCAAACAGAGTTGCAACCTGTAAACTTTGCTCACCGATCCAAAGTGGGCAGCTGCGTACTGGCCATGTAATCATGGAAATAGTATGGTGCTGATTAAGTAGCTGTGGCTGTTCCAAACATTACGGTCAACTCGAAGACGCATGGCTTTTGAGAGAGGAGATGCTCCGACACCACATGTAAGTGTTCATCTATCAAGGTCATCCCAATACCCGGACCACCCAATCCCCTCCCTGGTTATCCAACAAAACTAGGCACGACGTATTGCTTATTGGTAGTCGCCTTTGTGTGCCTTTGTGCCATATGGTCACATCCCGCTTGGCCGAGTAATACGAATTTCTTCAGATCGCCTTTGAATCAGAGGGGTCGCCAGTATGCGATATCTCGTGTCCGTACGACAAACAAAGCTTGTGGCAAATTATTCCTGAGATGGAACGTCTCTGCCTTCTCTCGGACACTGGGATTCTTCTAGGCCAAAACAAGCTGAGAGAGGGCGGGGCAGCATAACAAACGAGTCGTTGTCGATCAGAGGACAAGGCATGGTGGGTCACGTGCTTCTTTCGATGCACTCAAGTACTACTTAACTGTTGGTCAAAAAAATCTCCAGGCCCGCTCAAGCTCATGTCCATGATCCCTAACACTCGCAGACCAACAGCAGCTCGATCTACACCATACACCCTTGCCATTACCCATTGATTGTATATCCCAGATATATTACTGCTCAAAGGCTAATTTCCAACAACTATTCTCCGGGAACTAATCAAAATTTCAAGCTATCAACAATAACCGGGACCTCATGGCCTCTCTCGTCCTTTTGGCAGCTCCAAATTTGGCACACCCTCAAATCATAGGTCAGACATCTATACGATTCCATCAAATTCAACAACTGGGACTGGCAGTTGATCTTCTGGGTTCACTGGTCTAAAGCGGGTGCAGGTTATTGTCTCTTCAACTGGATAATTACAGTAGGATGAACACCTGCCTCACGCTGGCGGTCCAAATCCCAGTGCCCACGAACTGTGTCTCTGTCACCTCTTTCTCCAAAGTTCCTTTGACATCGACGTCAGCTCCGGCTCTGTTCTGTATGGCGAATGTGATGGTAGAGGGCCCAAGCTGGCCTACGAAAGGACGTGTTGCCGTCAGGTCAGCGATCGATGAATATGTGAGCGTCGCCTGGGAGGTCTTGAATGGCACAGCAGCAGGATTCAATGTGCCGACGAAGAAATAGGGGATTTCATTGAGATAGAACGTGGCCTGCAGATTGAAGCCTTTGGTGGACTTAACCTCACCACTGGCTGTATGCATGAGACTGTGTCCTATGATAAATGCAAGTCAGCAGCCAGACCTTAGGACAAATGACGGGATGGGGCTTACGTGGATAGAGTGGCTTGTATCAGCTACCAAAAGTTCAGTTGGCTCTATTCTAATATCGCTTCAATGTCTGAGTCTACCTTTAAAGCTCGGCGGATCTAAGGATGTCAATGCAAAAAAGCTGTTCCACGTTCGTCCATCACGCTCCACAATTCGCTATGATTCCGGATATGTGCTTTCAATTTTTCAGGATGTATCATCTTGTGGATTGATATTACTTTTGGCTTAATGGGGGTTGATCATTGCATTCAAGTTCACACATCAGTTGTACCCCAGATCTGTCAATTAGAAAAGGACAATCAAGATCACCATCCCGTTCGATTGGTGGTTCGCGTCTCGTGCTCCAACTCTTGTCTTCTGGGTCGCTTCCCCGACTAGGAGTATGATATCGCAGATGTCAGACCTTCCCGGAACGAGGCTAGCGGAGATTGTAGCCTTATTTCTAACGGTCATAATAAAAATCACAGCATTCCTACCCTTGACAGGAAGCGGGGAACTTTCTGCAGACCGATCTACAGGATGTGTATTGACAAACGCGGTCCTGTTCAGGACAACTCCACACACGTGCATCATTCGTACACCAGCGTCGCCACAGTGTTGCCTACTTTGCCATGTGGAGATATACATAGTATCTACCATAACGCCAACAAAGCGTTGCAACAGGGTAGAACCCGTTCAACACTCTGGCCCGAGGCTTGGACAGATACGTATATATATGCCCTTAAAAAAAATCAGTGTTCATAGAGAAGGCATTGACAGCTGTTATGCAGATGCTATCTAGAACCAAATGTAGGAATCACAGTTCTAGGGCGGGTCGACCCTATGCAACCACCGGGAGTGGAACGGTTATTGTAATATTTCCCACAAAACAATCGCGAGATTGCTATAAAGTACGGGTAGTGGGGGATTGCTGGAACAAACTTGATACTTGAAACCTTGAAAAGACCGTCATTGATAGTGTGCGTATTCTGGTCTATTGGTCTCCCAAAGGCTCTTTCGCTCACACCCTCTGTGGGTACCAGCAGAATGCCTACTGCTAAAGGAACTGTCAAGTGCATTGTGGACCCGCAACTCGATGCTGAGTTTATCATTGACGACTTCGTGTACAAATTCGTGGGCACCTTTGATAGTCCTGTCACACACTTCATTACCACTCAAGCAACACTCACCTACGATTCAATGGCAGGTCTGAAAGGCCAGAAGAAATTTGAAGGAAAACTTGGGAAAGAAGAGGTCACATTCACCATCCACGACAGCAGCGACGGCAGTGACAGTGGTGTGACGGTCACTGGGACTCTCATAACGCCAATTATACCGGCAGTCTACATCAGAGGAAGCGCGAGTTGGATTTGAGGACGATGGCAAAGGATCAATTTCGCGATGGTTTGGGTTGGATACATCCACCTGGTGATCTGCGGGTATGATGGATTCCAATAATAACCGGGGACGCATGCCTTGGTTTATGATAATATGTCTAACTCACTTCTTCTCACTTTCTCTCGTTGGTCTACCAAGGCGATTCCTACTGAACGACCTTAGCTTTCATTAGTGGAGGTAGATATCAATATAGTAAACATAGTAAATAAAAGCTGAAAAAATGAATTGGAAGTGATAGTTGTGACCTACCCTCATATGAAATGGGATGAAGCAGCAACAGACAACACAGAAAGCGCGATGATATTCTAAGGACTGACAATGCTTGGGACGTTATAATTAGGCCTTATGTTCCAATAAAGTTTTAAACGGTCACGTTTGGTCCAATAATCACGAAACCTACAACCAAACATTGACCAAACACTGGATGCCGGATTGAACTTTTCACAGTAGTTTCCTAGTTTCTCACTTTCAGAGTCTGAACCTCTAGAGGGCTAGCAAAAGTTGTCGAGGTTGATCATGAACGGTATAACCCAAGAATAATTACTTCATGAACAACATCATGGGCGCGAATAAGAATCTCGAACAGGCTCGGCTTATATCGTCACTGCTCCTTGGCTTTCTCGACAAGTGTTAGCTTCTCCTAAATCCGTTACAGGGCCCTTCTCGTCAGCACCATTGCCACGTATTATCTTCAGATTTAGTTCCAACAATACGTCGGATATCTTGGGTTGATCCACGAAGCCACAGAGAACAACACCCTGCATAGCCGCCCGACATTTTCCGTGGCTTATGCTAATGCAGTGTCCATGTCCACGGTGGTCTGCCTCATCTCAAGTTCCTGCTGGACTTTCACCAAACAGCATTGTCGTGCATCTGCTTGGCGATGGTGACATGGTGTCTTCGTAGTTCCCACCTTATGTTGTAAAGGTGGAGGTTCTCGTATGGATGATCGCATTTTCGGCGTCCTTACGCCCCCTCTGACCCAACAAATACCCAGCAGTTGGGGAGTCCTTCAGGATCAAATGAAAAGTTTAATGGACAACTCTGGCGACAGTTCGTGCAGCGTTTAGGTACCGCACACAATATATTGTGATCTTGTGTACCGACCCGCCTGCACAACTGCTGTTTGATCGTGCCTTCGTACGTTATTAATGTTATCTTCTTTTGGTTGATGGTCAGGTTCGAAGGTGATGAATGCGAAGAAAGGCTGGCCCACCAGTTGCGTGCTGTTTGTCTGTCTCACAATATCCAACAATGACCGCCTCTTCGCCGCTTTCTGCTCCATGATTACAAGGGTATCTGAAATGTTCTTCTCGATGTCTTGGCCTTGGTTGTAAAGAGACAGAATGTCATTGGTTGACCGGGGTTGAAGGGAGAGTATGCCCAGCCAGTCGAAAATCTTGACCGGCTCACCTGGAGCCTTCTTGTGACCCTCTTCGACCGATCCTTTCATTGTCTTACGGAGGGTCTGGTCGACTTTACCCTTGGTCTCTATATCCTGTTTCTCCCTCAATACTTGTCCTGTACTGTAACAGGGTTAACGAGAAGATACAAAGCATTGTCGCGCAATGCCTCTGGAAGAGACTCTCGTCAAAGATCCGGCTCTAGACACATTTGTGAACAATAAGGCAACACTCTTGCCGACAACGACGGGGAACATCGAGCAAAATGTGGACAGTGTGTAATCCATGGATTCTGAGGCGCGGGACGGTGCCATTCGCGAGGACCAGGGTCCTATCGACGGTGGTAATGTTATCCGGATAACATCGACAACGCTCCCTTTGTGCTGCTTGCCTTACACAATAAATTACCCCAGATATCTACCGGTCCTGTTATATCAAGGATATGAACCTTCGTTGGCTTTCGAAAGCGTATAGCACCACCTTGTTGGTTTGACTGTGTTCCTCAGAATCACCTGCCTCGTTCTTGGCCTCGTGAAACTTTCCTTACTTGCCCTTTATTGTTTGACTATACCCTGTCCCAGCTTGTTGATGGTACTAAGGGTGTAGAGTTAGACACAACAAAGAAGTGATATGCAAATCGAGATAAATTCATTATAGGCTAGATAAGCACACTGGAAGTCCCCTTATCGAACACGCCAACGCCTCACACTTCGTACTAAAGGTCATGGGAGACAAAGTTTTCGGGCCTCTCGGCGTCACTTTGCCCTCCTCAACGCATAGCTTCCGGAATAAAGGTCCGTTGCGCATATTTGGCTCATCTGTTGTTTTAGTATTCATGATTGGAGTGTCCCAGCTTCCCTTCAAGTTCTCGACGTAGCTTATGCTTTCTGATGAAAGAAATATGAACTATTTGGTGATGAAGGAATCGCCACAAGGACTTTCATGAGGAAGTTTTAATGGGTTTCATCAGGCGTGTCACGAATCCACCATTATCCGCAAAACACAACCTATCAGTTGCCCCTCAACTGTCACTAGTACTTGGACCCCCGCTTTCAAAATAGAGACTTATCGAAAGTTCGATTGAAGTGGGTGTTTTTCCTGCATCAAGAATGAATTCGAGAGTGTTCCCAGATCTTCAAATATTTTTACTTTGAGTTGCAGCTGGTGGGTTTCAACTTGTACCCAACTTGTACCATCAGTGGACAGGTGTCAACGCTCTGGAGTGTCCTTCCATCCTCATGTAGTATGTAAGTCCTTAGCACAGACTCTTCGACTTTGCGACTGATACCTGCAGAAATATAGTTGAAATTTCAGAGACAATGCAGATTACAACGAGCACATCCAGGCTCTGGAGAGACCTTGTAACCTCTGCCAGTTTTGAAATGCAAACACCTCTGTTTTTTTTTTACCAAGAACCTCTTCTGCCCTAGCAAGGTAGAGTCCGTGTCAGCATCCCATCAGAAGCATGAACCTTTTCTCATAGAGGTCAAATTCCTGGAGGAAAGGGGAAAGACCGTGGACGTTTACCCTCCATTATGGGGGTGAAATAAACAATTGTAATCTCGAGGCCCTGATGCCCGCCTCATTTCCAGGTTGATGAAGAGTAGCCCACCATTGCAGTGGATCTATATACTGCCGTGAAGAAGGCAAAGGCAAAGGTTAGGACAGGTGTTCCATGCAAGATCGCTTAACCCCGCTCATTTCGGGAGCGGCAGCGTGTTCCGAGAATTGGCTGAAGCTGAGACGACGAGTGTCAGCTCGTTCTACGGCTAGTCCACTCTGAATATTCTCAACACTTACAGAGTTCCTCCAGACGATATTCGCGAGTGGTGCACTCAGGAGGTGAAAACATAGCAAAGATGCCACCGGAATAAACGCGACCACTGTTTACCAGTCCATCTATGCTGGCCCCAAATGTGACACCAACTTCCTCTTGGATGATGACGGAACAACTTAGTCAGAACCGTTCTTCATGTGGTTAGAACGCGGAACATTGTCGCGTTCCTTACATTCGGTGTCTCGAATGGAAAGCACTCGGATGCACTCAAACAAGGAGCACTGGTCGGTATACCGGATGAGGCCACAAAGCTTGCAGAGTGGGACTGGCGTCGTTGCTTATGGGACGGTTCCAAAACCGGCGAGAAGATTCTGAATGAGGGGTGCACATTGGGGAATTGGTGTGTCGATGGAGACCGGGGTACAATAACCTCATTCGCAACGGCGCCTTCCTCGCTGCCACTATCTATCACAAGGGTACCTCTATCGGCTTTGCACACGTCACGCTGCGGCTGTACGAATCTACTTCAGCAGCAGTGCAAAGGTATTTGAATGGGGACTTGTCCAGAAGTTCTGCGTTAGTCTGATCTCTTCGATATATACCTTCACCTTAACGGCGCTCAAATTCAAGGAACGCACGTCCATCTGTTCGAGGATTTCGACGTGGTTTAATTCCCTGCTGGTTAGACGCAGCGGGGGAGAAGAAGGTCAAACTGTAGTCTTCTGAGAGGGCTTTGGTTACGGTACCTTTGATATTGCATGATGTACCGAACGAAGAGAAGATTGCCTATAGAACAATTTCTGTTTATGGGTGTAGCTGCAATCTCTGTAACAAGAGATGTTTGCAGAAGTGGTGGCTCATCCTGCGCATGTTATCGACGTGTCAATAACAGTCGAGATCTGCTTATACCTTGTTGGCCATTCCATATAGCTCGATGTCGCAATCGACAGTCCATGACGCGTAAAAATGATGATGAGAGGGGGATTCGAACCCCCGCCACAATGTGACCAGATCCTGATTCTGGCGCCTTAGACCGCTCGGCCATCTCACCTTCTTGTCGGGCAAAAGCCGTAAATTCATGAGGCACGTTCCTTTGTTCCTATCCAGACGCTTTCAAGATACAAGTGGTGCGCTTCGTTAAGATACCGATTAAAATGTTCAGGATCCCTAGAAGAAAAGAGGAAGCTTGAACACATGCACCCCAACGCACCAAACCAGAGGAGCATCCCGGACATTGAAGAAGCGAGACACGTATGCACTTCGCGCGCGAGGCTAGTGATAGTAGGATTGAATCCGCGAGGGGAGCCAAGGAACGGGATCACCCGGTTCACTTCAATAGTACGACATCGGTAAGTAGATATAGATCTGTTGGCGCCTTGTGAGGCCGTGCTTCTCATGGTCACAATCGCGGTCGAATTTCAGGTGTAGTTCTCACCCAGCGAGGTGATGAGCCCACTAGTTTCGCGTGATGGGGTTTGTGGGGTTGTTGCCACTTGGGGAGACATGTTGGACTTTTCTCGGGGTCCAAGCCGCTCCCAGGCTTTTCGGCGGGGCTGGTTGCCAACCTCCGCCGACCTCATGCACCTGGTAGATAGTTTAGGGCACATCTGGATCCAGCGACGGCGATTGGAATGGATGATCCATGGGGGTATTTGAGAGATTCCGGGAATGTGTCGAGCGGTTTTCGTCATTTCAGGACCATGCTGTTCGAGTTGCCGTCGTCATTAGATAAAAGGATTCAGCCGCCGTATTTCCAGAAATTTGTAAGTGTTGGAGGATAGGCCCGGGAGTTATTGTGGCGCCTCTATTCATCTGTTTTTTGGTCAGCGACGGTGTTGGGTCGATAGAGACGAAAATGGACATTTGGGATTTAGCGCTCATTGGTATGTAAGCCGTCTCCGTCGGACCCCGATCTCGCATGTTGCGCATGTTTATCGCAACCAGCAAAATAACATATTAGCAAACAACCGCTAATGAAACTCATCCCAAAATGCATCCATCTATACGCGTTTTCTCGACGAGGGCTCACCAGCCCCTCATAAAGTTCATTGGAAAGCGAGCTTACCCCTCCGGTATGTAGAATTGTTCGGTTTTTTGCTTTTGCTTATTCAGTAACTATCGCAGGCACCACCGCCTCACATGCACACCCGGCTGCACCCGCCGAGCTGAAGCAGAAGTTTTCTGACTTCGTGAAGAAGTTTGAAGCATCAACGTCATCACCTACGACAAAAACTGTACAAAGCACTGATAAGGACGCTTTCTCCGAGTTCTGGCAGGCCCCAGAACGTTTCTGGAGGCCACGGACGCGGATGATAGAGGACTTTGAGATAGATGCAATTGAGGTCGGTCTTAAATATCTATTAAGGTCTTTAGTATGCTGACGGTATTTTCAGAGCGGTGGAGCATCCTTGCACTGAAACACATAACCTTTTCGCATTGTAGACAATCACCTCGACTAATATATCATATCGACTATCCCAGTGAAGCTCAGGGATGTGAGGCTTTTGCGGTATGATTAATCTTGTGTCAAAAAATGTTACTCCGATATCCTTAACTTGCCATGGCCGTCTCACTTTCTTGCTTGGGATAAAGGTGTACGGCCGACGTGGTTTCGATTGCCGGCTGGTCATTTGCCTGGTTTGAGATATGTTAAATTTGTATATTTATGCTTCTCCGATATGAAGAGTAAAACGAGGCAGACGTTGCGATGAAAGGATGGGTTGTCATTTCGAGAGCTCCTGTAAAAGTACTAACAGCGCCGATATGTTGTGCGCACAGAGTCAAGTGAGTCTTGGTGTGATTTATTTATTGCACTTACAGAATAGCGTATACACCGAGTTGAAACATGCATACACCTTATTTCCTGCAGTATAATTATCTCCTTTACGTTAAACAGCAATGTCCACGATCCAAGGGATATAGCCATTGAACAGCATGGTGAAATAGGTTTATTGGCTAATCTTTCTCTGCGTATGCCAATAAGTGTTTCTCAATCTCTGCCTCATCCATAACTCGCCACAATCCCTTCGTTTTCTCGTCCTCTTGTGGATCCTCAGACACGATACCAATTTCGATCTCTCCAGGCTTATAGTCTGTTGCATGTACAGTTGACATGGCTTCAATTGCCATCTACTCGAATTATAATTAGAGGCTCCAGCTAACAAGACAGGGTTACATACCTCAATGACTTCATCTCGACTTAGGCCCTTGCCAGCTTTTACTGGGTCATCCGCACCCTTGCCACCATCCAACTTCTTCCATTTCTTCTCAAGATGGTTCATTGCTTCTTGTTGCTTCTGTCCTGCCGCTGTCGCATGAAATCCAACAAAGTAACCAGCGGGATCGAGTTTGAAACACTGCGGGCCAAATTCTGCATCGATACCGATCAGGATCATCGCTTTGTCCAATTTGTTCGTGAGATGTAGAGTGGAAATGGTGTGGCGATCACTTACAGATTCCTAATGGCCGCATGCCTGCTCGTTGAGTGTACACTTGGTTGATGTTGGCTAGTCGCCGTGAGAGGGCGTCAGGCGTAATCTCATAGCCGTATTTGTATCTGAATTCTGCTGCCTCTCCCCGAGCACGAGAAATTTGGGCACGGGCATCAGCTGTAGGTCCAGGAATTAACGGGTATCTGACTTTAGCCGATACGATACACACCAACAAGGCCTGTCATTACGCAGCCAATTGTGGGAGTGATACCGAAGAGATGTGTGATGGTCGACGCGTCCAGCAACTTGTCCTACGTGAAACATTTAATTCAGCCGCTATGTGTGTTGGGGTGTGTTCACCCACAGGAACTTTCCGCTGTGTGATTACTACCGATGTATCTTTCCCCCTAACAGCAACTGCAGTGTGCCCAGAGCCAGAGATGGCCTTGAATGCATATTCTACGTGGATCGAGCCTCGTAAGCCGCCAATGGTCAGAGATCTGGGATTGTAAACGAACCGACTTGGTACAACCGTCCTTCCGGTGAGAATACGGTCAGATATCTATCCCGATGTGCGTTAGCATTTCCTCTTGCAGAAGGGATTTAAGAGAACCGTACCTGTCGTATGATGTTCTTGACATTGTGGTACTTGGGAGGGTACAGTGTTTTGGAATAATCAGAGGACGCGCAAGTCGTCACGCGATTGTGTCACGGGGTAACGGTCACAGATAATTTGGTCTGCAGATTCTGCCAATGACAATTCACATTGAGCGCCTAGGCGCGAGCAGGTTCCCCTTCACGAAAGTTTTTTTCTTTCACTGTTCACTGCATATTTCACGATATAGCTCAACTAAGCTCGCCATTAGACACGCTGATACAAGTGCTTATCCGAGCTGAAAATCGGGCAAAAACGAGTCAATTTTCGGAGGGGGAGTGTTAAAGAGCAAGGATGAAGGAAGCAGTGTCCCATCAAGCACCGAAAGTAATGTAAGTCATTTTATTCTTATTCGTGAATGCGATCTGACCGATAACAGCAAGAAACTTCAGTTCAGTCTGCTCAATGCACAAGATACAGTCAAAATCTCGGAGTTTGAGGTCACCCACCGTGATCTCTATACCGCCATTGATCGGCTGCCCGTAAAAGATGGTGTCCTTGATCGTCGTCTTGTGCGTCACCTGGGATGTCCAGTAGAGCAACGCACTGACGTTTAGTTAAGGGAACAACAGACAAGAGCGCGTTTTGTGAAACGTGTGGCCAATCCTCTGTGAACTGTGTTGGACACTATGCTTACATCAAGCTCGTTGTTCCGGTTTTCCATATTGGATATTTTAAACATACAATTGGTATTCTCCAAGCTATCTGCAAGGTATTTTTGTGAGCTTATGTTCCAACCGCCGCGTTTACACATGTCTTTTAGACTTGTGCACGCGTGCTATTGGAAGAACCAGACAGACGTGTTTTCATCAAACGATTTCGTCGGCCAAACCTTGAAAACATACAAAGGCAATCACTCACCAAAGCCGTGAACACCATGGCTCGCAAGGTCGTTTACTGTCCCTACTGTTCTGCCACAAATGGTGCCGTCAAAAAGGCTGGCGCCCTGAAGATAATTCACGACAAATTCCGTGCTAAAAAGACTGCCGATGAGATGGAAAAGTGGAAGAAGACATTCGCGTCCGCGGTAGAAGCGCAGAAAGAACTGGCGGTCTTCATCAATAAAGCGGTACATGAGGATCTAAATCCGCTGAAAGTGCTGGACTTGTTTAGACGAATATCAGATGAGGTGTGTTGGACTTGTTATTTCTCGTAGAATTGCTGTTAAAAAGTCTGTTTACCAGGACTGTGAACTGCTTGGGCTGCAACCTTATTGGGGCCGACCAGAAGAATTCATTTGGCAGTATCTTTCCGTCCCTCCTGTTTGTATTCGTCCATCGGTGGCTCAAGATGGAGCCTCCAATGAGGACGATCTCACAGTCAAACTCACCGAGATCGTATTCACAAACGCCCTCATCAAACAAGGGCTCACCAAAGGCGCACCGACACCCCAGTTCATGGTATGCATATTCCTCCCGTAATGTGACTACTGTGAATTTTTTTCCTTCTTTAGGAACAATGGGAGTTTCTTCAACTGTCTGTGGCTATGTACATCAATTCTGAACTTCCTGGCGTTCCATCGCAGCCAGGTCAAAAACCTATACGTGGATTTGTGCAGCGCTTGAAGGGAAAGCAAGGTCGATTTCGTGGAAATTTATCCGGGAAGCGTGTCGACTTCTCGGGTCGCACCGTCATCTCGCCTGATCCCAATTTACGGATCGATGAGGTTGCTGTTCCAGAGCGTGTCGCCAAGATTTTGACGTACCCTGAACGCGTTACATCGCATAATATGGACACCCTGAAGAAGGCCGTGCGGAATGGCACGGAAGTACACCCTGGTGCTAACTTTGTGGCCCGAGGCGATAATAAAAAGTTTTTGAAATTTGGAAATCGTAACGCAATCGCTGACGGTTTGGCAATTGGTGATATTGTTGAGAGGCACATTATCGATGGCGATATTGTGCTATTCAATCGGCAACCAAGTTTACACAAGGTGAGTACTTATTCTGAATTCAGTATTATCTGTCTAATATTGTTGTATATGTTTTAGCTGTCTATCATGTGTCACCGAGTGAGCCCTACCAATCCCGACATAATTACTCCTCCAATTCATTATACGTAGGCGAAAATCCGACCTTGGAGATCCTTCCGTTTAAATGAATGTGTCTGTGGCCCATATAACGCGGATTTTGACGGAGACGAAATGAATTTACGTGGGTGCTGACACAGCCCTGAATTTCCGTTAACTCTAATCAAGAACTTCTCAGATGTTCCACAAACGGAAGAAGCACGGACAGAAGCTCTTGAACTCATGAGTGTGAAACATAATCTGGTAACTCCGAGAAACGGAGAACCTGTCATCGCTGCTATCCAAGATTTCATAACCGCTTCATTCCTTCTATCTCGGAAGGATCAATTCTTCGACCGACGGCAATTTACTCAAATCTGCTGCTACCTCGCCGATGCCAATATCCAAATAGACATCCCTCCGCCGACAATCTGGAAACCGACCCGACTATGGACCGGCAAGCAGGTCTTCAATGTTCTGATGCGACCCAACAAACACTCCAAAATTTTCGTCAACGTTGAGTCCAAATGCCACAAGTGGGAAGAAGCTAAGCAAGCCAACTATCCTGCACGAATGAAGCCCGCAAATGATATGTCCCCGAACGATGGCTGGCTCGTTATTGTCAATAGTGAGATCATGTGTGGCGTAATGGACAAAGCGACGGTGGGAAGCGGCAAGAAGAAGTCGATATTTGGGGTGATTATGCGAGATTATGGACCTCACGAAGCAGGCGCAGCGATGAACCGGCTGGCTAAACTATGTGCTCGCTGGCTTGGTGAGTAATTTCTCCACCCTGAGGAACATAGCGCTTAAGGGAAACCATCTAGCAAACTACGGATTTTCTTTAGGTATCAATGATGTCATTCCAGGTCCTAGACTTTTTGCAAAGAAAGACGAGCTAGTTGAGAAAGCCTATGCAGAATGCCAAACTTTGATCGCCAGAGCTAAGAAAGGGACTCTAGAGAACAAAGCTGGTTGCAATCAGGAGCAGACACTGGAGGCTCTCATTTCATCGGTGCTGTCCAAAGTTCGCGAGGAGGTTGGTCAGATTTGCATGCAGGAGCTCAGTCGCCAAAATGCACCTTTGATCATGGCAACTTGTGGTTCTAAAGGTATGTTCTAATCACTTTGTGGTATTTAATTACTTAGGAGCTTTCTAGGTTCTGTGATTAACGTCTCGCAGATGGTCGCTTGTGTTGGTCAACAAATTATTGCTGGCCATCGGGTGCCAGACGGTTTCCAAGATCGATCACTGCCTCATTTTCCCAAAAAATCCAAAGAGCCTCCATCTAAGGGTTTCGTACGAAACAGTTTCTACTCAGGTTTACGGGCAACAGAGTTTTTGTTCCACGCTATTTCGGGTCGTGAGGGTTTAGTTGATACCGCTGTGAAAACCGCAGAAACCGGATACATGCAAAGGCGGTTGATGAAGGCTTTGGAAGATTTGACAACACAATATGACTTGTCTGTCCGAAACTCAACAGGAGGCGTTGTTCAGTTCAAGTACGGCGATGACGGCCTTGACCCCGCTTGCCTTGAAGGTGATGCTCAACCGATTGACTTCAATCGCGCCTGGAGTCACGCTGTGGTGGGTTTTCAAGACTTATTGCTAATCACTACAATACCGACTACATTACAGGCAACTGGGTCTCGTGAGGGCCGGAGTCTGCTGCCGTTCGAAATCCTCGAGATTACTGATCGAGAACTAGCAACAAGGAAATATACCAGTGAATGCACGGCGGCTTATCTGGCAACTATACGCGGCTTCGTGACGGATAACATTGCTCATGCGATAGCTGATATTCGTAAAAGCCACGGTATGTTCGAAGCTATGGAACGTGAGGACGAATGGGATGCAGAGACTGATTTGACAATGGGAGCGTCCGGTCCGTACAATCTCTATCTTGGGTACATGACCCCGCTCATCGGGTGAACATAGCGGCTGACGTTGCGATCGTGAGCAACAAATCGAAGGTGACTGAAAATCAACTGAGAACATTCCTGGAATTGTGTTGGGTTAAATACGTAAAAGCACGAATCGAGCCAGGTCCGGAAATCTTTCCAATCTCTTTGGAACTTACTCATGTTTCCTTCGTAGGGTCCACGGTTGGTGCCGTGGGGGCTCAGTCAATTGGTGAACCCGGAACTCAGATGACACTAAAGACGTTCCATTTTGCTGGTGTAGCATCCATGAATGTCACCCTTGGTGTACCACGTATCAAGGAAATTATCAATGCTGCAAAAGCAATCAGTACTCCCATTATCAGTTGCAAACTGGTAACCAGCGATAGTGAAGCTTCTGCCCGCATTGTCAAAGGACGTCTGGAGAAAACTCTCCTGGGTGATGTGCTTGCAACCCTTCCCGTGGTATACTAAGAAACTCACATTCCTTTCAACACAGGTCGCAAGCGTATTGGAAGAAGCATGGGCTCCTGAATACACCTACATTGGTGTTATAATCGATGTGGATGCTATCGAGAAACTTCAAGTGGGTAATGTTTCCCTACCTGCTTTCATTATCTTACTTTAGCCGAGCTAGCTTGAGCTCACTTTAGATGATATAAAATGGGCGATTGTTGGTGCCAAGAAATTGAAGATCAAGCAGGAGGTGGGTGCCGTAGCTCGCGTAGACCTCTTGTTACTGATCGGCCATCAGTCCATCACCGTCATTCCTCGTAAAAACCGGCTCAGGATTTACGTTGATAGCCAAGACAAATATTACAGATTACGAGAACTGAAACGTGGTTTGGCCGATGTAGTTGTCAAGGTAAATCTGCCCTCGCACTTTGCTCGTAGCGTGTTAAGACGTTTTTCTTACCAGGGCGTACCGACGATTCAACGCGCAGTTATCAATATCAAAGAAAAGGATGATGCAAAGGGAAAGAAGGGTGACAAGGAACTCTTAGTAGAAGGTTATGGGTTGCAAAAATGCATGATCGCCGAAGGTATGTTGTTCCCCGCCCAGATCTATATCCGTAACGCTAAATCCTCCAACCAGGTGTGGTTGGCGAGCATACGTCATCGAACCACGTTATCGAAGTCGCTCAGGTGCTCGGCATTGAGGCTGCCCGCCGGACCATTATCAACGAGATTCAGTACACCATGAAGTCCCACGACATGATCATTGACCCACGGCATGTTATGTTACTTGGTGATGTTATGTCTTACAAAGTTTGTCTAATCCGTCATTCGGTCATCCGCCGGTCTCACAAGTTTTCTAGGGAGAAGTTCTTGGTATCACGCGGTTCGGCGTTGCCAAAATGAAGGACAGTGTCCTCATGCTGGCATCTTTTGAGAAGACCACAGACCATCTATTCGATGCCTCTGCGTTCGGCAAGAACGACAGTATCGCTGGTGTATCAGAAAGCATTATCATGGGAAATCCCGCGGCTAATTGTGGGACATCAATGTATAGTTTTTTCTCTTGCACTACTTCTGCCGCTCTCACACAAATATCATCGAAGGCCGGCCTTGTACTCTATACCACCCGTTATCAACAAACCGCGGAAGCTATTATTCGAAGGCGCTCTCTAGACATCGCTGAGCAAGCGTGTCGTTGTGTGGACTCTAATTTTATTTGTATATTTTCCCTGAAATACGACGATTCGCACGCACAGGACGGAACACCGGCCCGTAAGTCCCGCCTGATAATAACCTGGATTCAAAAACCAAACATCGTCCAGAACACTGTAACATTTAAGTGTTGAAAGACCAGCCTCTCGACCATAGCCAAATTCCATCGTCCAATGAAATAGGAATCAAACCAAATCCCTGGAACCATGCTAATTTAAAGTCCTTCGGGGCGACCCGCGGGTCTGGTTCGGAATTATCTTCAAGATTCTTACTCACATCTACTCACCTGCCCTGCCCACTGACGGCATGCCGCATATCTTGAAGGACTGCGGGTACTTTCGGGTCCCGTAAGCAATGCCGACACGCCATCGTTGTGCCACAGCCGAACATCTATGTACATGACAATTTGACAAATTGACTATAATAGCCACTGCCAGACAATTAAAATTTAGCTTTGAGTGTATCATGATCAATCTAGGGACTCTAACCAATCCAGTTTGGTTAGACTAAACAACAATCAATTAGCGTCGCAATAACAAGACTGAGGACTCCGAGAGTGTCCCGTACAACTTCAAGCGGAAAGTCATCACCCCCGTAGAAGTTCTGTTTATAGTCCATGGCTTCAGAAAGAGATGTCAAGACAGAAGCCCTGAACTTCGTGTTCCGTTGTAGATATTTTTGGACGATACCGAGGAGGAGCGCCAGTTTGTTAAGTTTGGTCATCCGTCGTCCGAGGCATCTTGTCCAGTAGATCGACCCTATCAGCGGAAAGAAGACTCATCTCATTATCTGACAAAAGAAGAGAATGAATCCAGATCTATCAAATTGTCGAAAAAAAACTCAACCCGGGGTATCCAGTGCAGAAGCTGAATCCCGGGTTTCTTCAGTTCGCGAGCCCGAGGTTGGGAGGTTGCGCACGAACATCTGGAGATCCCCACCCTGACCAGCGTCTATCGTGATTCAAGTGTGATCGTTGTCGTCGAAAGTAATAGTTCGCCGAGGACAAGTGGTCTACAATCAAGTTGGCTAGTCTGGAAAAATCGGAATATAATATGGACCGACAATCCCCCACATGTCGTTGATTTTCATGATCTTGATCGGTAGATAGAGTAACGCCTCGGCGACTTACGAATACTTGAGGGCCTAAGTAACTTTGAATGCCGAAATGAAAGGTCGTCCTATCATGACTCTGTCAGTATTGCGGTTATTCCAACGACGAGGCTTTAAAGCGTACTGGCGAGTTATTCACCCAATCTCGAGTTTACCTCGTAAACATTGAGGCAGATTTCCATGAAGGCTTGATACTAATCAAAGGAGAAGAAATTCCCCTGCAACAGTCCCTTCAATGGGAGGGAGACGTTGGTACTTACATTTTTGGACAATGTCTTTTTACTGAATCACATAGAAGATAGGAGCCGCCGGTTATCCAACGAATTTTAAATAGAAAGGGGGATCGAAGTGGGCCGGTGAGTTGATGAACACGAACCCGTCACTTTATGGCATTAAGTGCCATTCCAGGCGACGCTGTACCGTGTCAACGCGGCGAGAAAGCTTCGCGGGAGACGACCAAACCCCACGAGTTGCATTTCCATCACAAAGGTGAAAATGAAGGGCACTGTAGTCGGTTCCGGCGCGGCGACAATAAAAGACCTCCGAGGGGTCATGGCCTCGTCCCGAGGGCCGGTAGAACAGCAGACTCCAAAACGGGTTCATCACACCAATACCATATGTGCGGTGCGACGCAACCACGTCCAAATATCGACTTCGCCGACGGCCATCATCAGGGTAGACGGCTGGGCACTTCCATTCGTCACTGTCGATCGAGGAAACTCCAAACTCGATGTCGTTTCGACATATCGAGGTCGATCTGGAAGCGACGAGTTCTAGGTCCCAGGACTTGTTAAGCCTTCTCGGGACCCCGATCTGTTCTGAAACCAGACTCTGTTCCGTTGCTTCAAGAAAAAAAATAGAACGCCGACGGTCATTAACTCCCACATGGCTGATGTCGAGGACCAGCACAGCATGCCTAATAATAATGCGTGATGGTGAGATGTAATGTTGCATTTTGCATTTCATCAATAATCTGAAAAGAATCACTTACGAGGGGATGTCGGTGATGACAGCAGCACCCGATGTCAACAAGACTAGGCCAACGCCACGCCGAGTTGGAAGTTGTGAGTGCGGGAAACTCGATGTGAATTGAATGGCCTTCCTTGAGCGACATTTTTAGGTAAGCTTGATCCACCAGTAACTCATCTGTAAAGGCCATAATCCTGGCGACCATGCATGATCACAGTGGCTTTAAATGGTCAAAATGCTGGGTACATATCTCGCCCTCCTTCGCATTCAACCTTTATTGTGGAGTCAAGTAAGGGGCTTGCGCAGCCGCAGAGCAGACTTCAAGTTTAAGAGTCACGATCGCACCAGCAGGATGCTCCCAACGCGTCAATAGGTTATTCTGTGGACTCGAGAAATTAGGCCCGAGTGATAACAGGGAGATGAACTTCGAAATCAATTATAGCTTAGATCATCGAGCCAGCCGGTGGGTATAATCGCTATGCGATTTATGCGATGTCTTGACTCTTGGCTGAGAGACGCAAGTTCGATTACTAGGTTTGATCTGTCGGTGATTACCAGGTTCTGAGCTTGATCAAATATTTTACGGAACGTCCGGACCGGTTTCTTCACAACACCATCCAACCGATTTCCTTGGCGGGCTCTGGCAATGGCTGGCACTTCCAGATTCCTTACTGCTTTTCTCACCCAGAATGTAACGCTAGGCGGCAGGCTTCTCAGTACCAATCCAGAGCAGGTAGTTTCAAGTCCAACGGTTAATGTGTCAAGGCCCGCCAACTCGTGTTCAGCGAACCCATATATTCTCATGAACCGTGTGGCTTTCTGTTCCAGTTCCAATAATAGGGGGGAACTCACAAACATAGTCGTTTTGCTTTGGCGAAAACTCGTTCGTTTTCGGCCAGAGGTGTGATTGGGGCGATATTCAGCCCTTTGTGGCAGCGTCGCTTATCACAAAGCCCGGAGAGCGGTTAGGCTGAACCTCGGTACTCGTCCGTTAACGTGAGCACTTCCACTGGACTTGGCAGCCTGCACCTGATATGGTCTGACGTGGTCTCGCTGATCTCTTTCTGGGCCACGGTATTGCGAATACAAAATGCAGATAATCCAAACATGAACGAGACGACTCATGGCACCGAGGATGCTCCCCATCCACCTCCCACCAACGGTGAGCCCCAAACCCAGCCCTTGGAATTCCTTCGGACGACCACAGGCACGATGGCTTTTCTTGATTTGCGTGCTTACGAGCCTTGTGCTATACTGGGTGTGGAGTCCGTACTACAGCCCGTTGGAGCCTGGCAATATCAATATCCCTCTGCCTTGGAAATCGGAGCCTGAAGTACCTCTAGAAATACCATTTCCGTCTCCGGTCCCACCATATCCACCACCACCGCCACCGAAACCGCAAGTTTCATGGGAAAAACGGAAGGAGGAAGTCCGTGATGCTTTCGTGCATGCGCTTTCTGGGTATATGCAGCATGCATTCCCTTATGATGAGTTACTCCCATTGAGTGGTGGGAAGACGAACAAGTTAGTGTTCCTCTGTTCCCCATTAATGTCGTTGATCCGGAAGAAACTCAGCTTTAATGGGTGGAGTGTCACTTTAATTGATTCTTTGGATACCATGTGGATGATGGGGCTGAAGGAGGAATTCTACGATGCCGTTGGTGTTGTGGCAGCGCAAAACTTCACAGTTAACATAGTACGCATCTGGAAGGTTCGGAGGAGCGAACGTGACAGGGGCTGAATGCATGTTGCAGGGAGGTTCTCCATATGCGCCATTCTTTGAAACGACTATCCGATATCTTGGTGGCCTCCTCTCAGCCTACGCATTATCAAAGGAACCTGTCCTTCTCAGCCGGGCCGACGACCTTGGCCGTGCCCTGCTTCCAGCGTTCAATGCGACCCCTTCGGGGCTTCCTGGGTATGCTGTGAACACTCAGAAGTGAATCGAAACCGTTATTCAGTCTCTTGAATGTAGCTCATGGATTTATACAGTGGAGATATAACCTATGGGTGGATGGGAGATAGTGTTCTCTTAGCTGAGGCCGCAAGCTGTCAACTTGAGTATAAGTACCTTGCGAAGCTGACGGGACGAGCTGAATATTATGAAAAGGTGTGCTTATTTCTAGGTCTGGAGCTGGGACCTTTGTTCACTGTGATAGGCTGAGACAGTCATGGACGTTTTATACAATGCAGACCCGCCAGACGGTTTGTTCGCGGTAACCTGGAGCCCGGAGGGCCAACCGTACAGTGGTGCGTCAAATAACAAACTCCCAATTCGAATGATTGTTTTACATCACCAACATATAGCTCATATGTCGGTTGGTGCTTCTGCCGATAGTGGCTATGAATACTTGCTCAAACAATGGCTGCTAACTGGGGACAAGAAGGCCCACGACCAGTGTGCGTCTTCTGCATTTTGTTCCGCGATTTTCTAAAAATGAGTTTCAGACGTGAAATCAATTGATGGAATCCTGAGCAATCTCTTTTTTGTGAGCCCAACTCGTGGACTCCTCTATGTCACGGACACGCACATGGGATATCCTACGCACAACCTCGAACACCTGTCCTGTTTCTTGGCAGGCCTCCTCGCGCTAGGCACCCATACCCTCCACCTGCCCGCACATGTGGCAGAGAGGCACCAGTGGGCAGCAGAGGGGCTGGCGTATACTTGTTATATATCATATGTCGACCAGGGCTCGGGTGTTGGGCCTGATGGACTGCTGATGGAGGAGGGGAAGAAGTGGGTAGATGAATTGGAGCTCTGGGAAGAAGGTGGACGGGAGGGAGGGGTCCCACCTGGTTTGAAGGAGGAGGGCCCTAAGGCAAGGGGTGAACGAGATTATACAAATTCATCTCCAAACTACCTTCTCAGGCCTGAGGTCAGTATTGTTCAGTGGATGCGTGTATGAGATGGGTGCTCACTACCGACATGATAGACCGTGGAAAGCCTCTTTATACTTTGGAAGACGACTGGGGATGCGAAGTGGCGAGAGCGTGGATACGAAATATTCAAAGCCATCATGAGGGTTTCGAAAACCCATTTCGGTTTCGCGTCTATTAGTGCGGTTGACCGAATCTTACCGCCCAAATCTAACGAGATGCCAAGGTGAGTCTGCTGGTGTCTGTCTTCAAGTTGAGGTAATCTGAACTTTTGCTTAGCTATTTCCTCGCGGAGACTTTGAAATACCTATACCTCCTGTTCGAAGAGGGAAATTCGTATCCATTGGAAAAGTGGGTGTTTAACACAGAGGCTCACCCTCTGCCGGTTTTCACTTGGAATAAGTGGGAGAAAGAGTTGTATAATATATCTTATTAGTGGGGTTAATGGAAATGTATACTAGTAACGAGCAGGCAAACGGTCGAAGATGGCTGGGACCAGTTCAATATTTCGACCATACAGGCTCCATTGTACAGGCACATGCTGTTGATCCCAGGAGCTTTCCTCATGCATATACACGTTTGGTTGGCCAACGTCAGGGATCGACGGGACCACCACATGCTCATAATATGGGCATATCTACTTATGGGACACGCCGGGGGTTGTGTGGTGCAGTGCATCCGTGTTCTGTATTAGTGAGTCTTCTTAATAATATATGCATATCGTACAACCTCGGCGCATGTAGGTCAAATGCCGTCTGTCTAGTCGTGATCAGTTTGGTCGCGCGGACGGTACTTGATACCCCTATTTTCCAATTCCGCCTCTACGTCGTCAGGTACGCGGCCCTTTACCCGTACTGCGTACAAGCCCCGCACGTATTTGGCTATAAGTCCTATGAGAATGGACTAGAAGGCAAAAACGCTCGCGACGCACATGTTCTCTGCCACCTTGCCACCCAACTATTCTCCGGATCGATTACAGATATCACACCGTCAAAATACGTCGTTGTACATGAGGCTATACGATCTGAATTGCCTTTCATCTAGTGGAACGTTGATAAAAATGGGTCCTTGATTGAGAGAATTAAAGCCGCCATACCTGCATGAGCTCCTCACAGTTTGGACAGCCGTTTCTTCGAAAGTCAACAGGAAGCTGTATGATTGAGCATAATAGACACGCCCGGAGTTGTTTCGACCTCGCTTGGGATGGGATGGCGGCAGCACCTTGCTCGGCCATATTTTTTGGTTGCGTTCGAGAAGGACGCGTGACATGGCTAACCAAAATCAGTCTCCAAACACGTGACTACGGCTCCCGAATTCCGATGCGTCAGACTAATTTTTGAACTACAACTGGTTACCGTATCTCCCTCTCCAAGGATATCCTTTGTGGTATTTCCCCCAGCTTTTTGAAGCTTTTCTGCGGGAGTCTGTCCCTCTGAAATACCCGCAGGCCATTTCTGGGAACGTTAACGCGACTCAGAGCGCTGTTGGAACCAGTGTCTTATGACCAATGTCGGGCAGCAACTACTTTCAGGTTAGTGTTCAATCAGACAGGCGACATGCGACACAATATCTGATGTCATGAACCAGGCGGCTTATCAGGGCTTGCGACGACTGTTTGCCTGCAGCCATGTGAGGAACCTTTGGGACCACCATGTCCATACAGCTAACCTAGAAAGTTAGTTGATCTTTTAAAAACACGGATGCAGCAAGGTGATGGAACACGGGGAATTCAGTGTGTACCTTTATGCTTTCCCAGTCAGATGTTTATGAAATTCATTACGCAGGAGAGCATTCATTCTTCGCACAACACGCGACGTCATTGTTGTCAATGGGTGGGCGGGACTCTGGAGAGGAACCACGGCATCCCTTGTCAGGTATGCACTACGCATATATCTTCCTGTACCTGACTAATTTGGAACAGGAACGTTCCTGGAGTTGCTCTATACATGACAAGCTTAACCCAACTCCGTACAATAATGGCATCATCTCCGTACTTTGCTCGCGTTCAACAATGCTCAGACCGGGACACACGGAATTCATCTGTCTTGCCTAAACTCACAAGTGCAGGGAATCTTCTCGCCGGTGCGACCACCCGGGTTGCAGTTGGATTCCTGCTGAACCCCTTCTCCGTTCTCAAGGCTCGATATGAGGTTAGACAATTTGATTTATCCTATATGGGCCTCTCAGTACAATTTACATTCCACTCCAGAGCAACATGTATGCATATGAGAGCCTTACAGGTGCTCTCGTATCAATAAGCCGTCAAGGACCCTCTGAGCTACTGCGCGGTTTCATGGCCTCCTCTCTCCGAGATGCTCCGTATGCCGGGCTCTTCATTGTCTTCTACGAAGGTATCAAACGTGAAGCTTGTACGACTATTCTCTCTTCTCTTGCCTTCGCCACATGTTTGTATCTCAAGGATCTTGTTTTTAAGCCATACTTGTCCCTGCTACATCAACCACCCACTCGACTGTGATACACAGCATTTCGGCAGCTGCTGCCGGCGCAATAGCTACACTGGCTACTCATCCTTTTGATGTTATCAAGGTAAGGTTTTTATTATCGCTCTTAGATACGTCTCATTGAATAACCTATTTCTTACAGACAAAGATACAAGTTCGTTCAGAAGATAGATATCATGGCTTTCTACGAACAGTCCGCACGATATGGGAGGTACATGTGTTCGACTGATTCCACTCGTCATGAAACTTAATTTGATTTTCACCTTAAGCAACGTGGAATTGCTGGTTATTTTGACGGCGCTTCGCTGCGTATGTCACGCAAGGTCCTTAGCTCCGCTATCGGGTGGGCGGTATATGAAGGACTTCTCATGTTTATTCGGACTTCCCAGTTGGAACGATAACCCCCACTTAGATCACTGCCGACAGCTCTCGCTTGCTTTGCACCCCAGCGCTCTATATCGTACACATAATCTATCCGTTATAACACTAGCTATAATCAAGCTATCGCACGCACGACATGCAGTACTTCTTGCCCTAGCGCCTCACAAGCCCCCCGATTAATCAGGTATTCGGTTCAGCATTAGTTTACGATATTTCTTGAAGCGTTTGTCCCCCCTACAGGTTTATTTGAATGCAGTGGGCTCCCATTTTGACACAAGTCCTTCCGCGGAATGTCGACTTTGCCGTGAACTGAGACTCACATTCTTTCTCTGCGCGCGCCTGTAAGCGGGGTATGACCCGAGAAAAAACACGTAAAGGGAGGAACTGCTTCGCTCCTCTGTTCTCCCCCCAACAAAGGCCTATAATGTTGTACTAGCCAAACCCCTCCTTGAATACAGGACCAGGGATGACGCGTTATTTACTTACCTTTATTTCTAGCGAAAGAAGCATACATCGAGTTCCTCAACATGCAATGCGAGGATAGGCTCCTAATGTTGTTTATTTCTCCTCGCGTACGTCGTTGACTACTCAAAAACAATGAACTCATGACATATAGTCTAAGAATAGGTTATTAAGATACACCCCTTTAATTGTGTCCTTCCACCTCTCCTATTGCGTTAGCCCCCGACCCACCATCACTTGACTGAAACAAACCAACCCATTGCTATTAATAAATACGACCCACATAACCCAACACATAACCCACATCTTGCGAGACAAAACCCACCTGTAGCTCACCATATGGTGCCTGATAGTGGATACGTCCCGGGAAACGCATGGTTTTTTGACGGCAGGAGAACCCCGTGACACTGCATGGCTCCTTGCACTCCTATTGTACATTCCTATAAGTATCAACCAGGTCGCGGTACGACGTTCATTTCTTCCCCCAGCACTTGACAACTTCGGATCTTGACCCCGCCCGCTTCTTTCCTCCAGTTTGAATGCTACTTCTGGGGCTTGACTCCGTGCGTGTACATACCCGACGATACGCCTTATTGCCTGGTCTGCCGTCCATTATGTTTCAGACTGCTAGTTTGCTCGTGACCGCTAGTCTGCACGAGCAACTAAGCTATGTTCTGGACTGACCCACTTTATACTCTGCCTCTAGACTACACGAGCGCCAGAACTCTCTAGGGTCGACCTGACGATTTGCTTGCAGTACGCCTATCCTTTACATGTATGCATGAATGTAGCTGATTTATCCCTCCAAAACGACAGGGTGTACCCGTTAAAGTGTAAAGTTTTATATATGCGTTGTTTAGCTTCAAATTCTGCAGTTGCGGTTGAATACTTTCGACACAAGATGACGACTTTTTTGGCGCTCAAACCACAATGAACTTGTGAACCAAGAAACTAGATTCACTTACTCCTGCCTTCTGTCTCAGAAGATAAAAGTGGGTCGGTCTGCACGGATGTTTGCTAAGATTTGGTCGCGTCCAAAAACCGATAACGACCTCCTTTTCAAAAATCTATAAAGTCACTTCATTTCTGCGCCCTAAACTTCATCAAATCATAACCATCTACCATCACAAAAAAATCAACTGCTATCTGACTATCTTATCTTTCTATCATGGCTACCACCACTCTCAGTTCTCAGCTCCATCCTACCGAGTCTCCCTATGTTCATGGGAGTGTTCCCCTCACGGAGAACCAAGCCCTCATTGCTCAGATTTACGGGTTCGGCGGTGCTGTTGTGGTCATCAGTTTCATGATATACATCTGTATATATTGGACTTTCTTTAAACCTCGCAAGCTCAGAGAGGAGAGAGAGGCTATTGCTAATGGCGATATTGATATCGAGGTCAGTCTTTTTTCTCCAGATACTGCGTACATGCATTCTGACTGTATTCCTCCAGGTGCAAGCGCCGAAAAAGCCTTTCAAACTAAGCGCTCGTTGGAAACCACCTCCCATTGATTTTGCGGCTTCTCCTCCGGCAAAATTGCCCTGGTGGCGACGAACTGCTGAACCTGTCCACAACGGGTCGTTCCGTTAAATCGGACTCGTTGGAAGAAGTTATGGTTCTCGTTTCATCATCATTATCATCGCTTCACCACACCTTTGTTACCTATCTTCCTCACCTCTCCTATCATCATATACCCCACCATCATCATTCTATCCGCACGCTGCATCACTTCTCGGCCTCCGTCATATTTGGGGCGGGGGTGTCGGATTGGGCAAGGAGAGGTGGACGTCATCGTCACCGAAGTAAGCTATCATGCTGCTCAGAGCTGAGAGTTATACAACAATTAGCTCTGTCGCCGACTTACTGGCGCTATGGAAAGCGAAGGAGTCCAAATCGGAGTCGCGGTTATACGACACCGCGGCTAAAACCCCAATTGAGGGTTCTGACATGCGGCGCAAATAGGATTCACTGTCCTTTGTGTATCAAACGTGTCACCTTTCCGTTTCGCCGCCATACTTTGGCGGATAATGACAGGATATAACATATCATCATATTTTGTTACTTTACGTGTACTCTATCAGCTTCTACTATTTGGACTTTAAGGCCTTTGGATAGTTGCTGTTAATAAAAAAAACTTGTAACAGTATTATCTTTTCAATAAAAACATTTTTTCCTAATTTTATAACTGATCATGTCTTCAAAACAACATCTCAAACAATAGATATAAAAATGAACGCTCTTATGCACAACTCCCTTTCTCCTATTTGTTGATAGGTATTACTACTACACTTTAGCGTAACTGCATCAACCCACCAACCATAAAGAAAAGAAAGGGCCGTGTATATAAATATGGAACAAAGTAGGTGAACAAATAGAAAGCATTTATATTTCATAGCATCCTCTGTTCTTTTCGAGGAAACTACTCCCCTTCCGCGCTCTGCATTACCTAATCATCCCGCGAACGTATGGGGGCATTTGCACCTTCCGCAGCGACATCGCTATTCTCCAATCCTTTCAAAAGCACATCCCTACGCAACCATCTGTCTTCGGGAGTGAACCACCAGCTGATAATTCCGAAGACGGTGACACTGCCAAAGATCACGCAGGCGAAGTTGAAGGTTTCCGAAGTGACGGGGAAGAAGAAGGGTGAGATCATGACCTGAAGTATAGTGGATGAGTGGTTGGATGACACAATCATGACTAATTACCCACCGAAAATATTAAGCCATTGAAGAGTGCAGCACAGACATAGAAGGGAATCCCAAATTTGCCAAGGTAGAAGAACGATGACCTGAAGCGTCCCGGTGTCATTGTGAGGCGGAGTAATGCAATCAACCCATATGCGGCAATGGTGGGCACACCACCTGCCGAGACCAACGAGGTGAAAGCCACTTGACTTGGGAGAATCGTGCAAAGAATGAGGGCACCGAAGATGTAGATGACGGTTACTGCATGTTTTGGCTGGCCTCGCGAGTCGACCTGGCCGATCCATCCTGACATCGGCAAAACGCCGTCACGGGCGACGGCAAACACAAGGCGTGAGGCAGCGACGATTGCAATGCTCGTGTTCTAAAAGAATAACCTCTGAGAAATATGATGGATTGTCAATGATATTGTAATTACGTACCAGTACCAAACCCAGAACAGCGATGGCAGTCATGAAAGCACTACCAGGCTTTCCCAAAGCCAAGGCGTATAACTGGACGAAGGGCTGGGGTGCGTTAAGAGAAAAGAGCGTATCAAAGTCGGGGGTGCAGAAAAGGAATAGAATGGTCGTGGCGAAGCCCATGATCCCAGTTGCCAATGCGCTGCTCAAAATGCCTTTGCCAGCGGTTACTCGAGCATTCTTCGTTTCCTCAGCGATGTGTCCAGAGGCATCGAAACCAGTCATAGTTCCCGCAGTGAATAAGCTACATAAATGCATCAGTAAAACCTTAGAAAAAAGTATTGACTGCAACATACAAGGATAGGATCCAATTCCATCCGGCCGGTGCGCCTGTTCCATTGTACCTCAGGGTGAAGACGTCTTTTGCTGAGCGGAAGCCGTAGGTTCTTGATACGCCAATGGGCAGCCAAATGAGGCAAAGGAAGAAGTCGACCATCATCACCCCAAGGGAGAATTTGAAGATCCCGGAGTAGAGTCTCGGGGGGAGGTAGTTGATCGCAACCGCAAGCAAAAGTAGCCCTTCAGACACTGCCCAGATGAAAGCTCTCCATTTGATGTTATCGTTGGAAATGCCACCAGGGAAGTCAATCTCCCAGACCGCAAGTTGCGACACTAGATAGTTGGCAGTTGTCTGTTCATTGTCGTCAGTGCAAGATCAGTGAGGTGATGGAGAAAACCAACTTGGCAGTTGCCAGCCGTGAATGTCATCCACGCCGTACACGTCCACCATGCAACGATGAATCCAACGAATCGAGCGTATTTTGGGCCGGCACTTTCAGCGGCCCAGATGTAGATGGAACCGCTGACGGGCAACGCTGAGCAGACTTCGGCCAGAACAGCTGCCGTGATTGTCATGAAAACGATGGTAATCAAATATGATGACCTAAAAGGTGTTAAAACATGAGTCTCTTGCACATTTAATCAAGTATTTCATACCATATCGCTGCTGGCCCACCCGCCAAAATACCGAGGAAAAGAACGGATCTGGCAGAGGCGAATTTAGCGCTTATTATCGAAAAAAAAAAAGAGTGAGAAAAGACGCACCTAACACCTCCAATGAAGTTCAGAGCGCAAAAACTAGCGGCGAAACTTTCTATGAAATGCCAGCTACGGTGGAGTTGCTAAAAGTGATGGTCAGGGAGATAAGATCATAAGATAAGTGAAAAAATCTTTACTTGTTTGTATCCAAGATTTGCCTATAAAAAATGATGATATTAGTAACACATGCTAGTACCCCATTAATGGGGCGATAATTGGGCGATACTGGGGGCTTCCCTACGCAGGTATGAGCGCTGTTCAGGTTCAAGCGGTATTATCTCAACCCTCCTGATTCTCCGAGCTCTCTCCTCGAGGATCAATTGCAAAAGGGCAATCGATAAACGACAGAGAAGACCTCGCATCATACAAAGAGGATACCCGCAGCCATTTCCAGTTCGTGACTAGATAATTGACGTTACCGATTCAGCTCAGAAACGTAGGTTGGTCCCAGCTTCGCCCAGACGGGCAAATTACCAGCTGAAGTTCGTCTTGGTCGACAGAGGACGCGACTTCATTGTCGGACTTGGTAGAGGCTGATTTTGTGGACATGATGGGGACGAAGAGATATGATCTCACGAGAATGCAAACTTCGAACGAGCCTCTTCAAGATGTTATTTTCAGCTGCTTAGTAACAGAGGCGTGAGAAATAGCGGATTTCCGTCCCTGCATCGATCATGATCATTTCAAATTTACAACAAGCGCGTGCCAAGGCTCAAAATATCGAAAGCTCAGATATAAATGCCTCACTGGACATTAAACCGCTATAGGACATTCAGCCAAAAATAAGTAAAGTCTTGACGCTGTAGACTTACTGTTTTGAGGGCACGAATAAGGAGCCATTCCTCGTTCGAAACATCGGCCTTGAAAGAATTCTGGGGGTTTTCGACGGATCGTAAATATGGTTCGTGCCTGATCGGACGCGAGAAAATTTACCTTGAGCACGTCAATACTTTGGCGGGAGATGTGGCTCAGTAGCTCGTCCTTATCATCAAAATGTCGGCCGAACATTTTTGCAGACTGATAGACTGCATGTTCGATCTTCACTGCCACACCAGCACCTGCCTGGGATTTCTTGACGATCTGCAAAAATAATATAACATAAAACCAAGGAATAAAATGACGGCATTGCAGAAAAAAAAAACCTACATCCTGAGTTTTGTGATTAATTTCCAGTGACGTTCTGTGGCATGTCACGGTGAGATCCGGGCCGCACTAACATTCGGAAACTACAAGGACTCACATTTTGCCAAGTGGGATAATTTCTTTCTTCCCTGTTGTAGGATCGGTCTTGACCACAGCTAAAGGGGTACCCACCCGCAGTGTACCATCGAGGATATCCACACCCAAGATAATGGGATCTCGTTTACAGAAGGCAGCGATGATCTTGAGACGACAAGGCCAAACGGCTTGGGGCGCTGCATCTTTACGTTTCGCCTCTGTGATTTCCTCATTGTAGGCCTTGAATGAGTCAAACAGGTGGTAGATAATATCCGCTACAACGGACTGTCAATAAAATATCATGAATTAATTAATAGCTAACTCTTTACCTTTGAAGAGGCGAATCCCCATCTCCTCCGCTAACCGTTCCGCGTCCTTGTCGATAGGAACATCGAAGCATAAGATACAAGCTAGCTCTTTTGCCTTTTCTAACATAGTCGCTGAACGCATGACGTCCTTCTTATGGACCGGACCGATGTTGATACCTGATACGGGAATCTTGCTGACCTTGAGGAAATCAAGAAGAGCCTCCAGGGAACCAAGTGTTGAAGCCTGCACACAGACACCGCGACCTGACTTATCGATGCTGTTGAGTAGGGATGTCAAATCAGACATAACTTCGTCACGAAGGTCATCCTCATCATCATCTGGCCCAACAACGAGCAGGCGAGATCCAGCAATGGCCTTCTCAAGGTCTGGTGCGGTGATCTTGACCCCGAGTGCGGCCTTGACTTCCTTGTGATGGACGTAGGCAGACTAGGTGAAACGAATTGAGCAAGAATTCAAGATACGATAGGTAATATTGGAGCTTGCCTTGATACGAAGCTCTCGTAATGGTTGTGGCGTAAGAAGTGCTCGAACCTGTGTCACGATAGGTCCATTGAGGCCACAAACGACAATTTTATCCCCTTCGCGAAGAATTCCGTTAGAAAGTACGACATCGATCGTGGTTCCAAGACCTTCGACGACCTTGACCTCGAGCACTGTGCATTCGAGCTCAGAAAGGTACATCAGCCGATCGCTCATGCGTTGTTGTGTGAGGTTAACAAGCAGCATAATCATATCAGGAATACCCTCCCCAGTGATTGCGGACGTGGGAACCAGTGACACATTGCGGCCCAGATTCTTGTTATCGTAGTAGAGACAGGCATTCAACCCTTCTTCTGCGAAGGCGACGATGGTCTTCGCCACACGATCTTCAAACTCGCGTTGCACGGATCGTGTTTGCTTCGCGAGTGATTCGCAGAACGCTCCATCAGGTGTGGCTTCCCAGCCGTACATACGATCGATCTGTAGGAGAGCTGTTATAGGATAGTATAGTATACGGGGCCATAACTGATCCGAACCTTATTAAGGGCAACGATGAAGGGTGTCTTGCGATCGCGGAGTAATCGGAGGGATTCCAACGTTTGAGCCTCAAGCCCGTGCTAGTAGAATTAGTAAGCCTTGCGTTCCTTGGCGTAATATATATGCCCTGTGCATACCATGATATCGACAACAAGGATAGCAATGTTGCAGAGAGAGCTTCCACGTGATCGTAAGTTAGTGAAAGATTCGTGACCTGGCGTATCGATGACAAGTAACCCAGGAATCTTGTATTCTTGCGTATTGTCCTGGTAAAAGATGAATCGTGTTTTCCCTAGTCTATTAAAAAGGTCTTACTCTATTCATAACAAGTGTTTTCGTCTTGATGGCATCCAGAGGGAAGTACGTTGCACCAATCTGTTGTGTAATACCGCCGGCTTCGCCTTCTTGGACGTTTGTTTGACGAATCTAGGCTCCCCAAGCCGTTAGCACCCGAAGTGAGTGACCCGCCGAAAACACACCTTGTCCAAAAGCTTCGTTTTGCCCGTGTCGACGTGACCCAAGATGCAACAAATGGGACTTCGCAGGTCGTCCTTACTACGGGCGGCAAAAGCGGCCTCACGAGCCTTAGCCCGGCGTTCAGCAGCTTCGGCCTTCTTCTGCGCGGCCTGCTTCTGTGTCTGCGTCAGCTCCTCGTCAGATGAAGTGTCCTCGTCGGAGCCCTCTGAATCTGAGCTCGACGAATCCGAACTTGAATCGGAATCTTCCTCGGAAGAAGAATCGTCTTCAGATTCTTCGGGAGGCGGTGCCTTCGAGGGAGCTGCTTTCGAGGGAACCTGCTTGGAGGGGGGCGCCTTCGAGGCTGTAGCCGCCTTTGAAGGTGTGTCTTTCGTTGCAGGCTTCTGGGCAGCTTTCCCTATATATAAAAGTTAGTAGTAATTGAATGAATGAAACATATGTATCTCACCTTTCTGCGCTGGAGTAGATTTATTTTCGACTGGCGCAGGTGCTGATGCTGGGATAGATTCTGCTTCATCTTTCTCCTCCTCACTGGACGCATCCCACTCATCCTTTACCCCATCCACAGTAGGTTTATCCTCCTCACCACTACTAGCATCCCACTCATCCTTCAGGTCTTCTGTAGCTGCGGCTGCAGGGGCCTCTTCTGTGGCCGGGGACGCATGAGCGGCAGGAGCCTCAGGTGACCTTGGACGTGATCCAGCCGTGGAGGATGCATCCTTTGCAACAGGCCCTTTCTTTTTACGATTGCCATAAACAACTTTCTTGGGTGCACCAGCTCCACTACCCGATGCTTGCAAGCCCTCGATTTGAACACCCGAAGCTAGAAGTGCTTGTTTCCGAATCTCCGCCATCTGTTTCTCCTCCTTTTGCTTTTTGGTTAGTAGGCGACCTTCTTTCTTTGCAATTTCTCGCTTGGCCTGTGGAACATGGATCAGTCTATGCATCAGGAGTAAGTTCACGAAAACGCGTACTTTCTCCTTGTCCTTCCTCTTTTGCCTTTCTTCCTCCTTTTTCCTTTCTTCCTCCTCTATCCGTCTCTCCTCTTCCTCTATTCGTTGTCTCTCTTCCTCCGCCAGTCGCCTCGCCTCTTCTTCAAGTCGCTTCTTCTCCTCCATCAGAGCTTTCAAACCGGCAAGTCTGCCCTTCACCTTCGTTGCGGTAGGTGCATGCGGTGGAGGAGGTGGAGGTGCCGATTCTTCATCTTTCTTAGCTTTCTTTTTCTTCTTTTTCTTCGAGTCAGCTTTTCCGCCGGCCTCCTCTGCCTCCTCATCCTCATCCTTTGCGGCGGCTGGCGTTATTGCATCCGTGGTTGGCACCGCAGGAGGTGTTGGGTCATTACTTCCTTCAGCAGCTTTCTTAGCGGCAGCCTGTGCCTTTTTCTTTGCCTAGTGAAGCCGAATAAGAACGCAAAATGACGGAATATAATCTGAGACGCGCCTTTTCACGCTCTTTCTTGAGTTTTTCCTTCTCCTTCTTCGACAGAACCTTGGGGCCTGTATCTTCAGCTTCCGAGGCATCATCATCCTTTGGCAAGGCGGAGGCTTCAGCAGGCGCTGGTGTGGATTTCTCTTCTGCTTAATGAAAATCAGGCGACATGAATTCATCGGAGCGATCTTTTAGCGCACCAGGTTTCTCTTCGTCCGTATCCGATTCGTGGGCTTTTGCCTTTTTACCCTTGCCCTTTTTGTCTTTCTTCTTCTTCTCCTTCACAGGACCCCATTCCTCGTCAGCCAGATCCTCTGCTGTAACTTGGATAGGGCCCTTCGAGACAGCAGCGGCTTCTCCATCCGATCCCTCTCCAGGCGTTGGCTCATCAACACCATTTACAGTGTCGACCGCTCCCTTCTTGCCCTTCTTCTTGTCCTTCTTCCCCTTCGTTGTGGCTTTGATCACCGACTAGAATAAAGTTGAACAGTTGATCATGCGATCGATGAGGATTCATACCATAAGCCCCCCATAATCTTCTTCCTCCTCGTCGACCGCTGCGGTAGAATCCATGCTTAATGCAGCGTATCCGGAGAAGCCACCTTTTGGTCGTTCCACGTCATCAACGTCCTCTGTGCTGGTGGCGGCGACTACATTAGGCTTGACGTCTTCACCAGCCTTGTCCCTTGAAATCCAGTTAATATGGACACGACAAGGGTAGATCAGATTTCACAAACCAGAAATCATCATCGCCCTTCTTTCCCTTCTTTCCCTTGTTTTTTGGTGCCATTATCACACTTAATCGAATGGATTGCGGCTTTTAGTGGTCCTCGCGCTGCAGTCAGCTATAAAGCAGTCACAGTGAGATTTCAATGTCATCGCTCCGGTTCCGAACCCGCTCACGTGGCTTCCGTCACCAAAAAAAAACTCGAAATTACGCGAATAGCATCTCCCCAACATCGATTACCATGGGTCTCCTCACGATTATACGGAAGAACAGGCAGAAAGAGAAGGAGATGCGTATTCTCTTCCTGTAAGCTCTGGCCGCCGCCATCTCGGCTTTACGTTCTCATATTTCACAGCGGCCTCGATAACGCAGGGAAAACCACGATTCTCAAAAAGTTGAATGGCGAGGATGTCATGGGTATAAGCCCAACTTTGGGCTTCAATATCAAGACATTTGTGCATGGCAAGTGAGAGAACGCCAGCTTTGATCCTCGTGGTACCCGAGACTTGAGCTTTGGTTGACTTTGGTTTCCTATGATTAAAGGTACACCCTCAATATATGTATGTTGACCTTGAGCGCCACCTCGACCCCAGTTTCTCCGCTCATTCAGATCTGAACGACCGCTCTAGGGGATGTAGGTGGTCAGCGGACCTTGCGACCCTACTGGCGAAACTATTTTGAGCAGACGGACGCCTTAGTGTGGGTCGTGGACTCTGGCGACAGGATGCGCATGGAGGACTGTAGACAGGAATTACACAATCTTCTGACCGAAGATGTGAGGCTTTCCATCTTCACTTGCCCCGCACTCTCCACCCTGGCTCACGGCTATCACTTTGGGGCTTTGACAGCGGCTCGCTGGGGCGTCGCTCCTGGTTTTCGCAAATAAACAGGATCTGCAAGGCTCGATGACTGACTCCGAGATTCGAGATGTAGCTCGTCCTTTCTCCTTGGTTTCTCCGAAATTTGAGCTCACTGTATGCTATGCCGTTTTCCAGGCCTTGAACTTGCGCGCGATCAAATCCCACCACTGGAAGATTTGGTCGTGCAGTGCAATGACAGGAGAAAACCTCGTAACGGGGTTAGATTGGGTGGTGGACGACGTAGCAGGTAGGTTATACTACAGTTCAACCTCAAAGCGCCAAGAGCGGCCAGCGTCCCTGCCTACCTTGGCTTAACACACGAAGGGGGGGGGTCTAAGACTCAGCATGCATGGCGGCTTAACTGTAATACCTTATCTCCACCCATATACCTTGCACAATCAAGAATCCAATTTCCGCACCAGACTCGCACCATTTGGCTCCTCTTCCGATAACTTTACCTTAGCGTTTGCGGGGGGTATCTGTATCAGCCGATGACGCCCCGTCCTCGAACACCCCATTAATCGGTGAATCATATTGATATTTCACCAAGTAAGGTAACCCTGCCCGGACAAATTCCGTTTGATGAATTCCCAATAAACGGTTGCCTTCAACCATGGCTTTCTTACGTCGTTTCCCGCGTTCAGGCTGATTAGCTGTTCAGAGCCTTTTCCCCATCTTCTTTCTCATCGAAAACCCTGAGACAAGAAGACTTTTCTGTCCCCGTCTCTTCGCCGCAAGACTTTCTCAAATTGGGAAAACCGTCAGGCAACCTGGGGAGCCTTTTTTTGATATCACAAATCTGTGATCTGACAACTTTACAACCCTTTTATAGGAGTTGACGTGCTGAGCAGGTGGTCAGCACATCCACGCGCAGTGCCGAGCTCAAGACATTCATCCTCGAGGGCCCTTGTTCGATAATGAAGACCCTTGCCGGATGCTTTCTCGAGAACTCCACGCGCCCTGTCATATTTTGAATTACGTGTCCTCGACAGCGAGTGGTCTGATCCTCAACAGGGGTGGTCACATATTGATGACTATTTCCGCCTGCCAGTGGTGGCTCATGGTTCTGGATCCCACCTTTCTTTTTTTGCATAGCTCCCGGTGCGATTGGTCAACTCCCGAATGTTCATATGTACTTGTCCCTTCTAGCCTTCTGCCTGACTCGGCCTTCACGGAGAGTAAAAACGGGGTCGCCTGACGGCCTCTTTACATGTTACAGCCTTGAATCCCATATTGGGGTGTGCGCTTCAGGGAATCTAAATTGGGCCGACCGCCGATCGGATTGTTAGCTCGGGCTCTTATTGAGAAATCAACCAAGTTCAACACTTCGAAAATGACATAAGCCACAAAATCGGGCCCTTTTCAACGCCACGTTCTACCTCTTCTCCAATGATCCCACACCAACTCTATCTCGACAGAATATGCACAATAGACTCACCCTTACATTGGACCGCCCTGGCATGGAAGCAAGAGTTTGTGCGTTGTAGGGTTATAACCTTGCTAGTAAAGTGTGTTTTTCCTTCCGGGAGCCCAGCCCCAGATTTGGGATGAGATCCGCGTGCAGGGTGGCATATACCTTGCTGAACGTTCCTCGAGGCGAATATCAGAACCCGAGTATTCGCCTTGGGTGGCTCTTAGAGCATTAGGCTATGTCGATTGATCGCCATGATGGTGGCCAGGCTAGTACCGAGTTTTTTTTTCCAGATCGTCTCAGGCAGCGGCGGGGTTTGATTGGCTGGCAGCCTGGGGTGTGTTGAAGCCAGCCATCAAAAACTCTCGACGTATGGAGATTCGGCCAGCGTAAATCAGCTTTATTCTCATCGCGCGATGTTCCAGCCCCACGTTGCGTAATGATAACATAGGCTGGAGTGGCTACGGCGCGTGGAGCTCGTGCGGGGGCGGCGGCACGTCAATGCTAAAATACACACACAATGAAGATCAGAAAAGTGAGAAGCGATTTGTGCCAGCGCTGTGAAATTCATGATGGGGTTATCTACGCGATGGTGAAACGACAAGTCACGTACGCCATGGGGAGGACTGAGACGGTGTGAACTCTGAACTAAAATCGAGAAAGATCAGAGTTGTGTCATTCAATTTTAGAAGTCAATTAAGGGGACCACGCAAACCTCCGACTTTAATCCAGTGAACATTCCAGGGTCGCATTTGGCAGTCAGGAATGAAGAGAAGCTGCTCAACCTGGTGAGCTACCTGGTAACAAGGGCGCGCTACTAGTGGTATTTTTAGGAGACCAAGATAAAGAAAATATTTTGCAGAGCTGTCGCGGAGTTATGCGAAATAGAGTTGTGAGATATTGGAGAAAACTAAGACAAGAGAAGGCTTTGTACGGTTACTTGGAGCGCACGATAGGCCGGTCTATATGTGAGAACGGCACAAGGACGTTGTAAAACAAAACATATCACCCGATTGCAGGCTGAGCACATGGAAAGATGGCTATTGCCTCCTCGCCTGATTTTCCGAATTTATCCGGAGTAAAGGAGCCAACGGTGAGGGTAAGATTTAGCTCGCAGCGGGGGCCTTGTTCGATTGGAGCGCAAGAACATGGAGACACGACGGAACGCATGCTTTTTTGGTTCTGAGTGGTAGCGAAGATGACGTTAAGATTGATTTTAAATGTTTGAACTATTCTGGGTCGCCTTCGAGGGAGAGTTGTAGGCGATCGTTCTGGAAAAGGAAGAGTAAGTCAAAAGGTTATCGAGATGCGGAGTCTGTTAAGAAAAGGAAAAAAAAAAAAAGAAAAAAGAAAAGAAAACTCTCCCATTCGCCTGGGGATCCTACCAGATCCCACGTCTGAAATCCTAGGAATCTCGGGATTCTGATGGGGTAAAACCACGTGGGATAGGATTCCATGCCTTGTACCCAGTCGTAAATTGGCCTGCAGCCTGGGGTTCCGTCCAGCTGGTGAGTCTTCACAACTCATTTTTTTTTTCCTATTACGCCGTCCTGTCGGCAGAGGATCTGGAAGTTCTGCGTTTGTGATCGCGTGTTTTATGATTTCTTCTGAGAGTCCAACTTCCTTTCCAACCTCACCCCCATTGAGTTGTGCCCATATCGAGGATGAGAACGTCCCTGAGGGCTCGAGAATATCCCTGTAGCCATGCCATGTTGTACTTACACGCTTTCATTCCGCTTTCATGCCTATGATTCATCGCGAATCGTCCCCCTTTGGGACCATGCAGATTTGTCTGCCATTCTACCGATCTTCATCCACGCATCTCCTCGAACACGGGAATTCACTTATTTATCCGTTGCGGGTCCACCGTTAAGGCATATATAAGGCCACTCATTTCTCCTCTCATTCCTTCACTCCACTTCGCCCTATATCCTCTCCGTTACTTCCCCACAGCTTCTATAAAAAGATGTCTGCACCATCTCCACAAACTTGTGTTCCATTTCCCTCTTCGTCAAAGGCGCTCCAGTCAACTTCGTTATTCTCGCTCCCCCTCCTCAGTCCTCGTTCCTGGATTGTTTCCTTTGGTAAACCACCTCTCCATGGCCTGGTCGTGCTAGTTTATTCATTTTTACTCCTTCAGCGCGCTCCTCAATATTGTCGGTTCTCGACGACGCGATAACTCATGGTCACCTCACAATCTCCGATTCCGAAGGCACACGCTATTACGGAAAGTACCAAAAAGGATGCAATGATGTCCGCCTCCAAATCGTCAACGATAACTTCTGGTTGCGTATCATGTTGTAAGTCGCTGTTTGTATTGCATACACACCAGAACCAACAACTAAATTACCTCCCATATCAGGTCTGGTGACCTTGGTTGTAAGGATATAAAGCCACCGATAAGCAGCTCAAACTAACATACCCTTTCAGTCAGTGAAGCTTTTATGATCGGTGATGTTGAAGTTTCCGACCTAAAATCCTGCATGACTGTGCGTCATCATTGCTAAAAACTTATCCTCTATACCTGGCAACTAACATTACCCTATCTCTATTTCAGCTCTGGCTTGAGAACCAAGCTGGCATGGAAGACACACTCTCATCAACAGTCGCACGAGTCTCTTCGGCAATCTCCGGTCTATATAACAGTTTCCTCGGCCAGACTCGTTCACAAGCGCGTCTCAATGCTATTGCCAGCTATGATCAGTCCAATGAACTATTCAAGGTCGGCTAATTCTTTATGGGTCTCTAAACATGACTGACCGATATTTATCCAGGCTTTCCTCAGTAAAGAGATGATGTACTCTTGCGCACTCTGGGACGAGGCCGAAGGTGGTGTACGTGGCGATCTCGTCTCCGGGCCCACCCCTGGTGATCTGGAGGCTGCTCAAATACGCAAGATCCGCCACGTCCTCAACAAAGCGCGTGTGAAGCCCGGTCACCGAATTCTTGAGTTCGGCTCCGGTTGGGGAGGCCTGGCTATTGAGGTCGGTTACTTAAGGTGATAGTTATTCCCCAAACTTACAATTCCGTGCCTTTAGGCTGCGACTACTTATGGTTGCGAAGTCGATACTCTGACTCTCTCCGTGGAGCAAAAAATCCTTGCAGAAGAGCGAATCAAGGCGGCGGGGCTCGAAGGGCGCATCCGGGTCCACCTTCTTGATTACCGGGAGATTCCAGCCGAATTTGAAAAGGCCTTCGACGCCTTCGTCAGCATTGAGATGCTTGAGGTGAGCCCTCCCTTCTCCCCCATTGCGCCACAAGTGTGCTGATCAACAAATAACCTTAGCATGTTGGTGCCAAACATTACAACACATACTTTAAGCTCGTTGACTTTGCCCTGAAATCAACCCATGCGACTGCTGTTGTCAGCGCGTCGACGTTCCCCGAATCTCGGTATACCGGCTATCAGTGCGTCTTCATTTTTTTTTTTTTTCGCCCCATGATTCTTGAACTTACCGAATATGCAGAGCCGAAGACTTCATGCGCCGCTACATGTGGCCAAACTCCTGTCTGCCTAGTGCAACAGCACTCGTCACTGCTGCCCAAGTTGCATCACAAGGGCGTTTCACACTCGAGGGCGTTGAGAACCATGCAGCTCGTACGTCATACCTCCCGTGTTTTTAGGGAGAAGGACACCTTTTAAGCATACGCTTCTTTACCCAGACTACCCACGCACACTCCGAGAATGGGGCCGACGGCTAGACGCCAACCTCACACAAGATCTCATCTCGAAAGACTACCCCGCACTCAGGGAGCGTGCTGACTACGACGCGTTCAAACGGAAGTGGCACTACCTCTTCGCTTATGCTGGTGCTGGATTCGCAAAAGGCTACATCACTTGCCACATGCTCACCTTCATCCGACAAGTAAGGTTTTAATGCTCCGCTGTACGATCATCGTCTGACTGGGGTTGCGCCCACTTTTTTTCCAGAATGACATCCCCGAACGCTGCGATTGATTGGAATCACCTTTTCTGCTTCCGTTCTGTCATCCAGCATTTGTACAAAAACTTATCATCGCACTTGCACCGGAGTGTCTATCATTATTGAGTTATCGAGCTATCTTGGACGCTGTAGATTTCTAGATTATTTCTTTCTGGTCCATTCATCGTGGAATTATACCCATCAGCCGCATAGAAACCACATGTACTATATAGTCGCCACACACACAAAAATTCATTCCTCATTGTATCTGCTCCCGTCGCCTCTTCCCCATTTACAACACATCTCGGTATTTTTCACGTACTTAAATGGGGCCATCCGACTCAGGCCCATAAGCTTCGACTCGGGCAGGCAAAGTCCGTTCCAACAAGATTTCTCATGTTTTCTTCGGTCGGTGATAAGGCCCCGTTTTGTTCAGACCCTGCAATTGGGCCTCTCAGGTTCACAGGGGGAGTTTAGATGCAAGTGCTACCTCCTTTCGTCGAGTCTCAGCGGTGGATATACTATCTCCAATCGTGGAAATTTATACATCATGTCTGGAACAGTCTAGGGTGAACTGTGAGAGAGGAATCCCCGAAAGACGGGCCGTTGCACCCGCTGTCTGTGTTGCATATGACACCCTCACACCACGCTCATGCTCAGGGATGTGGGGAACGAAACAGGAACTTCACCGTCGGATCATGGTAGTGAGGTTCAGCATGGAGTGATTGTGGGGTGAACCAGTGACAGATGGTATGTATGAATGCCTTGGTGCGTTTTCAAGTCAATAACATCTTGTGTCAAAAAGTGTTGGTCCACATTACTCATACAACTCTTCAAATGCGGGGCGCCGCATTCGAGGATGCCTGCTTAAAATATAAAAAGTGGTACTTCCGCTTGTCAATATATTCAAGTGCGGCTGCCCCCGCACCTATTATGGTAGATTAGTGTGTTCTTTAAGGCTGGAGAAGGAAGGATGGTGGTGCAATGCGATAGATGTAACATACATATAGGTGATAATGCACAGAAAATCTAGAATAAAAGCGATCGTGTGGGTATCAGTCGTGTAGAAGTATTTCCAGTAAGTTATTATAATGATTGAGGTCATGAATGGAGCACTAAGAGGGTAAACGAGTGGGGTCCAGTTTCGACGTCCATGATTGAAGTTCCTTTGCATTTGGGGCAGCGAGGGCATGTGAATTCGATGCAGTGAAGAGAGTGAACGAGAATGGTTTCTGCGCAAGTGGTCAATGGGTGGTATAAATCACTAGGCAGGGCCAACTCACTCCAAGAAGGGATTCCTTGTGAGGGTCGCTTTCGACATTAACACCTGAAAGGCTGACAATTCCGGTCTCCTCGAGTTCGTTGGAATGCGCATAGATGTGAAGGTACGGCCTAACCTCATATCTGAGTAACATACACAATTTTGCTATCTCGGTGATCATACCTTTTGAGGACAAACCAACGCCTTTCCCAGATATTCTGGCTTGCATCGACGAGAATCATCAGATGACCCTTTTTTGTGGCACTATCACTGCGAGCAACATGAGTTAGAGTGCCAGAGTTAAAGGAGACATAGAATATACCTTCGTGGTATCAGCTTGGTTTCGGAGATTAGTTTCAGGCCCTCGAGTGATTCATAATCGAGCGCTCGTTTCTTCGATATTGACGGCTCTTCAGGGTCTGTTGGCTCTTGGCTGAGTATAATCTAAGAAATATCATTGAAATTACGGCCACAAGGAAGATAACGTATCAATACCTTTCCACGATGTCCAAACTGCCTTTGCCAAAGGGACACTGATTTTCTTAGAATATCATCTGCTCGCCAAGCAAGGGTGTCAACGGGCACTGGTCGGGGAGGTGAGTTGGTGAGAACGACACGGATTGCCTGTACATCCGCCGCTCTCCGCTCTGTCGATATTAGGCGAGAGTAATCCTCTACAACGGAGATTCCTCGCGGTTTCCAAATCCCTAGAGCCTCCTCCCCACGAACATATTTTTCCGAAGTGTCAAGTCTCCAGAGGTCTTTGGGGGAACGAGTAAGCGGGGGCGATAACCGCACACTAAAGAGGGTGCTTGTCTTGGATAGGATTTTGGTAGACCCAAAGAACGTTAAAAATTTGGAAGGAGGGCTGGCGTCACGGGTTCGCATCGTAATGGCGATATCCATGTTGAAATACACAGGATCGCCGCAAGTTTCCACTGCGACAGCCCAGTGGACTTGCAATAGGATTCGTTGGTTCGCCGCTGTGACTCTGTTGAGGAGGACTGAATCGTGAACACTGGAATCCCACAGTGCCTCTGCCGTTAACACCCCGGTTCCGTCTGGCCTAAACTCCACCGTTTGATCCTTCAGCAAAGGTAGCGTCACGAGAGCTTTCGATGTCGACTCGTGCATACGGCCCTTGGGGTCGAGTAGACGGACATGCCCAATCCGCACTTTCGTGACCTCCAACCAAGGTAGTTGCTGCCCAGAGTTGGATGATAGAGACAAGACGATACGCCGTTGAAGCCCCTGATGCAATGAAAAAGCTCCCGGGTCGAGGCTGCCCTGAGAAATCACAGGAACTGGGACATATGATCCGTCAGGCCCCAATTCGCAAACCTGTAACCACGCGACGACGTCGTGGGTTTGTACTACCATAAAGTCGGTCTCCGATCTTCGCATGGGTGGTAAGAGGCTAGGGCGACTCTCGGGCGTTTGATTGGTGGGGGCAGAGAGAGGGTATTGTTTCAGCTCTCGCATCTCGTCCCAGCGTTCCAGCCTCTCTAGATAAGTGGGTCGTACAGAAGCGAAGAACTCGATCGGCGCATACCCGTGTCGCAAGTGCATCAATACCTTTGTTGTTGCGATAATGGAAAAGCTGCGGCGGAATTTCAATTCTGAGAGGGACGAGGTTTCCATGTCAAGAGGTGAAGAAGGAAAAACTTCCTCCGAAGCCAAATTGGTGCCAATGATCGATGATAACCTAACTTGAAGGTGTATCCCTGAGAAATCGTGGGAGGACAGCCCCTTTACCGAATCCACCGTTAAGAAAAATATCATTTTGCTTCCAGGTAGAACAGTCCCAGGTACAGGAGAAGAGGATCGTGTTGATGCTGTGGAGCCATTCAAATGTTTCGCGGAAAGAACTATGCTGGCGATCTTCACATCCACACGACATGAGCCGATAGCCTCTGCTGTGTACCGACAAAATATCGGTACGGTTGATGACGAAGATAGCCGGCGTGCCAGTGGAGCTAAAGATATCAGAGCATTCCCAATAAATGAGTATTCTGGAGGTGGAGAATCATAGAAAGGTTCATCGGATGAGAAGTGTTGTGTATAAGATGGCCGATCGATATATGTTGTAAGATTCCTCATCCGCTGGACCTGTTGCTGCATTCGATCCAGTGACCACGAGTAGATTGCGTTATGCCGTTTGTCCAGCACTTTCACAGCGACCGAGGGCTGGGTAGCTGAGGCCAGGATCGGATCGGCGACATCTCCAAACTCGTCTAAACCCGCAATCGTGTCAACGGCGGATGTAGGTGCGCCTAGCGAACCGCCAGACGAGATAGTGAAGTTGTAAGAAACATCTTTTCCGAGTTCCTTGCTACTCAATGTCAGCACCCCGTCGTCAGTTTATCAGGTACTGATGCGCCCACCTAATTATGTTGGCCTCTTTGATGAGAACCGCACTGGACAAGACCACCTCCGCCATTGAAAATGATCTGTGCGCCCTCCACTTATCGAGGACCCTCCGGATTAGGCGGAGTTGCTTTGCGGAATAAATTATTGGCTCGAACTCAGCCGCGTCTGGGTCAGTTTCTCCTCGAGCGCGTGCGTCGATGAGCCGCTTCATCTGAGCGCGCACAAGTCTGAGTTGGTGTTCCATATGTTCTTTCTCGACTTTTAAATCCTCCGCCTCCGCGGAAGATTCCGTCATCTCCTGAAGGCGATGCTCGAGGTGGTGTTGTACGTCCTGTAATGAACCATCGACGGCGGGACTTCCATGTAGACTAGTGTCGTCGGTAGTTGTAGCATCGCTGGGAAACGGTCTCCCTGTCTCGCTCCAGACATCGTCTGCTTGGCTATGGCCCATACTGCTCTCTGGACGCGATTTGGAGTTATGGTCACGCATTGTCTTCACTTTGGTGATCTTCTCGAACAGTTTATTAAGATCATCATCTGGCAAATTGTCGAGTGTTGGGTCGAGCCCGAGTCGAGCAAATGCGGCTTCGCGTTTCGCGAATGTCCAATCGACGTCGGCTTGATCAGTGGATGAGACAGGGGAATCCGGCCTTGTAGAATTCTCGCCATCCAAATCGCCCGCAGAGATGCTGAGATGCATATTCGACTTTAGTGTTGCGCGATCCCGTTGTTTGCGGACTTCCTCCGGATTATTGAATCGAAAGACATGGTTATCACCTGAGAAAAGGATAAGATAAGAGAGCAATATATTCGTCACAAAATGGCCCACCAAGAATGATACGAAATCCCGACCGTAGTTTGTATGACTGATAGATAGTCAACTTCAATATCAAAAGTGGAAAAAAGGGGCTTAACTTGTCCCGGCGTTATTTGTTTGCCGTTCAAGAACTACGTACTAATTTATTAGATTCGGAAAGACCCTAGCGACTAGAGACTTACCGTGACGCTGTCAGGCATGCATTGTATGACAACCTTCCCGTCATTGTTCTCAAAATAGCAATGTTCTTCAAGAATATTATCACCGCTAAGCCGTATCGCAGCGGGCTTGTCACTGTCTAATCTGCCAATCTATATAAAGCGTCATCAGACGACACGACGAATTACACCACGTGGGTTTGGAAATACTACGCACCATCGTCTTTCCAGGTTTAATTTGGTATATCAAGCATTCGCTCATGAGTGGATCTAAAGCGCGCCTCTACCGTTAGTGATTGAACCATTTAGCTCAAAGGGGACGTGCCGGACCTTCATTCTAACAGAACAGAGTTCAGGGTCAGTTCCATTGACGGTTGAGAGAATAGAGACATAGAAAACACACCAGATTCACGAGATGCGGCATCTGATCACAGAAGCAATTAATATAACGAACCGTAAGACTAAGGGAAAGAACGCCCAATGGACTTACCTTCTTTGGAGTATGAACGCCGACAAGGTTCTTCTCCACTGTAATTCCCAACTCCTCCAATGCCTTCTCCCGCTCCTTCTGCACCTCCTGTGTCCTCTGCATTTTTTCCTCCCAGGTCTCATTCAAGCTCTGCATTAATTTTTCACTCGACTCCATTTGGTCCTGCAGCTCAGCCTTTGTCACGGTCTTTATTCTTCCGTCCTTCGTTTGGTATGTAACCTTTTGCTTTTCTGGGGGCACCTTGGGATCGTACACATCTCCGCTATTTGATCCCGAAACACGAGCTAGAAACGCGTGATGTTAATCTCCACCGCCAATGCGAACAAAACATAGGAAAGAGCGATTTGATCGTACCTCTGAGCATCTCAAGTTCTTCCTTGAGCTCCCGTACAAGCTTCGCATTCGGATCCTCGTTTACGACAGCCTTATTTCTAATCTTCTTGGCCTGATCGGCATAGCGCAGTGTACTTAGCGTCTCCTCATAATCGGCAGGCGCGATAGCAGCAATCATCGCAGTTTTGGAGTTACCTCCCAAACTGTCTTTCAGCAGCCATGTGAGCACCTGTATAGGGAAAGTAGATTAAGATTACAGGGTTGCGATAGCGGAGAAGCAGGGACACGTACCGAATCACGATAGGGAACGAATTCTTCGGCTTTCCCTTTCTTCCCCTTCTTGCCATGATCTACTTGACTGGCTGCCGCAAGAGCCGAAATGACCTTCCCCAGCGTGGTCAACGACTTATTGATGTTCGCTCCTTCCTTAAGTCGTTGACCCGTCGCTCCCGTAGAATTTGCCCTTTCTGATCCAGCCAAATCGACCAGACTAACGCGTAAAAAGAAACAAGGTCAGCGGCGGGCGCGGGTTTTTCGGCCAAGAAAATGACGCCACACCTAATTCGTGACACTTTCTCAGTGTCCATGTTCGTATCAACGTCGTGTCGTTTCATGGTCAGAAGGAGGGTGAAGACTGCATGAGAACGCGATGAACTGCACAAGACGTCAATTCAATAGCGATTCAGAGCGAGAATACGTGTGACGGTACGTTTCGTTCATATTCGTAGCCGCAACTGTCCTCGCCTTGTTTCCCTCGTCCATCAGTGTCATCATTTCATCATAACTATTTACAACCAGCTTGGACAAATCTTCCACGTAAGGTCCTAGGCTGGGATGTTCGCGAACCCTGAGATTTCCCGTATTCTTGGGATTCAGCAGGTCTCGTACTTTCTCATTGTAGATCTGTGGGCGGAAGTTAGTCGGCTTCTTACCACATAGTAGCGAACGGGGAGTGACCTCTATATACGAAACTTCGACTGTAAAGTGGACGTTCACATCGGCCGCTTTCTTCGATTCCACTCGAGTAAATAATTCCTGACATGTAAGAGGAATAATTCCCTTGTCCGCGCCGTCTGGATGGGGTATGAGCCACTTGCCCTATAATTTTAGTAAAAGCGACGTACATCCCATCATACTATCCGTTCATGATCCCATTAGTCACAAGCATGAGGTCTGTAGTTGGAGCACCCACCTATAAGATTTACCAGAACCTTTCAGATAAAGTTAACAATTTAACATGCTACACCGGTAAACAGCCATGTTAACGCATACCTGTCTGCCCATCTTCATCCAACCCCACTCAGATTAGTGCCCTCCGAACACAGAACGATGATACTCACAAGCCAATATACATGCATTGAACCCTGAAAACCCATGGTCTAAGAGCTCCTTCCCCAAGTCATCATACAACGTCTGTTGAGAACAGTACTGTGGCTCATCCCTCGGCCCCGCAGACCAATAGCTCTTGTCGAAACTAAACGCCATCGGTTTCCTCTCCGTCGCGCGCTTCGAGTCCTGCGCGGAACCAGCCTCGGGCGGGTCGATGATCGTCTGGTTGCCCGTCATCCGGATGAGTGACTTCGCGCCCCGCGCCAGCTCTAAACCCTCATTTCAACATGTGCGATTCAAGGTAGGCCACAGGGTAACCACGTTCTGCACGTACCGCGGGAGTTGAGGGGCCGACATCGGACGACGACCTTGATATTTCCGTCACCAGCTTCGGCCATATCGTAGTGTTGAAAGTTGCGAGCGAATGAGAGACGACTTCGCCGCGCTCAAGGCGGGCTCTGGCAGGGTATCTCGGAAAGAATGTGGTAAATAGAAAAAAAGCTGAATGAGGCGCGTGCTAAAGCACTTGACAACGACAACCATGCACATCACGCTTATTTAGACAAACATAAACACAAGCCCAAGGTTTATCTTAAACTTCAGCCATAACATTCATCACCCAGTTCCATATTTATTTGTCTTGCTGCATATTACGCTCCCGCTATCACCGTCGAGCAAAACCGTTGCAGCCGTCACCAATTATCAATAATACACCACTGTGATTCAAATCCAACTAACAACAAACAACCAGTAATTGTGCGACCGACGAAACGTTCGACCAGCGTCCCCTATATGTTCCCCCGAGCCCCACTGCGCGCCAAATCTCTCCAAGAACCTGTCACACATATGAGCCAACATCCCACAAATAAGAATCGCCACATGTTAGTTACCTAGTCGTTCCCTAGCCATCAGCAGAACCGGTCCAAGTCGCAACACTATTGATGTTCACCATTGGTCTGACCCGGGATATCAAATTTCTAGTAATGCTACCCGTCGCCGATAATAAACTGAACTTCATCGACTCCGAATATGCCATCGAACACTTTGGTTCCGATCAAGCTCGACATAGTACGTGAAGCGTTTGCATAGTCGCAAACTGAGACACAACACGTTCCCAGGAATGCTATAGAGGTGGGCCATCAAAGGGACATTAGACAGAACAGCTCGTCCAATTCTTTAAACACTCTCATCACTTACATTTTGAGCTTTCATCTGTTGCCCATTGCTCGCTGAAAAGCACTTTTGCTCATTCATACACCATCTAGATTTCATCAACGCCTACCGCCAGCGGCAATGTCCTATCCACCGATGTCTCGCAGCTCAGGCGTATCTTTACCATCGACCAAATCGAGCACAGACTTGTAGGCGTGGTCAACTCTGTGGCCAATCAAAGTCATTGCCCTACCCTCGGCGACTGTTTTCCACAATAGCACTATCCAGCATGTTCATTTCGCTCCCAACGACGTCGCATTCGACAAGCGCAGTCCACCTTAGTTACTTAGGTCCTATGTGCTCTCCGTGAATGCAGGGCGCCATTCAATATTTTAAATTCTATGCCAGAGATCTAATATATGTGACGCCACTCCGTTCTCAGGTTCATCTGTTCGTCTTCAGCCTCTCCGCACTCCGACACGGAAAAGGAACCTGTGAACCATAGTCGTGGATGAGGAAGGCTCCATCCCCTCAATTCTGCAAGAGCTTCAAAGAAAGAGTGCGGTCCCTGACAAGCAAGCCTGGGCACAGCAAAGTTTCGCCTCTATAGGCACATTCTTCATGTCATCATTTTCTGCTCGAGATCACTCAGGTTTATCACCAATTGCGACAACCTACCTATCTCGTCTATTGTGGTTCGATAACCTGATGATGAGTCCAGGCTAAGGATCACCTCATCGTCTGATCCCAGATATCGTTGCCTGGCCCTCAGCCGTATTTTACCCCTGGTGAAGCAGTGTTTGTGCCGTTATATGGCGAAGAGTGACCTCGGCAGAGTCGTGGCTCATGATAGTATTAGACAAGATTCTCTGAGAACACCGGAAGTCTATTAATGACCTATGACCTTCGTCATTCGCTTGGTGACGTTAACGTTGCCAGTGTTGCTTGAAGCGAAACAAGGCAAAAAGGTCGCGATAAGGGTTCGAGAGTATATGATATTGTATATTGTGATGTTAAGTTAAGTATGTATGTTTAAATGTTATATTTTCGCGACAGGGATAAATACATCGCGCAGCTGGGTGTGTGGTCGAATATATAGATGAGTGGAAAGTCCAGGAGAAGTGGAAAAGTAAGCTCAAACATATACGCTAATGTAAACTCAGTTTAAATTCTATGACGCTTCTTCGGTCCAAAAAGTCCAATCTTAACGTTTGGCATATCTTATATAACGAGAAGCGACTGTAGCAAAAGGTAAGTGATATAGGATTTAGGTCGATGAAGTGACTTACTTATAGTTAAGACCACATTGAACGCTGGGTATTCGAGTCAAAAAGGATTCATGATCAGCACGTACATGGATAGGGAGGACATGTACTGACCAAAATAAGACAAGAGAATAAAAGCATCTCGCCATCCCTCAGAGAATTTGAAATTGAAAGCAAGTGAGAATTCATCACCCATTTGATACTGGCAGTATCGACATTGAATGGTATTATTGAGATTGTCAATGTAACCACCAAATTTGCCGATGAAGTCATTAGCCCAGCTAGCGCAGGTCTGACCGGGGGGCGGGTCAAATACAGTGAACTCGTCAGGTTTGCATTTGATCAAAAGACCACTGCATATGCTGTTAGCCGGGAGCGGATGTGGCATCGTATAAGGCTGAACCTACTGAAACTCAGTAGACGCCATCGCTGACACGGTGCGGGCGAACGGGTCCAAGTGATACATCCAGGATCTCCAGAAATTTGCCATCGCGGGGTGCGGGATTTGAACACCACAGAATGTGTTGAGAATCAGGCCAAGGAAGGGATTGAAGAGGGCTGCAACCTGGATTTGCCACCAACTGGCCCAAAGATACTCCAAAAAGCATCATGAAGATGATAATCAAAAGTTGGAACCCAACTCTGTTCAACCCGGCCGCCCCTTGTCCAAAGCCCCTAGGGAAAACCTTATACATATAAGGGCTTGTACAATTTCTGATACCAAGTGAAAACATACCATGAGACACCAGTAGACAATTCCGCATGATATACTGTACGGAATTTCTCCAATTAATTGACCGATGGCGAAGATATATGGCGAATAAATGCGACTGGATGATTCTCGGACGAAAGTTCCTGGGATAAACGAGGCGAGGGTGAGCGGAGTGGTGGTGACAAAAATACCAAATATGCACATACGTCTGTTCATGATAAAGAGCGGCTCAATCTGGAACATGATAAGTGCAGGTAGGATTATAATCCAAGAACTAGCCATGGGAAAATCAGCAAAGAAGTATGTTGACAAAGACATACGACATACATTGAGAAGACTCGGAATTGGAGATCTCTGGCACTGGTCCCCACCTGCAGTACTGATAATGAAATAGATAGCGATATTAAAGCGGCTATGAAAATTCGCGTGAAGATGTATTCTGGTGATCTCCACAACGCCAAATTGTTCCGCCGGACGACCACATGCAATTGATATAAGAAAGATGTTGCATCTGATATATAAAATGAGGACATTTATACTGATATTTACGTGAGCGAACATACAAGTGCTCGATGCCTTCCTATTGAGCTCTGGGCGAGACAGTCCATTTTGCTTGATCGTCTTTATCTCTTCGCAAATTCGTTGATACTCCTTCGAGTCCAACCATACATCCTTCCAATCGCGGTGGCCAATGCGTGGGCTAACTCCAGCGCCAATAGCTTCCAGCATATACTCGGCAGGGTTTACGTTAGGAGGACAATGGGCGCCATGGCGGGCAAAGTACTCCCTGATGATGTGCGAGTCTCGTCCTATATCACCAAAGTAAACAGTCTCGCCGCCTCTTTCAAGCAGCAACAGTCTGTCGAAGCATTCAAATAGAAGGGAAGATGGTTGGTGAATGGTGCAAAGAATCGCCTGCCCCTGATCAGCAAGTTTCCTCAAGAAACGAACTAGATTCCAAGCGCTGTTTTGCGTAGTCATTAGTATCAATAGTGGTATAAAGGTGTATGCTTCTTACCTCTGCGCATCAAGCCCTGATGTAGGCTCATCCAAGAACAGGAGGAGTTCTGGCTTGTTGGCAAGTACAACTCCGATGGTGAGGCGTTTGCGTGCTTCAACGCTGAGGGAGTAGACTAAGGCTTCAGAGAGGTCTTGAAGTTCGAGTAATTCAATCATTTCCTCTACATGGGCATCCTTGTCTTCTTGAGAAACGTGAGCCGGCTGGCGCAGGTAAGCAGAGAAGCGCATAGCTTCCCGAATGGTGGCAGTGCCTAATAAGGTGGTTATGAGTTTGTTACTTTGCACGGTTGCTACGTAAGATGATTACCCTCGTGAACATCCATTTGTTCCGCTGTTGACTAGGATTTTGAGAATATGACTGAACGGCAAGAAACACAAAACGAACCATAAGCCGTCCCACGCGCGAAGTCAGAATTGAGAGGTCGACCACGAGCATATCTCCAGAAATAACGCCAATATTTTTGCGCTGCGCCAGTACATCAAGGCACGTGGTTTTACCTGTCAATATTCTAGGTTTGAACCCAAAAGGTATGAAGGGTCGGACGTACCAGCACCACTAGCACCCATTAATGCTGTCAAAGTACCAGGTTTCACATATCCGTAGACATCATGGAGCAAACGGAGAGGTCTGTTCGGGGAGGGGATATGATAGTTAAGCCTTTCCCAGGTGAAGGTCTTCTGATGGGGACGGAGAGTGATGCTAGTGATAGTTAATTCAGCTTTCTGCTGGAAACGATTGCAAAAATATTGACTCATTCCGCTTCGCTTGAGGGGCTTCAATTGCATCAGCTTCTATCTTTTCTTTGCATCTTTCCTTCTTCTCTCGGAGAATGGCATTCCGTTTTTGTCGTCTTCAGTTTCCTTTGCGTAAATGTTTACTGAAGTATTGAACCCATATTGCTAGCCCCAATGTTCAACAAACAGCCCTGAAATGTACAGAGAACACGCCTCACAGGGAAGAATTCAAGAGCGATGATTTGGGTGATTTGAGAAACGATGAGGAAGCCAATAAGGACAAGGAAGTCGCGCCTCCAAAGGTCGTCGACATCGAATCCGTACCCTGCAGCCAAGTACGACGTGCCAGAGATTATGTTGCTTCCGTCCTGAGTACCGAAAAGTGTGCATGCCTGGTTTGGTCCTAGTTCCCTACGAAGGGGTGAAAACGGTCATCAACATATGTGATAATCTTCACTCACGGATATTTCGTCGCGCCAAAGCCATTTCTCGGAGTCATACTATTTCCATCACAAGTGAGCTGTTGATCAATCAGTACACAATAAGCGAAAACACAGAAGACAATATACACCGAAATGCGCTTAAACTCGTTAATCATGCCGCCTTGCCAACCTGGAAGAGGAAAGTGAGACCTCTTCGCAAGCTGTTCACCAATACGGACGCACCATAAGACATAGGGTTGATATAATACTAGTTGAATATCATCAATGGTAATTTCCACGACGCGACTGTAGCAACGTACGATCCAAATCAACCATCTCTTCATACTTCCAACTGGGAGTACGTATCCACTATATTGAAAGCTAACATGGGTTATAATGGGTGTGAAACTCGGGGCCAGATGAGGACCTACAAGTGAGGAATAAAGAATGTAGCCAATCGAAAAGCAGTGTCGAAGTTGGAACAGAAAAGGCCAAAAGTCCGAAATAATCCTTGCATGCCAACGAACGTGATGTAGTTGAAAAGATGGAAGGTCCAGAAAGCGCCCGCAGACCTGTGCAACCCAACGAAAAAGTAAATTATGATGTTAAAGAGTAACACGCGGAGAGCCGAGAAGGGGAGATCGGTAATAGTATTGCCAACCGCAATGGCCGAAGGACGGTACAAACTGTATCCTGTCTGAGTAGAGGAGGTGTGGACATAAGTATCCCGAATCTCAGCACATCTGACTTGAATTGCATACCTGTTTCTGTAAGATTGGCCTGCCGAGCATTTGCATGGGCGTCTGAGGACTTGTTAAATATCAAAAAGGTACAAAGTGGAGATATCCAGGCAGCTACCTCTCTAAAGGCATCGAGACAGGTGATCATCAGCGTCATGAAGATAACACTACAAATACCGCTGTGAACTAAGCGATCGTCAAACGCAGCAGGAATCTACCCTCCGCGGGTAAAAGCGCTGGCAGATGTTAGGGGTTGATTGATATAGGCTCCACCAACGACAAGTGCGAGAGCCTGTTCCAACAGTGAATCATCAATACTTATACGGTTACCCCTGCAGATTTGCTTACGGGCGACAATATAAAGCTCGTGATCAAATGGAATCTATCCTGAATTCGCATCTGAAATTGGCGCACTGTAAGTGCCCAAACCTGGCCTGAAAACCCAAGCGTGTATGGGCTCTTTCTTGATACGCCTTTCTTCTTGTCCGCTGCGACAGCAGCACGGAACGCTTCCTGGTCAGTCTTTTCTGTTTTCATGAAATTTTTGTATTCTTCCCGGTCGGCATCATTTTTGCGCGCGAAATCTGACATCCGGAAGGCGTCCTCCAAGTCTGCAGGAGTCAATGGAGTATCTTTCGTTGAACGTCTGAATGCAAATCCGCGTTCATTTGAATCCGTACACCCTGTGAGATAGTCAGCAGTACTTTGGCGAGGCAGGGATTTATAGCCAAGGTTTTCGAAGTAGGCGCGTGCCTGTGAGGGGGGTCCGTAAAAGACCTGGCGGCCCTTATCCATGATCATAACTTTATCAAAGAGGTCGTAGATGCTTTCACTAGCTTGGTACCTACAGCCGACATCGTCATCCAGATTTCAGGCATGACTGAAACGACTTACAACGTAACGAATGTCGTCTGACCCAAAACGTCGGTCATTATCCTCAAGCTTTTAGCAAAGTCGAGGGCAGTGGACGCATCGAGGCCTCTCGTAGAGTTGTCCCAACATTGTACACGAGCACGAGTAGCCATCATCTCAGCAATGCTCACTCGCTTGCGTTCGCCGCCCGAGACGCCTCGCACAAACTCGTCACCAACTAAGGTTTGTTTCGTGTGATATATGTTGAGCATGCGCAGCAGTGTATCTTGCACTTGTTCATCAAAATCCTTACGGGACACTCCAGGTATGCGGCCATTGGGTCCCGGTGTTTTCCTTTGAGAACGTTATTGGGGTGTGTCGGTACATTGGCAAGACGCACTTACGTGGAAAGTGCGAATGTCAGTGTCTGCGCAACCGTGAGGGTTGCAATGTGGATGTCATCTGGTGCCTCATGTGTCGGTTTTGTGTGGGTCATGAAATTGTGGAAACCCACCTTCTTGGTTGAAAACAACCTCGCCTTTGTAGTGCCTCACCATTTCATTGGCATCAATTCCAGCGTAAAGGACCTGGCCAGAAACGTTTGCGTAGCCCTCGCATTGGTTGGAAATGGCCTTGAGGAATGTCGACCAACCAGATCCTGGGCACCCAAGGATGAGACACATCTCACCAGGCTTCAAAACTCCTGAGGACCTATGATTTACATTATAGGAATTAGAAAGTATTCCTGGAAGAGACTAACTTATGGAGGATTGTCCGAGTCACCAATGGTTTCTCGTTGGGGGCCAGCCAAACAAACAGACTTCATAACCAAAGAAAGGGGCCGATAAAAAATGAATTAACAGAACCTATACTGCACGTCAGTTTGAGGAATAAAAAAGCAAACGGAACGCTAGCCTCCTAGTGTCCCAACGTAGACCTTAGGGGGGGGGGAATGGGAGTATTGAGCGTCCGCCTACTTCAGAGTGTGAAACGAACTACCTTATGATCTGCACCACCTACAACGTCCACTTGCAGATCCTCCCAGACCACTCCAACGTGCTAGAACACCGTTTACCTGGAGACGTTGCACAAAGAAAACACATATACGCACCTTGTGTTTGATTCCTGCCTGCTGGTTCGCGTCCTTTGATGAAGACAAGTACTCACGCAGATCGAACTGTTCCTGATTCTCCTCTATCTTTGCTCCCTTCTCCAAGTCGTCCTGACCAACGGTTGTCGTGCTCAAGTCAGGCGAGTCCCTATGCCCTTCCACGCGCGCATTGAGTTGCTGGGAGAGGGCTTTAAACTCTTCAGCAGCCCAAACGACATCAATATCCCGCGACGATCCCGATACCAGCACCGAGGCGTCGCGCTCATGAATGGATCCTCCGTCGTTGAGGATGATAGTGTCGAGAAGAATGTCCGCCATCACTTGTAGGCCCAGAGAGGATGGGTGAAGATTTGTGGAACCCCAACTGCGTCCTTTGACCGCGTTACATACCCGGAAGACTTCCGGATCCCGCATTGATGTGTAGTGCGTACAGCACAAGGATCAAGACAGACTTTAATTTGGAGGCCCAAAGAACACCCTCGATGAAAATCAAGGTTAACCGATCTTCGCTCCTGCATCCCTGGATGGCAAGTTTGGAGGCATTTGCGTCATGATATGAAAGTCTAGTGAGTGAAGGTAGTGCACTCGGTAATAGTGTGAAACATGTTCATACTACCTTTGGTGTTTCTTGCCTTGAATCCCAGGCTGGAATTTTCTCCTACTCACCAACCCGCACCGAGTAACACCAAGACAAGTGTGGTGGTGCTGGAGTAATTTGATCGCTTATCCAACACAACATTACAATGGTAGGGATCGGACAAGGACTGACAAGGATCGGATTAGTGAATGACGGCCAACAGTGTCGCCGAAGGATAAAACTTCAACGAATCGTGTCCGACGCACCATATACAAAGAGCCGGGGCTTGAAAGAAATTTGACAAAAGAGCATGGTGCCACCAAAAATATCGTGGAGATGCCCGGAAATACAGCGGTTTGCATAAGTATAATCCGGGTCTGTAGAATGTCCTGATGTTGCTAATGCAGGTGAGGATGTCATGAGGTTGAAGTCAAAATGTAAGGGGTCACTACAGCAAGTAGCACCGCAGCAACGACAACAACGAGGACCAACGTGAGGCATGCCACCCTCATCAGCCCGCACAAACTCTTGCAAAGCTTTTGACGCAATCGAAGTGATATTGTTCTCAATATCATCTGTTGTAAGATAAGCGAGCGTCAAGGATCCCTGAGTGACACACGCCTATCGTCTAGCCCTGTCTTCCAAACAATGTACTGAAACCGCTAAGAATCTCCGCCAACATGCACCATCGCTGCGATCTCACGAACCTCGGCTTCAACTTCTTGACTCTCTTGTGTTAACATATCGTACGCGAACTCCTGCGGCAGCAGCTAATATTGAGAGACTTGCACTTGGTGTAGGGTGGTGGAATCATACCCCTCGTGGAACCTTGTGAGCATGTGAAGGTAGTCTGAAGTGAAAACAGGCGGTACACCCACGACAACTGACTATTATCCACGGCCGGCTGGACGTCCTGCACCACCATTGTTCGCCTCTCCAAACTGGCCTGCTGTGCGAAAAGCCCCTTAAACGACAGCAGCAGGACATGCGACGCCTTCTCAAGAGCAGATATTTAGTGTGGCTGCAACGAAATGAGGAATGGAATATCTTTTTGATACAGGGCACAAACATGAGGTTGAAGGTCAATCAGCTTTTTCAGATCCCCTGAGCCACCAACCGCCATACCACGCGTGGTTTATGTAACGACATCCCTGCCATGGTTTAATTCCTTGAATCGAGTCGACAGGTTGCGCGTGAACGTACAAGGTTTCCCTTAAACCAACCGAGTCCCTCGCCGTACCAAGCAGGTCAACCAGCTTGAGAATTCCCTGAACGTTTGCGTTGATCTTGAAGGCCTGTAATAACAAAGAAGACTGCAAGGTGAGGAATGTGGCATCTTGAAGGTCAGTTGTCGGGTGGCTTGTGCCAACCCCATTATTTTGGGAACTCATGAGATTCACCACCAGAATTGGAGACATCCTAATCTTAAACCTTCCCGCCGAAAGAATACCATGGGGAAAAGCAAACCAGCAGGTTATAAAGAGCGTACTCACAACACCCAAGGGGCCCCTCCTCGCACCCGTAAACCATCCGCTAAGTACGAAGACGGGGATGCTCCTTCATCCCTATATCGCAACTGTTACGATGCCGAATGGATGGTAACCCTTCCGCGGTGGCGAAAAGAGGCGATGCAAATAATCGATCGTGATTATGACTTCAGCATCGATCCTGATTATCTTCCCAAGTAACGCCCGCGTAGAAAAGCACTCTGTGAAATTTGACATTCGTTCACAAGCATACGCACTGAATTGTATATAATGTATATCACACAAGCCTAAAAACATAATGATCATGTATACATTCCTTAATATTACTACCATCCGTTTTCGCTTTTTGTTTTTTTTCAGGCCGGGAACATCCGCTTCTCGTTCACCATTCGTGACTCGTGGATGATCCTACCAAGAGCACTGCGTTTTCTTCTCCATTTGGACCTATAGCCGAGCTGTAATCATGAATCGATATTCAACCGACTCCCCTTCCCCCTCTCGTAGCCAGGGATCTGAAAGACCTGAGTACCACCCATCCCATCGTTACTTTCAAGCACGTTATCCCGCCCCTCGCCTACCCGGGCTGAAGAATTATCTCCACAGCCCTTCTCCCCGACATTACGTCGACTCACTGGCTCTAGGTCAACACCCCACAAGCGATAACCTCCCCCAACGCCACCCTTCCACCACAACATCCTGTGTTTACGAACAAATGGCCGAATCCAAGGATATCGCCATCTCCTATTGTCCTGACCATTCCGTTTATTCAACAACGAAGATGAAGTTACGAAATACACCTGGTGGCCCCTTCAATTGTCCCTCGCTGGCTGATCTGCAGCTCACATCAATGTTAAATTCATGTCTAACACCTAACCCATCCCCATATCGACCTCCAGCCCGCCAATACCCATCGCCATCATTCCCGCAGCCACCATCTCATCTAGTGGTCCAGCACTTGCCTATTCCGTCTCCTTCTCCTAACCTCCCTTCTGGATCACATACAGGCCGAACCAGAATGGCCATTGAACCAAAGGTGCACATGTTTGAACGACGCAAAGAAGTCTCCCTGCGCCCCCAAATTCGGGAAGGTTATCGCCCTGCGAACCGGAGAAAGCGCGGCAAACGTGGGGGGACAGGGCGTAGCGAAGACCGAAACCACGACAGGGATCAGTTAGACGGAAGCGATTCGTAGTGAGCAAACATTGAAGTAACATAGTCTTTGGCTATTTAAGATACAGCTCGTTCCCTTGTATGTATATCTAAGCATTACGTTGTGTCATGTGGCGTCTATGAGACAAATATGAACTGTGTTACCAGATGGTGCATATTGCGGTGCCCGTTTGCTTTGAATAAATGCTTAGCTGCATGAGTACCCACGGTCAGGATTTGATAGTTGTCATCTGGTGGATATGATTGGTTCGTTTAAAAATTGAAGTGAGTCGGGGGTCCGGGAAGAGTGCAGATGTCAAGAGTCGCAAACGGAACGGCTAATCCGGAAATCGACGAGATTGGGGCAAGATCGAGCGATAGCCATTAGCATTGATCGTAAAGAAAGGCAATTGTGCAGAATAGCAACTAGGGAAGAGATGGAGCTTTCGAAAGTTCGGAAAAGCGCCACCAATTTCGCGAAAGGCACCAAAACACAATTCAACATTGGCTGGAGCAAACGTGTCCATGACCAAAACCTCCGGGGGTAGACCCTTCAAGGGACGTACAAAATCAAGCATGAAGAAGGGGGTAGGAACAACGGCGGCAGTTTTTGGCGCCCAGCAGGCGCTGACCTCCAAATTACGAAGCAAAGGGCACGAGAATAAGGCTGTGGCAAGTTCCTTGATGCCTTCAAGATGGAGGTTCGCAACCAAGATGGAAGGGCTAATGAGGTTTGGAATGAAAGGGAAAATATGAGCGATAATAGAGCAGCGGGGAACTTTTATAGCAAGCCGGGAGAGGTTTGAAATGGGTGGAAAAGGCATAAAGGTTATCGGATCTGCGTTTTCACCATTAATTATCAAAGTTGATAGACTGGTCAACGATGATACCACTTTAAACAATGTTGCATAGACTTCTTGAGACCGCGTGATGACGAAAAGGCGGCGCTAATATGGTTGGTGGGGATCAAAACCAAAGTCGAACATCTCAAGGGCCCGGAATTTTGGAAGAAGATGAAGGACTTGAGAATCCAAAATTCGATCAATGCGGAAATGCGCAACCGGGGGCTGGAAATAGAAAGCGATCGGATGATTGCTTGGTTTACAGGACAGTTCAAGTGTTGGTGTCCCAACAAGTTGACCCGTGTTAATGTGGGGAGTAGAAACGGACCGAGATTGGCTAAATATGTATCCAAATGTGCAGCATTGCGGCACGAGTTGATCGTGATGAGCAGGTCGTGGACTGGGATGGTGATGATCCTCAAATGCGGGAATAGAGGCTGGCCTTTGACGATTTGTAACATTCGATATAGAGATGAATCGAGATCCTTGGGCCCATTCAAAGTGGAAGAGAATTGACGAGAGATGTAATAGACGCGCCGTGCATAGCTGTCAAAGACTCGCCACTCGTGTGCTTGAATGGCTCGCCTTTCACTAAGAGTCTGAATTGAGTAGCTTAGCATCTCTAAGACATGAATGAAGGAGAACCCTCACATATTGCCCTTTTAATATAATGACGGACGGTAGGAGGGCAAGAAGTGGGAAAGGTGTTGGAAGATGCCTCCACAAGACATCGAGGCACCGGTCGGAGACAACCCGGGCAACCTGTGCGAATGCGGCGAGATCGCTATAGGATAGTTGTTCCATTATGATATTGAGTAGCTCATATACTCCTAAAACACGGAGGGTATTTGAGGTCATGGCCATGTAATATGTTCGGACGGAGAGAAAGGATGGCCATGGATGAGTGGCTACAGGAGTTAGGATATCAGCTACCAAATAATAGACAACAACAAATGGTACGTACAGGAAGGCAAAAGACCCTTGCAAGATCACTGAAAAGGTCCGTGAGGGAGTATCCTAGTGTCGAATACAAAATTGCCAAATGGACTAGGACAAAGGTACAGGTATGTACATTCCAGGATCTTCCAGGAATGTGCGCGGCATTCGCTGGGATGGGCCACGAATGATACCATAGACAATGCTCAGGATCTTCTAGTGCCAATTGACATGAGACCACTGAGCTTGACCGGTGGGGTGGAAATCACGACTACATCCCGGGATCGTCTAACGACATGCGTGAGATCTACAGAGATGGACAAGGAGAGAATGCAATAGCCCATCACAGGATCTTCCAGCATTGAGCGCGAGATCACTGAAATTGTACGTGGGGGGTTGATGTTTGCAAGTCCAGGGCAAAGGAACGGGAGCGACAGTATGATGGGATTTGCTTGGAACAAAATGGGCCAGCAATGGTGATTTTTCACCAGAATAGATAGACGGTTCATAGAAAGGGATTATGCAGAGCTCAACTCAGGTCCGACGTCCAGCATGGAATGGTGAGCATGGTGGTTAGGTTGCGAGGAGGAGGTTGACAAAAAAGTCACGAATCTGCAAGCGCCAGTTGTGACGGTCTGGGAAGTCGAATTATGTGATAACATAAGCTTGGTACGTTCCATGACCGTGACTGTGACTGGGCTCAGGTCGAAGTTCAAGTTCAGTGGTCCAGGCCTCAGGCCTCAGTACTTGGTATGCAGTTCTCAGCAATGAACCCAAAATGATCTCGCGTCCGTTGCTGAGAGTTCAGACTTTAACGACTTCTCACCCCTCATCGGTCTTCATGCTAGTGGTCTCGCGCCCATTGCTGGTAGATCCTAGTAGGCCAGTACTTGCTCTCATGGAGGCTTATCACCACTGGTAGTGATCCCTGTGGTTGCTGTCAAGGTTCTTAAGCTAGTGGTATCGCGCCCGCCGCTGGGAGATCCCATCAAGCCAGTGCCCACTCTCACAGCTCATTCCCACTGGTGGTGGTCTCGCGCTTGCCGCTAGAATATCCTTGACAATTCTTTTCTTATCCCAACCAATTCAGACGTATTATCCATCTCAGGGATCTGCTCATTAGTAGACAATCCTGGACTGAACTCCCACCTTCTCGCTTGTTCATCTTTCCATATCAGTGATCCCGTCTGGGTGGTGCTCCCAACGCTGGTCTTTTTTGCGATGGGCATACTCAAGCCTTTTTCCTGTTCATCAATCAACCTCGCTAGCTTTGGCCATGTCCTGAAACGCATTTTTTTGCATCTCATAGCAGTAACTTCGAGCTCACCTGGTGAATACACTTTATAATTGATAGCCAATGAACATGAAGAATGATTGATCGCTTAACCTCTTTTACTATGCTTCAATCCTTTGTTGATCGCAGTACTCAAGTGGTACAGTTGCGCGACTGCTCGATATTTACTAATTATCATGTCTACTCTCTGTTTCCCCAAACTACGGGGCCATGTGCAAAGCTCTCACACCTCTACAAATTTCAACATACCTTGTTGTAGATAAGAAACATTTCTATCTCCCGGCGTCATATGCTTTTGTCGAAAGGAGTGGTTTGCCTCCCACTGTGTCGGGCAAGGAATATCAGACAATATCCGGTATACAAGTAGAAAGTAATGTATGTGAACTTGAACTGAAATGCCCATATAACATTACTGACTTATCCCCTCATCAGTCCGACACTGATAGAGTTGATTTACCCCCTCTCTCGCCAATCGATGTGGATTATAGCGACTCGGGATCTTTCGGTATTCAGCACAGGAAACATACCCGTTCCCTCCATTCAACCCTATCCCCCAGTCCTAAACGGATCCATCGGTTCTCTGCATCAATAGGTGATAAAAATGAGAGCTTTTGTCACCTCGGGGACCCTACTTATAAAACTTTCTTATCCTTAGCTCAAAGCAGGAAACAAACTTGTTCTCTATCCCGTATGGTGTGTTGCCAGACGGGTTTGTTGATTACCAACACAGGCACCAATGCATATCCCCCGCCTGACCCCTTGATGGCTCATCTCATCTCATGATCAAAACACTCCCTCTTCCCATATAATATAATATTATTTGGTCAAACAGAGCTCCCAGTCCACTTCTTTACCTGATCATCTCGATGAGAGTGGTTAACCCAATACAATCCTAGTCCTATTGAATTGGACTCCAACATGAGTTCGCTCATCTTGTGAGGCCTTTGGCTGAGTCAAGTTCTTTGTTGCGCTTCCCGACACGACTACTACGGACTCTGTACGTTAGACTATTGCTCTGGGCGCATCCTGGCTAATCACTCATGAGCATAGTTCATACACCTCTAATGTCAATGCGAGTACTTCTTCCAAGGAAACAAAAAGCCGCGGGAATATGTTGAACGCATTGAATGGATTTACTCCAGCATGCACCTGGGAACATAATCCATCAATTTGGTGAAGTACTTGATATCTCGGAAGGATTAATTCATCCAGTTACAAGTTAGGTTGAAGATGGAACTACACAGTCCATGGCTCAACACCGATCCATATCAACATAGTAATGAAGCCCTCGAAAAATCTAGTAAAAACGTACGTGATCTCCTTCATCAAATTTAAAAGCCTCTCAATAACTCGTTAACCACCAGCTTCAAGGTGGTATTCGCAGCACATTAGAGAACTTGATGTCTGATTTGCGCCAAACCAGTTTACGGTAATTACACAAAGCTCACGGAATACATGAATATACGATGAGGACACCCATTGCAATAAATCTCAGTCTCGAAATCTGCTTAAGTTGAATATACAAACATTGGCAGTAAACAACTGAAAAAAAATGTCATCACTTCCCTCGGGTGATTGACCATTCCTCTGATCTCGCCCACCCATATAATTACAATGGCTGTTGGTTGGCGAAAGCAATGTTTCTTGAATAAATATGATAAACTTAAAATGAGAGAAAAATATTTTATATATAAATAATATTTTCATAAATTGTCGTTCTGCCAAAAGTAGCCTCTTAACTTCAATAAGTCAACTATCCTACATGTTACACAATGCCACACATTTCTATTGCTAGTAGCATAGACGAAGCTGTCTACAACCCAGCCAGGTTTGCAACCAACAACCTAACACTGCCTTCAAATAAGGTCAGCCGTCACCCATTCATTGAGCTTGATTTTCACTATATTTATATACTACGACATCAATATAGGACTGGCAGTCTGGGGAGCGTAAGTTGAATGCCCTATTCTTTAATCAATATTCATCCAGCCACGCTAGGTCCTCAGCTTCGCCAACTAAGACCCAGATCAAACGCTGGACGGTTTGATTGGGCACGCTGTCTGTATAGTTTGAGCCAAAATAGGCAACTTATCTTACTCCCTTGGGTAAGCTCAAATTATTACTTACAGTTTCACAGTCGTAAAGACGGGAAACCCAAAAGGAAAAGGAGCAGCCGCAAGATGAAATTGAGGAGAAATTCTGTAGTAGTGGGAACGACAGAAGGCAGCAACGGCTCCGGAGGTATTTTTCAGAAGAGGAAATAAAACCTGGCCCGGTACCGCCAACTCAGCAGTCCGACCAATTTTCATTTAGATTTCTGGTAATTTATGGACAGGTGTTTCGGAAAAGCTTGTCCCACGTGCGTTTGAGCGATTTTTTAATAAAAAAAAAAGACGAAAAATCAAAAAATTTGAACCGGTGTCATTCACGATGTATGGGACTCCAGGACCATGCTATTTCATTGTATGATTGCTGATGTGAAGCAGTTTGTGCTCTAGCTTGTTGATGAAGGGTGGTAGATTGACAACGTTGCAGCTTTGGTGTCTCGGTAAAAAGCATTTGACACTGGGAAGAAAATTACACTTCATATGACAGCATTATTCCACCAGATCTTGGACTTAGAGAGATGTATAATGAAGATATGGATTAGACTACAATAACGAGAGTACATGAGTACTATTTATACTAGGTGTGAGTATTAGGGGAATTCAAAGTTGGAGCAACGACTGTTGCAAAAGCTCAAGTAGTTCACATGATTCAAAAAATCTGCAACGGTCGTTTCAAAAACAAAGCTGTTGCGGTTCTGCCGTTGTTCTGTGAAGTGGAGTCTGAAAGTTCATGGACTTTGCCGTGAACGCGCGTCGCGACTCTTGTCTCTCGCATGTAGCACCATCTCTACATTGTCTCTACAACCCTCTAATATTTATTGCTTGGCTTGTACTGATGCCTGAGGACGACCCACCGTCCGGCGCTTGTTGATGTATCTGTCACTGTGAATAAGCTGAAGGACCTCAACAATGGCATCTGCCACCATGTTGTCCTCTGATTCAGAGCTTGATGTATCCTCCATTGCCGCAAATCCAGTCGCAGAGGTAGGAGATGGCGGTTCGGAATCGGAATCCTCTGAGTCACTGTCCGAGTCGTTGATGGCCTTCCACAGATCTGCCTCCATTTGGGCAAAGAGATTAACGATGTAAGCATCAAGGAGTGCAGTCATTTGCTGTTGTCGTTCTGTGACGCGCGGCATGTTGATGAAGCTTGAAGGACAAGGAAAGCCAAACCCTATCCTTATCTCTTGATCACACAGCCCAATGAGTTCAGACTCTGCCATGGTTACTGTGGTTTTGAAGCGGAAAAATTAATGGGGGGACTTCAAATCGATCAAAGCTGATTCGTTTTGAGATTTTAGAAATTAATCAGAATCGACCGTTTTGCAACGGTCATTGCTCCAACTTTGAATTCCCCTATTGTGTAAGTAATTCCTACTGGAGGGTACAACAATGGTCCTAGGATATGGTCAATGCTAAGAGAAAGAGTATAAGAGGTGATTATAACCAAAGGGAACAAGCATGACTGGTACATGCAAATGTATCAGCGCCAGCGGCACAAGTATGGGTCAACAAGATTGAGGAGAGTGCTATAGCATCTTGCCATGGATGGAATCCAGCAATGGTCCACAATGAGCGGATGGTGGAAGGGTTGCTCATCACCTGAGCTATCTGAGTCTGGGGGGTTTGTCAGATGTGTGCTTGGTTGCTGTCCTCGCACCTTGTTGTGAATGTGTTTGAAGATGTATGTGAGCGATTCTTTATTTGACAACTCTTAATACTGCTCTTGCCGTTTTGTTCCCTTAGCAGGTGTGCAAATCTTGAATTTGGCTCAAGTAGGTGCAGTGTGTCGAGCTTCTTCTGCAGACTTCTCAGTTATATACAACTTTGCCAAGAATCATACACACTTACCCTTAGAAATTGGACCTGTGTTGCTTTCTTCCTCTACCTCTTGCTCCTCTATGGTTGACCTGACCCCAGGGTTGGCGCCTTTGTTGCTGAGTTGTTTGATATTGCTCGAGTGGGTCTTTGCCTGCAAAACTGGCAGATCATTAAATTCTCCATCTCTTTCGGCTGGATCTTTGGATGATGGGAAGCCCAACTCATTATCCAACTCATAGTCAGACATCTAGAGTGTTTTATGAGTGTAGAGAAGCGTAGGGCCTGTGTTGAAGAAGCATAGGTGGTTTTCTATTTTTTCTATTTATTTTATTTAAAAATCGCTCAAACACACGTGGGACAAGCTTTTCCGAAACACCTGTAACCTCATTCCACCTCCAACTTCAGCAAAAAAAACGCCCCTCACACCACCCACTGGCACATTTCCCATTGACAATGGCCTTCTCAGAGGTAAGGTAAAATAAAATCCCAAAAACATTCTTGTCATTCACATTAATTCTTCATTGCTTTACGTATGATAGTCTTTACTCTCCAAGGGGCACACATTCCTTGGCCCAAATTTCATGGTCTCAGATACAGCCAATGCAATTTTCCAAGATTTATGCAAGAAAGTGGATAAGCGTTGCCCAGACCTTCATGACATGTACATATATAACGGTCAATTTAGTTCTGGTTTTGCGAACCAATGGACATGTTAGCTCACTTCTCGACGTGTCAGATTATTTTTCCTATGTTACACTCAACTTGATAGACTCAACCCTCTCGTCTATCCACGGAAAAGTGATCAAAAAGAAATGGGACACTGCTTTTAGCCTTCTTGAGGCTCTGACGCTTTTTATATCTGCGTCTGACCAATGGACCGGTGCATCCTGCCTTGTCTCCTCACTCATGCCTTGGTAACATTGGTACTCTCAGACTGCGATGATGGGGACTGTACCCAACTCACCAACAATGTGTATGGGTCATTGCTTATCACTGTCCTTTGCGCACTGAAGAAGGAGGATTGCCTCAACACCACTAATTTTGCTGCTCTCGAGTATCTGTTGCGCAACACAGCAGAGTGGGGCGATGTCATGAAAAGTATTAATTGCCCATCCAACTACAACCGCGTCTGCTGAGCCATCAGATGGAGGCTTTTCAACGGAAAATTTGATGAAAACCAGGCCCTGGAAAAGGCGTGTTTTGAGGAATGGAAGAAAAGGCTCAGCGCCAAAGAATTGGAGGCATTCAATGCGAACGATGACGACCACGACAAAGGTGAGGATGAGGACAATGATGAAAGTGGAAAGAAACCGTGGTATCTTAAGGGTGAACATGAGGATGAGGATGCTAAAAATAGAGACCTGGTCTTGTCATGTCTCTGGAAGGAATACAAGGATTATCTAAGGAAGTGTCCCACTACCCTGATGTGTGGTCCTCCTATTTGGGACCTCGAAGAATGGTCACATGAAGACAAGAAGCCCTTCCTTTTTTCCGAGATGGATTGATTTTGGAATGAACTTGAATTTTAATAGTCTGTGTTGTTCCACACTACTTATATGCTATTGTGGTCCCTGTATACCTCTTCCTCTGTATTAGTTTTACTTTACTATTGTTCTTGTAGTATATTTATATGCTCCTGCTACTAGTGTCCCCACAATATCATCGACTTGTTAATGTGCAAACCTTGCATGGTGGTCTGGAATGAAGGTGCTAAAGCCTGCATTCCATGTATCAATTCCCAGGACAAAAGTATCAACTAAATATGGAATATGGTAGTGGCATCTTAACTCTAAAGGTATGTGCTCATAAAATGCTGCTTGGCAATGTTATCGCTGTTAGGGTGAGTGTATTACAAAATCATTGATCACATGCCATACTCCGGGTATATCATGGACCATGATATTCCGCAGTCCGGGCCAGGACCTGGCTGGCCTTACATATTGGCAGGTGGTGAAATTGCTTCCAAATGGTAGGGGTAAATGGTGGGGGAATAGAGAATGCAAGATCAAACCTCGAAAATTAATAACTCTTGTTGAAATATAGTAATCAATGATTTTTGATCAAATTCCTGATGTCCAGCAGCTTTGGAGCAGAAACTGATATTACTTCCTGATGATCCAGATGTCCAAGGACTGAAAACACTAGGATAATTCATTGGGAGATAGTTGTAATTACTTGATAGATGTCAATTATGGTATGTATCAGCAGTAGATATCTTTCCAGACTATTAAACAAATTTTTTTTTACCACTGGACCTGGGTTGACTTGGGGCTGGCCCTCAGGGCCCGGACCAGACTGTGGACAGTCTAATCATGGTTAGAATCAATAGGTAATTTGCTCATTTTATTGCCATTCATGTTAATATCCATGAGCATCAGTGGGTGACTTCCTGTAAGGTCTACAGACAATCTACAGTGCCATAGATTTCTAAATTTCCATCAGCCAAGATGCCATGTCCAAATTAGGATGAATTTAATTGCTGTTGATGCAAACAAATGTCTTCAGATTTGAGGTCTTTACACTAAGCCACATAACCCGTGCAGACTCCGTGCAGACACACGGACTCCGCACGGACTCATTTGGCAGGACACTCAGTCAGATGATAGTCCGTGTCCGCGCTGAGTCCGCGTCAATCCATGTGATTTCATGCGGACACATGGACAAGCACGGCTGGACAGCTGGTAGAGTCCGCATGGCCAGATGCTGACTAATATTATTTCTAATCAGATTATTAATGTAATTTTTATTGACTCAAATTATGTAACTGAATGACCTAATATAACGGTGCTGAAAAATTTGCACCCAACAAGATTCGAACGTGCACAGGCAGAAGCATTACATCAAATTTTTGACATTCATAACCATTAGGCCAGACTGGCATTCATAGCTGAAAGATACACGGCCTCAAGTCTATGCATTTCAGTCACATGATTACGGGCATGTGCCGCAGTCACATTACCGTTGCCACGTCTTCGTTGATTATCTTCAACCACATCAACAACCGCCAATGCACCAACCACCAACGCACCCAACATTGCCCAACGCCGACCAACAAACCAACGCCCGACGCCAGTATGCCAGCAATGACACGCTCTATGGGATCCACCACACACAGCGGCTTACGCCGCTCGTCGCCTCCTCCATCAAAATCTCGCAAGCATGCATTATCGAGCACCAACGAAACCGCTGCTGTGGCCAAGAAGACCAAAACAAAAGCAAAATCCCCTCAAGCACCCGAAGCACCCGGAGACGCACAAACGGCAAACAACGAGGCCGAGGGAAGTGGGGGAAATGGTGGAAAAGGACGTGGAACGAGGGGACGGCGCGGAAAGGGCGCCCTGAGGGGCGGAGGGAGGTTAGAGAATCTCGTTTCCTTACACGCTCACCACACAGACTGTCCCCCCCTCCAGGAAAACATCAGGAACCCGAAACGAGGAGGACAGGGCCGCCAATGCCCAAGGTGCCCCAGTGCACCTAACTGCGTGCGTTCGATTTTTATTATAATTGCATCCCCCCGTTACTAATTCTCCATCCCAGGACCGAACGTGCGCTTGATGCAGGAACCGCCAGCATCGCACCCCCACCTCATGTGTGATTGGCCACCACACCCATGCTGCCAGTACAGGGCGAAGTCACCCGAATGACAACCGGGCATCTGCGACGCTCGGATATCAAGACAATACCTGAGGAAGGCAACAACGACAAAGATAGCAGTGGCAACAGCAATGACAAGGCCAGTGGCAACGACAGCAACAGCAGTGGCAGCAACAACGATGGAGAAGCGGATGACTACAACGAAAACGAGGACAATGAGGACAACGACAAAAATGACGACGAAGGTGCGGACAAAGGCACGGACAAAGGTGAACCGCGCAACGACGGAGCACATGACAGTGATGACGAGGAGAAGGCCAGCAGTGAGCAAGTGCCACCCCACACCACCACGGCCAGTAACAACGACGGCAAGGCCTCCACCCCAATCCCTGACACTATTCAAGAAGCCACCCAGGACAATGCAGAAGGCTGGGGTGATGAGAAGGGTGAGGATGAAGGTACTGATGGTAGGCTATACCTACTCATTCCATACTATACATCTTTTACATCTACTTTACTAGCTATGGGACCCAACACAGATACAGGTAAACTTTGTATTTAGAAATTGAAAATAAAAATAATCATTGACTTTTATCAATATAAATAGGGGGAGATATCCATATGTCTAGCCCTCCAATTAGTCCACCCAAATTTTATGGTGCTTCTCACACAACTGGGGGGATTATTAGGGGGAGGGCACAAGGGAATGCCTTGAACCATGCAGACCTGCAGGAGCTTGGCTCTATGGACAATTTCCCAGTTATATCTCAACAAGGCCATGTTCAGGTCTATACCAACAGAGAAAGACAAGGTTTACCAACCTTATTTAAACATGATGTAACCTCAACTCTTGGACCAGTTCTAGAGACCTTATCCGATCTTCTATCACCAGTTTGTAGTAAGTATATTCAATTTTAATAACCTAATTTCTTTTTGACCATATAGTAACAGAACAAAACCAATGCATTTTTGTATTTGAAGAGACTGGCTGGGCTATAAAGGGAAGGTATGAAACAGCACTCAGAAAAAATGATGAAGCTGTCTGGGTGGCCAAAAATGGAAAACAAACTCTTGACTTTTATATTGTAAGTTTTTTATGCACTTGTTATATCATTTCCTAACTAACTAAACTTTATTTCTAATTACTCCATTCAGGAGTCTGATAATCCATCTACAAGTTGCCACTCGTCTACTCCATACTCTATTGCTTCTGATCCTCCAGGTTCTAGAACTGTTACACATGCTCCAAGCCCTGATCCATTCTCTAGTACTGTTAACTCTGGCTCTGGCTCTGGCTCTGGCTCTGGCTCTGGTTCTGGTTTTGCTTCTGGCTCTGACTCAGTAGATCCACTCAAGGCAGCTATCTTAACTAAGCTAGGGGTGTCTGCACATCTTGCTAGTCGTCAGGACTGGGGTCTTCGTAGTTCTTTTGCTAAGTGGAAAGGCTATCTAGATGCCTGCTCCACTTACAAGGAGTTTGTGGAGACTAAGAAATGGACTGGGCCAGTACTGACTGGAAGAGCTCTAATTGAGCTTTTTGTCTCTAAGTCCCACTTTCATGACCATTTTACTATGTTTGGGGATGTCATTCAATTCCCTGAAATGGTTGAGTGGCTGGAAAAGTCTGGAAGTGATTCAGTATTCAACAAAGAGGTCTGGGGCTATCACAAGGTGAACTACAACTTTAAAGATCTGGCTAAATGGTTGGACCTGGAAAAGAAGAGGCATTTGGAGGAGGAGAATTCTAAAAAGAAGTCTGAGAAGAAGAAGAAAGGCAAGGAGCAAGAGAAAGGGGAGGGGAGTTCTAAGAAAGGAGGAAAGGATTCAAAGGATAAGGGCTCAGGTGGAAAAAAGGGGGGAAAGAAATCTAAGCAAGTCAAGTAAATAAATGTGTATTAGAGTATTATTCTGACTATTCTGTTTTCTTGTTGGTTCTTTTTACAGTCTACAGCTGCTATCTGGAGTGTTCTTAAGAATGTTCTTATTTTTCTGGGACTTGGATCTGATTATCTGGCATTTCTCTGGAGTGTTCTTATTTTTTTGGAACTTGGCTCTTATTATCTGGAATCTTCCAATCTTACTCTGGCTAATTATGGGACTGGGTTGTTTGCCATTGGCATCAGCTACATCTGAAAAAAAAAGTTCCATTTCCAGATGTCTCTTTTAAAGTGTTCAGTGATTTTATCCTAAACAACTTCAATCCAACAATATCACTGTCATCTGTTCTACTGGTCTTATTTACCATGACAGACAATACAGATGTTCTGAGCTTATATGCAAGACAAAAAAATCCTATATATAGTACAGAAATTAAATCTCCCATATCTGGATGGATTCGAGCCTTAGCTCGTGCACTGCATGAAAAGATGGGGAATGACAGTGATGAACTTTTCCAGACAACTGAGATCAGGTCAAGAAGACGCAGAACAACAGAACAAAATATTGTCACTGATATTGGAATGAAGCTGGATCAGCTTGCTATTGTATTGACTCTATATCCATATAATAGCAAAGGCAAATATCTGGGAAAGCTGAAACCTATATCATATAAATCATTTGAATCAGCTCAAGTTATTTGTCCATATTCAGTTGTCTGTGAAACCACAACATGTGATCCTCAGTCACTTTTGCAAATCTCACGTTCTAGAGATATTCCAAGAGTCACATTAATAAAAGGAACAACTATTCATGAAAATGTCCAGGTCTTGACAGGGCAATGTCCACAATGTAAAACATTGTATCTTGCAGATCATGAGTGATTGCCACCTGACCATGAAAATGGAAAGTTTATGCAGATATACCTCAATTCAGCAAAGTTCATAAAAGTTGGTTCAAATCTCTGGGTGGATCGCATATTCTCGGGTGGTGTTGTTAATGGCATGTATAGTTTTCATGCTTCATCATCAGCTTATGCAGAATACTGAAAAATAGCTTCTGGAGAGGTGCCTCAGTTAATGCAAATAAAGTATCATGCCGTCAAATATGGGGATCATTTGTACAAGAGTCTATCAGATCTATTGCAGGTGCAGCTAATATGAATCTAGAGGTTCAGGAAGGCTTATCTACCAATGAACTCACAAAACAAGCATTTAAAGAACTAGGTGAAGATGGAATTATTGGAATTGCCAGTGATCATGCTTGTAGTGAATGTTCACAGCCATATAAAAGAACAGCAGAGCTAATTAATGGAGATGATGCTGCTGCCCTTGTTCAGAATACTAGAGCAGTTCCAAGGTTCACTGGAAATAGAGAACAGATACTCCCTGATCCTGATGCACCTGAACCTGGGCAAGCTGATAATACTATGGATATTGACTGTCTTGAGGTAAAACTAAGAGTTGTGGATGGGATGGTTACAGGCCCACAGAAATGTGCAATTGATGGCTGTACATCTGAAGTTGTTAATTTGTGAGGTGGGGTATTTTGTGCCACACATCTAGCAGAATATGGGGACAGATGTCATGTTTGGAATTGCCAAAACCCCAATGTCAATGGCACTCGTGCATGTAGGGAACACCAGCACCTATGGGCCAGACATATTGCCAACCACAGTAGGCAGACATATGCTGGTGCAAGAAGGGCAATCAATAGGCCAGCTGAAAATCTACCTTGGCAGACTGCTGCAGTACCATTCAGACAAGCACATGATGAACATACTCCAAAAAGTGAAAGAAGTAACTACTTCACAGCATCACGTTACTACTGTGTTGAAACAATTTGTGCTCCCTGTGGTGTTGTTGTTGCATGGACCAAATTTGATAAATCAGAGTCACCTACAAAAATCTTAGAATTTTTGGAGAAGGTTTATCCTACTGAAGAGTCAAGACCAGCATATATCTGCATTGATAAAGCTTGCCTTGTTCTCCGCACTGCTATTGCAAATGGGAGCTGGGATGGGGTGTGGAAATCAACAACTTGTTTTATTGTTGATGCATACCACTATATAAACCATCGTGCTGAAGATTACTTATGCCGAAAGTGGTGTAACCCTGCTCCAAAAAATGGTTCTGCACCAAATTTAGTTGTAGTAGCCCATGATAAGGATGGAAATCCTTATTACAAGAGAGCCTTCAATACACAGGTATGTTAATGTGTGAGCTTTAAATGCAGTCATGCTTATTACAATATTACAGGCATGTGAACAATTAAATGCATGGTTAGGAGGCTTTGATTCAATTATCAGAAGAATGAAGCCTAGTAATTTTGACTGGTTCTTGCATGCCATGATGTTTTACCACACAAGATATGTGATTGAAAAGTAAGCAAGTAGAGATTCACCACCCCAGGTACAACAGGAGGAGCAGGAAGAAGATGAAGATGAAGAAACAGAAGTACAGCCAAACATTGATATGGCTGCAGAGGTTGTAGATGGGAATGTTGAATAAATATAGTTTTATGTGTAGTTACTAGTATTATGTGTGTTAGTAGTATATAAATGAGTGGTTACTAGTATTGGTGTGTGTTAGTAGGACATAAATGGGCAAATTTATATAGAGTCTGCATGGAGTCCGCGTGGACTCCGTGCGGACTTGTACGGACTTTTGCAGTTTGTACTGATTTATATTATTTATATGGTGTCTGTGCGGAGTCCGCATGGATTTTTGCAGTCCGCGTGGAGTCCACAAGGACACGTGGGGGACTGTAAAGTACAGTCAGATTTCATCATTGTCAAGGTGAAGCAAGTTGTCTGCAGAGGCCCCCCAACCCCTCTGTAGTGTGCGCCAGACTGCAAACACACTGCCAAGCATGATTACCATGGCCAAATCAAGCAATCCAGTGCTCAGCACATCCCAACTTGGAGAATGTTGGAGAATGCTCTGAAAAGCCAAGCCAGTTATCTTCAAGTACGTCTCCTGTCATTTCTCCCTCACATATCTCCATTTTTCACTTCATCATCACACAGTAGTATTGTTTCACTGCCCAGGTTCATTCACTGAAAGCCAATGGACAAGAAAATTGGGAGAATTTCTGCTGCTGGCAGCCCAAATGGACCTGAATCCCAAAATGGCACACACCCTGTCTCCAACTCATCCAGCTGCACTGGATTCACCTTTCCTCATAATTCTTCATTCATATTCAATGCTCCTTACCCCAACACCCCAGGTCATATCAATAGAAATAATGTATGTTAGATACCTCTCATCTTTTAGCCCTGTCTGACCAGTTCTCACCTAGTTTATCAGCTACAGAACACCAGGCCCAGCACAGCACCCACTGCCCTATACCTCTGGCTCCCCTGCACACATTCCTAATCAACATATCCCACCCCCACAGCTACACAGTCCCAGAATTTCACAATCCACCAGACCCTGACCTTGAGCAATTTTCAATGCATCAAGCTCACAAACTCAAACAAACTCATCCAGCCAACCTCAGCCTCAACCTCAGTCTCCACCAAGCCCTCCACATCTGATGTTGGAATCTGACAATCTTCCTGAAGCACTGGGTTATGAAGCCCAGCACAAGAGTCACCATGCCTTTCCTAGCAAGAAGGGTCATGGAAAGCAGAGTGCACACAACTCAGTGACATGCTTGCACTCACACTATGCACGTACACCAATATCTTTGACAACAATATCATCTCCTCTTCTTCAACCTTGACTCCAACTTTGACTTCAATATCATCCCAGCAAGTCTGCAACTTGTCTATACACTCATCACAACTTCATACCTCTCCAATCACATCCCATCCCTCTCTCTCTGTTCCTTTCATCTTGCCTCTCTATGGCTGGATTGTGTGACTGGCACATTTCAATAGCTGATCATGCCCAACATGTGTTAGTTTGACTCCATTTTGGATTACAAACCTGACCCCACCCAATCAGGCTGGTTGACTTCAATTTAAAGTATTGATGACCCTTGTAGATTTAGCACAATGCCATCATCTGGTACCCCTTTTAGATATACCCCTATTTCACCTCACTTTTGTGATACAGACTCTGTCATAAAATTTACCAGCTTAGGTACAGTTTTTGATGTATAAAAAGCCTCTGTTATGTAGGTCTAGGACAGCAATTCACATCCACTCCTTTCTTGCACTCTTTGACCTCAACTTGTCCTCTCAACCTCGGTTTAAGTCTATTGACTTTGATTTGTGTTTATGATCCTTCAATTTGAGTCTATCAAAGTACTTGGTACTTTAGGCTGTTGATATTGTGAATTGCTGTTTGGCAAACCATATAACATGTTGATTCTACCACCTGCCTGGTGGCCCATTGTTTCAATCACATTGGTCTTTGTGCACTTTGTTATCAAGTCATCAACTTCCTTGACTAGAGTCCAGCAACATCTTCAGCCATCCAATTGAAAGCCTCTCAATTTCTATCAGAGATAACCAAAAACATTTAAACACATTATCAACCATATTCATCACTGTCATTTTGGAGCCCACTGCAAGGGATTTCAATCATAGAAGGCCAACAATCTGTTGTTGCTTGACTACATTTATGTGAGGAAGTTTCTCAAGCTATTAACAATCCCTTTCTCCCACAGGAACACAATATATCAAGCATAGCCCGAACCTCAGCCACCCCTCTGAACAGTATAGTATGACCACGCACCACATCAATCTTTTCTGATTTAGAAATATCCCTTCCCACACCACCATTCTATTTGTTTACAACTCCCAACCCCTCAGTAGCCTCCAATTTTTCAGACAATGAACTGCACACTGAGCCAGGCATGTTGACACCAGCAAATAATGCAAACGTGCCAACCAATCACCCTGTGGGTCTGCCACTTGATCAGCCAGAACCCTTTATCCCTGCTGCATGCGCCACACTGGCACCTCCGGCAAGTTGCTCAACAATGCCAACCAGATTGCACCACTCAGCACCCAAGTTTGATGGACACCCATACCCCTCAACTGGTTTTTCCAAGATTTTGAACATCTGGCTACCCTTGCAGCCCTCAATATTGAGATCTACAAAACAAATGTTGTACAATATCTAAACATCAAAATTTACAATATCTGGGTAAGCCAGCTGACTTTCATCAATAATACCAGCTATGCTGAATTTAAAGTGGCAATCACAGCCCTATATCCTGGCAGCAAATCAGATGATCAACTTTGCCTGGCCACCCTCAATCAACTCATTGGGGAGACCGGTCAAAAGGGCATATCTAACCTCACCAAGTTTGGCGAGTTTTATAGGAAATATGTGCATCTCACCCAACACCTCCTTTCCCAAAATTGCATCTTGCTGCCCAAAATCACCAACAAATTCCTCAGAGCCTTGCTGCAGCAGTTCCAACAATGGATCAAAATGAGGATTGCTATCAGGGACCCTGACCAAGGTGTAGACAACCCTTACCCCTTAACAACTCTGTATGATGCAGGTCTGCACATTCTATCAGGAACAAAGATTTTAGATCTACACTATGCAGCTGCTTCAATAACATTTGTTTCCACAAATCTGCCAATTCCCCAAGTTGCCACAACACTGGCACCTGTCACACCCTCACCATTCACACCATATCAATATGCCTTGTCACCATTGTACTACATGCCCCCTGCTGCACTGCTCCTTCCACAACCAGCCGCACCCACCCCCTATGGGTCTGACATGTATCAGCCTCTGCCATGTGCACCTGGAATTAAAGCTGAGGACTATTTGGCAATCCTGGGAAGCTTTGTCAATGCTTTTGCTGATAGGATCACTCCCCTCCTACAACAGCAGCAACAAGTTAGGCAACAAAACATGTCAAACACAAACCCTAACCAAACAACAACTTATAACTGCTCATTCTGTGGAGTGGCAACTCATTGCATTCGTGACTGCAATGTTGCACAATGTTACATCAATGAAGGCCAATACAAATGAGATGGCAATCATATTGTCATGGCTGATGGCTCCCAAATCACCCAAAATTGTGACAAAAACCTCAAAGATTGTCTTGACCATGCCCAGCTACCTACCCAAGACCAAGCCATGTTTGAAATCATATCTCCTGAAGTCCAAAATACATTTGTCCAGTCCAATATCAGATTGGTTGACGTCCAGGCATGTGTTGAGGCCAACTCCAACAAAGAGATAGATGACACCATCGAACAACTTCAATACCAGACCTTCAAACTCCAGGCTCATCAAAAGGCCAAGTTTGACAGCATAGAACTAAATAGACAATCAAAGGGGAAGGCAAAAGACACAACCCACAAGGAACCAGCTGTATCAAGACCAAAACCAACTGTACCAGCCCCAATCATGCCTCACGGTAATCCTGATGGCTGGAAACTAAGGGACCAGTCAGACTTTAGGTACATCACACCTATCAAAGACAAATCAATAAACACCAAAGTTTTTGATCACATCCTCAACAATCAGATCACCATTACTGGTCGCAATATCCTCGCAATTGCACCTGACATGTGAAAACAATTCAAGGAGTCAACTACAACACATAAAGTACCCATGGCCAGCTTGGTGGCTGCCTACATCACAACTGACATCTGCAAGACCTTCCAGCAGACATTCCAGACCAAGGACAAATCAAAATTGCTCATTGTCGCCAAGGAATCACATGTGCTCTGGTCAATCACTCCCCTAGTCAAAGGATGCCACATCAAATGCACTTGGGTGGAGTGGGCCAACACACTGTGTGGCAGGTACTTGTTCTTTATTTCTTTTCTTAGGAGAAATAAGTGCATTCCACATTCAGGAAGTTGTAAATGACTAGAAACAATGTAGATGATAGTTTATAGAGGTCACGTGACCCTGGGAAAATGTTACCAAGCAAACAAGCAATGCCTGTGCACAAAAACCATCAGAACTTACTTTTCCCAGGATCATGGACACTAAATGAGCATTCAGATTGTTGTCATGTATTTGGTATGCTTATGTGATGGAATAGATCATGTGACATATGTCAATAAATAGAGAATTCAATCCTCTTTGTATTTCAGGTAAATATAGTAGTAGTTGTTGATTTTTCCAATGTTTAGGATAATTTCCCACAAGGGTCATATTTGGTAAGGGTCATTGTTGTTATAAGATGTTTGCTCATCTTTGGTATAATACACAGACCTTCAAAAACTAGCTGAATCTGGACATTTCTAATATTTCGCTCAAAATAGACCGTGGGAAAAATGTGCTCAACAAGGAAATTGTAGAGCCATGTTTGTACATTCCAAACATATAAAAACAAGGTTAATAGCTTTACTGGTTATAGAGAAAATCACAAAATAAATTTTGAAACATAATGCTTTGAAATATTAGATATGCATAATTTTGATGGCATCATCAAAGGCATTATGTAAGCATCCCAAATACATGCAAATTATGTCACAATACTTTGTATTTGTGGAGAAATGCTGTAAAAAGCCATAAGAGAAGAAAAATCCCATTATGGAAATATTTTCCTGCGGTGTTGAAATATGAATGAATGAATGAATGAATGAATGAATCACCTTTTTGCCCAAAAACTGGGTTGATAAAGAACTCATCTTTAGTAAACTAAAGAACTTGTAACTAGCTGATCCATGGACTTGATATTACACTTATCACCTATTACTGTTCCAAGACCGTGCTTGTTAGTGCCAATTTGCCACTGCTTTAATTTACTTAAAGTCTTATCAAGCATGGGCTGTTCTTGAGCATATGTCATAGGTCTAGTGGGTGTACTTGTCTGGTCCCTTCAGTTCTGCTCATAGTTTATTACTGGTCCATTGCACTCATCTACTGAAGCCAGGTACGTGGCTAGTAATTTGTGTTCAGGTACTGTACTATTCATGTTTACATCACTTCTAGACAAAAAGACATCTCTAAGTTCTTTGTGACCAAAATTCTGCTTATCAGTAGGGTGTCTATAACCCGTTATAATAAAGTTTCCATTCTCATCTTCAGCAATTTCTACGGCTAGCTCTCCTTGATCACTTTGGATTAATTCATCAAAGGCCGAAAATCCTGTTCCAGTTGTCTTTTCAACAGCTTAGGCGGTGATCCCTTTGCATGGGTAGGGATAGTACGCCTTTGTCCCATGTTAGGGTCTGTGATAGTGACTACTTGTCCCCTGTCCCTAACATTTTTGATCTGACTTTCCATGAGCATATCAAACGGTCTCCCAAGCAATACTTTGTATGCTGGTGAATTTATGATATGTACTTGGAGGTAAATGGCCATGTCATTAAACAAGAAAGGGATGTTGCGTACTAGTCCTGCTGTTTTCTCCACTTATTTATTAGCACTCTGCATGTGTATGGCAACATCTGGATCCCATGAAATGTCCAAGTCTAAAGCCGTTTGCTTAGCCATTGATACTATTTGGGAAACCCCATCTAATAATGATTCCTCTGTTCCTACCCCATTTATTACTGGATATACTGCGCACAAAGATGCCAACTCTTTTGCTACATACAGCTGCTTGAATTCTTCCCCAGCTGGTAAAGACTCTAAATATTGTAGGACTGGGTCTCCACATATTATAGATCCCTTAGGTATTCCGCCATGGTCATACTCTGAGATGAAGAAAGACTGGAATGGGATTGACTACTGGTAGCGCGTCATGCCGTAAGTAGTTATCATTGAGTTCCCAGTCCCTCCTAAAGGGTAAGGTGTCTTCCTCATCTGTTTCATTTATTTGCAAGTTAGCATCCCTTTGGGTGAGGGATTTATGTCTGGCAGTTACAATATTATTTATTCCATCTCTAATGGTTTTTGACGAGCCCATTAACTCTCCTGTAGTCAATGTAATAGGGTTGTCTAACACTTTAGCAATTATATTACCACCTTTTATTTTTACTAATATTGGGGACTTAGTTTCATAAGTCAGACCGCACTTGGTGTTAAAATTAGGTAGCGGATCAACTGGTTCAGGGTTGCGTTCTGTTCTTCGGGGTATGTAGGGTACCGCGGGCACATCAATGTAGGGCAATTCTTTTCATACGGGTGACTTTACTGACGGTTCAACAATTTTCACTTTCTTTTTCCTAGGAGGTGGTGCTACTGGCTCCTCTTCACTACTACTCTGACTACTCTCCGAATTGTTACTTATACTTTCTTGATGACTATTTCTATTTTTACTAAGGTCCTCAGGCTGTCTCTTGGAACGCAACCTAGTCATAGGTCTAGCATGTTCCTTAGCCTCCTTCATCAGACCTAATTGAAACCTGACTCTTTAACCTTGTTTTGGTTATTGAGCTCTGCTACCTGCCCTAATAAAGTACTCATTTGTGCTTGTAAGGCTACTATGTCAGGATTTGGCATGCTCTTTGCAGTAGGATTATATATTCCTGTTTCTGCATCTGAGGCAGTACTGGCAATGCAGTTTGCATGCTCTGTTGTCCTAACATTTGTTGTGCTTGAAATTGGGCTATTTGTGCCATTATGGCTTTCAAGGTTCCAATGTCATTATTACTGTCTACTGCATTATGTGACTGGTGCATAACTGACAATACTCCTGGAGCGGGTCCTTCTGTGACATCTCTGTAATAAAGGGCCACTACCTTCTTTGAATGGAAGTATTCCACTTTATCTTTCAATGATACCATTTCTGGTTCTCTGGGAATATATGATCCGTCTGGTAAGCATACTCCTCCATTTGCATTGGTCTTTATTTTTCCTTCTTCGAAATGTTTCTGTTTCTCGGGACAGGCCATGATGAAGTGTCCAGGTGTAAAACAGTAGTGACATTTATACGCATTCAGTCTTTGCGGTTGTCCTTCTTTAGGCTTTCTGTACTGATTCTGATACTGATGCTGCTGGGGCACGCTATTTGTGGCATGGTTCTGAACAGTTGCTTGTTGAAGCGCTTTCATTACATCCTCAAATCCACTCCTTGTATTCTTCTCATTTACTTGGAGATGGTTTAATAAATTAACTATTTGTTGTTTTATTTCATCCATCTCTACTTTGATCTTGGGCACTGCTGCTGTTGTTACAGACATTATAAAAGATCTATTCATGTCTGGAATATTCATGTTGGCTACGCCTTCAGAAATGCTGATTGCAGTTGCTATGACTTCCTCCAAATTGTACTGATATCCTTTTTGTCACACGAGCACAGTGGCTTTGGCAATAGTATTAGGATCTGCTTGGTTGTTTGTAGCAACGGCCTGTCCTGCCTGTGTGGCATTAGACTGATTATTCCCTAGCAGGGTTAGCCTTCCTTGTACTTGGGATCTGAAGACTTCATCTAGACACCCCAAGAACTTGGTAACTAATTCTTGGTTAGAGATAATAGGTGGCCTAACTCCCAAGAGTTTGATAGATTCTGCTTTGAATTCACGCTTTAGCTCTTTCAGCATGGCCTCATCAGTTACTCCAATATGTGGGTTGGCATGACACACTGCCTCTAACTTGGCTACTGATCCTTCTACTTGATCAAGTACTTCCAGATAACTAGAGATCAACTCTGTTTTGAAATCTGTTCAAGTGCCTGTTTTATAGTGGTCTAATGATCTCCACTCATTCTCTGATTGTAGGTCTGCGTACTTTCCTAACATTGATTTCTTTTCTTCATCATTTGTAATGTTACACTCCTTCCATAGGACCTCCATGCGCTCCAGAAACCGGATTAAACCTGTGGGCTCTTTTCCTTTGAATACTGGTGCATCACAGACACCTGGTTGGGGCATATATTTATGAGGGGGTTCAGTCATGATTACTGAATGGTTCTGAGTAGCTAACAAGTTTGGGTTTGCTACTGGGTTTACTACAGATGATCTTCCATGCACTACTGGTCTACTAGTAGTTGATATGTTTCCTAAGGGCTCTGGGATTCTAAATGCTTGCCTTGGTCCTGAAGATCCAAAGGCTGGCTGTGAAGATCCTTGTGTGCATGTGCGTCTAGGAGGTGGTAACGGCTCTGTTACTCCAGTGTTTTGCAAATTTTTAGTCTTCTGCATTTTTATAGCTACTTGTCTTGCAAGTGGCTGATTAGTTAGTCTGTTTGACAAGCTGGCTTGTGGGTGTGGCTCTTGAGACAGATTGACTAAACTTTCTCCACTCTACTTCAATTTGTAGACGATGTTACTCGTCCTGGTATAATATTTTTCAAAGAAATATGCTCTTTTTAGACTATTCAAAACTCTGAACCCTCGCAGTGGGCTCCAGATGAATGGGGGCTCCTGGGCTATAAGTGTGCTGATGCTATGAAATGTAATCTCTTACACACACACACACACCAAATCTAACAATCAACACACGAATGGTAGGAATTGCCTGTTTTGAGTTTGGGTTCAAGTGCTTAGAAGCACTAAGCTTTGAATAGTACTAGTCAAGGCCCTTTCCAATAATCTCTTGATGGGTTTGATTCAGACAAAGCTTTAACACAAGTTTAAAGCTTGCTAGGTATATTTATAATATCTCTTGATCCAATAGACTGAGTACCAAGTGTATGTTCAATTATCAATGATCCCAAGCGGATCTATAAGTCCAAGTGACTTATTAAACAAACAGTGCCAAGTGCACTAAAGGCCAAGTGCCTTGTAATTCCAACAGACAATGCAGTACCAAGTTCCAAGTGAACTAGGACTCTTCAATTCTGTGATCTCTTCAAACAATTCCAATCAAGACAATTTTAAAGCAATCTGAGCCTTAATTTGCCTGACACTGCATACACTTGTATGACCAGAGGAAGTCTTTGAATTCACAAACTCCCTTAATGCTGCAACAATAATTGCATGGCTGGGTTGTCTAACAATTGTATGGTGAGCTGCAATCATTGTCAATTCATGCCCACTTACCTTGTGAGTTGTTGGTAAATGGTGCAACTTCAAGTAATGCTGGTATACTTGGTCTGGTCCTGATGTTCCTTTACCCTGTTTTGCCAATATCTCCACCACCTCGGGCTGCTCCCTGCTGGCTTTCTGTTTCAACTGGCCACCTGCCTTGTCTGCATTCA